>CM019149.1:285021669-285718969 GCA_009733165.1 Naja naja
GCCTGGTCCTCTATGATCAAATACGCTCTGCCCAGTTCATTTAGACTGCAAGCTCTTTGAAGGGAGACCATAACTCTTCTGCATTCTGCAAAACATTAAATCGTAGTGCTTGGCTTTCAACAAAATTTTATTCTACACATTAAAACTGTACATAGAGGCTTATTCACTAACAGATGTGGCATCTTCTTGCCATCCAGATATTGTTAGGCTTCAGTTGTCCTCAGTCCCAGTCACCATGGCTAACTGTCAGAGACTATGGGAGATGAAGGCCAGCAATATCATAAGAACCCCTAGTTCCTCATCTCAGCTTATTGCATTAAAACACTAGATTCTATTGTTTCAACTTACATTGTTTCAATTTACATATGTTTCAGCATCATAAAGTCTACTTTATTGTGCAGCCTAAATGCCTTCAAGCAAATCAAGAATCATGCTTGTCCCAATAGTTTTTTCAGGTTGCACTTATTTCAGATTGGGAACATGTGCTTAAAAAAGAGTATGCAGAAAAATGAGTAAACCTCACAGATTTTCCTGGGAGTAAGAATTGGGTGTGTTTCCCTATCAAGTTGCATTTTCAGCTGCAAACACTGCAAGGTGTATATATAAAATCTCCCAGCACCACTGTCATATTTCAGAGACATGTCAAAAGTGAATGAAAAAGTCTTAATGTTCTTGAAAAGACAGCAAAAGGACAATGATCTTACTGTAATTTGACCACACTCACCTGATTTCAAGTGCTTTAATGGCTTCCAACATCTGAAGATACTCAGCTGCTTTCCAGACATCGTTTGCTTCCTCTTCTCCTTGGACCATTAGTTTTGCAGTATATGTAAACTCAATTAAATGACGAAATGCCATGTTACTTACACCTAATTGTGGGAAAAGACAAAATATAGAACTCAATCATACATTTTTTAGATTTGTGGCTGTAAAATATCATTTGTTTTACAAGAGTTGCCTTTCAGCAGGGGTGTCAAACTCACGTCATTACGGTGGCATCACATGACATATTGGGACATCCCCCTTCCCTAAACCGGGCGTGGCCAGCACATGACGCATGCAGCATGCTGGCCGGAGTTTGACAGCCCTGCCTTTCAGGAACATAATATCTAGCACTTTGCTACAACTAATAGTCATTTCCTATATTTCAAAACTAAAAGCTATAACATCTCTAAATATGAAAAAAAATTATAGATGTGCACTGTGAGAACAGGATGAGAACAGTTATTTCCATACTTATATCAAAAGCAAAGATGAGCTGACTGTTCAGTATTTTGGGGTCAGTATATTTATATTCAGTATATAAATTGTCTGAGAGCCAGTGTCCTGTCATGGTTAAAATGCTAGATGGTTAAAGAGCAGGGAGCAAAAGATCCTAGTTTCTCTAAGGCATGGAAGCCAACTGGGTAGCCTTGGACCAGTTACTCTCTCACAGCCTCAGAAAAATTCAAAGCAATCCATCAACTTGCACTGGATCTTTATAATTGATTATGATCCATAAACTTCATCCTTCAGTGCACTGTTTAGATTGATAATAATAAATAAAAGCTGGTTTAGTCTAATGGTTAAGGCCCTAGGAACTAGGAACAGGGAGTTCTAATCTTGACAGGCAAGAAAGCCGAAGATGAGTGACTTTGGACCAGCCACAGGAAGCATATATATAGAGAGATTTGTGAAAAGGCAAAATATATATGTAAGAATGTTACCATAGGAATATTATATAAAAGGAAAGGAAGAAAATGTAAATATCAATATAAAATTACAAGATGCTGAAGCTCTGTAAAGATTGGAGATGTGATGTAAATGTTGGAAAATGTGAAATAAAAATTAATAATAAAAAAGATGACATCACCATGTAATTAGTTTGTAGAATCAGTATTTTTAAATCTATTAAGAATTCTTAGGCAGGAACTAATAGTTGTATTAACATTAATTTTGATAAAATTGTGATTATATACTCTTGCTGAAGAATATGAAATATTTTTGCTGGATGAAATATTTACATTACATGGCATCTGTCAGAATTCCAACATTTAATGGATATTGATGTACTAAAAACTGGTTGACCAGGCTTTCTTTCTCTTGAACTACAAATAGGGTTTTTCAAAAAATATCTAGTGATCTAATAGTCCATAGTGAAATGAAAACAGAAATCTAAGCTTTGTAAGACAATAAAGGTAACTTCACACATTCACAGATTGAAAAGGGCAATTTAGTCCCACTCCAGAATGCATGTCTAATGAAGAATATAACAATTTGAAGATTTTAAAAAAATCACAACAGTCAACTATCCAGCAGCTCCCTAAACACCTCCATTGAAAATAGTTTATTAGCACTTTAATTGTGAAGTGCTCTGTTTAAAAAACTTGCCCTAGCAATCAACTGGAATCCTTGGCTTGTATGTATAACTGTTCAAGCATCCTGTGGACACATGATTGTGATGGGCAAACTTCCCAGGTGGCTTCCAACAAGCAAAGTCAATGGGGAAGCTGTCAGGGAAGGCTGCAAATCATGATCATCTGATGTCTTGCTTAATGATCAGGGTGATTCATTAACTGATCACAGCAAACAAGTCTAAAATCAGCTGTGCCACTTAACGACAAATTTTCTGATCCCTACTGTGGTTGTAAGTTGAGGACTATTTCCTCTGATAGTTTTTTCTTTCTTTCTCTGACACACACACACACCAGAGATGATGCACAAGGGTGCACAAATGGCCAGGGAGGCACAATGCATGGGCAGCAAGGCTCAGGAATGGTGTGGTTGGGCAGGGGGATGTGTTACAAGCCTGGGAGGGGTGGGCTTGAAATATTCCTGCCAGGTGAGGGGTGGCCAAGGATGCTCAGCACAACCACATCATGGCTCAGGGAGGGTGTGAGGCTGTCCATTGACTTTGCTTGTATGAAGCCAACAGGTAAGATTGTAAATCACAGTCACTCAATGATATTGGAACAGCTGGGACTTAAGAGGACTGGTCAAAACCACCACTCCTTCAGCACCATTGTGACTTCAAACAGTTGCTAAACAAATGTCATTAACTGAGGATTACCTGATAATTTTTATTTTGCAGCCAAAAGAACCAAATAGTGTATAGATATAAACTAAAACTTGGCATTAGTTTAAAAGCTTAACAAATAAACTGATAAATCTTACACAAAACATTTAAAACTCAAAATATTAATGTGTTACTAAAGAACGGTTTCCTAGGATAATTACTACATTTGCAGAAAAGATAACTATCTTTTTCCAAATTAAAAACATTCTCCAAGCAGAAGGAATGTTTCACTTGACTGGGATAGAAGTATAACATGGCAAATTCTAGTTCATGAGCCATAATACTCCTTTGGATCACAAACTGATTTTATCTAGAAAACAGATTTGAATCACTGGGAATAGTTTATAGTAATTAATGATGGTCTCACATAATATATAAAACAGCATCAGAATAGAAATAGCTTAATAAACAATGTTCAATTAGTGTCGACCAAGCAAGAGGTTTTTTTTAAAAATGCAGCCAGTGAAGATACAAAAAAGAATAAGGCATCAGAAAATGCAACACCATCAAAACTAGGGTGAATTACAAATCCTTCTATTCTTTTTCAGTTTGCAGCTAGAAAAGGACCAGTATCTTCTAGTCTTTAGCATTCTCTAAGTTTGTTGACAATGCAATGCAACAACTGAATTTATCACTATTCTCTCCCTTGTACTTCCAAAATGGAGAATATTGGGTTTGGAGCAGAATATAACAAGGGGTGGGGTGGGGGAGGCAAAAAATCTTAATAGCATTACATATTTGGTTGACTTCCAAGATTGATTAAAACTTACTACACAATTCAGGAGTAAAGAACTAGTGTAAAGAAAAGTTGCCTGGAGTTAAACCGCAGATTTTTTTTCCCTTTGTAATCCTGGTATGATGATATGTCTACCAGAGTGGATGGCTTCCAAAGCAGCCATGAGCCCTTTTATATCCCCTAGTATTTCTGTACATGACTGAAACCGTAAATTACCTTCAATTTCTACTAGTGGCTCCTGAGTGAAGTCTTGGAAGAATTTGTAGAAAAACTGACTGCAAGCAGCAAGAACAGCTTTATGAGCTTTAAAATGATGACCTGGAAATGAAAAACAACATCACCATACTATATGAAACCCCATGTTGGATACTACTGGATGTAAGAAAAAATATGTAATATCAAATTTGTGTTAATTGATAATGCAATGTCTATTGTTGACCAGTCATAGTTGCCAAAAAACCTCTCCAACAAGACTCTCTTCCTTACTTAACAAGTTTTGCTGTTGTTTCAACTTTATAAAAGAAAGATAGTGCAAATAAAAGCTTTCAGATGATCTGCTGAGGAATTTTAAGTGCCAACTGTAAGTTTATATTTTGCTTTAGCCACTCCTAAGGATATTTGAAATTTGTTTTAAGGAACTAATAGTCTGTAGGGTAGCACAATTTGTCTCTTACAAATTTGTGAACCCTGATTCTACACACGGTTATATATATCTCCTAGATAAGTATATAATTAATTTTAAAACTTTAATCTTTAGGTTAAATGAGCCAGGCTCCACCCACTTCATGTAACAGCAATCTTATAGCAATTTTGAGAGCAGTTTGATGGAAGATTTGGAACAGAACTACTGCCAATTTTTAAAGCCTGCTGGCTTCATCTTAGCAGAGGTGGTGAGAGAGCTCCCTGTTCTACTGCTTGCAGTATGAATAAGTACAGGTTTTAGCACAGTTAGGAGCAAGAAGAAAAACTAAGAAAACTGGCAAGGAAATCATGGTAAGAAAAAAGGGTTCCTACTTTGCAAGGAGAATTTTAGAAGCCTCTCTCTCTCTCCGCCTCCCTCCCTCCCCACCCTCTCTCTTCCACCAAATCCAACAGCTCTTCAGCCAGCTTTACAGGTGATAGAGAATTGCTCCTTAAATAATTTCAATTTTAATTTATAACCAGATACTTCAGTTTAACTTTTCTGTGGAATAGACCTGGAGTGCCTAATTTTACTCTGTTTGCATCATTACATACCATCCACAATCAAAGTGATGTCTGTAAATTGATCCTGCTCCCGCTGTTCATTTAATCTGTCCAAAATTACTTTATAATGTTCTGGAAATTCCTGAATACAATCCATCGTCTCTTCAGCTTCCATGGCTAATAAATTTGTCTAGGAAAAAGATCAGGAAAAAGTAGACATGGATTTTTGCCAGAGATGAAAATTTCAGATAGGAAACACAACTTCTTAATAATAGTAAAAATGGAAGGCATTATACCAAGCATCTTGGTAAGTAAGTTTCCCTCTTCTGAAGCCATAGTCCAAACAAAAAAAAATTACCAGTTCAAAAATTCAACTCAGAAGCAGATGGAAACAACAGGAGTCTTACAACATCAATCTTAACATGTTTTTTGAATGTTGAACCTAGTCTTTCACATATAATGACTAAATGTTAAGCTATTCTGAAATTTTGGACTTACAAAGCAAAAATCTATAAAAATGCTTTAAGGAAATAAAATCATTGGAAATATTTTGGGGTGGTGATAGCTTAGGCATTTGAAACACACTTCTCTTAACACTTAACACTTCTCATTTCAGCTATTCTGACATGTTGCAGAATGGGCTAGGTTGACGTCTCCTATCTTTAACTACAACTAATTAGATAAAATTAAGGCAAACCCATCTATTAAATGCATGTACTCTATTTAATATATTCTTATGTTGCTTTCAACAGGAACAACAAAGCAAAGGAAAAGAAAGAACGGCCAAATTGGCCATTTATGAGTAATGTCCCCAACATGGCTCAGAAAAAAGCTCAATAAATATTGGATAGCAAATTGTATAGATCAGGGGTGTCAAACTCACGTCATCACGGTGTCATCACATGTCATATTGTGACTTTCCCCTTCGTTAAACCGGGCATGGGCATGGCCAGTGTGTGATGCATCCGGCCCGCAGGCCACAAGTTTGACAGCCCTGGTATAGATGAACACTAATAAAAAATAAAGTCAGCCCCATTGCTAACCCTCTCCTGAAGTGATGGTGCAAAAATTGTTGCTCAGTGATCATGCATGCAACTGCATGTCTTTACTTACTACATTTATATCACTATCTTTCTTTAAAAAGTGCTCAGGTAATTTCCCATCCAAACATTGATCAGACAGAAGCTGTTAACAATTCCTTTATGTGAAGAGTGAGTAACTGATAGCTCTGAAACTACAGGTGATATTCAAGACCCTTTTTTGCAGCTCTCAGAGCTTTCCTGGATTTGGTTGAATATATCACTGGCACATTTTGTGCGCAGATGAAAATGACAGTAGAGACTGCAAAAAAATGCACAATGGCATAAATAAACCACTTCAATCTCTTCTTCACCCAATGTGTTTGTGGTCCTCCATCTCAAATACCAAAATATTTTTATTTCTGTATGTATTTCAATTTTAATTTAGAAGTCACTTGACCTTCTGACAACTCTGTGTGGCTTACAAGGCAAAAACAGCAGAAATACAAAAAGCCTAACCAACTGGAAAACAAAGCCATTCAGCACACACAACACCCCAAAAGTGAGGGGATTTTTTTCCAAAAGCCAGCGAGAATCAAATCTTCAGGGTCTTATAGACCACCAAGAGGATGTGAAAGCCACATGGATTTCAGAGGCAAATCTCCTTCCAGAGGCGAAGCACTGTGCTAGAAAATACTTTCTGAGTCCTACAAGATGACTTTGTGTAGTTGATGGGACCTGGAGCACATCCACTCTGCCGCATGGGCAAAAACTGGCAGGCAGTTCCTCAGGCTCCATGTCAAAAATATGGTCCACCTTTGCTTTACGCTTTGCAGCACCTAAATGTTGCAATTAATGGGAAGGGGCATACAATATTTTTCTTTTCTTTTTTTCCATCTATGGTCCTAAGGCTGTCAGTTGCAACCATCTGGACAATGCCAGAAGAGAGCCATGAGAAGACCTTCCTGCTTTCTCTCTTTCCCGTATTCTAGGGGTCTTGCATCTGGCAACCCCTCTTTTCGTGCCCATAAGGTCTTCGTGTGGCAACTCTAACGGGCGTGAAGCTTTGCTCTGACATCGGTCGTTTAGGGATGCCAAAGGAAGAGGACTTGGCTGCTGTCCTCCCCTCGTGCGGATCACACAGAGACCCCAATGGCCGGCTGACCCTAGACACACACCTGGCCGTAACTACAGCACTGCACGTACGTTAACCAGCAGTTGCCAGCACCAGCCATCCTGCCTACGCCAGCTGGGGATGGAGCAACCCTCGGCCCGGCGGGGAAGGCTACCTTTGGGGACCCACACTGGGGAGACCCTATTGGGGCTGCCTGTCAATCATCTCCACAACTACCAATCGGACCCCGGAACGGAAGAGAATGCAGCCAATGAGCGCTCAGAGCGGGCTAAACGGAAGGCCTAGCCGCTGGGGGGCGTCGAGGAGTGAAAGGGTCTCTTAAAGAGAATAAAGGGCGGCGCGGGAGAGGCTAGAGCGGGCCGGGGCGAAGGGAAAGAGTCCACAGGAGCCGGCGCATGGACCAGCGCAACTCCAGCGGTGGCTCCGTCTCCAGAGCCGTTATTACGTCATCAAACCGCGCATTAAATCGATCCCTTTTCGACGCCCGCCTCGTCCGGGAGAGAGCGCCGACCCCGACAAAGTCGGACCGTTCCGCATAACACTCACCGGGAAAAATCTTTTGCCCCGCCGAGCCGCTTCGGCCGCCGCTTTTCCTTCCTGCCCGCCTATCTCGGCGAAAAGCGGAGAAAGCACCGGCCAATAGCGCTACTCGCATTCCCGTCCTGCATTGCGCACCGGAAATGGCGAATCCAGTGACCTCCTTTACCTGTCAGGGCGCTCTCGGGAAACTGGTGGGGCCAAGTGCATGCTGGGAGAGACTGATTTGGCCTCTCAGCTGTGCAATGCATTCTGGGAGGAGCCGAGTTGTGTTTTGCTGAGGTTCGGGTTGTAGGCAGACATGGGCTTTTGTTTAGTAAAGAAAGCCACTATGTCGTATTTGTCAGCCTACATAGTCATTCATGAACGTATGTTAATATTAATGCACACACAACGTTCTTCAATCTTGGTTTACACAAACATGCAGTGAAATATGTTTGGGTAGATGCCATTAAACATCAGGAAAGAAATCTGAAAATGAGATTACATTCTGTATGTAAAATAGACCTCGATAGCAGCACTATCTTGGTAGACCTCAACATTTTAAATGATATCATTCTACACATCCTAACAACAGCTAGGATTGCATATGCACAATGTTGGAAAAACCCAGAAACCCCCAAAGATATAATAAAAAAAATTCTGGAATGCGCAGAGATGGATAGGTTAACCCTAAATATTAAAGGAAACGATTCAGACTTTTGTAACATGGGAACTATTCTATAAATGGTTAAATGACAGATATTGAGGTTAGAGAAGTGGAATTAGATGAAATATGGTTTATAGGAGAAAGAAAAACATAAGTAAATATTTCTGACGGTTATATAATCGATACTATAATGGAAGATAATATATGTTATGATTGATGTTATCATTTGCTTAAATACCACTGCATATTTGTTCACATATGTGATATACATTATCATAATGACGATGTTTGTATGTTAACACCTTGGACACATAGAGAGCACACTGCTCAACATAGAAAGGAAATGTATGATATAAAATAAAAATTATAATAAAAATGTTTTTAATGGTATCAGCCCATGGAAAGGAGACCACTAGGAAGTCTCTGGATTATAGGTTAAACTGGGAAATTTTAAAAAAATCTGGCAGAAAGTGACAAATTGTCCCCCCCAAAAAAGATAGTGCACTCTTCTGAATCATCAGAGTCAATATCATTTGGCTTGTATGAAATTATGTTAAACTGTTGTCTAATTTACTGTGAAAATGTTTTGTTTCTGTACCAAAAAACAAATGTTCTGCTTTGTGAATATAGTCAACACCTGTTTTAAAATTAAATTGTGATAATTGTTGCTACTTCAAAAGAAAATATTTCTTCTGAAGATAAACATCCTTAATCTAGCCTGAGACACTCGATCTAGTGACAAATATCTGAGACAGCTTTTATTCATTATTATTAGCTAGAAAACCTTCCCCAAAGAATGGCTAGTTAAGAACTAGCACTAGCAAATGAATTAGACTCTTTTTCTTCTTGCATATTTTGAGGAGGGAAGCAGGCTGTAGGAGAAAAGAAAAATTTGGGATGACTGAAGACAGAAGTGTCCAAATCCTCCATAAACGCCACCAACGAAGCAGGCAAAGATTCAAGCATTATTTGAAAACACCAGGAGTCAATATACTTTTGATAGCACTGCCAAGACCTAAGATGGTATTAATCATAGTTAATCCTGGATTAGGAGAGCAAAGATTGTATGAAGATTAAATAGAAACCAAGCCAGTTGTTACATAATTACGAAGAAAAAATCCTCATTCTCACAAAGTAATATAGCATATTTAACTAATTAATTTTCCCTCCACAAAGTAGGGTATAGGACTTCTTGAGAAACCAATTATTCATTGGGAGAAAAAACAGTCATAGAGAGAAAGAACATCAGCATCCTTGAGTTCTAATCAGTCATTCTGATGGCTCAGCCATACAACTACTGAAGAAATTGATGGCATAAATCACATTGCTTCCTTAGCATGCTCTTAAACCACATCTAGAATAAACCATATTGGGCTGTTCTCCATAGAACTCCTCCACATAACACTGCAATGATGGTCACTGGCAGCTTCCCTTGGCTGAAATTTAAATGTCACAACTGTAGGAACAACTATCTCCCATGCCCCACTCCACCCCACTATAAGAATATGTGATGGGTTTGTCAACCCCACCCAAAAAATGACTGTCCATTTATTGACCTTATAACCACTAGATGGCAGGAAAGTATTCATCACTGCAGTGCAGTTGACTGGATTTGGATAGTGTTGAAGAACCAACATTTGAGAAATGTTAATGTGTAAAATCTCAGGATACACAACAAATAGGTAGGAAAGGGAAGGAAAATGGCTATATATTGAGGCCATGCCAAACTACAGAAGTTCCAGAACAGGGACTTTTCAATCACACTTCCAATGACATGGGTTGAAAGAAAATGCAGAGAAGAACAACGAAAATGATTACAGGCCTGAAGTCTAAAATATATGAAGAATGGTTGCAGGAACTAGGTATGACTAATCTAAAGAAAAGAAGGACTGGGGGGTGACATGATAGCAGCATTTCAGTATTTGAGGGGCTGCTACAAAGAGGGGGTCAACTTATTTTCCAAAGCACCAGAAGGCAGGACAAGAAACAATGGATGGAACCTAATCAAGGAGAGAAGCAACCGGGAATTAAGGAGAAACTTAATTCCAGTGAGAACCATTAATCAGTGGAATAGCTTTCAGAAGTTGTGGGAGGTTTTTAAGGAGAGATTGGACAGCCATTTGTCTGAAATGGTACAGAGTCTTCTGGTTGAACATGGGGTTGGACTAGAAGACTTTCTGATTAAAGAATTAAAGAGTTAAGCCGAGTCAGGTTTTCAACCTTCAGGGCCTGGAACCATTCCAAGACATGTGAAAAAATGTAAGTGGTTCCAGTCTCTTTCACAGCCAAAATGCTACTGTAGAACAAGCTCCAGGCCCAGGAACTGGACTGAATGGGAAAGTTTCCTGCCAGGCCAATGGTAGCTAATTCTGAAGCCTCCTGTTTCGTGCACTGTGGACTGGCTGGCTGGGATGTCTTCTGCTTTCCCAAGCAAAACATTATTTTCATCTGGAACATCTCAAACTGGTTTCAGCTTATCTCAGTAACGTCTGCCTACAAGATGCAGGTGCCCTTATCAGGACATTTTCTCAACAAATACTAAATGAGGCATCTTCATATCACAATAAGCATGTTGTGTGGATGACCCTTAAGTATAAGAGGTCAGTGAAACTTGTTTCTTTCTTAATGTGTACCTCCTTGTCCTTGTGTGTTCAATTCTCCAGGAAATATGATGCACTGAAACAGGGAGTTCCAAACTATTATGCCAGTTCTCATAATGATTCTTTAGATATATGGCAGAGCAAGGTTAACATAAGGCCTACTAAACCCTATAGTTATGTTTAATTACAAGCTATCACACATTAGTAATTAAATATCCTGCAAATGTAATTAAAAGATACTCCAAAGTTTCCATTGCAGATAATTCCTGATGCCAAGAATGTAGACAGTTTATACAACAAATACTGTTGTTATAATACAGACTATCGCAAGGACATGAAGTTTTTCCTCCACATTGTAAATATAACTCTGACAAAACTCCAGCCTGCTTTATCCAACCCAATTAACATTTAATTTTCTGAAAACTTGCATAGGAACTTGAAACTCCACCCCTTCCTGGCTCATGAACTGTGTACTCCAGGTAAATGTTTATATTTTTTTCCTCCTCTAACTAGATTTTCACACACATCTGTTCTAGCCTGGTCAAATTGCTTTCATATTTTGGGAGTAATAAGATAGGGTGATTTAAGAAGTAATCACAGGTCCTGCAATGGCTGCAGACCACCTAAGTGATTGAATTCAGAGTTCATCAGGGTCTTTGTCCCCTCATCTTTCCTTTGGGAAGACACCAGTTGCTAAGTCTGACCTCAGTTTTGCCAACGTGGCATCTACAATAGCAAAGTCCATATAAATATTATTTCAGGTACCAACCACCAAAAACAGTGCTACTCATAGGATTTCTCTCTAGAATAGACAGATGGGAAATTGTCTCTGAGAACAGCTTTTACACCAGAGTTCTTCATAGTTTGAAGCCAACTTCCAAAATGCCCAGTCCATGCATGTCAACCAGTGGTGGGATTTAATTTTTTTTACTACTGGTTCTGTGGGCGTGGCTTGGTGGGCATGGCAGGGGAAGGATACTGTAAAATCTCTAGTCAGAGGTAGTGTTTGCTCGTTCTCCAAACTACTCAAAATTTCCGCTACCAGTTTTCCAGAACTGATCAGAACCTGCTGAATACCACCTCTGATCTCAACTATGACAACTGAAATCAACACACTGGAGCAGAGGTCCCCAAACTTAGCAACTTTAAGACTAGTGGACTTCAACTCCCAGAATTCTGGGAGTTGAAGTCCACAAGTCTTAAAGTTGCCAAGTTTGAGGAACCCTGGAGTATTATATTCCTAACGCAGTGTTTTTCAACCTTGGCAACTTTAAAGTATGTGAACTTCAACTCCCAGAATCCCCCAGCCTGGGTGTTGAAATCTTCACACTTTGAACTTGTCAAGATTGAGAAATACTGGCCTAAAATATGCAGTCATGTGCTCAAAATGAAAAGGAAGCATTTTGCTTTCCACTTGTGAATTCAGGAAAGAGGCCAAATGGTTATAAAAATGCTTACTACAACAAGTCCCCCCACCCCAACTCCCAAGCAGGAAAATACTTTCTATCTCCCTCCTTGAAACATTTGCTGATAATTCACGTTATTTGTCTTGTTCATTCATTTTAATCTTTTCCCAATCCTGGATGAGCTTCCTCTTTCTAAGTCAAAGTCCTTTGGTGCTTAGCAACATTCAGAGATAAAGTGTTTCTTAGCTTGTTTTTTGGTTTAAATTAAATTCCAAATTCAGCAAATTGAATGCCTGAAATATCCGCTTGAATTCCTTTTTGAAGAAAGTAGCTATTCATCAAAAGGCTTACTGGGGTACAGTTCCCAGAGGCAAGAAACTAAGGAAAAACAAAGCTGCAAATATCTTTTTAAAGCCTATCCTAGAAAAAATAGTTGCAAATACTCAGAGAAACCCTATCCTTGACTTTTTTTAAAAAAGTGTTGGAGCAAAAAAAGAATGAGAGAGAGATTGGACCACCATTTGTCTAAAATGGTATAGGGCAGGGGTGTCAAACTTGTGGCCCATGGGACGGATGCATCACGCGCTGGCCACGCCCACCCCCCATTTTAGTGCAGGGGGGGAAAGTTGCAATATGTCATATGACGTGTCGTTGTGAGTTTGACACTCCTGATATAGGCTTGAGCAGGAAGTTGAACTAGAAAACTTCCATAGTCCCTTCCAATTCTGTTATTCTGTTTTCTGTTAGCGTTTAGTCCTCCTTAACTCTGGAGCCCAGAAGGGAATTGCTGATTTAATTTTTTCTAAGTTTGTTTCAGAAATACATAAATGTCTTTTTTCTGGAATTTGCCTGGGTAACAGTAGATCCAAAAGTAAACAAATACTTGGTCTTGCCTTCTTGAGAAAAGAGTCAAAATTCCAGTTGACCTCCATTTCCTCTTGTGTGCTATTTTTCTTGCAGTAACATCAGGGGGCAGCATTTGGTGGTCCTTCTCTGGGCTTCAAAACTAAGCAGGCGCAGGCTGATTAGCATTTGGCTGAGAAACTTTCAGGGAATACAAAGCTGCAGACTGCAATGGGGAGTTGAAAAAAACATCCTGGAAGAGGGTAGCAGCAAAACCCTTCCATGTTATTGCAAAGCAGAAGGAGAAGAGAAAAGGGTTTCTCTGCTCTTCCCCTCATCTTATCTGCAAATAATTATCTATAGGAGGAAAAGATATACCTAATGCAAAGAATATGATATGCCTCCCATCCCTGTCCTATTGTCCCCATTTATTCCTACCTATTTCCTGTATTCTTACTCATGTTTATACTTATATCTATTACCTTTTAAGCGATTGACAAATCAATCAATCAATCAATCAATTATAATATAGAAGTAATCCTGAATGTTATGATTCCCAAAATGAATCCTCTAGTTATTCCTCAACTTACAACTACAATTGGGACCAGATTTTGCAAGGCAGTTGTTAAATGAATCATGCATTTGTTAAGCAAATCCAGCCTCCCACATCGACTTGCTTGTTGGAAGTCAGTTGGGAAGGTCAGAATGCTGCAACCGTTGTAAATATATGCCCATTGCCAAGACCCCAAATTTTGATCACGTGACTGTAAGCGTGCCGTGACCGTCATAAGTGTGAGGACTGGTTGTAAGTTGCTTTTTTCAGTGCTGTAACTTTGAACATTCAGTAAACCAATGGCTGTAAGTTGAGAATTACCTAGTAAACATTTAGAGAATAGATCGAGCAAAGTTATTCATTTAAAACTCATGTCTCCAAAAACCAGTTCTGGGAACAACAGGTGAGGAAATGTCTCTGAATTTTGTCTGTGAGCATCTTGTAAGTATGGTACTGGTCACTGTAAGAGAGTTCCACCCAGCTGTTCTTCTGTTTTAATTCTATACTGGTGGTATGCAGCTGACCTCTGCAGTTTTTACTCTCTAGTGCAAGGGTCTTCAAACTTGGCATGTTTAAGACTTGTGGACTTCAACTCCCAGAATTCCTGAGCTAACATGACTGGAGGAGAAATTCTAGGAATTGAAGTCCACAAGTCTTAAAGCTGTCAAGTTTGAAAACTCCTGCTCTAGTGCCTGGAACCCCAATGCAAATTAGGATCACTAACAAAACTCTCCCCCCACCCTTACTACTGTATTTCTGAAACTTCACCCAATGTGTCAAGTTAAGAAAAGAAGGCTGACCTCCTTTATTCGTTTTTATCCACTTGTAGATAATGCCTTTTTCCCTTTACAAAGCAACTTTCTCTGTAAAGTTTAAATGTAGCTGTTGACTGCTTTTGGAAGCACATTCTGCCAAGACTTCTGGCTCCAGCTGTTCCCTGTTTTTCCGCGAAGTCAGATTTAACAGATACATTTTATTTCCTTCTGACATGTAGCTTGGCAAAAGTTCCAAGTTGCAGAGTCAGCAGAAACCACCTCCTGTTTTTCCCATGTTTCTCTAATAAACCTTCAGAAAATCATAGCTGTCAGCAAAAATTCAAAAGCTTATGTGCTTGGGATCCCCCATTTTGGAAGCCAGAATCATTGTGCAATAAGACAACCACAACTATTGGTTTCTCCTTTTCTGAAGAAGTGCAGTCAAATTAATCTATGGAGTTTCATTCTGTTGACACAGCAAGATCGCAAAAAATGATTAAAAGTAATGGACTTAATCTCAGGGCTCATTTTCTGTAGAGGCCCATGACTGTTGCCCAGCAAAGACAGAAACTGGTAATTCTGTTTTCTTCTCCACTCCTACAAAAACTACCTGGGATGTCTGCTGAATCTGATATCAGTATGGGTTACACATTAGCTTCTTCCAATAAGAGAAGATATTTTCAGGAGGGGGAAGACAGGAGAATTACAGAGTTTAGCCTTCTCCTGTTTTTCTGGCACTCGGGTTGTATCTGCACTAGGTAAAATGAGATTGGGTCATTTGTGTTGGGATCTACCCAGGGGTGGGATTCAAAAATCCCAGCAACCTGTCACTGCCCAGTTACTGGGTGGACGTTGCCATGGTGGGCATGGCCTACCGGAGCTTCTGGGAGGGCCAGTTTTTGCCTTCCCAAGGGTCCAGAGGCTTCCCTCAGCCCTCTGGGAGGGCGAAAACAGCCTCCCTCAGGCTCTGGAGGTCCTCTGGAAGCCAGAACAGGCCCATTTCTCGACTTCCAGTACTTCTGGAAGGCCCGTTTTCCCCCTCCTAGAACCTCTGCGCGGACCCTGCACTTAACCTGCATTGAAAATGGACCGCGTGGAGACTCCCGGGAGGGGCCAGCCGGTCAGTTTAAATACCAGTTTGGCGAACCAGATGCAAATTTAACATCCGGTTTGCCAGAACTGGTCCAAACTGGTAGAATCCCCACTCATGGATTACCCATTGTTTCAGCCTGTTTTGTGAATTGGATTATCAAATAAAAGGTCTTATTATTTGGACATGTGTTATGTCAACTAGTATTTTGCCACACAGGTTTTGTGTTTGTGTGAACTCAATTATTAAGCTGTTCCAACTTAGCAGGTGTGTTGCCTCTCTTGAATGATGTTTGTATATTAGACCATGGCATGGCTACTCACTCAGGAGTTTTTCCCAATGGCACTTTTTATGTGGCATACGATATTTACAGATCAGACAGCCAGTACCAAGAGGGTGGTGTGTTATTCTTAGCTGCTCCATCTGAAATAGACTTACGTTGTGTAGTGTAGGAGACAAAAGTATTTGCAACACGCTGCATGGGTATTATGAGCCACAACCTTGTCCATTCTCTCCTACCCATGATGAAATTTAAGAGGTTGTGTGGTTTTTGAAAGTATACAGACTAGAGAAAGATAAACTTTGTAATTAAGTACTACCACTAATCTAGAAGATCAATTTGGACTTCCATCTCCTATTGTGTTCAGTAGGATGAACTTTTACAATACAGCGAGCTGAATTTTTGGGTTGGCTCTCAAGCAACCAGAAGTTGGTGAGAGTATTTTCTTGGACCATCAGAATCTATTCTTCATAATGACTCCCACTACACATACATACTCAGTTTGTATATATGACTCTGTGTATCTTATAGGCAAGGTCTTAGCCATCAAGTATTGTTCCACTTAGTTATAGCTGCCTGATTAATACATCGTTTACAATCAGGTAAGGAAAATGTGCCTCTTTTTACATCACCCAGTTGGCTTATCTGTCTTAGTTTGTGCTGCTATCCTTGGAAGTAGAGAGAGTGAACCTAGGAGCTTTGGACACACAAATCCTGTGCTGCCACTGCTCTGTGGCTCAATGGCTAACTGGGAAGCCCTCTTTCCCTCCACCCACTGGTGCCCTTTGTTCTCCTTTGCTAACTTCAATCTTGTGCAATCAGCTGGAAAGGGAAGAAGCAGAATGCAAGTCAGCTGACATAATTTGGCTGACAATCAGGGCCAGAGTCTCTACTTTGCAAACAAATCATTAACGAAAGCATGTTTATAGGGAATTGTTGGCAAATGCTTTGGAGGTTACCTGAAACAAACCAGATTTGCTCTACCTCTGAAATCTGAACTTGTTTGATGGTCATGTTCCTTGAAAAAGAGCAGAAGAGTTACCATTTAGTAGAGAAGATTGGTGTGCAGCACACCATGAGATTCTGGAGTGGCAGTGGATCTAAACCATGGGGTCCTCAGTGCTATTTGAGCTTGGTTGTTTGCTTACTATCAAGTTGGATAATGAAATGTCTGCAACTAAAGAACCAAGTTTAGAAAGCATAAGGATTCCATGGTTCAACCTTGAGATATATTATCTTCTACGATATTGGATCTAAACCAGCCTAATTTTGTGGACCACAAGTCCCAAAATCAGACAGACAGGAGTGATGAATTAAATCAGTGTTTCTCAACATTGGCAGCTTTAAGATGCATGGATTTCAACTCCCACAATTATCCAGCCAGCATCTTTAAATTCCCATTATGCTGATACAATAATTGCAATTGTTTAGGGTTGACTTCTAGGTTGCTCACACTATCAGCAAATCCAGATCTAATCACCAAGAGGCTACCTATGAAGACTAGAATCTTCAACTATGGACACTGTTTATATCTACATTATGTTTTTTGGGGAGCAGCATAGCCATAGAATTCTGCCCTAAAAATTCAAATATCTAAAGTGAACTTGTTTGTGCAACCGGATCCAATCAGATCAGCATGGATATGAAAGTCTTTGGATGGACAGATGGATGGGGATTCTGTGTGAGGATGATGGGAGCTTTAGTCCAGCATATCTAGAGGTTCTCAAAATGGGGAAACAAATATTATAGTTAGTAGACATCCTTTTATTTTTGCAATATTTTGTGAAGAGAATGGAAATGGATGGACTGAGGCCTTTTAAACACATTTTTGTTAGATTCAACTTGGTAGACCAGCTCCAAACCCCCATATTAGAGATCCAGATATTCATTACAGAACCATCATGATAAAAAATGAAGTCTATTCTTGACCTGATCTGTTTGAACATTGTCCTGTCATATGCTTCAAAGCTGCACTTATCCAATTGCCATATCTGATAACCTGTCATTAGATCATTTGATTGAATCATATCTTGGCAGATAGGATTGTTTGAAATCTTAATAAATGCCTGTTGCTCAATTTTGCTTAGTTGACTTTGGGCCATTCACACACTCTCAGTCCAACTCTGAGCAAAATAGGAGGAGGAAGGAGTATTAGGTGCCACGCTGAGTTATTTATTTAAAAAAGGTAGCATTTGAAAATATCTAATTTCATAATCTCAGAATTATTTTTAAGACTTTTGAAAATGCAGCATTAAAATTACTCGAACTCTCTGAGATTAGAGCACACATGAATTGGAAGGACTGGCACAGAACTAAAAGAATGCCTAATGATAAAAAAAAATAATAATGGCAGTGACGCATCATTCCTGCCCCATGTCCCTGGAAGCCAGCTATATTCACAGACCTCAACCACTCCTGCCTCTTGGCAAATGGGGAACTAGAGTCATTCTAGCTCCCTGAATGCCTTTGGAGTATGTTAGGAATGTTATCAGTTTCCCCTTGACTTAAGTGATAATTGCTTCAGGGTAAGCACTTTTTGGAAGGGACCCAACAAGGTAATCTTAACCAACCCATAGCTGGCTGGGTATGTTTTGCTCTGATAGACTAGTCCTGGATTACTGTGCTATGTTTCATAACATACTGCGGCAGAAGATAGTCAATCAGCAATAGCTTAGTGTGCTATGCAAGGCCAGCTTTTGAAGTTAGTTAATGCTTCACTGTCCTATGAATTCTCCGAACTAGATTAACTGAATAAACCATGTTATGTTTGCATGAAGAGTCAGACGCGAGGAATTCCAGCAAAAGACTTTATTAATGACAACAGCTCGAATGGACCCGTCCGGTAAGGCTACGGCTGCTTCTTATAGCCGGCAGCCGTAGCTGCTAGCCAATGGGAGTGCAGGGTTTCTTCCCGCACTATTTAAACCAATACCATTTGACATTTTACAAGACCAATTCAAATAAACCAATAACATTTAAACCTACATACATAACACCCTCCCCACTAGGTTCAGTCCATACCAAACCCCAACCTATCTAATGTATTCCTTTAAATAGGTGGGGCTCTTACGTGCTGAGACCTTCGTGGTTCAGAATCTTTATTGTTCTCACCCAGTGAGAGGGAAATGTGTCTGCTGACATTTCCCTGTTAGGACTTCCTGTGAAAGAAGACCCTGTTAGACTGTTAGAATCTGGTCTCTCCTCCCAACCCATCTCCATTCCAATGTCAACACCCAAGTCTGGTAGTGATGTACAATCTTCCACTTCTAAGGATGGATCTAGGCATTGTGACAGGGTTCGGGATGGTTCCTGTCGTAATGACTCTACTTCTAAGGATGGATCTTGGCATTGTGACAGGGTTCGGGATGGTTCCTGTCGCAATGGCTCGTTACACAAAGGGTTGATTCCTGTTTGCTGATATTCCTCCTGTTCCTCCCCTTCCCCTAGAAGAGACATCAGGTGAGGGACCTAGAGAGAGACAGGGGCGATGTTCCTGAGTGAACCGGGATCTAAGTTGGTCAATGTGCCTGCTCCAGAGGAGGCCATCCTCTGTTTGAACCCTGTAAGAAAGAGGGCCAGTGATGTGAGTTATTTCAGCAGGAATCCACAAAGGTTCACCTGTAAGGTTCCTAGCATAGACAGAATCTCCCACACTAAAAGAACGAACTTTGGAAGTGGAATCCAGTGGTGTATTGGGTGCATAAGTGGGATGAAGTCGGTCAAGGGAAGACCTAGTTTCCTGCCCATTAACAACTCTGCTGGGGACAAGTTAGTTGATGGGCTAGGAGTGATGTGCTGAACACTAAGAAGCTTTTCAAGCTTCTCAGTGATGTCCCCAGGACCCAGCTGCTGAAGCTTTTCTTTGGTAAAGCGCACCATACGTTCAGCCCGGCCGCTTGGCAAGGGTGCCCAGGGGCTGTAAGGGCATGTCTGATGCCCTGTTGAGCTAGAAAGGATTCAAAAATGTTAGACGTGAATTGAGGGCCATTGTCAGAGACAAGGACATCTGGTAACCCATGGGTTACAAAGAGCTTTTTGAGCTGCTTGATAACAGCCTCAGTAGTAGTAGAAGTCATGAGAATAACCTCTAGCCATTTGGAGTATGCATCTACAATTACTAGAAACGTGTGCCCTCTTGTAGGGCCTGCAAAATCAATGTGGATTCTAGACCATGGGCCCCTAGGACATTCCCATTCCTGTGTGGGGCGTGAGGTGGGGCAGGCCTGACTACCTGGCAATTGGGACAAGAGGCAACCCAGTTTTCAACCATTTTGTCAATACCTGGCCACCATACATAACTCCTGGCCAAACCTTTCATCCTTACAATCCCAGGATGACCCTCATGTAACATTTCCAAAACCTCCCTTTGCAGTTTTGCAGGAATAACCACCCTGTTACCCCACAAAATACATCCTCTTAATACAGATAATTCAGTTTGCCTGGATTTGAAAGGTTGGGCAAAGTGAGGTAGATCTTGAAGAGGCCAACCTTTTTAATCCAGCCCATAACAGGTGCCAACACAGCATCTTTGGCAGATTCTCTGGCAATCTCAGCAGCATGGACTGGAAGCTTAGCAACGGTCTCCAGGAAAAAGGTGTGAGTCTCAAGTTCACAGTCCTCCTTGTGGCAAGGTAGTGGGCAACGACTCAGTGCATCAGCATGTCCAATGTCCTTGCCAGGCCTGTGAATCAGTTTGTAGGAGTAGGCTGCAAGAAATTCAGTCCACCTCAGCATTCTTGGTGACAGGATAATAGGTGTAGGTTTGTCTCCTGCCACGATGCCAAGCAAAGGTTTGTGATCTGTAACAATGGTGAATGACCTGCCATACAGATATTCATGAAATTTCTTAACAGCTGCAACAACTGCTAAAGCCTCCTTGTCCAATTGGCTGTAGTTCCTCTCTGCTTTGGACAGCGTAGAGTAGAATGCAATTGGGGCTTCCCGCCATTGGGAAGCCTGTGGCTCAAAACCCCTCCCACTCCAAAAGGGGATGCATCACAAGTCAGAACAACAGGTAAATTCTCAGAGAATTGAATCAACACAGCATCAGACGTGATTAGTCTCTTAATACTGTTAAATGCTGACTGTTCCTTCCGCCCCCAGATCCAAGCAGCCTTCTTATCAAGTAAACGATGTAAGGGTTCAGCAATAGATGCTTTGTGAGGTAGAAACATGTGATAAAAGTTAATAAGGCCAAGGAAGGCTTGCAGATCTGACTTGCAACGAGGTTTAGGGGCTTCCTTGATCGCTTTAACCTTGGCATCAGTGGGGTGGATGCCCTGTTTATCAATCATGTACCCCAGGAATTCAACTCTGTCTGTTTTGAGAGTGCATTTGTCTTCCTTGACTTTCAAACCTGCTTTTCTGAATCTGGTAAGGACTTCTCTGAGTCTCTCTTGAAGCTGAGTGTCATTTTCAGCAAAGAGGCACATCATCAAAATAAGGCACTACCCCTGGCAGTCCTTGCAACATTCTTTCCATAAGACTTTGAAAAATGCCAGGTGCCACGCTTACTCCAAATTGTAGTCTTTACATTTGAAGGCACCTCTATGAGTCACAATTGTTTGTGCCTCTGCAGTGGCATCATCAACTGTTAATTGTTGATATGCCTGAGCTAAGTCCAGTTTAGCAAATACTGTACCCCTGCCAAGGGAATGGAGCAGATGATGCACAACAGGTACAGGGTATGCGCTCTGCTGCAGCGCATGGTTAAGTGTCCCCTTGTAGTCACCACAGATTCTCACTGACCCATCAGCCTTGACTGGTGTGACTATGGGTGTTTCCCATCTGGAGTGGTCAGTAGGTTCCAAAACCCCTTGGGCGATGAGCTTATCTAATTGTGCATCAATTTTTTCCTTTAAAGCAAATGGAACCCTCCTGGGCTTTAAACGAATTGGGGCACCTTGGGGTCTAAACTGAAAGCAATAGGGGTCCCCATATACTTGCCCAGTCCTTCGCTGAAGACCTCTGGAAACTCAGACTTCAAGGACTCTTCCCAGTCAGAACTGCTCACGTGATGGATGCCAGTCACCTCGATGCCAAGTGGCTTGAACCACTCAAGTCCCAGCAAACTTGGGCGATCCTTGTCCACGATGGTCAGTGGCAAACGCTTGGTGTGGCCTTTAAACTGCACGCTGAATTCCCTCGCTCCAACTACTGGAATCTTGTTCCCTTGGTAGTCTTTGAGGGTCAGTGCTTGCTTCTGGAAATGTTTTTTCTGAATTCTTGAAAGAGTCTGTGTATAGTGTCCCATGACACCATAGATAAATAAGAGCCTGAGTCCACTTCCATGTGGCACGGTCTCCCTTCAATAAACACCTTCACATGTACTTTTCTGCTATTTAAATGTGAAGAATGACCAATGGATATTGTTTGGTGAGTTTCACTCTTGCCATTTGCTTTTGAATTTCGCCCCATTTTTCCAATTAAATTGTTGGGCTTAAAATCTTCCTCAGGAAGTTTCTTCCTGAATGGTGGAGTTCTGGATGATTTGCAGACTCTGGCTATATGACCCTTTCTCACAACGTAGGCAAATGGAGTCAAAAACTTGCATTCAGTGCGGGGTGGCCCCCCCACATCCTCTGCAAACGAATCCTTGCCTGTTTTTTTCAGAGTCTTTTCTTTCTCTCCATTCTGAGCTTAAAAATCCCCTCTTCTTCCTCACTGCTATCCGAATCAGAGTCTATTTGTTTGCAATGAGTTGTTGAGGATTTTTCCCATCAGAATGGCTTGAGGCCTGGCTCGAGGCCTTGTTAATCTTTTTCATGGCCGCAGCTGAGGACTTGGTGGCTTCTGCTGAAACAGCCTCTTCAATAGCCTCTTTAAGCGTGATTTTTGGTTTCATTAACAGTTTGCTTTGTAAGATCTTATCTTTAAGGCCCAAAACAAACCGATCACGCATGGCCTCTTCTACGTTGGTAAAGTCACAAGCACCCCCAATGTCCCTTAAACTTGCCACGAAGTCATTAACACTCTCGCTATCCCCTTGATCCCGACGGTAAAATTCGTGTCTCTTAATGAGGCACGATACTTGTGGGGCGTAATGGGCTCTTAAAAGTCTTTCTAATTCGGCCATTCTATTACCTTCAATTCTGCTGCTCCCGCCAACGCCTTCGCCATTTTGAAGACTGCCGGACCGCAGTGTGTGAGAAAGACCGCCCTCTTCCGTCTCTCGGGATGCCGGCGAGATCGTTCCCTTCCAGGAACATGTGGAACCGGTCTGCATACGATTCCCAGTCTTCCGTCGCCGGATCGAACGGTGCTGGGGGTGTTCAGCGCAGCCATCTCGCCAGTTGCTTGTTCGTCGCGTCGTCTTCTCTTCAGGGAAATCCCATCCTCGTCGCCAGTGTTAAGTTTGCATGAAGAGTCAGACGCGAGGAATTCCAGCAAAAGACTTTATTAATGACAACAGCTCGAATGGACCCGTCCGGGTAAGGCTACGGCTGCTTCTTATAGCCGGCAGCCGTAGCTGCTAGCCAATGGGAGTGCAGGGTTTCTTCCCGCACTATTTAAACCAATACCATTTGACATTTTACAAGACCAATTCAAATAAACCAATAACATTTAAACCTACATACATAACACTTAGCTTAACCACAGTCGATGTCAATCAAACAATGCTCAGTAAAAAGATTTGTTGTGCAGACGGCAGCGGAATCGGAGAGAGGGAAAGAACGGGAACCAGTCCGGGAGGCTGGAGGGAGGTGGACGAGGTCATGCATCGATGTAAGAGATGGGCCAGGACCATCTGGGAGTGGTGTATTGACTCCAGAGCCTCCAGAGACTGGCAGCAGCGAGGCAGAGGAACCAGAGGAGCCTGTTCCAGGTGCATTGTGTGCAGAGCTGCTAGAAGGCAAGACAGCTGAAACAAAAGGGGTGACTGGAGAGTAAGGGCTGGGAGGGTGATTGCCCTCCCATAAGATATAAAGAGGGGTCTCCACGTTGGCAACGGAGACTTGTGGACTTCAACTCCCAGAGTTCCTCAGCCAGCTTCATTTGGCACTCTAGTTGTTGGCAGCAAGTCAAAGAAAGAAAAGATGGGTGTATCTCGAAAGGGACCCATACCGGCTGCCAGAGGAACATGAATCCCAGCATTGAATAAAAACAAGAGTTGTTTTAACGAAGCGTGTGCTTAATTACAGTCTCAGAAGCCTTGGTCAGAACAAGATTGGGGCTTATTTTCAATGCTGAGGAGATCTGTGTTGTTACTTAGCTTGAAAGCTGGACATAATGATACAAGCCCTATTTAAACCTCATGCTGCCTATGCTCCCACAATGCTCTAAACACAGGTAAAATCCTAGAATATTCATGCATTCCAAGCTTGGTTATTGTAAACCTTATTCGTTGCTTAGTGTGTTGTACAAATCCAACTTGTTCGGTTAGTTTATTGTTACTACTATTATACAAACATAGAAAATAGGCTAATTCGGTCAGTGGGTTGTGTGGATGTATTGTGAAAGAAGCAACCACTAAATCACCAAACTGCCAGCCATATTTATGGTCTTTTAGAGTTGCCGCCAAGTGTGTTGTGCAAACTCAAAAAAGTACACAGAGTATGTCATGGTGTAATGAACCAGGATGTGTACCTTGTGCAATCCCTGCCATTTTTCAGTGTGTGTTATATCTGTTACTAAGTGAGCTACCACCTTGTGATCTTTCAGAGACCTGAACTGTTGATCCACGTGTCAATATTTGATTATGCCAATTGAGTTGTTCTTACAAAAAGTACATTTGCTGCAATTACATTTATGAAAGCACTTAAGGGGAAGATTCTTTTAAAACAGAAGAGTTATATATTTACTTTTAAAAAAAAGTATAGTTAGGAACTGCCAGCGGTCATTCTGCTTGGAAAGTTAATATTAAACTATCATGTCAGAACTTTCAACTGTACCTTGATTTCACTCTAAAAGCAGCCTTGTCTCTACCTCAAAGCAGTGTTTTTTGAAAGTGCACTACATTTTGAAACATGTTTTGGAAAGTAGGTTTTGTTATCCCCTCCCTTCCCCAAAAAACCCCACAACGGACAAGCCTTTAGAGCAGTGTTTCTCAACTTGGGCGATTTTAATATGCGTGGCCTTCAATTCCAAGAATTGCCCTGCTGGTTGGGGAATTATGGGAGCTGAAGTCCACACAACTTGAAGTTGCCCTCGTTGACAAACACTGGAGCATATTTAAGTTAAGAACAGTCAAAGTAGGAATTTTGAAAACAAGAAGCAGAAAAGCACTAAGCAGCTGAAACATGTTAACTGTAGTTAAACAGTTTACTGATTAAACTAAATTAATTAAACTTTTCCAGCCTCATCAGGAGAGGAACTGCAAGTTATAGCCAATTTTATCAACATTCCAGATTGCAAGTTTTCTCGAGGCTGTCAAATTTTCATGCAAAGCATAAACAGTCACAAAATTATACAGCTGAAAAATACCATTTGGAGCACTGACAAAGGTACAATTATGTCTCTTTCCATCTTCCCAAGGCTGAGTATTTGCAGATCTTTCAATTTGTCTTCATGGGATATGGTGTCTTGTTCTTCTTGGAACGTATCTAGTGGAGATCACTAGATCCTGCGCAAGATCCATTTCTCAAGAACGGACCTGGAAAATGCAGCATATAGTGGGTTCATTCCTTCCTGAGATCCAGAAATGATACATTTGTTGACTCACCTTAAAACTATCTTTTTCCCCCCATTGCCAATTCATATTTGCTAGCCACTAGTATACATTGCAATACAAGCTTCCCCACCTGTTGCCCTCCAGCGATTCTGGATTACAGTATTATTCCCACAGGGAAATTTCTGAATTATGGGAATTGTGGTGCAACACATGGTGAGTTATTAAATTTGGTAAAACCTCTCCCTACTAGAAGAACAATAACACAATATTAGCATCAGGAACTCATGCCTAGAAGCAACTGTTTACTCCTAGGACTTTGGCCATTGCTAGTCATTATAATGTGTAGATGATATATACAGCTGAACATGCTAATGACATATGATTCACACATCATGCTATCACATTACTGATTTAAATATTAATCCAAAGTGGTTTTTATGGTTACCTGGAGTTTATACAACACCAAACCAGCTCCTTTATGGCCTAGCATAAGGAATGAGCCCAGCCCCTCTTTTTTGATTGGGGGGGAAATACATCTGCAATTTTAGAACATAGTATGAACATTAACGCAAAAGGGATGGTGTCTTTTTGATTGGGGGTGAGGTGTTCCTCCCATTTATGAAGGGGCTGCCAGGACAAGGCACTCATTTCCAAAAGAACTGCCATATTTATTCAATTTATTTGCTGCCTTTCTCACTCGAGGGGCTACTGTAGGCAGCTTATGGAGTCGAGAGGCATTCTTGGAAATAATGACAATGGCTGAGCTGGATTGCCTCACATGTTTAAAATAAATCATATTTGAAATCTAAACCAAGAGAGGCAGGGAACCCTCTGGATAGCAAAATTAAGGGCCTTGGTGGTGCAGGCTGTTAAATGCCTGCACTTAAGTTCCAGCTGCCTGCAATTAGTGTAGGGTTGAATCCCACCAGGCTCAAGGTTGACTCAGCCTTCCATCTTCTCGGGGTAGGTAAATTGAGGACCCAAGATTGTTGGGGGCAATAAGCTGACTTTGTAAAAATGCCGCTTAGTAATAAGCAGGCATATACAATGGGATGAAGGCTATTGCTGAGCACACTGGGTTGTATCCCAAAAAATTGTAAGCCACCCTGAGTCTTCGGAGAAGGGCGGCATATAAATGTAATTTTTAAAAAAATGATGTCTTGGGGGGCTATGGTGTTCCCGGGTGCTACGTTGGGGGCTAGGGAGAGGATTACAGCTTAGCCTCTGCCAGTCCTGGAACCCTATTTCTCCAATGGCACTGAGCGTTGGGTTTTATTCAGTGCTTTCAGTGCAGGCAGTGATGTATTAACCATTAAGCAGACTAAGCATGTGCTTAGGGCACCAGGCCCAAAGTGGGCACCTCAAAGCTGAGAAAGAAAGAAAAAAAACCAATGAAGATTTGTAAAAAAAATCTTGTATGTACAAAGGAGGGGGGGGGCACCAAGATTTGTCAATGCTTAGGGCACCAGTGAGCCTTAATCCACCACTGAGCGCAGGCTGCTGTTTTGTAAGAGAAAATCTATTTTGGGGTACCAAAATGAGCAGTGGAATCTCCCTCAAGGGGAAACATACAGCAGGAGATAAGAGAAGAACAAAAGATATCTCCCCTTTCTGCTCGGGCCAAGAATATCCTCACCTCTGACTTGGGACCCTGCACGCAGCAGGGAAGACGCTTCGCTTTGGGCACCCAAAGATAACATAATCAGAGTTGGAAGGGATCTTGTAGGTCATCTAGTCCAACCTCCGCCCAAGCGGGAGACCCTACACCATTTCTGACAGATGGCAGTCCAATCTCTTCTTGAAGGTCTCAAGTAATGGTGCTCCCACAACTTCCGAGGAGAAGCTGTTCCATTGGTTGATTGTTCTCACTGTCAGAAAGTTTCTCCTTATTTCCAGGTTAAATCTCTCCTTGTTTTTTTCAAGAGGCGATTGGACTTTGTGTGTGTGTTATCCCCCACCCCCGACCTCTTGAAGACGTTTCATTTTTCATCCAAGAAGCTTCTTCAGCTCTGAAGTCTTGGATGAGAAGGGAAACGTCTTCAAGGAAAAAAATAACCAGAGGGTCCAGTCGCCTCTTGGAGGAAAATAAATAAATAAAAGCACCTTTGGGACAACCCTGACCTGGATGACTGAGAAGCTCCATAGACCTTTGGTTTGAGGAGTTGCTGCTCTTCCCGGGCTCCTCGCCTCAGACTTTGGGTTTCTTAGAGACGTCGCGCGAGAGTTGCCGAACTTTGAACCGTATCCAAACTCCGGAGACAAACAACTCGAGGGGTATAAATACCAGTGAGCTGGGGCAGGCGAGCGAGAGGCTTGCGAGCGCGGAGGCTCCTCCCGAGCTTCGCGGTGAGTTTTCTTGTGCGCTCTTGGAAATGTTCGCGGAAGTTGCAGAAGGGGATTTTGAAGGTCCATTAGGAGCCAGGAAGGGGAAAAGGGGGCTTTGAATGCATTAAATAAAAAACCACACTATTTTCCTCCTCTTAAGACGCTGAGATCCAGGCGCGCGTGCAAAAATACGGTTTGGGTTGAACGCACGTCCGTGAAAACGCGCGGCTGTGCACCCACATAGCCTAGGAATCTTGGTTGGTTCAAGCGATTAAAGCGGGGACTGGGGGTATTTTGGAGTGTCGGTTGAAACATAGTTAAGAATCCAAGTCTTCAAAAAAAATGTCTAGCGAGGTTGCACGTAACACAAAGTTAGTACTTTGGGATGCGAGGCTGCACATCTTAATTTCACTCAGCAATAAACTACTTGTTTTGTACTGTATATGCAAGTACAACTTTTCATGAAGTCATGTTCTGAATTAGAATTGCCAGACGCATACACGGAAAGGGAGAATGGCAATTCATTAAATATTGTGTAGATGGGCAGGATTGCATTGTCACTCATAGTATAATGTTAGTCTGTGGAAGCCTTTTATATATATAGTCTTATAGCACCTTTTCAGACAAAAGTTGTTAGACTTAGCTGATGCTACTAGACATCTCTTGATTTCTGGGTAGCTTTGTAGTAGAAGATCAGAGTGTAGACTAATCGAACCCATTGCATTCTTTGCATTGCATTCTGCAATGCAATGCAAAGTGCAGCTCTGCAGTGATTTCTGAGTAAACAGATTCAAAGATCTTATTTTCATGGTGAAGCTTTCTGTCTCTTATGTTTTCAGTTTTCATTTGCCCCAAACAACATGTCACTTTGCATAATTTCCAGTAACCAAGAAATGTGAAATATTTCAAGTTATGTATGATTAGATTGAAGAAAAAAATACTTTTCATAGGTTTCAAACATATTCTTCCAATGGTAGACATAATTGAGTAGAAAAATTATTCTAAAATCAGAAATGCTTGGACACTTTGATTGAGTAGATTTTGTGATCCTGCGTTTATTACTTTATAAGTAACTCAAGGCAGCAAACATATATAATACTCCTTCCTCCTCCTGTTTTCCTCACAACAACCCTGTTGAGGTAGGATTGGGCTGCACTGGCTTCCATGCCTCAGATGGGACTAGGAAGCAGAGTCTCCTGGTTTCTAGACCAGCATTTTAATCACTACACCAATTTGGCTTGGCAAATTAATTCTTTTATGTGGTGTAGCTTTAATTTGTACGGAACAGTTTTAGAGAAGAGATGCCCCATGTTTTCAGAATCTGTTGGCACTGCTATTCTGAAAGAGTCAGGGTAGACTGTGTGATACCTTATACAGGTAGTCCTCAACGTATGTAGTCCTCAACAATTGAGACAAAATTTCTGTTGTTAAGTGAGACAATTGTTAAGTGAGTTTTGCCCCATTTTACATCTTTTTTTGCCATAGCTGTTAAGTGAATCACTGCAGTTGATAAGTTAGTAACCCAGTTGTTAAGTGAATCTGGCTTCCGCATTGACTTTGCTTGTCAAAAGGTTCCAAAGGAGACACAGCAACGGTCATAAGTATGAACCAGTTGTCAAGCCTCTGGACTTTGTCCATATGATTTGCTACAAAGGTCATAACTGAAAAATGACTGTAAGTCATATTTTTCAGTGCCGTTATAAACTTTGAACTGTTGTAAGTTGAGGACTACCTGTGTAGTCTTTAGTTTTCTTCCTTAACCTGTTTCTCTGATTTACAGGCCACGTCCAGCCATGTGGGCTGGGCTAGGACTAGCCCTGGTCCTCTGTCTCCTCCCAGGAGGAGGAACAGAGCATCAGGGTCATTGTAAAGAACCTCCAGAATGGAGCATCGAGGAAGAAAATCCCATGATGAAGTCAAGAGGGACAGTGACAGTGGTTGCTCTACTCCAAGCTAGCTGATACCTGTGCCTTTTGCAGGCTTCCAGGTAAGGACCACCAAAATATGCAATTGCATATGAATGTATATCCTGTTGGGATCTGTTTCTTAAAGCAAGAGGAGTTTTTATTCGGCTTTGGGTGGGGAGAGAAAAAAAGTTAAGATTTCTGGCACAATAACTTTTGCTTGATTGCCAAAATTAATGTTTTACAGTTATTTTGGGCCTGAAACTGGCATTCTGGCTTTGTTAAATGACCCTATGGGATAATTTGTAAGAACAAAACACCTTGATGGCATAGTGGTTAGAATGCAGTATTGCAGGCTAATTCTGCTGACTGCTGACAGCCAGCAGTTTGGCAGTTTAATTCTCACTGGCTCAGGGTTGTCTCAGCCTTCCATCCTTCTGAGGTTGGTAAAATTAGGACCCAGATTGTTTGGAGGCAATAGGCTAACTCTGTAAACTGCTTAAGAGAGGCCTGCAAAATACTGTGAAGAGCTAAGTAAATTTAAATGCTATGGCGTATTGCCTTCTTCAGTAACATTGTCTCTTCATTTCTGAATTTAATCCCAAAATTGTTTTTCTGAAAAATTAGTGACTGTCCACCCAATTGCATATTACATGTTTCTTAGGAATTGTTCCCAGGCTAACAGATTGGTTTGTTTTGTTTTTGGTCCAGGTGTATTAAAGCTGCTGTGACTTTTCAAATCCATTTGTGCTGTTTGATTGTATAGTAGAACTCCTAATTCTGTAGTATCTACTTAGATAATTATAGATAACATGCCCCACCCACAAGCAAATTCTGCTTTTCTAAAGGGGAAAAAATGAATGCATAAGATGTTATTTACTTATTAGACTTGAAGACCTGCAACTGAAGCTGGGAAGTAGTGGACTGGTCAATATCACCTTCATTGTGGTCAATCACCAAGGACACCATTCCCAGCTGAAGTACCATCTTCTAAGAGAAAAGGTTTCAGAAGACATTCCTGTATACCAACAGAATGCAACGCAACCTGATGTCTGGGCTTCTTTAAGAGGCAAAAAAGATGATTTCCTGATTTACGACAGGTACTTCAAATTTTGAAAGCACATGAGGCTTATTTAGAACAGGTGGCACCCTAGAGTTTTGTTTAAGAGGCTCTGTGCCACTATCTGCACAATACATTCAGAGTACATAAAAGTGGTTTTCTCCATTCATTTGGCTCTATTTCAGTGTGATATGTGTTTGGTTTAGTGATTAAAGCATCAGGCTAGAAACTGGAAGATCATGCGTTCTAATTCTCCATTGGGCATTAATAATTTGGGTTAATAACCCTTAGGCCAGTCACTTTCTCTTAGCCTTAGGTAGGAGGCAATGGCAAACCCTTTCCAAAAACTGCAAGGACTTGTCCAGGCAGTTTCCAGAGTCAACATTGACTCAAAGGCACAAAGAACCCAAACCCACTAATAGTTTATTTCCCCCCGAAGTGGTTTATCTGCATCAATTTATGCTACTTAAATGAATGAACTTCCTTACAGGTATTTGTGGCCCTTGCATACAAGTTTTCACTTTACATTTTCCTTCCCCTGGTTTTGTTGCTTTTCTAACTAATGGGACTTTCTGCAGGGAGAATGCATACTTTCATATGAACCCTTCCTGTTAATGGGTTTTATCAGGTCCGTCTTAATGAGGTTTATCACTGTTCTGCTTTCAGAAGGGTAGGAAAGTTCAGGAGGAGACAAAAGAACTTGGTGGCTCAGGCTGTTAATTGCCTGCACTTAAGTTCCAGCTGCCTACAACTGCTGTAGGCTCGAATCCCACCAGGCTCAAGGTTGACTCAGCCTTCCATCCTCTCGGGGTAGGTAAATTGAGGACCCAAGATTGTTGGGGGCAATTAGCTGACCTTGTAAAAATGCCGCTTAGTAATAAGCAGGCATATACAATGGAATGAAGGCTATTGCTGAGCACACTGGGTTGTATCCCAGAAATTGTAAGCCGCCCTGAGTCTCCAGAGAAGGGTGGCATATAAATGTAATTAAAAAAAACAACACCTCCTATTCATTCAAAATAGATAGTAGAAGACAAAGGATTAAGGATTACCATAATCATGCTATCACAGCAGTCCTAGTGTGACCCTAATCCACAATTTTTTAATTATTATTTTTGTTTGGTCTCCCTAGGGACTCAGGGCAGCTCACATCATAAAAACACACAATAGGAAAAATATGCGTACAATAGATTTTGGAAATCGCAGCTGAAGACAAGAAATTTAAGATGCAAAAAAGTTTGGTTTTTTAGTTTTGTAAAACTTTTCTTCATAAATATGGTGATGCATTGATGTTAAGAACTGGGTCACTTTCTTCCTAGGTGTGGTCGTCTTGTTTTTCACCTTGGCTTACCTTATACTTTCCTGAGTTTTCCATATGTAGAGAAAGCTATTCAGGTCGCCTATTGTGAGAACACTTGTGGAAATTGCTCATACACAGTATGTATTCATTTTTCCCTTTCCTTGTTGTATAGAAGTATCTAGGAAAAAGAAATGCTGATTAAATTAAAATTTAAAAATGTACAGAACCTATGACCACTGATTTCATTTTTGTAATTTCTAAGAATTGTATGACTTCTTAGCAAATAATTACACAGTTCAAATGTTTTTTAATCCAAAACAAAATAGATTGCTAGCTTTCTTCAAGAAAAAATAGAGAGATATAGCCAATGATATATTTAATTATGATTTATTAAGTCACAGTGGCTGAGTCAACAAAGAAAAGACTGAGGGAAGGGAGACATGATATCAGTCTTCCAATACTTGAAAGGCTGTCACAGGAAAGAGGGTGTCAATGTATTCCTGATAGTAATCTGGTGGTAGGACAAGAAGCAATGGATAGACATTCATCAGCTGGAGATCCAACTGGAAATAAGGAGAAAATTCCTGATGGTCAGAACTATTAAACAGTGAAACAGTTTCAGAACAGGTCAGAACTATTTAAAACAGTGAAACTCCTCCTGGAGTTATGAGTGCTCCATTGCTGGAAGTTTTCAAGAAAAGAATGGGCAACCATTTATCTGAGATGGTATGAAGACTCCTGCCTTGGACGGAGGGTTGTACTAGAAAACTTCCAAGATCCTTTACAACCTTAGGATTCCATGAGTTCACATAACATGCTAAACTCAAATTCAGTTAGTATAAGATATGAAGCCAGGTAAGGTACTGTATATCTGCATAGATCTCATGCTTCACCTTGGAGGCATTTACTCTCCAGTTGTTTAATTTAGGGAAAAAAAACATTCTCATAAATGCAGACCCATGAGTATTTTCCCAACTGCAAAATGATTGGATTGCCACTCCGCATCCAAATTGTCATTAAACTCAGTGCTGTTCATGCATGATGGCTAACCTTTTCGACACCAAGTGCCCAAAGCCCATGTGTGCTCATTCCCAAAATGCAATACATGTGTGTGCTCCACACATGCACCTTGCCCCCATGCAAGCATGCATGACCTCCCCCCGCCTGCGCATGGGCCTGTAACCCCCCCACAACCCCGTGCATGTGCGCACAGCCCCATGACCCCCATGCATGACCTTCACGTGTGCACTCATGCCATAGGTTCGCCATCACGGATGTTTAAAATTCAGATCTGTAATTAAGTAGCATTCTATACATTGTTTTTAATTCCTTGAGAAGGAAGCAAAGTAACCAAGTAAATAACCAACATCAAATGGAACTAGGGCTCTCCAGCTTTTGTATGGTCAGAAAATTATAACAAGCTGGGTATTTTCTAAAGTAAGAGTCTCATTCTGATCTAAGCATAAGGCACTTTAGAAATGACTTGGAAAAGAATAGTCATGAGAGAAGCTGAACACATTGATTGTCATTTTAGGCTGAAATCCTAGGCTTAGTTACATTATTTTCTGTAAACTGATTTTTAAACTGATTTCCACTTGTATTTTATGTTGACATACTTACTGTATGAGAATGGTTGAAATTCTGACCATGTTGTCTGAACTTTTTCAGACACCTGAAATTGAAGAATTATGTAAAAGAATCTCAGAGAATTCAGAAGAAAAGCAAATCGAGGCAGCTTCTGCCTCACAGTTGTCTCCCACTGAGCATCCCCACCATCATCACCATCATCACCCTCATCATCATCATCGTCATCATCATCATCATGCACATCATCCCAAAGGGGATCAGACAGAAGTAAACAATCAGCATAACAGCAGTGTCTTGGGCCTGGATCCTGCAGAAGCTGCCCTTCTATCGGCAGCTATGGCTTTGCAAGGGGACAGGCTCTGACAAAGGGGGAATGGCATCTGCAAGCGCCAATTAAGCTGAAACTGGCAGCTCTTGACAGGTCCCATCTCCAGTAGCTGATGCTGACACTGACGACACCTGTTGTTTGAAGATCAGCAAAGCACAAGTTCCTGACATTGTCGTGGAGAGCTCCCATCTTCCTGAAGGTGACAAGGGCAGCTGTTGGCAGACAACGTGGCTGAGTCTTGACAGTGACGTCTGCCAACAGCTGCTTGACCATCACCAGCAGCAAGAAGGGGTGAAACCTGACAATGAGCAGAGCTGGACAACTGAGCTTGAGGAACAATCTAAACACCTACGGAAGATTCTGGAATGCATCCCATAATCATTTGAAATTGGTCCTACTATCTCTACCAAAGTGTTTGGAAACCCTTGCCATAGGTGGCCAAAGGGCATTAAAGCAGAGGAATGCATTCCAGCAGTAATCTTCCTGGCACACATACCATTATGTAAATTATTGGGGAAGAAAGAAAAACAACCTTTACGCCTGCCAGTTAAGCAAGAGTTCTTGGATTTTGGCTGTATTTGTTGAGGTGAAGTCATGTGCTGTGGTTTCACTGATATAGAATACAGTCCTTGTCGTCTGACTTTGCCTTGAACAGTAAGAACAAAACTTTCCCATAATGGTATGCAGTTGTTTCTCAATGCCAGTTCCAAGTGTCTGTGGTGTTTGTTAGCTTTTCTGTTTGGTTTCCTCTTCTACCATTCTGTTTGCATTCATGAAAACAGGAGCATAAACTATGACCTAGGGGCTTCTGTTTGATACGAAGCAAATAAGAACAGGAGAGGATAAGAAAAGATTTGCTAACTATGTTTTACAATTATAGGTTAAGACCAAGTGAATAGATGAAAGTGTTTTTCAGTGAAACTCTAAAGCCATTTAAGATAATTGTATAGAATTCTGTGCATAGTAGTCCAACCAGATATTTTCACCAAGAAGTCTACAGAATTCACTACTCTAACATCAGATTTTATGTTATAAAGTGTGAGTCCTATAACAAGACCTATTAAAATCAATTTCTGTGCTTCTGAAACTGTTCACTATCATAGTTCATTTGGAATTTGGGATAACAGTCTTTAAAAACATGAAGTGAGGGTGATGGGACGGGATGAAACAAACAGTAATTTCATTGAAGGATAAGCATACCTAATAAAATGTGAAACCTACATTTAATTATTTCTGCTAACCAGTGATTTGGACAATCTTTTGTAAGTGATGAAGCATGTTTATATAACATCTATCTTTATGTAGCAAAATAGTATAGTTGTTTCTGAAATTTCTGAAATTTTTGCAAGTTCTAGAGAGGAAGAAAATGTTGAACAGAGGGAAACTCTTTAGATTGTGTTTGCCATAGTTCATGATGGTTTGGTAGGGAAATCATACCCCTATAAAACCTGAATTATTTTATGGTGAATGCTTACAAGAGAGAAAGTAGTTCAGTACACACAACTGAAGATCTTGCAGGTGGACAAACTATGTTTTAATAAATGAAAATATCTTTGAATTCAATGTGTGTCTCTCATTCAGTTCTGTCTCCTAAGTAAAACCTGTGGTTTCATGTTCTCAAAATTGCCGCAGTTTAAAATAGCAATTTTTAGGTTTGTTGAGCTTTTCTTCTAAGTCTTTGATAGTATTTCGAAGAAATTCAATTTCTTTATTCTTTTCTTCTTGAAGATGCTGGAGCTTCTACAAAAACAAATAAAAAAAATACCCTCTTATACCTATATATGAAAAAGTGCATATGTGTATTCATATGTCCAGAAATGTATACACATACACAAATTGAGATGCTTCAGAGATATTGATGTGTTTCATGACTTATGTTTCTAGGAATCAGAAATATTTATTCTGTCATAGACCAACAAATAAAACAAGAAAAACATAATTATTTTAAAATATTTATTCTAACTTATTCTAAAATATTTAAGGATTAGACCAGACAATACAGCATACTGTACAGATTATAGAACAATACTTAGTTGTGGCCAAAGAAGTCAAATCAAATTGATCTGATAATAACTAAAAACAAGTCAAAACAACCAGGCTGTTTAGTAAAGCATGGGAATCATGATTCCTGGTGAATATCTGCATAGAGGGAATAATGCAAAATATCATGTTATATCATTTCAATTATTTAATTATTTTTCCAACTCAATATACTTATCTAAATACTTAAAGAACTCAAATCAGTGGCCCTACCAGATAAAAACAATAAAGGGCATTTCTCTATAGCCCTGGCATTTAAAGCATTCTATAGCTATTACATGAGGGACAACTGCTAAGCCCACTGATCACTAAACCTACTCCCTTCAAGTGGCCAATGAGTAAGCACAAAAAAGTCCACCCCAGTCAGTGGCTCTGTCTCCATTTTGCTTTACCAGGTTTGCTTTCTGTGGCAGGAGAAAATGAGAACTGTAACACCCAGCTAGCTGCTGTGTCTCAAATCAACTGGGAATGAGAAGGAGATGGTGACAAAGCACCTTGAAACCTTTCTATAGGAAAGTAATGGGGAGGAAAAGGAGGCAAGCAGCTTAAGGCTGGAGTTCACATCAATGGGAAGTGTGTATCCGTATTGCTGCATTAATGCTTAATGGCATCCTAACAGCCAACTTTTGCTCTGTGCAAAGGGCCTAAAGCTGTAGGGCAGAACCGTACTGAAGAAATTCAAAACTCTTAATGGCAGTAACTTCCACAGGTTTTCAATAATTTGGATATTTTCCTTCCAAAGACTAATCTCTATGTGCTCCCCAGTTAATGGTAACAATAGTGGACTAAATTTGAGAGGAATTGTATTTCCCAGTTTTTACTTTAGGAAAAATTATGTTTAAGTGAAGAACTATCAATACTAAAAATGGAGGAGCCTCGTACATTTTTTCAGGGCTATGAAATAAATGGATGACTTGGAGGCAACCTCCCACTGGAAATGGATCTAAAATGAGAAAAGCATTTATAGAACTTTGTTTTCTTTTGAAGTAGGTCTTTGGGATGTTTTCCCCTCATCCCAGCATAAGACACTGGTTAAAACAGAATATTTTATCTGGTTAATTGTATAGCTGCCCATCTCACATGTGTTATTTGTAAACAGAGTAGGGCAAAATATCTGCAGTCAAATCACCTTAACCCTTAAATCAACTTACATTCAGAAAAACAATAAAACACTTACCTTTCTGTAGATATTTTGAGGGAGTCCTGTGGGGTTAGCCTGTACTTTCAATGTTTTGGTCTGCAGCTTTTCCAATTTAGTATTGAACTGATTAAAAGAAAGAATTAGTGTATTGATAAAAATTTAAATGAGAGGAAAAGTTTATCTGTAATTAATGCTATTTTAATAATGTACAAGCAACACTTGGTAAGGATATTTACATAACACAGGGAAAACAGGCTCCCATTTGACCATGAAGTGCAAATGAGTAAAATTGGCTCATTATCATCACCTGGTATTATCAATTTTAGAGAGCTGTTACAAAGATAATGTAAAAATAGAATTTTCCCAGAGTTTAATGTAGAAAAGCAAAGTATACATACAAAACCAATGTGATTAAAGGTAGCTTAATTGCCTGGGTCATGTATTTGTTTACTGCTAAGAACTGAAGACTTTGTAGAAATGGTGAGGGAAAAGTGCAACTATAAGAACAAAGAGAAAGATATTAAGGCTGTAATCCTAATAAACTATAAACAATTATGGTATCAGCATAAACTCTTAAAGGCATGTGAATACATTTAGTGCTATGGAGCATAAAATACTCTACAATAACTTTTTGTTTACTACCTTCTTGGGGGGGGGGGAGAAAATGAATCAAAACATGAAGCAAAAACATACTTTTGCCATCTTAATGTTAAACTTATTTACTAACATTAACTGGATATCATCTGCACCCCAATGATATTTCATTCCAAACAGTAGATGACCATCACTCCTCCCTCAACAGGCCTTCATGGCAATTGTTTGGATCCACACCATTGCTCCCCCACCATTGCTTCAGCCAGCCAGAAAGGGCAGGGGTCAGGTATGCAAGTAAACAAAATAAAGTTATAGGGAACCCTGTCAACTTCTTCAGAAGTCACTGGCTTAAAAACCTCCCAAGCAGCATTGAAGGATACTGTTTCTCACTGACTCTTGTCCACTCAATTTCTAGTTTATCCTGAATCATGTTAATTTACAATCTGAGACCCAATAATCTATGGTGCAGGATCTCAAGACACTGCACATGCAAATAAAGGAGGTTATGGACTAATAATTCTAACTATGCTAAATATGGAAAATACTTTTTACAAACATAGAAACTGTATGTAATAATGAAAAAAGACTTTAACTGTCATTCTCAATTTAAATAAGCACAAATCAGCACAAATCTCAATAGACTAGGAAGCCACCATTCCTGAGGTATCTTCACCGATGTTCTGATCCCAAGTCAGTAAAAGAAAATATTCTTTGTGACAGCTCTGGCAAAAATGAATTTGAACTGAAAATGATGAAATATGAAAAATGTAACATGAATGCATACTGAAATCATATCAATTTCTTCCTTAAAATGATTCCTTGTTAGGCAGTTCTTTTAATTTTGTAAAACGCAATGTTTTGGTTTTGATCCACAATTTATAATAAATTATCAATGTAGCATATATCTGGTTGGTGTCATAGATGGCATACCTCTATCTGTAATTTGATTATCTCATTCTGCTTTTCCTTTTCTTGAGCTTTCAGTTGTTTAGTTAGTTCTAAAATCTCTAGATCTTTCTTTTCCATTAGTTTCTTATGCTCTTCCATCTTGCTTTCAACTAAAGCAATTGTTCATATATACAAAATTAAAAATAACGAAGCAAAATAACTGCATTAATCAAATAGAATGATATACTTTATTATTTTAATGTCATCATAATTCAGAAAAATTGTGCACCATAACAAATTTCAGAAGTTTCAGTCTTCATTAATTCTTAAGTGGCCTTCACCAAGGGAGGCTTTGCAGAAGGAGATGTTTCATAGCATTGGTACCATGCTATGAAACACATAGCATGGTATACATTCTGGCCTCACCCCCTTTCACTTCATAAAATTAGTTTCTTCTGGGAAAATTTCATACATTTTGGACAGATCAAGTCTATTAATAGTAGTTGGTCCTCCAAGTATATGGGTAGTAAGCCATACAGGATTTTGAAAGTGGAAATTAGCACTTGGAATTGCATCTGAGAACTTATTGGGAACCAATGCAAAATAAGTGTAATAGTGATTAACAATAGTCAATAAGTGGGCCACTGTCCATAACAAATTTAACAACACATTGCAGAAGTCTACCTTCATGGTGGTAAGGTTCTCTCACTCAAAAATGGGGTGCAGCTGATTCATCCCAAGAGAAGCCAAGCAAAACCTCTCCTATTTATAATTTCCACTGGTCATTCAGCAATAATCAGAAGTCCAGAAGGACCTACAAACTGTGACCTACTTCCTCAAGGGTGATGCTACCCCTCAGGAAACAAGAATGGAATGAACAGAAAGCTACACAGGACAATCAGTAACTCCATTTTGCTAGACTTCAACCTTAGCATCTCATACCATCCAGATTGCAGCAACATCTTGACATTGAGATAAGTGCCATCCATAGCTATGCTGCAGGTGGCAATATCAAGCTGAGAATATAAAATAAAAGGGAGCTAGGAGAAGCATGAATAATTTCTTCAAAAGGGTCATATTTTCTTCTCTGGAGACAACAGACCAAATTAATCTCAAATAACAGAACTAAATTTTGCCACAATCACCAAATCAGACTCTTCACAGGAGAAGTCAAGATTGATAAATTTGGGTGACTTAGTCAACAAAATGTTGAGTAAAATGATCAACAGTGGTTACTGGGGATTCTTCCATTCATCCTCCTTTAACAGGGAATTTATTATGTTAAACAAGGCTGATGATCAACAGCCTATTGATGCAATAAGGGAGAAGTGAAACACTTTCCCATTCTTTTCAGCATACTATAAACCAGGGGTGTCAAATTCACATCGTCACGGTGTCGTCACATGACATATCAGGATTTTTTCTCCTTCCTAAACTGGGTGGGGGCGGGGCCAGCACGTGATGCATCTGGTCCGCGGCCCGCGAGTTTGACACCCCTGCTATAAATTGACACTTGAGCTTGTAATCTTGGTCAATCAAATTTACTTTTGACCTTTCTCTGTTTTACGTGTCATTTCTAATCCTTCATTTTCATTTTCAATGAGATCATCCGTGGTTTTGAGGTGAGGTATCATCAATATGCTGACGATACCCAGCTTTTCATCTCTACCCCAGACCACCTCAGTGATGCCCTCCCTGTGATGTCCCGTTGCCTGGAGGCGGTGCGGGACTGGATGGGGAGGAACAGGCTCCGGCTCAACCTGAACAAGACTGAGTGGCTGTGTGTACCGTCATCTTGGATAATCCAAGAGATTCCACCATTGGTCATAGGGGGAGAGGTGTTGCCCCCTGTGGATAGGGCGTGCATCTTGGGTGTCCTCCTGGATGCACGGCTCAGTTTGGAGGAGCAGGTGGGAGCCGTCACCAGGGGGCCATTCGCACGGGTTCACCTTGTGCACCAGTTGCGTCTCTATCTGGACCGGGATGCGCTACGCACGGTCACTCATGCGCTCATTACCTCTAGACTCGACTACTGCAATGCTCTCTATATGGGGCTGCCCTTGCATGTCATACGGAGACTTCAGCTGGTGCAGAATGCAGCCGCACGGGTGGTGATGGGAGCGTCCCGATTATCCCATATTACACCCCTCCTGCGCAGCTTGCATTGGCTACCGGTTGCCCTCCGTGTGAGATACAGGGTGTTGGTAACAACTTATAAAGCCCTATATGGCTCGGGTCCGGGGTACTTGCAAGAACGTCTCCTGCCATCAACGAATACCAATCGCCCAGTGCACTCCCACAAACGGGGCCTCCTGGGGGTACTGTCAGCTAAACACTGTAGGCTGGTGACCCCTAGGGGGAGGGCCTTCTCTGTGGGAGCACCCACCCTCTGGAACCAGTTACCCCTGGAATTGCGCCTGGCCCTTGATCTTTGCTCGTTCCACCATGACCTTAAAACATGGTTATTTTTACAATCCGGCCTGGACTGACACGGGATCGGGGTTTTAATCTGGAATGTTTATTTGGCTGCAATTTAATATTTTTTAATTTTTGTATTGCTTGTTTTTTATGTACGCCACCCTGAGTCCTTCAGGAGAGAGGGTGGCCTATAAGTCCAAATAAACATAAACATAAACATATAACAAAGTTAGATTAAATATTTTGTAACAAAATTGAAATAAGTGTTTTGAAAACAATATGCATTCACTCTGCAAAAAAAAGTTCTTCTGAAGGCATTGGACAAGCCCCAATACTTCAGTATTCTTCATATCTTGTTCATGTCTGCATATCATATAGAACATGTCGCCACAATTAGCAGTTGTCCGGGAACTGGAGAACTAAGTGATAGCGCATTCTATCCTCATACATCTGCCAAGAAGGCCAAGGGCCACTGGGGAGATTGTATACCTTGCTTCCCAGAAAGAACATACTACTAAGAAGAAGACAATCTGGCTCCCTACATTAGCTAAAGCAGCTGTTGCTGCAGGTTGCTTGTCTCCTCCCTGCCAAACAGAAATATCAGATCCTATTTTTACAGCTGCTTTTGGGTCAAGAGTAGTAAATCACTTAATTCTTGCTCTCTCCATCAGCTAACCATGAAGGACCACCAACTGCTGCTCAGAGACTAGCAAACTTGCCATTGTTGCAAACTTGAAGAAATCCTTCCTTCCTCCTCCCTTTCACTTGTATATTTTCTTTACTGTTTTTAAGCAGAAGCAAAGTTAGTTAGTTTTTTAGGTGATGTAAGGTTTTTTTAATAAGACAATTTGCATCTAAAAGGCAGGAGGAACAAATTTATGTTACTCATTTGAAACTGCCTAATTTGCTAGAATGGAAAGTAAGTTATTAAAGATGTGCAGAGCATACATGTAGAGCTTTAAACTTACTCTTTTTCAGTTGGAAAGAGACATTTTCAAAACACTTGAAACATATAATTCTCAGTCTTTTATTAGTGAAAAATAATTTAATAGTGCACTCACTGAAAGCTATGCCTATACTCTGTATCTCTCAAACACTGTGTACACATTATCTATTATGCTTACGTTGCTTGTTCATGTCGCTGTGAAGTTTGTTCTGTTCGTGGTGGTGTTCTTTCTCCTTGCTTTTTATTTCTATAATGAGTTTATCAACCATATTTTCATGTTCCTAGGAAACATTTAAGTCTTTGCAATTGATTTATCTCAATATAGTTTTCACTCAATGTACTCCTGCAAATTGCATTTTTTTAAACCAAAACTTTAAATTGGGTTCCTTGGGGATTCCTTTAGTGTTGGGATCATTCTGGCATCTATTGGACTTTAGGTAGTGTGGGCATTCCTGAACCCTCTGGTTCCTGGGCATGGTTTTCCAGAGCCATGGGCAGATGGAAAATGCAATTCTTTTAAACTGGGCTCTCCTCCTATACCTACCAGTAAAACAATCCCTATTTTGGAAAACTGAACCAACCAAAACAAGACCTGGCTAAAAGTGGATGGGGAACAGGCAGTGTGCGTGAGAAAGTGATGGTTGATGAAGGGGTGGATGAAGACAAGGAGTTAATTTTCTCTGTTGGTTCACAGTCCAATCCTCCTATCAGCTGTGATTTGGGTTTGTTTTGAACATATGGTATAGAGGCCTAGCTGTCTATCAAAATTCCCCCCCCTCCCCATCCAATGTTGATGCCATGTTGAGGAGAATGACAAACTAATTCTTTCCTGTTAGCTGGTGAGGCCTGGTGGGAGAAGAACTAAGCCAAAAGAATTTACCAATCCTTGTCCTTAACATGCCTTCCAGATTGTAAAGAGAATAGCCCTATTTGGCAATATCATGCCTGTAGCAAATCTTATGCCAGTATCTTTGGATAAGCATTTTAACTTGGCTAGAAGGAAATACTCAATGCCTTCTTCAAATTCCATTCTCCCCAAGAGAGACCAAGCCAGTCTTAAAGCAACAAAAATCCTCCCACTCCACACAAAAAGAAAACAATTTGCAAACCCTTCCCTTCCATGAGGACATTGCTCAAAGTAAGACAAGTAGCAGGGTGCCACTTTGCAATTCACTGACTCCCTGCTGAAGAGAAAGTAATAACTCAAGTCTTGTCAATTTATGTTTCTTTGATCGGAATTACTAGGCTTCAAGGTTCTACAGCCAAAAGAGCTAGAATAAATCTTTTTTACAGCAGAATCAACAGGAATGTATGCATGTGTCTGATTGTATTAAAAGCAAATCTAAATTGTGGTAGAGAAGCAAGTCTTGTTTCCCCTTTATCAATTATGAACAGTTTACAACCTCAGTCTAAAAGCCAGGAGAAAAGGTGAAGCTTCCTGACAACAGGAAAACAAGCTGTCTACAAACTCTGCAGAGTTCTATCATTGCAAATGAAACCGTGATGTGTGTGTGTATGTGTGTGATTTCAGGAATACTTGCAGCTCATGCAGAAATAAACCCACTCATCCCCTTCAGTGTTCTAATAAAATAATTTTCCAAAGGTTTTTTAAACTGGAAATTGGACATAGATTTGCATTCAAACATTATGCTTTAGTGGCAAAAGGCAAATCTTCCCTTCCAAACAGTAAATACAACAGCAGTGTTTGTATTATGCAATTCATAATTGCCTTAATAATTGCCTTAAATGGCAATTATTATTGCAGCCCCTGACCTCTGGAACCAACTCCCCCTGGGACTCCGTCTGGCCCCTGACCTCCGCGCCTTCCACCGTGAATTGAAGACCTGGTTATTTAACCAAGCCGGGCTGTGACCCTTTGGGGGTGGTGGTTTTTATCATGGTTTTATCATGTATTTATGTAATTATATTTCAATGGGGCTTGTTAGTTTAATTCTTTTTTAATTATTTATTGTTCTTGTTGTTTTAGTTGTGAGCAGAGTCTTGGAGATGGGGCATACAAGTCTCATTAATAAATAAATAAATAAATAATAAAATGTAACATGCAACTTTTACCAATTTAAAATATAGTATAATATACTGTTGCTCTTATGCACTTGCAAATAATTGTTCCACCCCAGTTAGAGCTCCTGGAGATGTCAGGTATAAAATTACCAGGAGACAAGGCTGCCTTTTAAAATTATTATTATTGTGAGCCACAAATAAGACATTAAATTTTAATCCAACAATCTAATATGCTTGTATTTAAGTCATTAATGAACAGTAAGGAAGATAGTAATGATTACTATAAAAATCAGTAAATCATCTTCCTAGAAATCAGAAACAAGAGGTTCTGAAAAGAGAGTGGTCCTACCTTTTCATGAGTCTTCAATTTCTGTTCTAAAATCTGGATTGTGTTTTTGAGATCCTCATTTTCATCTATATAAAGATATCAATATTACAAAATAAGGGTGATAAATAAATTGCCAACTATTCTGAACTCTAAAAAATAGTAACAGTCCTTGACTTGAACATCACTGATTTAAAACTGCAGGGCCATCAAAATTCAGGGGTTCTTGCATATGAAAACAAGAGAAAAAAAAGACTTCTAAAAATCCTGAATCTTTTCATTCTCATATGTTCCCTCAACTGTATATGCTGGCAAAATGGATTAGTACTGCCATAAAAGAATAATATTTTTACTTGTCTTTAAGGAATAGAATTCTGGGAAAAGGGGATGCAAATCAAAGAGTGGCAATCAAACTGAAAATATTTAAGAAACAACTTACTCTCTGAAGGATAGTTTAGATAGGAAAGATGCTTCTCGTGAAAAACACGCTGCCTATGCTGTACTAAAAAATTGTGCATGGCTTGTGTTTTTTTCTTCAAGGATCAGGCATAAATTCTTTTGGCTATACAGGAAGTCCTTGACTTATGACCACAGTTGTGACCAGAATTTCCATAATAAGTCGTTGCAGTCCTAAATAGAGTCACCATGAGACTGAATGCAATTTTATGACCATTTTCACAGCAGTCATTAAACCAATCAATCTTCCTCAACGGGCTTTTTTGCTGGAAACAGGTAAAAAGGCTCACAAATAATGAGCATGTGACCATAGGATGCTGCAACTATTTGTAAATATGAGCACACAAATTGTCATCATGTGACTCTGGGGGTGCTATGATGGTTTTAAAGGTGACCACAGTTTGTAAAGCATTTTTTCCAAGGCCATTGTAACTTTGAACTGTCGTTAAATAAATGGTTCTAAGTCAAAGACTGCCTGCATAGGTTCTCCCTCTCAACCAAGAAAAATAACATTCTACAAAATCACATTGCACTTCTTTACCTCTCAAGTTATATTGGTCCTCTATAGTTTGTTGAAGACCTTTAATCACATTCTGGAATGTAGCAAAGTCTTTTAAAAAGAAACGGAGTAAAGAAATTAATTTTTTAAGTTATTGTTATTTTGATAATTATACTAACCTTTTAAAATTATTGCTCTGAGGCATACATACTTCCAGGATGGATATAATGAAAGAAAACCCAAATTTGATACTTGAGGTATCATTTTTTCTATTTTAAGTTTGCTTACTGAAGTATCAGCAATTGTACTTAAAAATGTACTGTATTGTCATATTCCAACTATCTGCAATTGCAAGTAATGGCCACAAGATGGGCCTCTGGTATCCTTAATTTTCAGACCATTTATTCATAACATTCATTTTAAAATTAAAATGTGAAACGTTGCTTCTTAAGAGTTTAGAGAATACACATGTGGAGAATTTAAAGCCACATTATATTTTCCCATTCTGGAGAGATCTAAAAATGCCTAACAATTTCTATTAAGGAAAAAGTATCACATGGTTTAAATAACATGTTTGAACCTTCAATTAAATATTTTAGTATTTCTGCTCCTTCTTTAGCCTTGGGCTTGCCTTGCATTTATACCATGTTTCTCATAAAATAAGGCTTTTGAGTCGAGGTGAGCTTGGCCACTTCTATCGGAGGAGCGCATCGGCTTTGGTCCGATGGCTGGCCTGGGGGTGCTTCAATTGGCTGATAGGAGCAGCTGGTGGTGAGGTGACTGCCCACGGGGCGCTTCTATTGGCCATTAGGAGTGGCCTCGTGGTGAGGCAGGTCTGCCCATGGGGTGCTCCTAAGGGCTGATAGAAGCGGCCTGGTGGCGAGGGGTGGCTGCCCGCAGAGTGCTCTAGGCGAAGCTATCCGCGGGGCACTCCTAATGGCAAGTTTCCCCCCCGCCCTTCCCCCCCATTTATCTTCATCTCATGTTGTTCAAGTGATGTGAGATATGGCAGGGAATGCATGCTTTAAATAGGCCCAAATTGGGGGCGGGGATTAATTTCACTGCATGCCTATAAAACAGTGCTGGACCTTCCTATTGGGGGGGGCGTATTGTTGGAGAAACATGGTAGTTGCCAAAGTGGAGTTCAAGTAAAGCAATAACTGCTACATCTTGAAACAATCCATTCATTATCTCAGCTTCCTTTTCCTAATTATTTCAGCATTTTAAAAAAGTTTTAAATATTTCTAATGAAAACTGAATCCTAACATTCAAGTATGTTGCACAATTTATCACATCACTTCATTTATCTAGCGCTTATATATTATTTCAAGATAGATCAATCAATTATAAAGTAACTAATTAAAAAGCATTTCTGATTAATTGTTCCTTTCAATACACACATTTATGGAAAGTTGACAGAAGCAGTTATTTTCTTTAAAAAGCATTATCTTTCACAGAGAAGAGAATGCTTCTTCCAAGATGAAGCTTGCTTATAAAATAATGATGCATGCATTTTTAAAAGTCTGTCTCAAACCTAAGCTGATCTGAAAACGTTGGGCCTGCTTAGTGATTAAACAGAGTTGGGCCTGCTTAGTGGTGGGATAAAACTTCACCAGGAAAAAGTTAGCAATTATAATTGCTGATTGTGTATTACTGATTAATAATGGTTAATAAATTTTATTTAAATGATATTTTAATTTGTTAAATTGTTGGCTTAACACATAATGCAATTCTCAACCTGTCTTCACATGCATAAGGATCTAAAATTAAACACACTAAATGAACAAAGGAGTAATGAGCAGAGGAATAATCTAAGTTCAGATGATTATATTTTTAAAAGGTTCAAATCCATTAAAGACCTGACTATCCCATAAGGCCATTTGATACATATACTATGGTTGGAGTCTGTTCTACAATGGAGTTATTCATTATGTTAGTTTTCCTGTTGTTGCTCCTTATGGTAGAATAAGAGAACATGATTGTTATGTTGGTTATGTTTAATGCTTTTGTGCCAGGTTTTGATCTTCCTCGCCAGCATTGATCAACTCTGAACAGGATGATCTGTACCCAACATGGTGTCTGCCAGGATTCATTGTTTAAGTGGGGTCTTGTCTCTTCCTCTCAGCATGACTGTAGTGCTCCTCGACAAAATATCCATCCGTCCGAATGTCCATCAACAATACCATCAAGTCCATCAATTACACCAGCCCAATGTCTGATTTTTTTCAACATAGACCACCCTTGAATGGCTGGGTGGACTGAACATCAACATTTGAACCACTATAAGTCCATGTATTTGTCATACGGTAAATAAATAAATAAATGTTTAATGCTTTAATTCTTTTTACTATATACTGAGAGTATAAGCTGTGTACAGTTGGTTATAACTGAAATGGCATATGGCAAATGGACTGGCATGTCAAAAATTCAGAAAATGTCAACTTGATTCTGCTGCCATGTCATATGCACACCTGAACAAAAGGGAATGTGTTGCTTACCTTCAGGTGGTATTCCCTTTCTGTGAACAGACCCCTGAGACCTACCTGAGACAGTTCTGGATCACATGAGGCATTCATTCTTGAGTTAGCTTTGGAGAATCCTCTTCTGCAGCCTCTGCAAACCACTTATGTCTTACAATTTTCAGAGGCTTTGAAGACCACATGACTTCTGGAGGATCCAAGGGCCATGCCAAAAGCACATTCCATTCTTGTCGATCTCCACAGTTCTGAAAATTGCACAATCTTGCACAAGATTGTGCAATTTTCAAATATAGTGTACTTTTAATAATAGTTGCTGTCAAGTGAATGCTGGTATGTCACCCAAATGTCAATCCTGTCACTTGTATCATAGGTTCACCTCCACTGTCCTACAGTGATTAGCAAACGCACAACAATTTTCTAGCACGGTATATCTATTATGAGAGTATGCAGGGTGCTTGCATTGCAGAGGCCAAGGTAGAGGGAAGGGAACTGGTTCAGATGGAGCAACATTAGCCTGCATCACAGCAATACATCTGGGCATGAAGAAATAGCAAGATCGTATGTATGGCTATAGACAGCCAATTTGGTATAGTATTGATCAAGTTACAAACTGGGAGATCATGATTTCTAGTCCTTCCTTAGCTCCTCTCTCTCAGCCCTGGGAAACAAGCAATGGAAAACCACTTTTGAAAAACATAGCTAAGAAAACTGCAAGGATTTCTCCAGGCAATCTCTGAGAATTGAATATGACTGAATGGAAGAAAAAGAAATGTATGATTATGACAGCTGTTCCATGTCTAAAGATTTAAGGCTTAGTTACTGTGACTCTTTTCATTGACCTGCTAGCAATACCCAGAGCCATTTAAAAGTGGCAGTGAACTTCATTTCCCAAAAGATTCAATTGCTTTCCAATTTTAAATAGTGAAAAATGTATAGGGAAGTGCTCCTCTCACTACAAAACCCCTATGCTTTGAATGCCAGCTCCTTTGGCACTGGTGCAATAACAAAGTTCATTGCCACTACCCAGAGTATTGGGGCTGCTCTGTTCTTGGACTACCTTCATTACACAAAGGTAGTACACATATACACATTTCATGGGTTCCAATATGTCTGGTGGTAAACACTGCTAAGGAAATGAACGTTTACCTTGTTTAGCCATTTCTTCCCTTGACTGGCTCATTGTCAGCAATTTATTTGTTTTGTCCAACTCAAGATTCAGAAGATGATTTTTTCCATGAAGTTCTGATATTTTCTGTAGGAAAATAATTTGAATTCCAAATGAAACCTCTTGATTGAAGTATCCTTCCAAGCTCCTCAATTATTCTGACAGAAAAATCTTTTTTAAAAAATACATGCTGAATGTTTGCTGATATTTGATCAAGCATTAGAAACCTGAAAGCATGATCCTTAAAATAAAAACCAGAATGATCTTGGATATGCTTCATAGAGAATGGTGAATTTAAAGGGACTGATTTCATAGCCATTCTGAAACTGAATACATTCTGAACAAACACTAAAAAAATTGTTATCTGACTGTTGGGATTCAGGAAAGAGATTTTATTAGCTCTTTTCCAGAGATTATTTTTGGAAAAATGGATTCCAAGAGTCCCTTATGAAGGCAAATTGCCCATGCTTTCTGTTTACTTATGGGTCTTCTCCCTGAAGCTTCACTCCTTATATTAAAAAGGTGAGTGAAAAAATAGCCCCATAAAATAGCCCCAAAAACAGTTAGGTTTGGTCTATGACAGACATCAGGGAAAACACTACCTGTCTCTACTTCAAAGTTAAAAAGCATCTTCAAATCTTCAAAAAGCAAACATATATGAATTTGGGTATATTATTGTTTTTCTATTTGATCTTTTACCATTTCTATATGTGAGAAGTCCTCTAAAAGTTTGTCAAGATTCACCGCACTGCTTTTCTTCATGTTGCAAGATTGCTTCACAATTTGCTGTGTATGAAAGAGAAATATGTAGTATGCATAAATTAAGCTATTTTAAGCATAATGGTCTACTCCTTTGCCATGTGAGAAGCAATTTCCATGGGAAGAAATAGCATTTTTTTAATATGGTAAGAAATGCTATAGTTAATAATAAAGCATATTGCAGTGCCCGCATTCTGTGATCTGCATTTAGAAATGTTACAGCCATTTTTGTAGACAAGGCCACGAACTGTATACAGCAACACTTAATGTAAATTGTTAAATATGCTAACAATATTGCTATTTTTAAGTATTTTTAAGATTCCTGTTTTAAACTCAAGCATCAACATCAAGAATATTGATATTTCAAAATTATTAAAATTTAATGTTTAGGTTAAATAGCTCTGTTTGCATAATTTCAGTTTGCTTACATACTGTTGATATTTTAAGCTCTTCCCAATTATAGATTCATCAGTGTATTTCAGTGTATTTTAATTCTCTTTAATTCTCTTTTTAATTATTGACTGTTGTTGTATGTTTTAGTTGTGAGCCACCCCGAGTCTTCGGAGATGGGGTGGCATACAAGTCCAAATAATAAATAAATAAATAAATATTTTTATTTATTAAATTTATATGCAGGACTTCTCACTGTTGAAACAACTCTACTTATGTTACTTGTCAAGTCTGTCTGTATCATGCTAAAAAAAAGTGTTGTTCCTCAGAGTTTGTTGAAATATGTAGTTTAAACTCTATATGCACTAGTTCCATGATGATCTGTATACATAGTCAAGATAATTTCTTATGCAGAAGAGCTTTTCCAAAGAAAAAAATGCAATGCTGCTTTGAGCATTGATATTTTCTCTGATTTGGTTATGTCTGGTTTTTTTTAAAGTAACTGAAATTTCCACAGTTGCAAACAACATTTGCAGTCAGTAATAATTTTGCCTTTAAGGAACCAAAAAAATTGGCAGTTTTTTTGTAAACTTATCTGTTATTTTTGTGTGTGTATAACATTACAGATTGCAATGTATTGTGCCATTCTTATCTTTTAACTGCAGGCTAGGCTGTTGTAGAGAAGTTCCCAAATCCCCATCTAGCATTAAGTCAACATTGGTAAATTATTACATTTCTTGAATAACATCTTATATAATATAACATATGCATTGCTTTTTTCCTCTGTGACCTGTTTTCTAAGTATCTAGACCTTGAAAGCAGGATATAAACCTACAGTATTGATAAATGTTTAAAAATTGAAACAGTAAAAGAGGAACAAAAATGTTCAGCAGGGTTATATTACCAATTTCTATTTATCTTGGAAAAATGCTGTATCACTTAAAAGTTATGTTTTAAAATTATGTTGCACTTAAGCTGAGGAAAAAATGGTGGGTGCGAGTGATAATTCTGTGATATCTCACAGAATCTGAAATTAAGTTTAATTTCATTTGTAAATAAAGAAGCTATGCCTTGTCCCTGCTGGTTTTTATTATTAAAATATATCTTGAAGGCAGAACAGCAGACTCAATCTATGTTTTATCCATTAGCTGGCAACCCCATCTCTGAAGGAAAGTATCTGAATATATTTTTTGAAGTGAATGGAAAATAAGTTGATAAAATGAGCCATAAGACTCCAAGTGAGGAATTGTGTACATTAAGAGAGAAGGCAAGAGGCTGTGAAGGCCGGTGGGCTTAATCTTTATGTGGCATCATAAAGTGACACACAAACCAGAGATAGAAGAAACCATCCTGAAACTGAACTCTCAGGCAGGGAAAGACTCAGTCTAGAAGACCAATTTATGGAACGTACCACTCATCATCCAGAATGGGGGACACACACACACACTTTGTTCTCCCTATGCTGTCCCAAATGTTTGAATGACCCACATAGTGAAATGCCCCAGGACTTGGGGAGTTCCTTCTGCAGTTTTCTTAGGGGTATTAAATAAACGGAGTCCTCTCTGGAAGTAACCCTGTGCTCATGCAGAGAAGGGTCAAGTAACAAGCAAAACAAATATTACAAAAAAATTTCACCACTGCTCTTTTGGAAGAAAAAGGTACAGTGATTGTATATCAAGGGAAAGTTCTGGTCATTGTTGATATATAGAAACCTATATTAATTTAAATGATCAATTTATATAATTGGTTTTCCCTTCCCTTCCCTTCCCTTCCCTTCCCTTCCTTTCCTTTCCTTATTAAGCAGAAGAATTGTAATATTTGCAGATGGTAGAAACTCTATCTGTTAGAGGCCTACCAACTGTGCAGCTATTGAAAACCCAGGAGCACTGCTAGATAAAGAAAATGTAATTAATACAGTAATAACAAATACATTATGTTGTGGCTTTAAGGTGATCTATTTCACAAAATATTCTAAGACAAAAAAATTACAAACTACCAAACCTACTTTAGCTTAGAATAATAAAAATAGTGCTGGAAGAGATATTGGAGGTCTTCTAGTCCAACCCTTTGACCAAGGCACAGATCATAGAATAACAGAGTTGGAAAGGGACCTTGGAGGCCATCTAGTCCAACCCCCTACTTGAGCAGGAGACCCTATTCCAAATATTAGCCTCTACCTAGGATCAAACTCACACCCTCCTTGATTGTGAGGTAAGAACACCTCTACGCCAACCTTCAGTGATGGACCACTCACAATTCTGGGAGCTTAGTGTAATGCCTTTTGGGAACCCAACTAGCATATCCAGACAAGGTGGCAGCAGGGCAAAAAATTCAAGATGGTGGTTGCAACTGCTAGGTCAAGGCCCTATCCCTTTAGATATGCATATATGCATAAAAAGGCTGGCATTCACACAATCATGGCTTCCATCTTGATTCTTTGACTCTACTCCCAACAGGCTATCCTCTTCATCATGAGAAGGTTCAGGCAGTATTCAAATATTTTAATTTTTCCATTCTTTTACAATTGCACCTCCATCCCCGCACAAAGGGGCACCTGCAGGAAAAGGTTTTAAATAATCAAGAGGCAACCACAACCGGCCAATCGAAACTCCATAGATTTTTATATCTATTGCATGCTCAATCTGCTTTAAAAAGGGACAGGGTTTCAATTACGCATAGTGGCCATTTGACTTTTTTGACCTCTCCTGCAGACACCCTTGCCATCGCCGATGTCTAACATTGCCCATCGGCATCATATGCACATGCATTTTTCCCCCTTTAGGCACAGTCAGATATTGAGTGGATTCAGAATGAGACCTTCACAGCACTTAATTTGTTAAAGAATCTCCATCTTTTCTGTTGTTCTTTAGAGTTGGGTCATTGACTCTTGGTCTGTGAGACTGCTGGGATTTGCTGCTACAAATGCAATCTATTCATAAATGAGGAAACTATAATACAGGAAAGAAGATTGCATGATGCACGGATGCCTCCTGAAATAAGTACCAATGGAAAACATGACAAGCAGAGAATAGGAGCAGGGGAAAATAAATAACTCTTGCATTTATGAGAGAAGGAATTGTAAAATATAGAAACCATGTTTTTAATACAGTGTAATGGTTTGTTGACTTCAAGTTTTCTGTGTTTGTGTATTGTCTTGGGGTCTCTAATAGGTAATCAGCTCCGAATTATGCAGAAGTCTTCTCACTGTCAGTTACCAACACAGTTGCTAACTCTACTTTCAATGATCTGAGTGCCGCATTTGTACTCAAAACTACTCCTTGAGTTAGCTGGCTAATGGGTTGGTTTTTGGGGGGCATTCTTAGCACAAGAAGAGGGAATAGAGGTACAGTTTGGTCTAGTGGTTAAGGCACCAAGCTAAAAACCAGGAGACTGTGAATTCTAATCCTGCCTTAGACATGAAACCTGGCTAGATGACTTTGCGCCAGGCACTCTCAACCGAACTCACCTCACAGAGTTGTTAGTGTGGGGAAAATAGGAGGAGGAAGGAATATTAGGTATGTTCGCCACCTTGAGATTTATATAAGTGATAAAGGTGGAATAAAAGAAGGAAATAAGCTTGAATTTTCTATAAATTTGAAAGAGATGAAAGAAGAATGAGCTGTGTTTTGTTGTAAGAGAAAGAGCAGATGAAAGTTTACTTCCTAAAGTACGCCATTTAATGGTTCAATCATTATTATGATTGTTTACAGCAAAAAAAAGGTCCCCCCAATCCTTATAGTTTGCTTTTTTAAAAACTGAGACCATTAACTGCTCATTACATGTTTGCAAGCCCAAAAATTAATGCTATGTTTTAATACTTGGAAATATTAAACGATACCAGAAGCAACTTCGCTAGGTTCAGGTTCAGAGTTGATTAATTTAATGAATTCTAGTGAACAAATTTAATGAGTGCTAACCAGAGATTTTAATGACAAAGAGCAGAGAGATTAGATATTCCAAATGGCTGTTTACTTGCTGTTTTAACTCTTGATATTGATAGAAACTGTTCCCTGATTTTTACAGGAACAACTATTTTAGCAAAAATAATGAAGTTTTTTTTTCATCTTTAGCAGAAATCTGAGGGTTGTATCAATTTATTTAGATTCAAGATTATTGTCAGAAAGGAAGACATCCATACACCTGGAATTCAAAACTAAGTTGTTTCTAAGTCACAAAACAGAAATAAATTACTAATTCAAGCACCAAACCTCTGGCCATGCTTCTATTACATGTAAGCATTAGTAATATATTGTATTACATGGATCAATAGTTTCCCAAATTCTAATTAAAAATTTTTAAACTGTACTTTTGCTATTCAGTACATGGTAATTTGCTCTGCGTATTTGAGTTTTATTGCAGATCATCTGAAATGTTGTACTATTAGCTTAGTAAGTTATTATTATACAGCTTCCACGTGTACACTTCAATTTCAGTCTGTCCCATCGCCTTTTTCTTTTTGAAGTACAACCATTTTCTATCTTTTCTGATGGCTGGAAGAAGAAAATACTGTTTGGTGTTTCATAATTTATTAATGGATGAGGACCCAGTTTTAAATCAGGAATAATCTCTTGGCATATATCATAATGCCGATCAGATAAGAACCTTGAAATGAGTAAATTTGCTCACAACTGAAATAATGACTTGAGAAGGTTTTTTTGCCTATTGAAAGTCTGATTTGCATTAAATCTTGCTCAGCTTTCTTTTTCTAGGCTGTGATCTCATGTGATCTAGTGTTTTGCCCCCTAATCCCTTATTAAAACGGTTCAGGAATCGTGAATCCAAAGTGTTCATTACTCAACTGCTCCAGAGAATCCCTGAACTGTGCGATATTTTCTGGAGAAATGGAATTAGCTTTCACATGTGCCACAATCAGAAGTGTGGAGTCCTTGGAGCTGTCTCTATTTGGTTGTTTGCTTGTGGACATTTCATTATCTAACTGGGTAACATCATCTGTGCATTGATGATGTTACCTAGGCATGTGATAAACCATCCCATAGCAAACGATCAAGTTCAGAGAGCATCAAGGGCTGTGTAGTTCAACTCTCAGCTACATATATTCTCTTCTATTGGTACAATGAAACCAAAACATATCCTGTAGTATTTAGAGAAATTTTCTACCTGCTGTGTCTGACACCTGTGAAGATTTCTTCTGATTTTTAAAATTTATTCAGTAATTTATATGCTTCACTTTGAAACAGATGGAAAGATGGAATAACATCTCTGGAGATGTTCAGGATGCTAGAATTCCCATGTGGAGTCCCTCATGAAGCAAATGAATCAAATGTTGTTCAGATTTCCCCAGACCAAATTTCATCAGTGGAGGCAGCAGGGTTCATGAGGCAATTTAACCTTCTGTAGCTTAGAGGGCAACTTTTTCATGGAGAAGGATCTCATTTCTGAAAAACCCACAGATCTCGTAGGATCACACCACATATGTTGATGAGGCTTTTGCATACTTTTCTTGGGTTTTAACGGTGGCATTTTACAGTTTACAAAATGATGTGAAATAATGATTTCAGTTTTCAAAAGGCATCCTGAGGGCTACAACTACAGAAATCAGGGGCCCTGAACTAGATGAGTGGGACTATAATTCTTAGAACCCAATCTGGCATATCTATGAGTAGAATTGGACTGCCTGATTCTCAACAACAAAAATTATATGTGGAAATTACAGCTGTCAAACATGCTTTATGTATTCCCCAGGGTTTCATATATATTGCACAGAAACAACATGTAAAAACGGCCTCCATTGACAATATAGTAAACTAAGTCTTCTGAAATTGGTTTTTTCCCCTTCATTGTAGGGGTTTGGCAATAAAGTATGCAACAACATTATGATGAATTAAAGAAAATAAATTTATTTAAACTTTTGAGGATGGAATCAGAACACTGACATAAGGCAAGTTAAATACATAAAACAGAAATACATAAATCTTCATACTATGGTATATTGTTTTACGTAACCAGCAAAGTACCAAAGGACATTCTGAGATTGAGGTATTTAACTAGTTTTTGGTGATGGAAAAAAACATCCAACAAGAGAAATGTATCATTAATTTCCCTTGTCATTAAGAGAGGCTTACATAGCTTTAATTGCAATAGTGCCTAAAATTAAAGGTTCCAGCTGTTAGAGAAAATACATCTTAAATACAAAAGCCAAATACAAGCCTAAGAATGAATATCAGAAAAGTTTATTTCTGAAGTATTGACTTGTTTCTGAGCGACTTTCTTTCTTTTAAGATGCTTATACATGATGCAATCTCCAGCTAAAATGTGCATTTCTACTCAAGGCCTACTTATAATACACAGGATTAACATCATAGCTGAAAAGCAGGTGTGTGGTCATTTTTAAATTTCTGCACCATTTCATATGTTTACTAAAGCTTGCTGTGATCTGCTCACTTGGTATTCTTTTCATTCTAGCTGTTCTTTGCTGACAGGGTCTCTTACAACCTGCTAATATGTCCCACCATCCTCTTTCCCACTCCCAATTTTTCTAGTGCCAATTAGCTGAGTGAGATGAGTACTTATATGGAAAAAAGAGCCAATCTTTCAAAAATGTAAATAAATGAAGCTTACATTCTTTTTCTGTGGTGATGTCATTCCCAGCAACTTAATTTAGATGTCCTATGTGAGCCTTTTGCAAACTTCACCCTTATTTGGTTGGCCAACATAAGAAAACCACCTCATGGAAGGTGGCCTGATAGCACATACTTTGATTTATTTCTAAATAAACCAAAAACAATTGCACTACATTTGTCTTTAAGACTGAAGACTATGGCAAATACACGTAACACAACCTTCACCTTACTTCTTTAAAACAAATCAAAACAATACTAACAAAACCGCCACCCAGGTATAATATCAACATATTTCCACGTAGGCAGTTGTAATCTACATACTATGTTCATTATCATCACAGCTTATCTAATGGCCATTAACTGTAATGGCCTACGAAGAGAACAGCAATGGACAGGAAGGATTTTTCTTCTAGATTTAAATCCTTTTAAGACCAGTTCAGAGGCAAATCCTATGCATTCCTCCCCCTTTCCCAAAGTTGTTTTTTGTGGATTATCATTATTGTGATTCAGTGCAAAATATCTGCACCCTTTCCATAAGGGGACAACTGTAATCGTCTCTGAGTACCTCTGAATTCACTGCAATGTTTCCCCATTCACATTTTTGCTCCAGTCAGGGATTAGTGGCTCCTTGATATAATGCATATTTTATGTGCAGAAGGGTCCATAGATTGACCCCTGGCATCTTTAAAGAAATAGACTCAGGCAATAGGTAATATAAAAGACCTGTGCTAAAGATCTTGGGGAAGCTAAGTTCAATAAGACAGCTAAGGGGAGAAGCTTTCTGAATCAAAACAAGGAACCTTTATATGGCACAAAACTTCCTACCTCTAGGTCATAAATTCCCAGTTAAAATCAGTAATTCTGGGAAGTTTGTGTGACATTTGTGTGATGTTTAGGAACGATCACCTGCAGGCAGGCTAAGGCTGAGAGTAATATTAGCAGTCTGAAAAACAGTAAGGAAAAAAACCAAGCAGACTGTATATACAGGTGAAACTCGAAAAATTAGAATATCGTGCAAAAGTTCATTTATTTCAGTAATGCAACTTAAAAGGTGAAACTAATATATGACATAGACTCATTACATGCAAAGCAAGATAGTTCAAGCCGTGATTTGCCATAATTGTGATGATTACGGCTTACAGCTCATGAAAACCCCAAATCCACAATCTCAGAAAATTAGAATATTGTGAAAAGGTGCAATATTCTAGGCTCAAAGTGTCCCACTCTAATCAGCTAATTAAGCCATAACACCCGCAAAGGGTTCCTGAGCCTTTAAATGGTCTTCCAGTCTGGTTCAGTAGGAATCACAATCATGGGAAAGACTGCTGATCTGACAGTTGTGCAGAAAACCATCATTGACCCCTCCATAAGGAGGAAAGCCTCAAAAGGTAATTGCAAAAGAAGTTGGATGTTCCCAAAGTGCTGTATCAAAGCACATTAATAGAAAGTTATGTGGAAGGGAAAAATGTGGAAGAAAAAGTTGCACAAGCAGCAGGGATGACTGCAGCCTGGAGAGGATTGTCAGGAAAAGGCCATTCAAAAGTGTTGGGGACTTTCACAAGGAGTGGACTGAGGCAGGAGTCAGTGCATCAAGAGCCACCACACACAGACGGATCCTGGACATGGGCTTCAAATGACGTCAGAAGCATCTTACCTGGGCTAAAGAAAAACAGACCTGGTCTGTTGCTCAGTGATCCAAAGTCCTCTTTTCTGATGAGAGCAACTTTTGCATCTTATTTGGAAACCAAGGACCCAGAGTCTGTAGGAAGAATGGAGAGGCACACACTGCAAGATGCTTGAAGTCCAGTGTGAAGTTTCCACAGTCTGTGTTGATTTGGGGAGCCATGTCATCTGCTGGTGTTGGTCCACTGTGCTTCATTAAGTCCAGGGTCAACGCAGCCGTCTACCAGGAGATTTTGGAGCACCTCATGCTTCCTTCAGCAGATGAGCTTTATGGGGATGCTGACTTCATTTTCCAGCAGGACTTGGCATCTGCCCACACTGCCAAAAGCATCAAAACCTGGTTCAATGACTGTAGGATTACTGTGCTTGATTGGCCAGCAAACTCACCTGACCTGAACCCCATAGAGAATCTATGGGGCATTGCCAAGAGAAAGATGAGAGACATGAGACCGAACAATGCAGAAGAGCTGAAGGCTGCTATTGAAGCATCCTGGTCTTCCGTAACACCTCAGCAGTGCCATAGGCTGATAGTTTCCATGCCACGCCGCACTGAGGCAGTAATTGCTGCAAAAGGGCCCCAAACCAAGTACTGAGAACATGCATGCTTATACTTTTCAGAGGTCCGATATTTTTCTATGTACAATCCTTGTTTTATTGATTGCATGTAATATTCTATTTTCTGGCAAATCACAGCTGTAAGCTATCTCATTATGGCACACAGATATCTTGCTTTGCATGTATTCTATCTCAAGTTTCACCTGTAGGCCTTGGAATTTAAACCTTGTTCATGTAAACAAAATATAAAATTAAAGTATGTTAAGGCGTACCTTGAGAAAGGAACAGATACATGTAAGGCTTTAAGCACACTAATTCTTTAAAACTTTCCTACATGTGTATTAATTAGCAGATTATCCTAAATAAAAAAGTGATACTGTTTATAATACTGTTCCATTGAATTTTCATTTGATTCAAAATCTAAAATGCTGATAATTTTGACTCCAGATTAATATTAGGTTTGCTGTTTAAAATTTAAGGGATGTAAACGCTTTCTTGTAAAGAACACTATTAAGTTGCCTATTTAGTCATAAAAAAATTAATTGTATTCCTAAAAAGCCCTGAAATTCTAAATCCATCTTAGGCTTTAAAATTGTAATGACAGATTGGTTTTACCAGTAAAAAAATATTCAATGTTGTACATGTTTTTGGTTTGCTACAAAAGGTAAAATATGAATAGTGCTTTTAAGAAATGATCACCCCACCCACCCCAGCAGTGCTGCAACTTAAAATTCTCTATAGCTTTGGTGGAGATATAAACATATTTTTCCTTATTCTTTTGGTAATTGCTATACTGATTGCAGCAGACACATTCCATACTTCGACCTAATAATTAAACCTCAGTATGCAGTCCAAGTATAAAATATTAATGCTTGCTTACCTGAAGTATTAAAGTAGATTTATATTTATATTAGCCATAAAAATGCTTTATTTAACAAAACTTTTTGCTTCTTTATCTAATCTTTCATTCTCCAATTCCCAGTATAAACATTTCAAAATCTTCAAACAAGCGAGCGAACAAACAAAATTCCACACTTGCTATTAGCTTTTCGAAGAAAAAAATGATTTACAATGCATGACACAGATACCCAATGTGTTTGGGAGAAGCCCAAAGCAACACGTACAACAAAAGACAGTCATGCTACCGAATCAGCACCAGCAACATTTGGTTAGACAATATTGACAAGACACAAAAGCAATACTGTGATTGAGTCAACAACCCAGGTAGAAGTGGAAAGGACTGCATCATCACCAATCATCTGAAACTATTGGACACCTTGGCTCTGGCTAAAGCATAGGAATACGGAATTCCTTTTGGGAATTGGCCTTCCCATTCACATCATCATTAATAAATGTTCTGCAAACTTCAGATGTTTTCTGTAACACTGTACTGAATTGGAAAACTCCAACTCCATATGTGTTTTGAGCTTCATAGAGCTAGGGATGATACAGTTTCCTATATATTAAAAAAAGAAAATAAACCTATGACAAGATTTTGTTAAGTTGCTCTGTGCTCACATAGCCAGATGACATGATAAATTCTTTGTCTGGCACATGGAGAGCTGTTGCATTGAGAACAAGACCTTGTGGAGACTGTACCATATGAATGGAGGTATAGTCTGCCACAGGTATCTCAGAAGTTTCCGGATCTTTTTCTTCTGCAGCTGTTGCTACCATAGCAGGGATCACAGGATGAATGACAAGGCTATCGGTGGTCAAGTAAGCATCCTCAGAAAAGCTCTGGACTTGAACTTCTGGCTCTTCTTCTTTGGGGGGTGTCACAGTGACACATTTTTTCACATCCAACTCACAGAAATAGGCATTGTCCATGGCCAAGGTTGGTTGACACTGTGCAACTGGTTCTCTCTGAGCTTCACTTTGAGTTTTCCCTGTCTTCATTTTTTGTCCTGGGGATAGCACAACACTTCCTCTTGGTGTAATGTTGCTGACTTGTGTGTAAAAGTCAATGTTCCCTAATGAACTGTGATTGCTTAACTGGGTCTGGACAAGTGGATTGGTTATCTCGGGGGCAGGAACATGGGATTTTAGGTCCTGTTCTTTGGTTGGATTATCCGATGGCAAGCAGGCAGATGCAACGTCAAGACCTGGGATTGATTTCTCGTTATCTTTTTGATCAAGGCACAAGAGATCCTCTTCTTTATCACTTATCTTTTTGGACTGATCAATGTCAGACGTTCCATCGCATGTATCACTTGCACTAAAATCAGTCTCTGGGATATCAGGCTCACAGCAGCTGGCCCGTCCAGAATCATCATCCCTCACCGTAAGGCAGCCATGAGACTTCGTGTGAACATCACCAAGGAGCCTGTCAGTATCTGATCCTTCAGTTCTATCTTCAGCGTCATCTATATCCAGCTCAATAAATTCCACCCAAGAGTCATCTCCATAAAGCTGAGGCATGTAGCTACCATGACTTGCTAAAATGGAATTAACTTCGTCCAGTTTTCCTTTCTGAAAACAAATGTTTGAAAGTAAAACAAAAGAGTAGCAATTATTGTTGAAATTTAATCATTCATGTGTGATATATGCATGGTAGCAGTATTTATTCAGACAGAATTTTTAATCAGTTTCCTAATTAAAAGATCATGCAAATTATGGCTCCAGACTTGGAACCTGGTCACCTAGAGGATGGAAGAAACCAGAAGTTTTACCGAGATGTCCAAGAATACTAGCTTTCCTGGAAACTCCTATGAGAAGGAGACTTGGGAATCAGCATAAATAGCATTTGTTCCTGCTTTCTATTTTGTTCTCTTTTGAGTCTTTTACTATTACTAGCTTTATTATTACTCTGGCTTGGGATTATTAAAGTTGGTTGTAGAATACTGGTAGACCATAATAAATAATAATAAGTCCATAATAAAATCTGCATGAATATAGTAGTATTGAATTAAAAAAAATCTTAAAATGTTCCATTTTGGAATCATTTTAGTTCCAGTACATGCAACATTTATTTCTGGAGAAGTCTATCATACTGGGAAAGGTGGAAGGAAAGAGAAGATGAAGACAACTAGCTACAAGGTAGATGGATACAATTACAGAAGGGATGGGTGCATCCTTGGAAATCCTGAAAAATCAGTTTGGAGATAGACTGCCCTTTACAATTTTTTAAATGTATATAGTTACCAAATGTTGACACCAATTTGATGGCACATAATCAATCAATCAAATCAATCAATCAATCAATGTCAATACCTAACTACCCTGTTTCTTGAAAATATGACCTACTCTGAAAATAAGTCCTAGGTTGATTTTTACACGTGCGCCCAATATAAGCCCTACCCCCCAAATAAGACCTAATTAAGACCCCACCCACTTGAGTGCACAGGTAAAAATTAAGCTAGGGTGGGGATGGGGCGGTGGAGCTGCCCTACTACTTAACTTTGGACAGTTGTAGCCAGGCCTTGCACACCCCAACATCTACTTTGCCGGCCTATTTCTTCTGCAGCCAGCAATGCTGGCAAGGCGTTCCTGAAGGCCTCTGTAGCTGATAACAAAGCTCCAGATCGATCCGCAGATCTGTTATCGGCTGCAGAGTCCTTCAGGAAAGCCTTGCAGGTCGCAGAAGAAGTAGTTCCTGAAGGCCTCTGACAGCAAATAGGAGGCTGGGGGCGACGCGTGCAAGTGAGATTAGTCAGTGGATGACATCCCCTGAAAATAAGACCTGGTGCCTATTTTGGTGCCAAAAATATATGACAGGGTCTTATCTTCGGGAAAACACAATAGAAATAATGTTTTTAATAAAGGTGTAAGCACTGATTACATAAACTTGGGCAACAAATTGGGCATCACTTTTCCTTAGACAGTAGACCATTTTAGACTATTTAATCCATCCCTGCTATGCAGACAAACCTTCAAGTATACTGATTTTGTACAACAGCAATCTATTTCACATTACCTTTAAGAGGTCTGGATCAATTCCTTTAATTTTGGGAACTGGAACAGGAGGAAATATCAGTATTTTTAGCCTGGGAAAAAAAGATTAACATTTAAATTTTAGGACTTCTAAACTGTATCAAGAAAATACAATAAAATTGCTTATTTTAGCAGGGTGGCTATATCTTGACAAATCCGAAATTATGGTGGGATATTTTTACTTTTTGGAACCTCAAATATGTACCAATGTGCCATTTCAGTTTGTCAATGAGACATCCTATTCAACCTCATTAAAAAGCCTTTGGTTTACAGAAAATGAAGTAGTCTGAAAAATATTTAGTTTAGATCTGTTTCTAATACGTTGCACTCAAAACACAGAATGGGTCTATTCTCACTGCCCTCCGGGAAAGCCCTGTGATACTACCTTCCACATTTTCCACACAAGCTACACAAATGACACTACCTGTAGTCTGAGAGTCATGCTAAATTGGCTTTGGTTCAGTTGGAGAATATATTTAACAACTTCAGAGCAAAGATTCTTAAAAGCAAAGGGAAGGAATATACATATACGTATGTGTGTGTCAGTGGTGGGATTCAAATTTTGTTACTACCGGTTCTGTGGGGTGGCTTGGTGGGCGTTGCATGGGAAGGATACTGTAAAATCTCTAGTCAGAGGTGGTATTTGCCGGTTCTCCGAACTGCTCAAAATTTCTGTTACCGGTTCCCCAGAACTGGTCAGAACCTGCTGAATACTGTGTGTATTCTTAACTGTTCAATTTTTTTTCTTTTCACTTTTTCTTTTTTATATTTTTCTTAGGTTGTATTAATTGTTTGTCTTTATATTCATAAATATTAACAAAAATTGGAAATATGTAGAAGCTTTAGTTGGTTCAAAATATGGCTGCTTACATGATTTTGTGCAGGCCTAAAGGTGCACTTATGTCATTCTCATGTGGCTGTTCATTTGTTTCCAGTTCCAATTCAAGATGCTGGTTGTAACTTTCAAAGCCCTATATGAGGCAGGAAATGCTATGGTTCCCCTCTCCTAAAAAGGTCCATCTAGTGAGACCAAGGAGAGGGACTTTATCCATGGTGGCTCTCTCCCTGTGGAATATCAGCCCGGCTGAGATAAGATTGATCTCACTTTGGTATTCATTTGCAATGCCCTGAAAACCTGGTTTTGCCAATGGACCTGGGGACTCGAGTGGGATGGAGCCCATCAGATGGCTGGTTTTATTGTTGTTGCTAGGGGGTGGGATAGTATGGCTTTTTATTTTTGTAAGTTTTTATCCTTGTAAGTCACCTGGAGTGAGTTGGGTGGTCATATTCATTCATTCATAAATAAGTAGTAAATAATTTTTGGACCTCAGGGACCACCAAACTCATAATTTTAAATCCCATGGACCAGAGACCCTGGAAAATCCCCCAAAAAGTCTGCAGGAAAATTCCCGACCCTGTTTTCCTACCGATCGATCATTCTTTATTTGGGACCACAGGATACCGTCTCCAGCTCCATTCTCAGGGGCAGAGACAGAGAGAGAGACTTTGGCTTCATGCAAGGAAAGCAGCAGAAGCAGCAGAAGTCTTTCTTTCTCTCCCTCAAACTCACCAGGAATGAGTCTTTGTGAGACTTGTTGCACAGGTGTAGCCTCTTGGAGCAGGATGCCTTGCAGGGTCCCAAAGATTCATTTCTGGAGGAGTTTGGGGGAGAGAAAGAAAGACTTTTGTTGCTTTCCTTGCATGCAGCCAAAAGTAGAAAAAGAAAGAAGCAGAAAGAAGCAGCCAGGCCAGGCGCGTGGGGCAGGTTCCCTCCCTCCACCCTTTCCCCCTCTCCTCACTAACTCGTGTTGTTCCCAATGCAAGCGACGCACGCCTTGTGTTCCTGCAGGCCATGTGGGCAGTGCAGCCTTGTGTTTCCGTGCAGCCTGGATTAATTGCTTTGGGGGTGACATTTGTCTGCAGACCACCAAAATTTTCTCATGGACCACCAGTGGTCCCCGGCCCACTGGTTGGTGACCACTGATCTAAACCATACCAAATCACTGTTATCTGAAAATCCTTTTCACAGCTGTTTATCTGTTGGTGAATTGCATCTTTTAATAGTTCCTTTATTATATACTACAGTTTATGAATAACAAATTCTGCTTTAATATGTTTTCAATTTAAGCTTGGAATTCCAGATTTTCTTGGATAGATTCATCCAGTTGTATTCTACTTCCCATGATTTAGAATTTCAGTTCTGGGTAATAAAGAAATGTTTGTTTTTCACATGGGATTGTTCAGCAGTATTATTTTTGCCAATTTGTTCAACAATTTAGCTAATTGGTCTTCTGCAACTCTGCACTTGTCCTTTGACTCCTAAGCATAGTTTCTGAGAAAAGTGAAGATATTTTAACCTTTCTTTCTGGCTTCTTTACAAAGCAGCATTCTCCAAGCAATTAAAGAGCAATATGCTAGGTTGTGGCAATTTTTAAATACACTTTCTTTCTCCCTCCATAGGAATGAATCCGTGCAATTATTATTTTAATTAAAAAGTCACTTCTTATTTCCCTTCAGTGGAAGGGAATCTTTTAACCTGCCTGTAAGCATGCTCTAATTCATAATCCTTTCCCACATTGCTGCCAGTAGCCGGGTGGTTACCCTAATTGCTGTACTCAGTATGTAAATCTGAGTAAAGGTTAGTCAACTCAGCACATACTGTCTACAAGGGAAGTTCTAGCACAGCAGCTTGGCAACCCTTCAGAGGCCCACCATGTAACAACCACCATTGTCTTTTTGAATTTGTTCTGGCTCACTCCAAGATACACTGCAAAAGAGACATAAAAGGATAAGTTGGAGATCATCTAGGGTAATGACCTCAGTCATACCGAAAAATGGGCTGTTAGAGATTAAATCAGTTCCTCATCATCAAAGAAATGAGAGTAAAAACAATTTGAAGTGAGAAACTTAAGTTCCTTCTCATTTCTGACATCCCCTGAGAGGAAAACAATGTTTTTATCAGCTTCTCCCAAACCAAGTAGAAATGAGTGTGTTGTAATACAAGTATATAAGTAAATTTCAAATACATATAATAGTGGTACATTAAAACGTTTACAGATTTCTTAGTAAAAGTCGAAAAACTAGAAAATACGCCATATATACACACTTCAAGTTATGTTTTTAAGACATTTTTGACTGCTAGAAACTATCCCTGCAGTTTTCAATAGTTTCCCATTCCAATATCTCCAATAGATTATTTTGGTCCCTGCATGACCACAATCTACCATCAGTCATAAAAGTAATTGTCTGGAAAGAGTGTCTGAACATCCTTTTGTCCTGATGAAAAAACACATGTACCTGGGAGAGCCAAAATAAATTGTCCCTGTCAAAAATTTCTTAGAGAAAGCCACAGAAAATAGATGAGTAGAGGCGAAAATCTATCAAAAGCTTACTTTTGTTGTTTAGAAAAGAAGACTAGAGACAGCATCACCATTAGGCCAAGTATTCCAAAGGCCATCACCAAAGGCCAAGGAATTTGGAATTCTGGAACAAAAAACAAACAATTAAAAATGTGACATTTGTATCACTTTCCAGTTTTGTTTGTGTTTCTTTGATCAACATATTGCTGTTTCATGCTTGTTTGGGAAGTATCTGCATGTGATGCGTAGATCTTCCACACATGGTATCTCCCTAGTAAGTCAACTAGGTCTTCCTTATTTAGTTCTCTAAACATGGTCCAGATAAATTGGATTTCAATGCCTATAATTTTCCAATGACTATCCTATCTGGATATTGAAGTCTAACACCATTGGAACACAAGCATGAAGTTTGCACACTTGCCCTCAAGCATCCCATGCACAGGATGAGCCAAATATAGAATAATAGAGTTGGAAGGGACCTTGGAGGTCTTCTAGTCCAACCCGCTGCTTAGGCAGGAAACTCTATACCATTCAGGCAAATGGTTGTCCAATCTCTTCTCAAAAATGTCCAGTGGTGGAGCATTCACAACTTCTGGAGGCAAGTTGTTCCACTGATTAATTGTTTTAACTGTCAGGAAATTTCTCCTTAGTTCTATGCTGCTTCTCTCCTTGATTAATTTCCATCCATTTGGGCATACAACAGTTTGTAGTGAGTTCTGATGTAAGGTGTTAAGAGAGTATTTCAAAGGCAACATCATAGAAGAAGTTTTTCTCACCTTCCTCACATGGCACCAGTCCTTTTGAACCAAATGTTACATATAGCACATCACTGAATTCACCATAAACTTCAGGTGTTCCTTTTGCTCGAACCCGTATCTCATAATCTTGGCATGTTTTTAAAGAATATACTGGAACTTCGGTGGCACGTTTTGGATCCAGCTGTAATAATATATTGAATCTCATCAATTGATTGTTGATACTGATAAAAAAGTACTCTTTAAACATAAAACGTATGCAAGGAGGCAGAATTAGGATCTGAGTGTTTTGAAATTCTAGAACAATCTTTGTTAAATTTAACCTGGTGCTTTCCAGATGTGATAGACTTCAATGCCCAGAATCCTCAATCACATGTAAGAAAAAAACCACATGGGAAACGCTTCTTCTACAACAATATTTATCATGTATTAAGGTTAATACTACCTTAATATGTATCATGCATTAGAAGGAATGTATCAGCAAGTGGTTCTAATACTTTCCAACTTTTTAATCAATTAATTGAATGAGAGTTGAAAGACACTTAAAATTTTTGCAGGTGATAAAAAACTGGAAAATTTGACTTTACATGAAAAAAAAGAGACTGGATTGAATGATTGCTTGAAATGGAGGGAATTTTATAGGGAGAAATATAAAATTCTGCATCTAGGGAAAAAAATATAGGGCACAAATATGGGATGGGACAGACATGGCCTGTAGAAGTAAATGGAAAAGAGTTTTGGGATGCCCTTGTTGACATGATTCAGAGGTTGAGAAGTTAATTGCTAAAAAGGCAAATGCAATCTTGAGCTGCATTAACAGAAGCACAGAAATTATTTTATGGAAAATAATTGTGCCACTTGACTCTACTCTGATCAGACCGCACTTGGAATACTACGTCTGTTTTTGGACATTCAAAAAGGGCAATGACAAATTGGAGTTAGTTTGGAAGACGGCTCCTGAAAATGTGAAAGTCATGGAAACAACCCACTTGAAGAATGATTAAAGGTTCTGGGTATGTCTAGACTACAGAAGAGGCTGAGGGGAGATATAATAGCTGTCTTCAAATATCTGAAGTATTGTTATGTGGAAAAGGAAGTTGACTTATTCTTTGTCACCCCAGAGAGCAAGACACAAACCAGTAAGTTTAAAACTAGAGGAGGCAGATTCAAGTTAAACATCAGGATGATTGTGGAACAGGCTACCATATGAAGTGGTGACATCTCCTTCGCTATAGGTCTTCAAAGAAACTATGGGATCAACTGTCCAAAGGTGTTCTACTGAATCTTCTGAACAATTAAGATGGTCCCTAAGATCTCTCCCACTTCTATGGTTCTGTATAAGTTGCAGATACCCACAGTAGTTCTTAAATGTGAGGCCATATTTTTTTTCTTTTACAGCAGTCTGTGAACTGGATTGTGCAAGTTTATTTTTTGGACTACATGACTGAAGTGTACATTGTTGATGTAATACAACACTTATTTTTAAGTTCAAGCTGTGCTATTGGTCTTATCCATATGCAAGAGGGATGTAGAGAAGTAGAGGAGAAAATGTCAGAGATCTATTCAATAGTGGGATCTCCATCTATTAAATACTAACTACTGAATACATGAGGCAAGGGAGGAAAACACAGTATGAGAAATAGAAAGATAGCTGGAATTGTGGAAGCACTAAAGTTTGTTGCTAGTCCCACTTGCACTATATATTACATAGGAAAACTGAGTGTGTTTATAGAATCTATGAATATATAACTCATTGACTTGCAAATGTGCAGATGTATTGTTTTCAAAAGTATTTCCCAAAATGTAAATTACAAGCTTTTAAGCTTTTGCAGGTCTCTGATGTTTGTCTCTCATTCCCAATACCTCTGGATGGCCCCCGCTTGAGGAAGGTCTCTAAGTTTTGCTCTTGCAATGCATACCTCATGCCATTCTGTTGCATTGACATCTTTATACTGAAGCTGATAGAAAGGTATGAGCCATCCATTTTGAACATCTGCAGAGGGTGGAGGCTTCCACGTAACCTCAACATCAGTATAGACACCACTTGGACTGGTGTTTAGCACTGTCCAGTTCAGCCCAACTGGAGGATCTGGAATTACTGTGATTTAAACACATTTTTTCACAGAGTTAATCAAAATGTAATAGAAATAGTCATTTAACAATATACCCTGTCCTTCCTCCCTCCCTCATCACACATTATAAACAATACAAACAGTATTATTTTGAAAAGACCAATTGCATACTTTAAAATACTTAAAATACTTGATGCACAAATTGGATTGGTATTGTGAAATTGTACTGAAGAGAGGTAGTAAAGTTCCTATGCATAAAAAGCAGCTTGGGATTTTGACCAGCAATGATGTTGTAGGGCAGCATGAGGAATAGCATCTGAGGAGTTATTATAGTCCATTAACCTTTTCTTAATGTTCCCCAGGATATGACTGTCACATTTTGGCAGCAGAGTTATTGAAAACTGGCACCAATGCATTGTTTTCCAATTTGAGACAGGACACATAGGAACACTGTACCATAAGCTCTAAAATAATTTTCGAACAGTTGAATAAGGTTCTACCTTTGTACTGGGACAGTTGCCCTCTTCATTACTGGTACCTCCACATTATGCGAATATTGACCCCATCTGCTTCAAAGTCTCACATTTAGCTATTTTAATTTTGAATAGGATTTTGAACTGAGCCACTGTAACGCTGAGCAGTGATTTTAGATCTCGCTCTCAGCCCAACTCACTCCACAGAGTTGTTGTTATGGGAAGACCTACCTAGAACTTACTGGAATCAAACTGAACCTGAACTAAACCTGTTAGACAAGAGTAGTAAAGTCATGCTTTTCTAAGTTGTAAAGAACAAAGGTAGGCAGGAACTGAGAAGCGTAAGTGATACCTTCATCCAGAACTGAATTCAGGAAGAGATACAGATTGGAGCACAATTTCCTTTGCAAGAAGCTTAGAGAAAAGCACAAATTATAATAGCACAAAATATAATTATAATGATGAATTTATTTTATGAAAATCCTTGTGTGTGAAACTTTTACTCTAGTCTAAGAAGCAAAGCAAAGGGGATTCATATCAAAAGAGTACCTATATCCTCCACCCGGAAATCTTTTTCATCGTATAACTGATCTGCAATGTAAAGCCGAACAGAGTAAGGGACCCAAATGGAGGTGAAGGATGCATTGAAGTAACAGCTGTTTTCACCAGAAGTTGTATAATCAGGACAGTCTTTCCATTCTTCCCCCTCACTCGACCTAGAAATGATAAACCAAATAATTAAGATGGAATCAAAGGATTGGAAAGAGGCAGGTAGAACCTTTCCGATTACCAAGTTACAAATTTATTGACAGACTACTGGTATGTCATCTGTTATCCCCATTGCTGATCCCTGACCAGATTCTACTGCATCTATACTAGATCACTGCCAGAGGACATGGTCTTGAATTTGCTTGTGCAGTTTGTGATAGGCAAAGTGATTGCTTAATCTACCAGCTTTGCTGACCTCCCTCTTCAACCCATCATTATTAATGACATTAATGCAAGAACTGAATAGTGTCCTGTCACCAGGCCTCTGTCAAGTATCACTATGTTGTTTTGTTTGCCCTTCCTCTTAGATCCATTCTGTCAAATTAAGTTCCATTAGACCAGGGTGTCAAACTCGATTTCATTGAGGGCCACATCAGGGTTGTGTTTGACCTCAGGGGGGCCTGGGTGAGCATGGCCAGCTTGAGGTCACTCATGTTGGGGGTGCCTGTGGTGGTCCGAGCACTCCACCAGTGAAAACAGGCTCCCAAGCTCTGTTTTTGGCTTCCTCCTGTAACTCTCTGCCAGTGAAAACGGAGCTTGGGAAGGCCACTCTGTTCTCACTGGCAGAGGCACCACAGGCCAGTCCTTTGCTGTTTCCAGGGCAGCCCCATGGACCAGATCTAAGCATTCCATGGGCCTGATCTGGCCCGTGGGTCTTGAGTTTGGCACTGCTGTATTAGACCATTATCTATTTGAGCCTGGTCAAGCTATCATTGCCAGCTAGAGTAGTCTACTGCTCTTGTGCAAATCCAATGAGTTTCCAATGTTGCATTGATACCACGGTAGAATGATGGCAGAAGAGGCTAACCAGGGGCAAGAAGAAATGGGATATATCCTTACCAACCTGGAAAAAATGTTGTGTCTTTATTTCTCCTGGTGCTCAGCACACTTTAATAGAAGTATACATGATTTTACATATCTTATAACAGTCCTTGAACAGTGTTGGAATAAAGAGGAAAACAAATAAGCAAGGAAGTGTTACTTCAACATCATGACATTATTAGGGATACTGACCATCTCAGCAGGTATTATTAACTATTTGTTTAAAAAGAGGAAGCGGAAACCAATGGCCAGCTCAGAGGATCACAAGTGTGGCCGAGGAGAAAACTTCCAATTTTCCATTTTTGTCTTTTTGTGAGTTTCCAATTTCTTTTGACTATAACCTTGCTTGTATCCTAATAATTTTATTGACTGTTTCCTAGTATGATTTGATTGCTTATTGTACCCTGTGACTATTATTAAGTGTTGTATCTTATGATTCTTGACTGTTGATGAATGTATCTTTTCTTTTATGTACACTGAGAGCATTTGCACCAAGACAAATTCCTTGTGTGTCCAATCACAATTGGCCAAGAAAGAATTCTGTTCTGTTCTATTCTCTCAAAATTTCTTCTGAAAATATGTGTTATATTAGAAAGGAAAAGTCAGGGTTGAACCAGCATATATGAATATGTTCTTCATCCTGAGAAAATGTCTCATCAACTTCTTCATTTATTTACTGTTCGATGCGGCAGCATTTTGAATCAGAAAAAGAGAATATTCTTGTTTTTTAAGGCTTCACAATAGGAAAGGATACTATATGCAAAACGTAAGATAATGACATGGCCAAGCCTATTAGATGTCGTTCAAGTTGTGTGTAAACATGAAGTGCACTCAAATCATGTTCCAAAGCAACCTGCACATTCAACTGGCATGATCTAAGAACATGCTGTTGCCTCCATCCTTTAGAATATTTTACTCTAAGAAGTGAGATGGGCCACCACTCTTCTGCCTTCTGGAGTAGAGTTAAGTCCTGGCTCTGACAATTGACATGGCAGGGTCAGAGTTTGATACAACCTTGGGGGTGGCTGATGGCTTGAAGGCACTTCCTCCATCTTGTTTAACCTCTTAGCTGTGTCAATTTCTTAACTTTGATATTTTTACTTTTAATTTTTAATCTTGATTTTTAACTTAAATTTTTAACTGTGCTTTTAGTAATGTTTAACATTGTTTTATAATGTTGTTTGTAAACCACCAAGAGTCACTTAGGTGAGATGGGCAGTATAGAAATCAATAAACAAACAAAATGGCAGTCATGGAGTTTGTGTACTCAAGCCATTGTCTCTGTTTTACTTCACCATGCTGTATACTCTGGGTTCCTATGATAAAATTGTCACAATTTGTTGGTTATATAAAGGAGAAAACATTGCTTGAGTGCTAGAAAAGCTAAAGACAACTGCCTCAGGCATGAGTTGGCTTCAAGACTGGATGAAGACAATATAAATGTGGTAACTTTGCATGTGAACCCAACTAAAAATCTGAGTATAAAAACCCTGGAAGATATGAGTATTACACTATACATGGATCAGCCCATTTATGGAGAAGCCAACCCTAATTTTTTAATCAAAATTCCATGAAAAATGAGCCACTGCATATAAAGTGATACTTGAATATTTTGTATGTGTTTCAATATATTCTGAAGGACTTTGTTTTCATATTTTGTATGAATAAATTTTGTTTTCCATAACAGATTTCATTCTGACAATTGGCTTATCTGTAGATGGATAAGGAATTTGGTGGAACTGAATGATTTAATGGCCACTGGATGGTTCTAAAAGAGCATTACAGAAATTCATTAAAATTACTAATTAGACGCAACACTTCAGTAGAGAAGCAATGTGTCACTGGGATTCCTGAAGCTAGGGATTATAAGCACCACTATTTTAAACTTTATTTAAGAATTTCCTGGAGTCATCTGGTTGCCCAAAGTTGGAGGTAGAAAATATATGTTTGATTTTCTTCATTAGGATCTTATGTTCTTACAAAGTTATTTTACATGTTGCCCACCATAATATGACTAAAAACATATTTCCGTGAGTCTGAACAAGCAAGATCGGTCTGGAAGAAACCTACACTCTTCTGTTATCCAACCATGACATTAAGCTTGGTTGTCATTTAATGTGTCAAATTGATCTTCTGATTCTCCAGGCAATGCAGTAATGCATAGCTTAACAAGTATTAAAAGAAAGATGTTCTCATAATTGAACGTAGGTCTTTATTTCTGCAGTTCCAACAAAACATGGAAATCATTTCAGATAACATTTTTCCAAGGGCATGATTCATTTCTCAGTACCTTATGCAGTACAGCAGTTGAATTTTCCCTGGTTCCAATTCATGAGGAAAATCATCTGTATACCAATAACATGAAAATGTCTCCATTTCAGGTGATCGACACTGAATTATATGTGGTTCCCTTGAAGCTGCTGTAGGGAAAGGAAAGGGAAAAACGGGGAAGGGGGCGAATAAAAGAAAGGAACATATGTTCAGAGACAAATAAAATTCAGAAAGTTGAGACTGAAACATTACAGCCTCAAAGTTATCTATACATGTAGTCCTCAACTTACAACAGTTCATTTAGTGACTGTTCGAATGGTCACTGAAAAATGTGACTTATGACCGTTTTTCAGTTATGACCTTTGCAGCATCCCGATGATCATGTGATCAAAATTCAGATGCTTGGAAACTTATGACCATTGCTGCATCCCAGGGTCATGTGATCATCTTTTGCAACCTTTTGACAAGCAAAGTCAATGGGGAAGCCAGATTCACTTAACAACCGGGTTGCTAACTTCTGTAGTGATTAACTTAACAATTGGGACAAACAAGGTGGTAAAATGGGGCAAAACTCACTTAACAAATATCTCACTTAACAACAGAAATTTTGGGCTCAAATGTGGTCATAATCTCAACCAACAAATCAAATCTTGACCAACAAATGCTCTGTCCTACACATTGGTAAAAAAAATCAGTACACCAAATACAAACTAGGCGAATATGACCTCGTTGATGATCCTCACTTTGTCAAGGATCTCGGAGTACTCATATCTAATGATCTAAGCGCCAGAGCTCACTGTAACAGCATTGCCAAAAAGGTATTAAGAATTGTAAATCTAATCTTATGAAACTTCTCCTCCGGAAATATCAAATTGCTAACTAGAGCATACAAAACTTTTGCTAGACCAATACTTGAATACAGCTCATCAGTCTGGAATCCGCACTGCATATCTGACATTAATACAATCGAGCGAGTCCAGAAGTATTTCACGAGAAGAGTACTACACTCCTCTGCTCGCAACAGAATACCCTATAGCACCAGGCTTGAGATTTTGGGCTTGGACAACCTTGAACTACGCTGCCTACGGTTAGACTTAAGGGTAGTACACAAAATTATATGCTACAATGTCCTACCAGTCAATGACTACTTCAGCTTCAACTGCAACAATGCAAGAGCACACAACAGATACAAACTCAATGTAAACCGCTTCAAACTCAGTTGCAGAAAGTACGACTTCAGCAACAGGTCAATGCCTAGAATGCACTACCTGACTCTGTTGTTACATCCTCCAACCCCCACTCCTTTAACCTCCAACTATCCACTATTGACCTCACCCCGTTCCTAAGAGGTCTGTAAGGGGCCTGCATGTGCACCATGCCATCCCTGTCCTACTGTCCCCATTTATTCATACCTATTTCCTGTATTCTTACTCATGTATATACTTATTACCTATTATCTTGTAAGCGATTGACAAATAAATAAAATAAATCGAGGCCTACCTGTACTGAAACTGAAATTTTGCTAATCTAAATTGATGTGTATTTGTGTAGTATTAGATTCATTGTGTACTGTATAAGTTGCTATTGTTGGGGGGAATAGGAAGAGGGACAATTATGTACTCTGCCTTGAGTTACAAAAATGGGATAAAAATTTAGTAAATGAATTAAGTACTGATTGTACATTTTCCAAGTATTTGAAACTTTTATTTTTCATGGCAACTTGCCCCTTAGTTTTGAGGGATGAACATTGTTTGACTTTTGGATAGTTTTTCTACCAAATAGATAATGCCTTGCTAGTATGAAGACCTAGTGTGCATTTCACACTATTTGGCACCATAAATATATAATGAAAATAAGACCTAGTGTTTTTGGGAGCCAAAAAAATATAAGACAGTGTCTTATTTTGGGGGAATAGATATATTTTTGCTGGCAATTTGTCCTTGATTATACTAAAACAACAGCCTCTTTATGGATCTTGAGCAGAGGGCTGGACTAGAAACCTCCAAGGTCCCTTCCAACTCTGTTATTTTGTTATGCTGTTACTACATCAATTCCTTAGGAAAACAAGTGAACTCTTCCCTCTGACTCACTTAACTTCCAACATATATTTTGCTGTCCCCATAGCTAATCTCCATTGTCCTTTTCCTAGTTTGTTGCTTGTAGCCAGAGGAGAAATTATCCTTATTTTATATTCTGGGCAGGTTTTCCTTAAATACCTTCTTAATATCATCCGAAAAACTGGCCATCAATCACACAATGCTGTGCAAACCAATTTGGGATAGGTAGCAAGTAAAATGAGAGAAAAGGCTCTTTATCTGCAGTGCCTCTGAGCTAAATTCCCGTTAGCTGTTTTGATTGATCCAGGTCTCTGAGCTGAATTCCACCTCAGAGACCTGGTTCAATCAAAACAGCTAACAGGCATATATATATATATATATATATATATATATATATATATATATATGTGTGTGTGTGTGTGTGTGGTGTTGATGTTGCATGCATATATATATATATATATATATATATATATATATATATATATATATATATGTAGGTCTTGGTGTATTCGGTCTTGTCCGTGTAAGATTGAGAATACCTTGGCGATGTTTCGACGAGATCCCACTCACCATCTTCAGGCTGGTGTCTTCGGTTTGTGCTTCTGCCAGCAAAGCGTGATCTGAGCTGCCTTCTCTCTATAAATACTGGAGGGAGGTGTGGTGTGCTGGCTCTGCTGTAAGCGGGTTGGTTGGCTGTGTTTTTGGCTGTGTTGTCGCTTCTTGATTGGTTGATGGAATTGGTGTTTGCTGATTGGTTGGCTTTTTGTAAGAGCCTGTGTGGCTGAGGTAGTGGCTGTGTGTCCTTCAGCCTTTTGTGTTTTAGCTACCTGGGTAGTGGGCTGTGTGATGACCTTCTGAGTTTTATTGTTGTGACATCCTGGGTCTTGTGCTGTTATCTCCTGGGTCGTTGTCTGTGTTGCAACCTCCTGAGGTTTTGTGTTGTAATCTCCTGAGTTCCATGATGTAGTATCCTGGGTGGAAGGCTGTGATGTGACATTCGGGCCTTGGTTTGGCTCGAGTTTGAGGTCTGGCTATGTGTTTATAGCGTGTCAGTTTGCTTAGTTTGGGGTCGGAGGGGGTGTAGCAGCTGGAGTTGCAGCTATGGTCTGGTTTCTGGACGGTGGTTGCCTTTTGTCTGTGGGGTGGGCTTGGGTTTGAGTCTGGTGAGGGAGATTGGTGGTGGCATCATGTGTTATTTTGGGTCCGTGTTGGTTTTCGTGGCTGGGACTCGTTTGTTGATTAGGGCTAGTTTCCAGATGTCTGGTAGGCGGAAGTATCATCCGTTTATTCATGTTATGGGGTGTTTCTCTATTTCATGGCTTCCCTAATTATTCTCTTGTTGAAGTGTTCAGTGTTGGAGATAAGTTTGGATCCCTCAAAATCAATTTCATGTCCTGTGGCTTTAAGGTGCTGGAAAAGGGAGGAAGTTTTTCTTCTTTTCTGACTGCGTTCTTGTGTTCTGCGATGCAGCATTTATTCTCCTGTTGGTTTGTCCAATGTATGTGGCTGGGCAAATTTTGCATGGTATTTCATAAACTCCTTGGTTTTCTAGCTGGATCTTGTCTTTGGGGTTTCTTAAGATGTTGGCTATTTTTGGTCAGTGCCAAAGGCTGTCCTGATATTGTGTTTGTGGAGAATTTTGCTGATTTTATCTGTGGTGCCTTTGATGTAAGGGAGGAGGCGATGCCATTGTCCTGTTCTGTGTCTTGGTTTTGGGGGAGTCTCCCTTAGGATTAGGTTGGTGATTGTGCTTCTTTGGAATCCATTGGACATTAATACGTTAGTGAGGGTGTGTAATTCTGTTCTCAAGTGGTCTTTGTCATTTGGTTCTGGAGATGAGGGTCTTGGCTACGGAGTTGATCTGTGCAGGGTGGTGATGGGATTGTGCATTTAAGTAGCGGTTGGTGTGTGTCTTCTTCTGGTAGATGGTGTGTCCTAGGGAGCCATTGGGTTTTGTAAATTAGGACGTCCAGGAACGGAAGTTGGTTGTTGGTTTCTGTTTCCATGGTAAATTGTATTTTGGGGTGTAGGCTGTTGAGATGTGTGAGGAAGTTGTCCAGTTTTTCTTTCCCATGTGGCCAAATTACAAAAGTGTCATCTACATATCTAAGCCAGAGTTTGGGTTTGTATTGGATTTGTCTAGAGCATTGGTTTCAAAATGTTCCATGTATAGGTTAGCGATGACGGGAGAGGGGTGATCCCATAGGTGCTCCTTCTATCTGTTTATATCTTTGTCCATTGTGGATGAAGTATGTGTTGGAAAGGCAATGGTTGGTCAGATCTAGGATGTGCTTAGGGGTTGTATTTGTTTTGGAGCTGTCAAGGCTTCTTTAATAGGTACTTGGGTGAAGAGGATATGACATGAAGCTCACAAGTAGGTCGCTGGGTTGTAGGTTGTAGGTTTTGTTTCTTTATTGTTTCTATGAAGTGGAAAGAGTTTTGTACGTGTGAGTGATGGATTCTGTGTAGGGCTGGAGTTGTTTGGCGAGGAATTTGGCAAGGTTCTGTAGAGGTGAGCCTATGGAGCTGACTATGGGTCTGAGTGGTGTTCCTTCTTTGTGTATCTTGGGGAGGCCATAGAGCTTAGGGCATAGGGCATCTAGATGATTTTTCTCTGGGGATGATTCTTTGTTGGATCTCTTCACTGATGGGCTGAGGCTTTTATTTTGGATTTGGTGGTTTTCTCCAGGTAGGTGGTGGGGTCTGTGTTTAGAGGTTTGTAAGCGGGGTCTTGGAGTAGGTTGGATAGTTTGGATTGGTAGTCAGATGTGTTCATCACGACTGTGGCGTTGCCTTTGTCTGCTGGTAGGATGATTATGTTGTTGTCTTTCCTCAAGTTGGTGAGTGCTTTGTGTTCTTCTTTGTGTAAGTTGCTTCTGGGTGGACTGCTGGAGCAGAGGACGTTGGTGACTTCAAGTCTGATTTTATTGGCTGTATCTGGGTTAATTTTGGTTAGGCGAGCTTCAACTCCACATATGATGTTTTCAGTGGGGATGCGTTTGGGGGAGACAGCAAAGTTGAATCCTTTGGAAAGGACATTGGTTTCTGCCATGGTGAGGGTTCTGTCTGATATGTTGTGTACTGTTTGTTTCATGCATTGTTGTGGGCGGGGGGTTGGGCTTCTGGCGTTTCTCTAGTCTGTGGAGTTTGTTGGTGTGTGTGTCTGTCTGGTGAAAGGTTTCTGTTTCGGCTCTCCAGAGGGCTAGTTGTTTGGATTGGTCCCAGAGTGCTGGGTGGATTTTGTTACTGAGTTTGAGGTGGAGGGTGAGTAAGCTCCCTGTTGGTTTGGTCTAGTAGGAATCTTTTCCTGTGGAGTTCATTTCTGATTAGAGCTAATTCAGTTCTTTTCAGGATCCTTTCAGTGGCTGAGGTTTTAGTGTGGAATTTGAGTTCTTAGTGTGGAATTTGAGTTCATAATCATCCTGCCAGCAGACAAAGGCAACGCCACACACACACACACATATATATATGCAGTTGTATACCTTCTTTCAGCTGCTTCATATGCAACCCCATTATCATTTGTGAGGTGCTGTTTAGGGAGGTTTTGAACATGGGTTTAATGGTTTTCTGGATGGTGTGAAGATGCTAGGCAAGGCGCAGGGTTGTATCAAAGTGTCTCTGTATCTCTCTTTCTGTCACACACACCAGAGGTGGTATTCAGCAGGCTCTGACCAGTTCTGGAGAACAGGTAGCAGAAATTTTGAGTAGTTCGGAGAACTGGAAAACACCACCTCTGACTGGCCCCACCCCCATCTATTCTCTGCCTCCCAAGTTCCAGCTGGGTCTTCTTTTGTTGCCCTGCACAGGAGAACAGAGCTGGAAAGCAAGTTAGTGGAGTGGGGAGGGAATGGGATTTTGCAGTAACCTTCCCCCAGGAGTGGGGAGAGAATGGAGATTTTACAGTATCGTTCCCCTGCCGCACCCATCAAGCCATGCCCACCAAGCCACGCCCACCAAGCCATGCTCACAGAACCAGTAGTAAAAAAAATTGAATCCCACCACTGACACACATCTCTTATTTCTTCTGCCACCTCCCACTACCATAATGATCAATTTCTCCACTGGGCTGATCTAAAACTGTGAGCCGGAGATTGATTTAGAAACTTGGCAAGGTAGAGGGAACAATCTTGATTTGAAAGAGCCAGATTTTTCTATTTCCCAAACCAGAATGACTCTGTACAAGGCAACTGTGGGGGAAAAGTATGTCTACCAAAGGGAGAAGTGCCAAATCAACACCAGGCCTACCCCCATCACCTCATCAACACGGAGGTCAGTGAATTCTACTAAAGTTTGTCAAAGAAATGAAAACAGGAAAACAGAATATTGCATAAAATAGATTAGAATATTGACATGAAATGCACTGTATATGTAATATACTGTTGCTATTATCACATTTTGAATGGTGCTATTAATCCAGAAGGTTGCAAAATCAATATTTTCATTACAATTGCCGTCTGGAAGGTAACAATAGGGCATCTGTTTTTATTCTTCATCCCCATAATACATACATACTTGCTATTTTACATATAACTGAAATATACAATATCTGCTTCTCTTTTAAGAAGTGAATTTAGACATGGAAAAAATAATGTGAAATTCAATAAAAGCTTAAAATGGCTTGAACAGCTATTATTCACAACTGAAAGAGAGAGAGAGAAAGAGAGACAGAGACAGAGAGAGAGAGCAGAGACCGTCATTGATTTTATATTATGAAAGAAGTCATATTATCGATCTTAAAATCCCAGCTTAAACATCAACAACGTATGTTTCATGATGTAAGAAGAGTAAAGCTAAACTTGTGTAATATAAAAACTTTTAAAAGTTCTTTGCAGTAAAACCTTTTGATATTTTTAAAAGGAAAAGCAGCATTTGAGTATTTTCAATGAAAATGAATGAATGACCAGTTATCTAATTTTAATGGAGTGCTTGAGAAACCGTTTTTAGCCAAACATTCCACAAGGCAGGCATAATCACAGAAGAAATATTGACCCATAGTTCTCAGTCTTATGTAGTCAGTAGAAAGGAATTCACACTAAATTCCAATGCTATTGGCACTGTTGGTAGAAAGATTATAGTCCCACAACATCTGGGAACTTAGAACTGAGAACCACTGCATCAGAGGTGGTATTCAGCAGGTTCTGACCAGTTCTGGAGAACCGGTAGCAGAAATTTTGAATAGTTCAGAGAACTGGCAAATCCCACCTCTGACTGGAGATTTTACAGTATCCTTCCCCTGCCACGCCCACCATGCCACACCCACAGAACGGGTAGTAAACAAATTTGAATCCCACCACTGCACTGCATGAATTTTAGTGATTACACATCTATGAGGATAGGCCTCAAGAGATGACTAAAGCATGCAGAAAATTGATCAGAAAAAGGCCACTAACATAACTTTTTCTCGAGCCATTAAAAGTAAACACCAGCAGCTTAAAGAGAATTCAGAAATAAAGGGATGAGTGAGTGCAACCTTATTAAAGTAAGGCAATATGGTTAAAATGCAACCAGCAATGAAGCTATCACATTTTGCACCATTTGCAACTTCTGGACATTCTTGTATGGGGAATGCATTCCAAGAATGTAATTTGGAGGTAACTAGGTCATGAAAGAGAAGATGCTAAGAAAGATAGCTGGCCACCAGCCAAAGCAGGTAAAAGATTTCACAACCAGTTCTGTTCCCATCCTAATGTTCTTCATATGAGATGATCTGCAATTATCTGGAAATTTAGATTGCTTCCTGGGAAACTCATTATCCAACACATCTGATTCTAAATTAGAGCAAGCATACCTAGTATAATTCTTATACTCTACTATGACTGAATTAGAAGCATAGAAGTTAAGCTTATCTGGATTACTTTTGCTCCCTAGCAATAAAGATCAGAGAAATCTGTGGTGATTTACAAGATGAATTCCTTAAGACTATGCTCAAGCATACAAGCAAGCAGCTCAGTTATATGTTTCCATATGGAAAAGTGATTTTATATATTAATTATCACTTAATGACTATTGCATTTATTGGCATAATACTCAATCTATACATCTTCAGGTTTAATGATTTGTTGTTTTAGTAGGATCCCTACAGATGAAAGGGATGAAAAAATATTGATTAAAAATGTATTTCCAAATACATGTCCAAAATACAGTAGTCCTCAACTTACAACAGATCATTTAGTGACTGTTCAAAGTTACAACAGAACTGGAAAAAGTGGACTTATGACCATTTTTCACAGTTACGACCACTGCAGCATCTCCATAATCATGTGATCAAAATTCAGATGCTTGGCGATTGGTTCATATTTATGAGCTTTGCTGTGTCCCAAGATTCAGCGATCACCTTTTATGACCTTCTGACAAGCAAGGTCAATGGGGCAACCAAATTCACTTAACAAGCGGGTTACTAACATCAACTGCAGTGATTCACTTAACAACTATGGCAAGAAAGGTCATAAAATGGACAAAACTCACTTAACAAATGTCTCACTTAACAACAGAAATTTTGGGCTACATTGTAGTCGTACGTTGAGGATTACCTGTAGACTGATATGCTGCTCTTCAAAATTAAGGCAATAGAAAACATCCTCAGAAATTGGCAGCTTATACACTGTTACAATTACAAGGACAGAATTGGTGCTTTCACTTTATTTTGAACACAGATTTTTTGCTACTCTCTAAATTCTGGACAAGCAGCAAAGCAGTTAATGCCAAGTTAGTAGCTTTGAAACACTGCACAATTAGAAGGCATAATTCAGGAAGCAAACATGTCATTCTTCCCTTGAGGTTATCTTAGGATCACCACAATGTTTTCCCCCCACTCTCTTGCAGTTAGGGCCCTAACCATATAAAATCATGGCACCGAAACCAATGTATAAATCAAGTCTTCACAGGAAATGCAACTCCCCTAGCTTTTATTTGTTTAGGACTTACAGACCACAATACTTGATGATATAGCTAGTAAGTGTTGGTTAAAGAAGGTCACAGATTCCATGTACTATAAATGGAATTTTAAATTCCTCTTTGAGGGAGATGAACGGTTTTAAAAACATGAAATAAATAATACATACAAATAGCAATTAAAAAAATTCTGAAGGAGAGGAATAAGCAACATAAAGTCTCCACTTATAAATGCGCTGGTTGAAAAGGAAATCCCAAAATGGCAGTAAATTGTAAGTAATGTTGAAAGTCATGGATTTTGAGAATATTTAAACATATCTTTCATGACAAAAAGCACTAGTTTGCCAATGATTTTGCCAAATGTTTGACAGGTTAGATTTTGCAGCAGACCAATTGATTATGTGAATGTAACATTATCATCCAATGAGAAAAATGCATCTTATAAGAACATAAGATGATCGAACAACCCATCTTAGCCTAGAACTGTTTCTTGGACCAGCAACACATTAGCAAACTACAAAACATTCCAGCTCAAAATTCATCCACACCTACAAACTGAATTGTACATTTATCAGTGAATAATGCTATTTTGTCATTTTGACTTTTTTGAGTTTGCATAAATGGAAAGAAGCTTATCTTCCTGATGATAATTTATTTTTACCAGATCATCTTTTTTTTTAAATTCCAAAAATGAATTGGAACAATGTATTTCTATATGATCTACATGTAATGGTAACTGTAAGCCTGAATTAACCTATTATTGATATGAAATTGTTACTGTATGGAGCTCTTCTTTTTATATTAGTTTTTTTACTGTTGATTTTAAACACTGTGGTGTATATTATTAATTGGTAATATATTTTGTTATAATAGCACTTTGTTACATCCCACATCAGTAGAAAATGATGTGATTGGTATTAAAATAAGAGAGCTTAAAATGAGCTTAAAATGAGATAGATATTGAAATGAGATGCTTTATCTGTCTGGATAAAATGTATTTCATTAGTAACCTGATATGAGAGCAACTGCATTGCTTTACAGTCAATAGCAAATGGTAACTAATTTGCATACCACATGTTTCCATCTGAGCTACTTTTTAAAAAGTGAGAGCAACACATCTTATAGAGAAAGCTGGTGACAAGTAGGAAATATGTGGCAATATTTGGCAACTTGGTGCCAACGGCAATTATGTATCATGTCAACTGTAGAAATGATACAACCAGGAGGTGGCACTACACAAGTACAATATAGATATGAAAAAGGGACAATCAACTTACTTTCATCTTTGATTTTAGCATGGTGTCTGAATAGGTTAACACAACAACAACAACAACAACAACAACAACAGGTTATATGCAATTGTACAGCTTTCCATAACTACAGTTTTAATGGGTATGCGGGCTGGAGATTATGAGAACTGTAGCTTAAATACATTCATAAATTACAAACAAAAGCTATAAAAATCAGTAGCTGACAGGAAAAAAATTAAACCTGATAGTTAAGGATATATAGCACCTTCCTTTATTCTACATTATGTTTTCCTTTCTCATTGTTAATTTGCTCTGGAAGAGAAAGGTAGTAATTAAATACATTGCTGGGGGAATTCAATGATGATGCCTCAGTACACTAGTTAGTACAGTCACTGAGTACCCTAGAGTAAAATAATCATATAGGCTACAAGATGCTCTTCCATGACCAAACAGCTCCACTGTATCATGATTGCCCATTACCAGATAGATGGGATGATGGATGGTTGCATAGAAAGATTCACATCCTTTCTTTCTATAAATTTGAATCAATTCTGCCAGAAAACATGAATCTAGATCAGGGGTGTTGTGATGACCCGGGGTGTGGCACAAAAGCAACACAGTCAAATAATCAGTAGGAGTCCCTTTATTAGCCCCAACTTTGCCCCCAATGTCCTAGTTACCTTCTGGCTGGAGAAAAACTCTCCCAGGAACAGCCTTTGGCTGCAGAGAATCAAGTCCAAAACGTGGTCAACAAAAACTGTAATTATAAGTTCAATCAAGACAAAATGAGGTAATTAGTCTGGCAGGGCAGGAGCAAGAATTCCAGAAGTGAAGGCACAGCAATAACTCAACACAGTTGGGAAGATGCCAGGAACACAGATAAACAAAGTCAACACAAGATAAACTCATGTCTGCTCCCAGCAGCTGCCGCACTCAGCATGCATTTCTTTTAAATTCTCTTCCCAGCTGCGACTAATGAAGGGAATCAGGGCCTTTTCCTCCCCTGTAAGCCATGCAACCCATGTTGCTCTCTTCTCCGTTCCTCCCTGCGAGCCCTAGGATGAAGAGGAGGTGGGCCTGTGTCTTCCTCTGAACTCCCTCTCTCTTGTTCTACCTCTCCTCTCCTCTGCTCTGCCCAGCCAGACTTTGCCCTTCCCCAGTTTCCTCCACAGCCAACGGAGCATACTCCCACTCTTTGTTAGCTGTTCATCTTCCTCCTCAGATTCAGATTCTGACAGGGGCATGACAGGTGTCAAACTAAATTTCATTTGAGAGCCGCATCAGGATTGTGTTTGACCTGGGGGGCTGGGGGGCATGGCCAGCATGACGTCACTTGTGTTGGGGGCTTCCAAGCTCCGTTTTTGGCTGGGACAGCCTCCTGCAACCCTCTGCCAGCGAAAACAGAGCTCAGTAGGGCTGCGTGTGGCCCTAGCGAGCTCCCTTTTCGCTGGCACAGACACTGTGGGCCAGTCTTTCCAATGCAGCCCCGTGGGACAGATCTAAGCACCCCACAGGCTGGATCCATCCCCCAGGCCTTGAGTTGGACACTCCTGATCTACTGTAGATCCTATGAAAAGGGACAAAAGCCTCAAAAATATTGAGTGGTGGTTTTACAACTAATTTTCCTGTTTCACCCTTTCATCAAAGGCATTAAAGGGAGTGCAATAATGAATTCTATTAGAAGTATACATTGTCCATAAATATGGAGGATTTCATATAAACAACATGGATCATTCATTGTCACTTACATAAATAGCAGGCCTGGACATAATTTTTATTACATGACACAATAAAAACAAGGTTGAAATGCAATTATTCCTTAATTGGTTGTTCACATAATTCTTCCACTGAAACATTTCCTTCTAAAATAAAGTCACTAGTGGTATATTTATTTATAGCTAAAACTTAGAAACAATGGCACTGGAGCAGACAAAAATTTTCTTCTGAATAAAACTACAAAGACACATTAGGAATAAAAACCTTGTGACAATGAATGCTATTAAGGCCAGAATAGTCAATCTTTATTGAAACAAGGTCATGCTTGGCTTTTGATTTTCCCAGTGGAAGCTTGTTCTAATAAATAGTTAGGGTCAGGATAATGAAGTGTGTAGAGCAAAACTTGAATTCAACATGATTTAATTACAATTTAATGAAACACCCCTGCTATTACTATACCTCATGTATTTAACAATTCTCCTCTGATGCATTAAATATTATGATTTTGCAGCAGTATTGGTTTATTTTTTTAACAACCAGCATCCCTGAATCAAACTTTAACCCTATCTGGTTAGCATTTGAGATGGTGACCATATGAAAATTCCCCAGGCTATGAATTAGTCTGCAAGACTGAAAAAAATTCTGGCAGAAGGCAATGGAAACTAATTCTGTATTCTGTCAAAACCAGATGTATTCATGTTGTAGACCAATGATTGAGATCTAAGAGAGGTTTTCTCTTTTGTAACTGTTGTGGTGGTTCCTCTGGGTACCATATTTATTTATTTGTATCTTTATTATTCTTCAAAGCACCTGAGGACAGGACAAGTGGAAACTTACAAAAGAAAGATACAACCTAGAATTAAGAAGAAATGTCCTGTCAGTGAGAACAATTAATCAGTGGAATGGCTTCCCTCAAGAAGTCATGGGTAGAAGACCTTACCACTGGAGGACCTTATCAGGACCTTCTCTAATGTCTAACCTAAGACCCTTTCTGAAATTCTGCCTTTACCTCACATCCATTAAGAAAGTAGAAGCCTTATAATACATTCATATGTACTCCTAGGCTCCAAAAACAGAATGAGAAAAGGGTTCACATCATTGAGTAAGTCACAACAACAGTCCTAACTACTATTAGTTAAATATTCATTACACCTTTGATCATTTTCTCTGATGAATAACTTACTATATTACTGCTATAAATCACATATCTTATTTTGTCTGACAAAACGGGACAATGAAATATTCATTCTTAAATTACCTTAGGGATGAATACGAATGCAGTTTTGCCATGCTACAAGCAATTTCCTGGAATTAGCAGCTTGGCTCATACCAGGATTTGGGGCTGAAGATTAACTGTCCTACATGCTAATGACGTTAAGCTGTCTATTAAGATTCTGTGTTATTATCTAATGCCCTCCCCCATTGGAGAGAGAATTACAGGACTTGTGTTATGATTCATTAGGTGAAATACATGTAATACCTAATATTTAGCAACACAGTTCCAATTACAATGTTGGAAAACCTTCCTTGGAGTCAGATGGCTGCACTGGTCATGGGTAAGATTTCATGGGTATTGATTTATTAAATGCCTGAAAATATTACATTTTGGAAAGAAGTCAAGATATGCCTTACCTACTTACAACTTTAAAATATAATCTAGAATGTTATATTCCTTCTACATCCATGAATCCACATAAAATAGCCAACTTAGTTGGCTATTATTAGTTGGCTTTTAAATTAGTTTTAAATTTTAAATCAGTTTTAAATTAGTTTTAGTTATTGGGCTTGTTTAAGTTTAATTCTTTTAAAATATTTATTGTTGTATCTTAGTTGTGAGCCGCCCCGAGTCCTTTCAGAGAGGGGGCGGCATACAAGTCCAATATAATAAATAAACAAACAAACAAACAAACAAACAAACAAACAAACTACATGTTAGGTTAGTGAATAATATTATTAATGTATGATTGTGTTGCATATAGCCTTAGAACTGGACTAAATGAATCATGATTACATGACCATGGTTTGCCATGAGTAAATGTGCGCTATGAAGCATAGTTTACATGAAAAACAGAGTGGAGCTAGCCTTGCTGGAAGATATAATCTGGGTTGAAAAGAACATAAATAACCAAGCAAACAATATAGAATGAGCATACATACCTACTGTCAGTACTAACTGGCATTAAATATATGTAGAAATTGCCATAGGTGGGACAGTATGCCTTCTTTTGAAGAATATGAAAAATTAAAGAAACAGACAAAACAAAAATCTTATTTTATACAGACACTGCACATTTATCAAACAATTGGGCTATTTTTGATGAAATTGTAGCCTCTTTTGGGTAAGAGTGCATAGATTTGTGGGATTCATTACAATATCAAATCTCTACCACAAAGTTTCTTTTCTTCTACCCTATTTTCTTTTACTCTAATGGACACCTAACATCAAAAACATTATCAAAAAAGCACAACAGAGAATGTTTTGTCTGAGCCAACTCAGAAAGCTCAAACTGCCCAAGGAGCTGCTGATATAGTTCTACAAAGGAATTATTGAGTCTACCATCTGTACCTCTATAACTGTCTGGTTTGGTTCTGCAACCCAACAGGACAGACACAGACTTCAGAGGATAATTAAATTAGGACTGCAGAAAAAACAATTACTCTCAACCTGCCTTCAATCGAGGACCTGTATACTGCACGAGTCAAAAAAAGGGCTGTGAAAATATTTACAGACCCCTCACATCCTGGACAGAAACTGTTTCAACTCCTACCCTCAAAACGACACTATAGAGCACTGCACACCAGAACAACTAGACACAAGGAGTTTTTTCCCGAAAGCCATCACTCTGCTAAACAAATAATTCCTCAACACTGTTCAACTATTATAAAGTCTGCACTACTATTACTGTTAATCTTCTCATCACTCCTTATCACCCATCCCCTCACACTTGTGACTGTATGACTGTAACTTTGTTGCTTGTATCCTTATGATTTATATTGACTGTTTCCTAGTATGATTTGATTGCTTATTGTACCCTATGACTATCATTAAGTGTTGTACCTTATGATTCTTGACAAATGTATCTTTTCTTTTATGTACCAAGACAAATTCCTTGTGTGTCCAACCACACTTGGCCAATAAAGAATTCTATTCTATTCTAGTTTTTTTTTAAAAAAAGAATTCTAGAAAAATTCTACCAGGAACATTCAAAAATACATGGAACTCTGCCATCTACTGTATAACATCAGTTTTTATGATCCTTGTCAACTATTCGTTCTAATATGTTTCTAGTGTTTTTGCCATGAAAGTTTCAGCTTTGTCAACAAAAAGGATCTGCCTTCTGCCCCTTGTTTCTGTCTGGCTAAAAAAAGCTTTGATTTAAATCAAGTGTTTATTCATGCAACTGACTTTTTGATAATGATTATCTAGAAATATGAACTGCCAGCAGAAACCAAGTAGCAATAATAAATACAAAGAGATAATGAAAGGTGAATTCTGAAGCGCAAGCAATGGAAAATTGGAAACGAAATGGAAACGAAATGCAGTTGGAGAGATCAAAACAGAAACTCAGCAGAAGAAAAATATGAGCAGTTACAAATAGAAAAAGAGTCTTAACTTGGATATTATCCTAGCATGGAAGATTAAAGTTTTGATTTATTAGATGTAATGCATTTAGGACAGTTGAGTGCTGTGATTAATTAAGCTTGGAATCAACTCCAGAAAAATTTGAATGGATCATCAGAGTGTCAGCGTCATATATACTTTTAGGATACACCTAAAAGAAATTCTGAATTGTACCTCATGTTGCTGTGTTATGAACTCATTCCCTTTTTAAAAAGCCATTTTTATTTTTTGGCAGCAAATCACAGTTTGAAACTAATGAGCAATTTTCCTATTTGTTAATTCCCCAATTCAGACTGAGCGAAGTGCTGGAGAAAAGGCTGTTGATAACATCTCGATTCAGACAGACACATACAGGAAGATATAGTCCTTCTATTATAGAGATCTTTATACTGCTTCAAAAATACAAATTAGCCCTTTGAATCCAACATGAAATAGGTTGAGAGTATAACAATGACAGGACTCCCAACTTTAACCTAATGGGAAACTTGATTCTCTATGTAGAAATTCCCAGCTCAACACATGCCACATCCAATTAAAAGAACTGCGAATAACCAGTAATGCTGTAGGCCTTGATCCAGCATTTGGGAGTAAGTAGTATAGCAAAAAGGAATCAATGGCCTAACTAATTAAGGAATCATTTCCTTTGACCCATGCCATTAGTGTGTAAACTAGGCCAGAGACAGGAGTTGGGGGAGACTGTGGGAAGACTCCACGCATAGAATCTTGATCACAGCAATTCTCTGAATTAAATTTCTCAGCATGTCCCAGTTCATTGAGAGAACAAAGCACTTTGGCATACATTCTCTTGACCCTGGTTATGTGAAAGGGAAGACTGACAACTAAAGATAACTGTTAAATGCAGGAAGACGTGGGCTTAAAATCTGCTATTAGAGTCCCTTTAAAAACCCTCCATATATGCAATTAACTGAGTCCTGTTGACCTCTTACTTTATGATCCTGTTTATTTGAACAATCAAAGGGACACCCAACAATTTCAGGTCATAGGGCTTTCAAATAACAATGCCAAAGTTAAGCATGGATGCCTACAGCCAAACCAATTATGTGATATTCAGCCCTTTCCTCATTAGGGCCACAATGTAATAGCAATAGCACTTAGACCTATATACTGCTTTACAGTGCTTTACAGCTCTCTCTAAGCCGTTTACAGAGTCAGCATGTTGCCCCCAACAATCTGGGTCCTCATTTTACCCACCTCAGAAGGATGGAAGGCTGAGTCAACCTTGAGCCTGGTGAGATTCGAACTGCCAAATTGCTGGCAGCCAGCAGTCAGCAGAAGTAGCAGTATCTCATTCTAACTACTGTGCTACGTGGCTGGTTAGCAGTAATGCCATACAAAAGTAATTGCAGGATCAAAGTCCATCAGACAAATTAAAAAATAAATTAATTAATCATAGTAGTTCCTGAAGCATGGAATTGCAAAGTTGTTGAATCTTCTATCCTCTTGAAAGAGATGCGAGAACATTTAAAGCCCAGTAGCTGAAGTTGGACATAGAGTTCCTACAAAAGGAAAACAGGCTGTCCACATATTTCATAGGCAGGGAAACTTTCAAAAGAAATAACCCACTTACTGTAATTTGGAATATTATTTATTAACTCAGAATGAGCTTAAATAAGGAGCTCTGTTTGGAGTGATACAGATATTGCTATATTCTGAAATTCACAAAAACTTCATGATTTTGGAGTGTTCAGATTAATCAAAGCATCCAATTAACTAATGATTTAACGTGCAAGAACGAACAGTATATACAATAGGGAATAAGGGATACTTCTGAGTTGTAAGCCTTTGTCTTAATGTGTTAACCAGTCAAAAGACAAGCAATTTCTTATTACTGTTGTTTTTTCTCTTTCCTTATGATTTGTTTAGCACCAAGAAAACAATGATTTATAACTAATGAAGTTAACTTACAAGACTTTCCGACTTAGTGGCTCACATAACTGTCCTCTTGACAGAAAGCAAATAAAGAACAAAAATAATGAAAACACAAGAAAAATATAGGCAAATAAAGCAACATTAAAGTAAAAGCATTTATGCATATTATTATATGAAATCAAGATGTGTTTGGGGTGACCTCAAACTTCAGATACTGTCTGAATTCAGCTCTTGAGTTATTGACAACTGACACATAACTCATGAGACAGGAGAATGTAAGATTGGATCACAACTTTGTCTCTTTTTCAGTATGCTATATATCAGAGGTGGTATTCAGCAGGTTCTGACCAGTTCTGGAGAACCGGTAGCAGAAATTTTGAGTAGTTTGGAGAACCAGCAAATCCCACCTCTGACTGGCCCCACCCCCATCTATTCTCTGCCTCCTGAGTCCCAGCTGATCGGCTGGGTCTTCTTTGGTTGCCCTGCACAGGAGAATGGAGCTGGAAAGCAGCTAAGTGGGGTGGGGAGGGAATGGGATTTTGCAGTATCCTTCCCCTGCCATGCCCACTAAGCCAAGCCAAGCCACGCCCACCAAGCCACGCCCACAGAACCAGTAGTAAAAAATTTTGAATCCTACCACTGCTATATATAAATGTGTGTGTGTGTGTGTATGTATGTATGTATGTATGTATGTGTATGTCTTAAAGATTGAGAATACCTTGGCACGATGAAATCTCATCCGTCATCTTCAGGCTGGTGTCTTCAGCTTCGTTCTTCCAGAAGAACGAAGCTGAAGACACTAGCCTGAAGATGACGGATGAGATTTCGTTGAAACGTTGCCAAGGTATTCTCAATCTTACACGGGACAAGACCTGAATACACCAAGACCCACATACCTTTACCCGTGAAAATCTACGAATATATATGTGTGTGTGTGTGTGTGTGTGTGTGTTTTCTTAAGTTTTCGCGGGTATTTATATGTATGGCATTCAGCTTTGTTCGGGTATTTTCCCACGTCATTATAGTTGTGCTTCTAAAGTTGTAGTGACGTTTCGGCAGAATCTTATCTGCCATCATCAGGCTTGTGTATTGGGTTCGTCTGTGTGTCAGGCTTTCACAGCCATTTCTGTTTTAAATTTAATGCTAGCCTTGTGCTGTGTTTGAATGGTTTTTTCTTCATCCTGACTGGCTGGGAGTTTTGGTCTGTGTTTATTGGTCTTGGAGTTTGCTGTGTTCTGCTTGATTGGTGTGTCTTGATTGGCTGGCAATGCTGTGTATCCTGTATTGGGGCACTTCTTTCCCTTTTTTCCCTCCCGACAATCAGCTATTCATACGAGCAGCAGGATTTCCTTGCTGAGGTAAAAAATGGAGGGAGGGGCTCAGCCCCCCTCCATTTTTTCCCTTCCTGAGCCTCAGAGGAGCCTTCTGGGAGCAAAAATGTCCCCCCAGAGGCTCTTATGAGGCCAGGAAGGTCCCAAAACAGAGTGTGGAGGGGTGCTGCATGCCCCTTCCATGCTCTGTTTTTTTCTTTCTGAACCTGAGAAGAGCCTTCTAGGAGCAAAACGCCCCCCCAGAAGCTCTTCTGAGGCCCAGAAGGCCCAAAAAACGAGTGGGGGGTAACTGCAAAAAAAAAGCCACGCCCACTCAGTCACTTGGCCATGCCCACCAAGCCACACCAACAGAACTGGTAGTAAAAATTTTTGAATCCCACCACTGGTTTTGTGTAATCACACAAACACAACTGTGCCTCTGGAAACTGCAGGAGGTGCCAGCCATAACCATGCTGGTGTAGAAATCCATCAGTCTCACAAAAACATACTGAAAAGGTTATGTTGTATAGTACCGGTAATTAAAATAGTTAAAGTACCCCAGTTCTGGATTTTTGCTGCAACAGACTAACACAACTATGGATTTTTGCTGCAACAGACTAACACAACTATCTCTCTGGATGCCATTTTTAAATGTGCCTGAGTCATAATAAATACATACTGATTTTGTTTTAATGTCAAATATAAATATATGGAATTGGATATCTTTAAAAAAACTGCTTATTTTTTAAAAAGTGAGATTACATAACTCCAGAGAAGATCCAAAGGATTTTAAAAATTCCTAGACTATAATATTGAGAAGCAGTTCTTAAAGGCATTTTTTTTTAATTACATTTATATGCCGCCCTTCTCCGGAGACTCAGGGCGGCTTACAATTTTTGGAGCACAACCCAATGCGCTCAGCAATAGCCTTCATTCCATTGTATATGCCTGCTTATTACTAAGCGGCATTTTTACAAGTCAGCTAATTGCCCCCAACAATCTTGGGTCCTCAATTTCCCTACCCTGAGAGGATGGAAGGCTGAGTCAACCTTGAGCCTGGTGGGATTCGAGCCTACAGTAATTGTAGATAGCTGGATCTTAAGAGCAGGCATTTAACAGCCTGAGCCACCAAAGCATTAAATTCCTGAATAATATAATGCCATAAATAACAGATATACAGTACCTTTTGGAATCAAAATGCTAAAGATTTATAAAATAAATTATTTCCAGATGGCCTCTGTTTTTCCTCTGTCCTGCTTTGCTTTTAGTTTCCAATGACTTGCTTCCAGCTAATAAGGAGAGAGTTGGTGAGGTTTTTACTTTACTTGCGGCAAAGTCTGTCTCTGAACAAGGGAATTATAAAAGCAATCACTACAGGGATCTATGGGTGGGGAACAACTAGGGATGTCATCAGAGGTGGAGAACCGGTAGCGGAAATTTTTAGTAGTTCAGAGAAATGGCAAATACCATCTCTGATTACCCATCTATTCTCTGCCTCCCGAGTCCCAACTGATTGGCTGGGTCTTCTTTTGTTGTCCTGCACAGGAGAACGGAGCTGGAAAGCAGGTTAGTGGGGTGGGGAAGGAATGGGGATTTTGCAGTAACCTTCCCCTGCCACGCCCACCAAGCCACGTCCACAGAACTGGTAGTAAAAAAAATTTAAATCCTATCACTGGATGCCATGTAAAAACAGGGCAGCGCTTTGAAGTCGCAACTGCATTGATCACCTGGGCTTCTTGTAGAAGTCTATGGTGGTGAGTGCACTGCAACATCAAAATGCAAACTTTACATGTTTGTATCCAACACTGTAATGCAAGTATCAGAGAGCAGTTTTCTGCTATCCCATTATATGATACATATTTCATCATTTTTGCATCCTTGTAGTTAAAAAAAGATAGCTTTTAAGGTGTAAATACATGTGTGTGTCACTGATGTTGGGCAATGTATTTACTCCTTAAAAGGTCCTAAACAGTGTAAATTAATTCTGGAGAGAGTAAAAGTCAAACACTACATTAAGTGTTCTTGCAAAAAAGAAATCTAAATTTATCATCTTGTTCTTGAGTTATGGCAATGCACGCTTAAAAGGGGGAAAAAATGTCTTACACAACTTCTGAAAATGCCAGCCTTATATAAAAACTTTCTGCTAGGTCAGTAAAAATTCAAGCAAGAGGAAAGTATTTTGAACTGTCTTCAATATTCTAACTTTATATTTTGCATTGGCTGAAAAGGGATGAATGAAAAAAAGAGTCATGGTTTTGTTGTTCGTTTTTACTTATTTTTGTATATGTGGCACTCAATAGTAAAATTTGCTCTAGTGGTTAAGGTATCAGGCTAGAAAGCTGGAAGCCATGAGTTCAAGTTCTGCCTTAGACACAAAAGCCAGCTGGGTGACTTTGGGCCAGTCACCCTCTCCCAGCTTAATTCACCTCACAGGGTTGTTGCTACGGGAAAAACAGGAGGAAGAGGAAGGTGTGTTGGATGTGTTCACCACCTTGAGCTATTTGTAGAAATAATAAAGGCAGGATACAAATAAATAACATGCAATATAACATAAACAACGTAACAACATAACACATGGTGTCAAACTTGATCATATCACATGACATATTGTGATGTATCACGATTTTTTTTTTGCCTTTGTGGAGCTGGGATGGGTGTGGCCTGCATCTGGTCTGCAGGCCGCCAGTTTGACACCCCTGACATAATATAATGCTAACTGATAATCTTCCCCTTCAAAATATGCCAGATTTTTCTCATTATATCTTTTAGGCACCAGTTGAACTCCATTTTTTCCACTACGACCTTTCTTGTACTTCAGTGTTTGTCCTTTATGACTTCTATGTTGTCCTTCATACATTGTTTTCATTGTGTCATTGATATTTTGTAAGCTATTTGGGATGCTACTATATAGAAACAATTCAAAAATGTGACTGCACAATTTCACTCCCACTAACATACAACAGCAATCAGAAGAGTTACAAAACATGGATTATTAAACCAAGATAGCCAAAAGAAAATTCCCTAAGCTAAAAATGTTATTTTAATACATTCCATTTCAATAAAAATAAAGTGATGTTTATTTTATGGCATTCAATTTGACTAAAACAGATATTTTGCTAACTGCTTTAAGTAAGTACCAATTTAATTTGTCCAAATTGTCAGAGGGGAAAAATAGGGATTGTTTCTTCTTGTGTCGGTTCATATATGGAAGGCTCTGTTTTTCCCCCCTTAATGCATCTCGCCAATCTGTTCCAAATTGCTTTGGGAACATTGAAACAAATTTCAGGATACAAAAGGGAAAAAAGGCAGCTGGTTATTCCCACAGTATGAGTGTTTATCTACTTACAAAACACTGCACACAGCTCTAAGTAACAACATGAAAGAAAGCACTCCTAGAAATTAGCTGGGAAGCTAAAATTGATGGGTAAAATAAATAGTCTGCTACTGTTCTCCTGGCCAGTTTTCACATACATTTACTGAAGTTAACTTTCTCATGGTTATTTATTTATTTATTTATTTATTTATTTATTTATTTATTTATTTATTTATTTCATTGCCTGCCCATCTCACTGTCATACTGTCAGCTTTAATCTAGAATGTAGTAATACCCCCCAAGCTGGAGTGTGACCACAATTAGACAACTGAAGTGATGTGATCACCACAACCACGTTTGCAACTATGCTTATGATTTTATTTCTACGTCCCTTCCCTCCCTCCCTCCTCTGCTCTTTCGAATGCTCAGCCTGGCAGTAATTATTAAGAGAATTAATGTTTGTATTTACATTCATTGCAGAGGAAGTGATTACAAGAGACTAATCAGACACACACTGCATTCCTTTTTATGTGCATTCTCCATTGTGTGTCTGCTGACTCTCTTGTAATCACTTCCTCTCTGTGAGGAGGGGGAGAAAGAAAAACATGGGACAGGCATAGGACAATGTGTACTAACTGACTGTAAGGGCAAACATATCCCTGAGAGACATTCTAAAGGTCATAAATGCACACCTTGGACACATTTTTTTAAAAAAACAACAACACTGCAGTTGAAAAACAAGGTCTATATTTAGACTTTACTTTTAAATTTACCTGCATTCAAGTCATGTTGCATAAATGACATCAATTTTGTAATTTTCAACACTGTCATCAAAACATTCTTTTCATCATTTGAATGATTATCTCATGTTGTTCATGAGAACATTCAACCTCTGAGGACCTTCAATGAGCCAATTTATTATGGTTTACTAAGGTTTCCATAATCTTATATCAATAGCTACATCTTTCTTTGAATTGGTATAGGAGATATTTAATGTTAAATGGACTTACTTCTGTGTAGACTATTAGTTTAGTTTACTTTATTGTCATTGCACCTCATACAACGAAATTAAATATTATAGGAATGCATTAAAAATCTTATGGAAAAAGAAGATGACATGAACTATGAAAAATTATTTTTGGACAGCATGATAATGTATTTCATCAATTGCTATTTAAGCTCTTCCACGAGCATATTCTTTTGACAGAAAATTTGGAAGATCCAAACTAAAACAAACACAATTTGTAACAGCCTAATTGGCAGATAAAAGCAAATAAAATAATCCATTTTTAATTAAGCAGAGAAATAAGAGAGTAAAGCATGGGGTACTAAAGTTCATTAGCCTAGTGGGTGGCAGAACAAAACCTCTTGTACTTCATAATCAAATAAAAAATGTAAATACTAAAGTGTCGAAAAAGAAAACAGGATATGGGGAGAGACAATCCAGAACACAGATTGCGGTAAAACAGATTTTGTCTCTACGTTTGGAAAAATCTGTATTAGGATGAAGAAAATTGTATTAGTTCTCTGACTTGTTCTGACATGATGAACAGATACCCCTGGAAAATGGGAACCAGGACACACATTTATTTGCAAAATCCAAAGTAGCTTTTGAAATCTTTCATGGCATCTATTATTGTAGAAGGTGACCAGTATAAAATTTGATATTTAATTATAGATTAATACTTTTTTCAACACGTTTTGAGGCTTGTTTCTCTTCAGCCCTCTTGTATAATTAAAACTGCAAAGATAACCAATTCTACTTGGTCCTTTAATCCCTGCTCAGTTCCAAAAGATGGCCCCAGTTCAAAATTATTTGGAAAGTCTTCTTAAGTTTTAGGTTACAGTTATTTTAAGCATGAACCCTGTATCACTGCTTCATAGCCATGCTTTAAATACTGCATAATTTACAGACGTTACAAGGAACCCTACTTTCCATACAGCAGGAAAAAAAAGTTATTGTAACTAACAATACTACATGATTTGAGAACTGGAATTAATTTAAAAAGGGGAGACCTGATGTAGATTTAAATAATGTTTCAAAATCATTTGCTGCACAACCTTTGTGGCTTTGGGTCTGCTTTGATTTGTTTTAAGCAACTAAAAATTGTCCTCATAATCACACTCTGAGATAAGTGACTAATTTCACACTCTAAAATAAATTGATTTGCCTAAATATGCCGTATTCAATATGCCACAATGACTTGGATTCAGAAGATACAACAGAATATAAAACCTGGCTCATGATTCATAAAAAACATTTTCACAAAACATGCTGAACTACAAATAATCAAATTATATTATAGTTGATTCATAACTTAATAAGAATGAATAGGGATATGAACGAAGAACTTAGCTCTCCCTATTCTTAATTTCCAGCTCTAAAAACTATACCATACAGGGTATTCCATCCTCATTTAAAATTGATGTACAAGTTGTAGTGGTATCACACTTTCTGAGGGAGAAAGAATGTCTTTTCTTTCGTCTTTGTACCATGAAGTCTGCTGAAAGTGACCAATGCAATGTTAGTATCACCTTAGCCATACTCCAACCTTGTATGCCAAGGTACCTCCATTGATAGGATCTGCGTTAGAGGCAAATGCCAATAGAAATACATGGAGATTTATCACTTTGCAATGCTGTCACATTTTAAATATTATGCCCTAATTGTACCAAGAAAAGCACCATGTTCTCCTCCAGAACTGTTCTAAAATGCATCCACAGTTTTTCCTACAACTTCTCCTACAATGCAATGCTTGCCATTTTGTTACCTGAAATTATCAGTATTGCTAAAAAATAGTCTCAATTTGCAAGGCACTTGGCACAACGTAATGTGCAATTAATTCAATTGTTCATGCAAAAGAACATGTTAAATTCTGGGGAACATACAGTAGTTGAAATATGACTCCCCTCCGCACATGAAATCCAGTTAATTAAAATTCTTAACCAATGTTACTTCTTATCAAAGGTAACATTTTGTCTTGACTGAAATAAAGAATGGCTTGATGCCAAAGTCTTTATTCACGCACACTGAATGTAAAACAACCAGCATCATGCTCCAGGTGGGAACTCATTATCATAGTGAATATGCTCCAGTGTAAAATACAAATATGCACAACTGGATATATCACTGAGAGTTACAGTGCTTAATATTCTACACTCCACTTTCTTATTTACTTATTACAGATTTAGGAATTTTCCATTATGAGAGCTCCTGCCTATGATAAATTCATAAATTTATTCCCTTTATTATTCCTGAAATTCATATCCCATGGTTCTGCCAAATTGTTTTGATCACACTCAACATATTTAGCATTTTTGCACAAATGTACCAAGGAAGCAATCAAATTGTATGCTTCCAAGACTACATACAGGATGGTCAAAATCTGCAAAATGGTCAATGTGGTACCATCCCTACAAAGTAGACTAGATGAAGAAACCAATGTGAAATAAATTATGTCTACTTTTATTTTAGAAGCCATAGTAACAGCCAGTCTGAATGTGCTTTCCCCTCCTTCCCTTTATATTTCTGTGAACTAGGGAGCAGCTTGTTTGTCACGTTTTTTCAGGTTACTTTCTTGGCCTGAGCTCAAGCCCCTCTTACCTAATCATTGCCTTTGCAGTGGCTTTTTCTCTGTCCTTCAAGACCATTTTCTCTGCCTTCAATAGGTTGAAGCATTGCAATCAATGTCCCACTCCTTTTGGACAATACAATGATAGATCATATAGATTTTGACACTCCATACCCCCCAAGGGCTATACACTTCTATGTATGCATGCCATTTCTTCTCCTAATGGGACGATCAAAGGGAAATATCACCCTGTCCTCCCCACTGCTTATTATGTATCCTCAAGTCTCCTTTGGAAGATTGTCCAGTTCTCCTCAGCAGATCTGAAGGTGCACAAAAGTTTACTAGGAGGAAGATAAGATGAGACATTTAGGTATTCCAGGTTATTGGTATGACACTGTATTGCCTTGTTAGAAATGGGAGTTTAAATGTCAACATTTGCAGAAGACAATTTTGAAAACATTTTTAAGGATCAAACTTGCCCTTAGTTGATCATTTATTTACAATATTCCACGGACAGTTCAAACTACTAATAACATATATTGGCTGTTAGGAAAATGCAGACGAAAACAAGAAAATTTTACTGGCATGGGAATAATATTTAACCCACCTCAATTGTACAGAGGGACACCTTTATTACTAAGAAAATTATTTGGTCCTAAGAAAACAATCTTTGTTTTTGTTATTCAATAGGATAAACATCCCCCTCTCCCCATGATGCAAATCTTTGTCACTTCATTTTTTTGTAAGCAACTTTATTCTTATTGCATCTGGCTAACAGACCAGAAATTTTAGTCATTTTAATCAACACAGAAATCACATTGAACAGCTTGTAATTAAACTAAACATAAACTAAACAGGTTGGCACTGTCAAGAGCAAGAGAGGATTAATATGCTGTTACCAGAGCAACAATTTTCCTTCAAGCTCAGAGTACTTTGGTTATGAATGAAAATAATTCTAAGTACCAATGCAAAAAAGGGAGAAAATTTACAAACTCTTACAAAAAGTAAAGAACAGCTTCAAACCCCGATTGAGAAGAAACTATCTGTACAATGAGAAAGCACTGAGAAATGGAATTCAACTGGAAAAATAAATAACCTCATATTTTTATGATCTTTGCATCTGTGTGGCATATAAAAATGAGCTCAATGTCTACAAATCTATATTTGACATTGTGGGTCAAGCACCAGGTAGGAGACCATGAGTTCTAGTCCTCTTTGCTATGAAATCAGCTGTGTTGTCTTTAACCTGTCCCCCTTTTAGCTCTAGGAAGAAGGCAAGGGCTAACCGTTTCTGAAATCTTGCCAAGAAAATTGCAGGCACTTGTCCAGTCAATCACTAGAAGCAGACACTGACTTAAAGATAATAGCAATAGCACTTAGACTTATATACTGCTTCACAGTGTTTTACAGCCCAGTCTAAGCACTTTACAGAGTCAACATGTTGCCCCAACAGTCTGGGTCCTCATTTCACTGACTTGGAAGGATGGAAGGCTGAGTCAATCTTGAGCCTGTGGGCAGGGGTGGGATTCAAATTTCTTAACAACCAGTTCTGTGGGCGTGGCCTAATTTGTGGTTATGGCTTGGTGGTCATGTGACTGGGTGGGTATAGCTTGCTGACTGGACGTGGCTTGGTCATGTGACCGGGTGGGCATGGCTTATATGTAAATAACATAAATATTTTTGTAAATATTGAATTTTTATTTAAAAAGCAACTTTTGCTCAAAATCAGGCAAAGCAAGCAGGCAGATTGAGTTGTTCACAGAATCACAGATTCACTCAGAGATCTATCTTTCTGCAATCTGCTACCTGAGACTGCACTGAAAAATAGAAGATTCAGTCCTAAGGAAGATTCAGCTCTGCTTTTAGATTAGCTAGAAAGCGAGAAATCCAACTATTTCCTGCTTTCTAGCTAATCTAAATCTCCCGGCACAACAGAACAGCTGATAGTCAGGGGGATAAAAGGAAAAAATAGCAACTTACCAAACGCAGGCAAGTTTAATGGCGCACATGCCAGGTAAGGAGTGGGAGGGAAGGGGCCAGCTAGTGGCGCGATTTGCCGGTTCTCTGAACTGTGCAGAATCATAACAACCGGTTCTATAGAACTGGTCCGACCAGGTAGAATTACCACCCCTACCTGTGGGACTTGAACTGTTGAACTGTTTGCAGCTGGCAATCAGCAGAAGTAGCCTGCAGTACTGCAATCTAACAGTAAAATTTTATTTTTCATTTCATTATCAAATGATTGATCTCACATATAGATAGTCCTCGACTTAGTACTCTAATTGAGCCCAAAATTTCTGTTGCTAAGCGAGTTAATTTCTTTCTTGCCACAGGTGTTAAGGGAATCACTGCAGTTGTTAAGTTACTAACATGCAACTGTCATAAATACCAATCAGTTACCGAGCGTCTGAATTTTGATTATGTGACCATGGGGATGTTGCAACAGTCGTCAGAAAACTGGTCATAAGCCCATTTTTTTCAGTACCATTGCAACTTTGGTCACTAAATGAACTGTTGTAAGTTCAGGACTATCTGTATTACAGAAAAAAGAAATTGTATCCAACAAAGTTCTGAGAATGGAATAAGAAATGTGGAATCCTTGGTGCTCTCTGAGCTTAGTGGTTTTCTTGCAGAAGTTTCATTACTTAACTACACTATCTATTTGAATAACAAATCTTTCTCTGAGTCTGTTATTTTTTTCATGACAGAAAATACATCAAATAGTCATGTTGTTAATAACTTTTTCCTCCACTCAAGCAGAAAATTACTACCTATGTTATTCCTACCTATATTAGCTTTCTTATAAAGTATATTTATATCTTTCAGTAACAACTTGAAATATTTCAATATTTTAGACGATACAGGAGAAACCAGCTCTTTGAAATGAATATTGAATTCCTTTAAACTGGGTGTCAAATGAATACTGATATAGATAGGCACTAAACTTGCTAAAAGTGCAAATTAGTAAAAAGTGCCTATGAAGTAGGTGGTGTAAATATACACCATAATGTATTTATCCACTTTTAAGGTGTCAATACTTTGTTGATTTTGAATTGTCTTTAAATCTAAAGGTTTTGCTGTATTGATTGTCCTCCATCCTTCATCTTCTGAAATTCATTTAGTCTGCAAGAAAACAACCAAGCTCAGAGAGCACCAATGACCCCACATTTCAACCCTGATGTACAAATATTCTCCTCTATCAGTCTTCTAAAACTAATCTATTAATTGTAGTAATATATTAATCAGTATTCAACTAGAGGCGATAATATGTGTATAATATGTTGGGGTTTTTTTGATGCACCCTTTTTTAATGTTCTGATTGTTTTGTGGGTTTTTTTCTTTTATGTCTTCTTGGATTTTTATTGTTTTTTTATTTTGTATTTTTGCTTTGTTCGAATAACGTAACAAAAATTAAAAAAATTAATCTACAGCTCTTTATTATTGACTTATCAAATCTTCATATTTGCTGACAACTTGATAAGTATTGTTTGGCTTGGAGACAAGATAAAATCATTTTCTATATTAGGGCTCATGGGGTTGTTTCTTCAGCCGTCCTGACTGTGTTTTCTCTGACAAAAAGCAGTTTCAAAAGAACACATGTGTAAAACATTTTCTGCCAGGGACATGTTTTGGCAGTGTTTCATGTAAACAGGCCAAAATTTCCTCCTTTAGCTGGAGGATCTCTTTAATAGCCAGGCAACTGCCAACATTCATTACTCCCAAATTTTGTCCAAATTTCCTCCCTGTACTAATTATAAGCTAACTTCTCCAACTATAAGCAAATTAGTCCTAAATTCTTAAATACTGAAAACGCACCATTAATCACAAAGTTGCTTGGTTCTTTCATAAGTCCCACTTGCTTCAATATGATTTATAAGCCTTACACTGAGATCACTGCTTGCTTGCAAAATAATTTGGAAAACATTATTTCCTCTATTGAACTTCTTTGCAGAAATTATTCACTATATAAAACTGAACCATCGTTTAAAAAATTAGTTAAAATAAGTAAAAAATAACACTTCAACATGAGTAGATTGTGGTTCCAAATAATCTATCTTTTGAACAGCTGAGGTTTCATTTTTATTCCCACCACATAATGTTACTGAGATTCCTTCTCTATGATACAAAGCAAATATTTTTCTTTCCTCAATCTAGTATGTAGGACTACATCTCCCATAAGCTCTAGTCAACACTGTTCTCTTCTGGTTTTTAGGAGTCTTTCATGAATCTGTTGACTTTCTTGGTTCACAAAATAAATGACTAGTATCCATTCAAAACATGAGAATCCAAACACATTCTGAATTCAAGGCCTTAAAGAATCCTGTTGTGTCTCCGGCTTGCTTTGACCAAATATGAGAATTGTCTTGAGATTTGCGACATAAGATCAGTAAATGGACCTTCAATCACAATAATTGCAGATGATACTGTCTTATATAGGAGTTTCTGCTTTTCACATGCTTGTTTGCTCCTTTAAAGTAAGAAATGACTAGTTGCTGATAGTTATAGAACAGCCTGCTGCTCTTCAACTCTACTGAGACTGTAATTTTCAGCCAGATGCACTCCTAGGCAGCTGGGCTTCTAGATAGCCAGTGGTACTTCTGCCTACAAACTCAGCCTGCAGTATCAACCTAGCCTCCATATTCGCCAATATCCCTTTGTCATAAGAGCCTCTCTTTTTTTTCAAAGTAACTGCTGCATTTGGTTCTTGACCCATATCTAGTTTTGTCAATGCATCTGGCACAAGTTCTAAAAGTCTGAACCTTATTGATGTGCTGGAAACAAATTCAATCTGATGTATCAGCAAATTAATTCTATATTCTTTGTTAACATTCTGCCTGACATGTATGAAATCAAAGTAAGCCCGCTATTATAAGGGAGAGTTATTACACTAAGAATTCACCATGGAATTCAGTTTTTCCCCTGGCTAGAATGAGAAACAAAATCTGTTGATGGAGGAACAGTCCTGCAAAATAATATATGACTCATGAATGCCATTTTCCTCCTCATCTAATTCTGCTTAATACACAGTCAGATGTCCTAAACCAAAAAAGCGCAACACATTAAGTTATGGAATATTGTCTATTTCCAGTTGTTAGCTTGCCATAGTCTGTCATGCCAAGTACACCATTTGGCTTAATTCAGAAATCCATTTATTTTAGAAGAAACCTTCTGCAATGTAATTTTTTTCAAAATTACTTAGACTTATATACCATTTCATAATGTTTTACAGCAGTGGTCGCCAACCGGTGGGCTGAGGCCCACTGGTGGTCCATGAGAAAATTTTGATGGGCCGCAGCGTGCTAAAGACCAGATCGCTGGCCACAGGAAGCAGCAGCCAGCGATGCCTTCAGGTGAAGATGTTGCAAGGGGGAGGCTCGACCCCCTCTTCCTCCTCGTCAGAAGCGCTCACATGCCCAGCAGGAAGGAGGCGGCTTGTTGGGTGCCAGAGAGACAATGAGCACTTTGCATGTGAGCATTTCTGGAGAGGAAAAGAGAGCTCCTGCCCTCCGCCTTGCAACATCTTCCCCTGAGGGCATTGCTGGCAGCTGCTCGACCACCTCGATGTACGGAGGCAGGAGGTAACACCAGTTCAGAGATTCCTTTCCCCACCCCCACCCCACCCCCTCGCAGGTCAGGGAACACCAGCGATTTCCTGTGCATGTGAGTCCATCCGCCACTGGTATCACCCCTGTTGCCCCACCTCCCCGCCAGCTATCTGGTCTTCAGCACGTGGCTCATTGGCCTCGGACATCAGATTCTCACCACCCAGCACCAGTTTAGAGGTTCTTTTCCCCCACCCCCACCCCCGGGGATAGAGGGGGGGAAGAGAGCGAGTGAGTGAGAGAGAGAGAGAGAGAAAGGGAGCGGGGAGGGAGACAGAGATGAGAGAGAGAGAGAGAGAGAGAGAGAGAGAGAGAGAGAGATGAGAGATCCCGGTGTTTTGTTTTTTTGGAAAACAGGTCCAAATGACTCTGAGTATTTATGTTAGGCTTCAACGTTTCCACACTCACCATGAAGCCCGACACAGAATTAACCGAACTGCATGTCAGCTAGGTTGATGAATGACGGCGAGGTCGTTGATAAGAACAGCAAAAGCTAACATCTAGAAACCAAAAGCAAGTGATGAACTCCAGTGGAAATGAAGGATTGTTATGTCGATGCATGCTGGCTGTTTGCAGAACATTAGAGAACATTAGGGGGGAGTAGGTAGATAAGATAGTTAGGAATGTAGTGGGGAGAAACTCCAGCTGGAGCAAATACTGTTAGAGGGATTGTGATGAAACATTCAAGACAGAAAAGGGAAGTTGGTTTGAATAATGCTAAAGGGTGATAGCTGCGGGGAGGAGGCGGTGGTTTAGGGCTGCACTAATAGGGAGTGGGTTGATAGATGCGATTAGGAGCATGGGAAGGAAGCGTGGGGAATTAGCCGGGAGGGCAGATGTTAGGTTAATTACGAAGGGTGGATTATTGCAATAAAAGGTGCTGAGAGGCAGTTGCTCTCAGCACTGGCTTTATACAGACATTTTCTTCTTGTCGCTGACTTGGATGGGATATATTGTAAATAAACCATTATCTTAACTCCACAAAAGTGAGTAACGTGGTTTATACCTAAAATCCCTACTTGCCTAGAAAGGCTGACAATTTAAGGTTGCAGAAACAGGCAACCAAGCTAAGTGCCTGAAGGACCCCATCCCATCAGTGGAAATCCAGGTGCTTCAGCGAGCGGCATGCTGGATTTATTTTAATGGTCCGCGGGATTTAAAATTATGTTTAGTGGTCCCTGAGGTCCAAAAGGTTGATGACCCCTGTTTTACAGCACTCTCTAATTAGTTTACAGAGCCAGAAATCTGGGTCTTCATTTTACTGACCTCGGAAAGATGGAAGGCTGAGCCAACCTTGAGATAGTCAGGATTGAATTCCAGGCCATGGGCAGAGTTAGCTTGCAATGCTGCATTCTAACCACTGCATCTGCAGGGCTCATATGCACTTTTGGCTATGGCCACCTTAAACTGGTCCTCTTTATTTGCACTGAATGACCAGGCAATAATCTCCAGTCAACATGGATAATTTTTATGGTTGATATTAACATGGCGAGCAGTCATGTTATTGCTAAGGATATTTATTGGTTTGAAGTGACTGATTTCTTTAGCAAGAATCTAATGATTTGAAAACTGCTTATATTCAACTTCTGGTATTGTACAATAAACAAACATAGAAATATAGAGGGCTGCATTATAAACAACTGCAGACTTAGCTCCACTACTATGCTAAAGACTGGATTCCGTATTAAGGGAAATTTCTCATCTAGACTGCAGTTAAGGAGTGTACCATTGAGGTAAATGAGATCTACCAAAAACAAATTTCCAGCAGCTATAATTACAAATGTTAATTAACGTTCCAATCAGGCATTTTAATTTTTTTCAAAAAACTGAATATAAGTTAAAGGCCTCATGGATAGAATTTTTTTTCTGATGCATATCATCTGAACAGGTAATATGGAGAAAAGAAAAGTGGACTGTGACATTAGGTCTTTCAAAGCTATTTATCTGATCAAAAATGAGCATTGTGAGCAGACACTGCTCAAAGCAATCTTAAAGCTAGGGTTCAATATTCTGGCTTCAAGAAAAATGTCACCATGCTCTCTATTTCCATAGCAACTTCACATATTGCTTCAGTTCTTGGCTACACTTAAGGAAACTTTTCGGCATCTTAAAAGGCCCTAACAAAGGTAGACTCTCCATCATTTTACAAACACCTGTTACTCAACTTCCTTGTCTTGCCCTATCTAACAGATAATCAGAGTTGGAAGGGACCTTATAGGTCATCTAACCCCCCGCCCAAGGGGAGACCCTACAACATTTCTGACAAATGGCAGTCCAATCTCTTCTTGAAGGTCTCAAATGATGGCGCTCCCACAACTTCCGAGGGCAAGCTGTTCCATTGGTTGATTGTTCACACTGTCATAAATATGACAATATAAATACCTAAATATCTCCTAGCAAAGTTATGTGTTCCCCTTCCTTCCCTCTCCTCCCTCTCTTACTTTTGAGATCATTAATAGTCAATTCAAATACTGAAAAGAGCAACAAAATGTTCAATCTGAAGGCAGAGAAGAATTTGTCTTGTTACAATAACTCTAACTTTAGTCAAAATTTAAAAAAATGCATTCAGTCATGGGATGACTACTATTCAGAGTTAATAAGAGTTAGCATTTATATGGAATTTTTGTCATGTACATATTCCAAATAGGTAAAGTATTCTTCTGCCCTGTGATTCAGAAGTAGAAATGACAGAACATGTTCTTCATTTCTCCTTTTATGGAGACATCCGAACAAGATTAATACTACCTCTGAATAATAGATATCTTAGTAACCCAGATTCGGCCTATGCCCAGATGCCACTCATAGGTGAAGTATCCCTTGTTACAGTGCATGTTGCTAGGGTTTATGCAGTAACATAGAAGATCTATTGAATACTCTTGTGCCAATATACTGCAATACGTATTTTGCAATTATAATTCATTTTAGATATTATTGCTTTATTGATATTAATAGTTTGACGCCTTTACACGTTGCAATTTTAGATATTATTGTATTTAATAAAATTTTAGTGTTTACATTATCATTTAATATAGATTGTATCCTGGATCTCACTTGCAGATGTTAGCTAAGTTGTTTATAAATATCATTTTAACTCTGTCTTAAATTTCATTTTGTTTATTAACTGTACTGCTCTTTGACTGCAATAAATTGAAATAAGTGGATGATTTCTCTAAATTATTCAAGGGAAAACTCAATAACAGAATTGGAAGAGACCTTGAAAATGTTCTAGTCCCTGCTCAAGATGGAAATCTTATACCATTTCAGACAAATGGTTGTCCAATCTCTTCTTAAAAACCTCCAAAGTTGGAGCACCCATAACTTGGGAGGCAAGTTGTTCCACTGATTGATTGCTTTAATTGTCAGGAAATTTCTCCTTAATTCTAGGTTGGTTGTCTCTTTGATTAGTTTCCATCCATATAGGTATACAACAGTTTGTAGTGAATTCTGATGTAAGGTGTTAAGAAAATATTTCAAAGGCAACATCATAGAAGAAGTTTTTCTCACCTTCCTCACATGGCACCAGTCCTTTTGAACCAAATGATACAATCAGCATATCACTGAATTCGCCATAAACCCTAACCTTATGGCCTTAAACTAGTGATGCCTTCAGAAGCATAAGGCAAAACACTGCGGCCAGCCATGCATCTAACTAGGTGTAAATACTGCAAGGGATTACTGTTTTAATTGTCAGGAAATTTCTCCTTAATTCTAGGTTGGTTCTCTCTTTGATTAGTTTCCATCCATTGCTTCTTGTCTTACCTTTGGAGAATAGAGGGGAAGACGAAAGAATAAAGTTTCCTCTGAATGAGGATTCAGGGGCAGTTAAATCCAATAGAAGGAACTTCTTCACTGGTTTCTTTTAAGTTTCATACCGATTTTCCTCTTCTGGAAATATATATACTACTGTACCTGCCCTATGGCCCTAAACTAGTTTGATGCCTTCAAAAGGATAAGGCAAAACACTGAAGCCAGAATGCATCTAACTAGATATAAACACTGCAAGGGATTACTGCTAGAATGACCGCCCTAAATACTTATATTAAAAGTTATTTTATTGGATGGTATAAGCCCACAAAATACCTAGATATTTAAGGGTTCCTTCCTGCTACGTCTTTTTATTTAATTTTATATACAATACAGAAAGAACAATCAAAGTTTGCATTTAAAAATGCCTCTTAAAACACAAACGTTAAAACTTGAGTCTGAAGAGGAAAACAGCCATTTTTGAAGAGTGGTCAATTATGAATCCCATGAAGAAACTTAAAAAATAGCATTTTACTGATTCAAAAAGCAGAAGAATCATGGACGCATGCTGGTTTTTGTATCGTTTTGCATCTCAAAACTTCTGTTTTTAAAAAAGATTGCTTTGTAAATACTTTTCTGAAATACTTTACTATAAAAAGATTTATTTTAAAAAGTTGAAAGTGTTTTCTTTAGGAAAATTTTGAGTTATACTTCAAAAATTAAGCTTCTGTCATCCATTTTCACTCCCAATTTCTGGAACTGATAGTTCTCTCAAATCTCAACAGTGTTACAGATAATAACAAATAACAGAAGCAAATGAGATAACTTGGTGTGCTCAGAAGGTCATTCTGGGCCCTACAGTGCTTAAAGCCAAGTTATACAGGTAGTCCTTGATTTATTACCATAACTGAGCCTGGAACTGCATTTGTAAATTGTGGTCTTTAAGCTGGTCACCATGAGGTAAGACCTAACTTTGTGACAAATTTGTGGTTGATGTTAAGTGAACTGAATGGGTCGCTAAGATAATACCATTGTCATTCAATGAATCCATTATTCCCAATGAATGTTTTTTTTTTGCCAGCAACATAAAATAAACACTGGAAACTGGCAGAAAACATTGAAAGTCGTGGTCACATGACCATGGGATGCTGCAAAGGAGATCCTATTGCCAAGTGCAAAAAGTGTAATTTTAATTTCAAAATAAGTCATAATGAGTCCTAAGTACTTTTGGGGGGAATTTGTCATAATTTTGAATGATCTCTAATTGACCAGTCATAAATTGAGTGTTCCCTGTATTTCTTCATCTATAACTTTATTTTTTAATTTTAATTATTGCGCCAGCTTTGTTTACGTCACACCAGTTATTGAATCCCATTCTACTGTATATTAGCTGGGTAGGCAGATATAATATCCAATTGGGAAATGAGAAATCTTTTGTCAGCAATGAGAAACATGATCTTAGAGCACCATATCCTCAGACTCTTGCTAAATATAAACCTGCTGTCAGGGAGCATCTGTTCATTTGGAGACACCTTTGATGTCCTAGGAGCAAGTATGCATAAGAAGCCTACTACTCTAAGCCAAACTGAAAGAATGGAAAAGTAATAAGTGTGCCAAAGAATGAGCAGCAGATAAGAGTGATGGTTGGATTTGGAAAGTCATGAAAACAAAAGAGAAACACATCAAACAAAGCAAGATAAGTAGGAAGTGGTTACAGTGGCATTTCATCTCATCTTTGCCCTCGTGAAAGAGAATTACTTCAATTTTTTTGCCATAATTTAGATTAACTAAATAGACTTAGGTGCCATTGTCAAGTTCCATTCTTGTTGTCTTCTCAGACTGCCAATATAGCTGTTTCAAAATAGCGCCTGGCCATTAATGGTATGTGTCACAGTAGATAGTACAGATTAAATGAAAAATGCCTTCATTTGTCCCTCTAGCAATTAGCATTAAAGAGGTATACTGCCTTGGACTGTGGGAGTGTCATAAAGGCAGTGATAAATTAACCATCATTGTTTAAAGCAAATTACAACCAACATTGAGATAATTTCCTTTTTATGTTTTAAAATGCAGGCTTTGTATTTAAAACAGTTGTTAAAAGTTGATTTTGACTTTGGGGTTTGAGGATTAGATTTGATGTGATTGAAGAAATATTGTGGATGTTAGCTATATGGTTATGGTTTATTTGTAGGTTTTTATATGTTAAACTACTGTAAGAATATAGTTAAACTAAGAACATTTGAATATTAGTTATTAATATTTTTAAAATGCTTAGGTATTGATATTATTTACTTAATTCTAGAGAGAAGATACTGTATTTCATAATTGTCTCTACTGAAAAAAGTCAGAGGTCCCAATTTATGTATTGTTTTTGCTACTTTAAAGATTTTCCCTTTTATCCCCTCTTCCTCTTTTTCTCCATTACAGTTAGTTTGTATTTTATTGCTTCTATGAAAGTTGGTAGTTGAATTGCTTTAAAGGAGAAAAACAACAACAGGCTACTACAGTAACTAGAAAACATTTCAGCATCCAAGGCTCTTTACAATGGTTTGTTTGTTTCAGACAAAGTGAATAATTTCAGCTGCAATATTACACAATGTTTGCATTCCTTCATCGAGTTACAGAAGTTTAAAACACAGTGAGGGGCAAAGAAAATATAGAATTCACATATCATTTGCTACTTTTACCACATTACAGCTCAATAAATATTTCATTGTATATGTGTTACGAGATCTTTTTTCTTTTGCGTTTTGGAAAAGAAAATGATCCTCTTAAATTGCCTAAGGCAAGAGGCACCCTTGCTAGAGATTATGGTCATGAACATCCAACACAGGTAGTCCTCGACTTACGACCACAATTGAGGCCAGATTTTATGTTGCTAAATGATAAATTTGTTGAGTTTTGTCCCATTTTACAACTTTTCTTGTCACATTTGTTAAGTGAATCACAGTATTTATTAAGTTAGTCACACGTTTGTTAAGTAAGAATCTGGCTTCCTCCTTGACTTTACTTGTCAGAAGGTCACAAAAGATGATCACATGACTCCGGGACACTGCAACTGTCATAAATATGAATCAGTTGCCAAGCATCCAAATGTAAATCATGTGACCATGGAGATGTTGCAGCAGTCATAGGTTTGCACTTGAATTTTGATCATATGAGCATGGGGATGGTACAAAGGTCATAAGTGTGAAAAATAGTCATAAATCACTTTTTCAGTGCCATTATAACTTTGAACGGTCACTAAATGAATTGTTGTAAGTCAAGGACTTCCAGTACATCAGGAAGGCAAACCAGCTCTTGGCAGCCAGAGGATAATACAGCTGTTGGCAGACATTTTTCCTTTTTTCTGTATTGTTAACTCAAACTTTTCTTTTATGACTATTGGACAAAGAGCTTTTAAAAAATGGAACTCTGGTATTATATATGGTATATTAGCTGCAGTGAGAATTCTATATGCACAAAAATGGAAAGATATGTCAATCCCCACAATGTAAAGAATGGATGAAAAACTGATGGAGCTGGTAGAGATGGCAAAATTAACTGCTTTAATTAAAGAAAACATGTATCCCATTTTGTTGTATTTGGAAACCACGTCTGGACTTTACGCTTGGGAAAAAATATTTGATTTTGGATTAAATTAGTCTGTTAAATTAGTTATAGAAATGGGTAGCAATGTAAAATGTAAACTAGAAAGTTGGGGTTGTAATTGTATTTTGTATTTTACTGCACTTAAAAAGTTAGAAGTCACTGGTTTTTTTCTTTCCCCTTTACTTGGCACTCCCTTCCATTTTCTTTCCCCTCCAACATTCCTCTTTTATTTTATTTTTTGTATTTTATATTATAATAATTTTCAATTAAAAAAGACAATACAGAAGGAACTTGGTATTGCATATTTTAGGACGTTGTTTCAACTTCCCAGTTTAGCTAAAGATCTGCTACATACTGAAGGGTAAGGATTAGAACCACTGAGGTGGAAGGCATCTCAGAAGACATCTTGTCCAATCTCCCTAATCAGTCCTGGATCAACTGAAGTATCTATGACAGAAGATTATCTAGCCCTGCCTAAAGACCTCTAGTGAATGAAAAGTCATTATTGGTTGACACCTGATATAATCAAGAAGTTCCCCTTGATATCTAGCTTGAAGTCCATTACTTGCAACTAAATTTAACCAATAAGATGCCCTCCTCTGGAATAATAAATAATAAGATCTTTCTTTCTGGATTACAATGAGGATTTTTTATAAAAACCATCCTCTGGCAAATGCAGCATGTTGGAGAGGACATCCTATGGCTTGCTAACCTTTAATCTTAATTGGAGCTCTGTGCTGAAAATACCTTGTTGCTGCTTTTTGTATCTAGTGTCTGAGGAGACCACCTTAACCATGTAAAACAAGATGAAGGACATACAGTTTAGAAACTTTTAATGCATCAACTTCATGTTGCAATAGCATTGATTTTAGCACAAGGAATCCTATAAACTTTAATTCTCCCAAGTGGTTAAGAGCACAGAAGGAACTTTGACACACCGGAGAACAATATTTCCCGAAGTCCCTGTAGTCCATATCTTACAATAGCTACATTTCTGCCTGATGCTTTTGAGAAAAGTAAAGTAGATGAAAGGACAAGATTTTTGACCACAGACTGGCCATGTGATGATCAACTCAACCCTCCAAAAATGAACAAAAGTTACTTTAAAAACTGATTGAAAACCCACAAGATTAACAAACATTGCAGCAAATTAATGTTCCCATGTTATGCTCCAGATTTCAAGCAAGAATTTTGCAATCTTGATGGACTTTGGCTCTCACAGAAGATTGCCATATACTCACAATCTGTGAGATGATACTTGTTGATCTGAGATTTATGATAAAAACAGATTTTAATATGTAATCTCAGCCAAATAGCAATAGCACTTAGACTTATATACCTTTATAGTGCTTTGCAGCCCTCTCTAAGCGGTTTTGCCATACCCTCTCACCATAAATTTAAAGTAAACATCATTATAATTTTAAGAATCCTTTAACTGTCTGTTTTTTCTTTGTTTTTACCTGACAAATAGTTAGCTTGTTGTTTTGGTCTTCATCTGCAAATCAGATTTAATTACCTCATAAGATTTCAGCCTTTCAGGCTTCTCCAACTATAAGATCCCAATGGCTGAATGCCTGAAAGGATTGCTGGTTCCTGACTTAAGGCTTCAAGGAATACAGAGGACATGTTCCACTTCCAAAGACATTATAAGAAGTGCAACATTATATTGGATCTAAATCTGATTCAGTTCCTAATTTCACTATTTCAATCCAAAGTTTCAGATCTACAGTTAAAAATAGTAAATAAAGAGATTGAAATAAGTCTCTCTTGAGTCATATAATCACTCTTGGTGATTATATGAACCCAAGTTAATTCTTGGAAACAACATGGATGTAGTTACAATTATTGTTTGAGGAATGTTTTTTAATCCCCACCTCTAGTCTACAATCCTGAGATTTCTTCACATTCTCCCAACCAAGCATTAACCAAACCTGACCTTGCTTTTCAAGATCGGCCAAATTTGCTTAGATACTGCCACTGATTTCAGTCCAAGACAAAAAACTGTGTTTTTCAACCTTGGAAATCTTAAGATCCCATGCTGGCTGCAGAAGTTTTATGGGACTCAAAATTGCCAAGGTTGAGAAACACTGACAGAGCAACTGATTAAACATAGTAAATATGTTCTAACCTTAAATATGGTCAGAATCATCCAACCATGATTTTGCATTGTACAAGTTTCCTTTCTTTCGGATACATGAAATCACCATTATTCCACCAGGAACACCAGTAGCACCATTAATAAGCTGGATAATGTTCTGTGGGTTGCTATAGGTAGCAAAGTATTGAGCTCTCATTGCAAACAGCAGCTGTGCTCACCACTGCACAACACTGACAGGTTACATCTGCAAATAATGGTTCCACATCTTTGCAGAACATATTAGCAATAGCTTACATGTGACTCAGCTGCCTTTTAACTTTATTATCCTAGCCACTTTCGTTTAATGTCAAGAAAGTCATAGAACAATTTCTTCTTACTAACAATAATTCATTTTTAACAATTTGAAAATTTGTAACATATGATGCTAGAGAAAATGGCAATAGCACATTTATTTTGGAAAAAAAAATTAGATCAAACTAAGCTCTACAAAAATCTGTAACACTCTTGAGAACTGTAGATTACATTGGATGCCTGGAGATCAAGGGACTTGTTTGTCAAATCCAAGGTTGACATTTTGAGGCATTTTTTGCAGCCTCTAGTAATTTAGGATAGTAAATGTAGTAAAAGCAATAAAAGAAATTGTTACCAAGCAAAGCTATCAAGCTCGTGCAGTTTTATGGGATGCATTGTTTGCATATATTTCTGCATATTTACTATATTTAAGAGTGAGGCTATAGTTTAGTTAGTAGCAGCTCTGAAGTTTGAATTCTTTATACGTCCAATTCAAAAGGTTGCCTAGGAGTAAGGGATAAGGACTAACGTGATACATTCGTGTTGGAAACAGTTTAATTTTAACAACTGGATTTGTTATTTCAAACAAATAACAAATGTTTGTTTTTCTTTCCCGCAAACACCACTTTAGTCTAAAATCTATGCATTTGATTAACCTAAGAAAGCAATATACTACAGACATATCGACATACTATAGGCATGTCTTAAATGTCAGACACTTTCCCCTTCCCATGAAATTCCTGGATTTTAGTTATTTTGTCTGAAGGACAAACTTTGGAAAGCTGAAAAGCCTGAACTAACCTCTAAACTCTTTTCCAAAGTTTTAGATTTTAATTTCTTAAGTGTCAAAATATATTAAATCCAGAAGGAGTAAATAGTAACTATAGAATTTAGTTATATAAGGTAATTCTTGGTAATGAAAACTAGGAAAGCTCTTATTTCTCAATCTTGGCCAATTTCAAAGAGCTGGACTTCAAATCCCAGAATTCCCCAGCTAGAGTTGCAGTCCATCTTTCTTAAAGAAGCAAAGACTGAAACTACACTATTGGTTTTTCTATCTGCTAATAATTTTCTGTCTGGTTCTTTATATTTGTTATGTTCTTTCCCTGAGCATTCAATGCATTTCATTATAAAACTTACTAAACTCATTGACGGCAGGAGATTCAAGTTCCTTCTGCATCTACTTTCTACAATAGTAGATCAGGAAAGATTAAAACAACATCTGTTTTAGTCAAGATGTCCAAAGGCAGCTTTGTTTTTCTTGATGATGTGCTCTTAAAAAATCCATTCCCTGTCCCAGTAATGAATTATTACTATCACAAGGACATGATGGCAGTTTTATAATTGGATCCAACTTTATTCCAGAAAACAAAACAATATGTGTCCAGCTAAGATTTTTTTTAAAACTTGCTAATATATTATTCCATGGGCTGTTCCCAAGCTTAGGTTCTCCAGTTTCCTCTACAAAGTGCATTAAATAATCCACTTTATGGAGGAAACTGGCTTGAGTAATCTGTACAGTAATCTGTACAGAAGGCAATTTTAGGATATTATGACTTATTCTATAGAATGATTTTAATGAAGTCTTCCAGTATTCTCATACAAGAAAAAGCATTTCATTTTATATCAAGGGCATATTTTTTTCAGGGAATTTTGTTCTTTGAGCAATATGCTAGGTATTTCTCTTCCCCAAACAGTGATTTTATTTGATTTAATATTAATTGAAAATGCAATTAAAAGCAATAGATCATTGCCTACGCATTTGGGTTTCAGTGATCCAGTGAATATCAGAAATGTCTTGATGTGATATTATGTGACATGGAAGGAGGAAATTACATTCTCATTCAAAACACAGGATGACCAGTTCACATACACATTTGATGTTCTAATTGACAAGTGACCAAATGTGGGAGAGCTTTTGCCTGAATTAATGATTGCCAAGACATTCTTCCAAGTGTTAATTCATTTTAGATTATTTCATAGCAATGACTATTCAGAGCTATGAGGCTTATAGAGCTTATAAACATGTTTTAATTAAACAACAACATGAAAATATGAAAAGTAACAAGTAAAATCAATACTTGTATAGCTTAAAATTAAATATACCTAAGATAATACTACCACTTCATTAGGTTTATTTGAGTTTCCACATCGGGGGCAAAAAGAAAGAGGTGTGCTTATTTGCTTTCAAGTCTCAAATGCACGAACCAGTCAGTTGTCACGGAATAGTCTCATAACAGCAAAAGAGCAGCCAGCAGAAAGTTGGAGAATACACAGACACAGACACACACACACACGATCCCCTGGACAAAAGAAAGTCTCCTACAACAGGTATTACCTTTATAATCTCATAAGGATCTGAATCAGAGGTGGTATTCAGCAGGTTCTGACCAGTTCTGGAGAACTGGTAGCGGAAATTTTGAGTAGTTTGGAGAACCGGCAAATACCACTTCTGACTGAAGATTTTACAGTATCCTTTCCTGCCACACCCACCAAGCCATGCCCACAGAACCGATAGTAAAAATATTTTGAATCCCACCACTGATCTTAATTACTACTGTAATGAGGCCTTACAAAAATAAAAGGGCTTACAGTGGGGGTCTTAATGCAGTCCTGGGGGGGAGGATAGTAAAATATAGCTGTAAAGGCTCAATTGATTGTTTTTCCTTTCTGGCATAACTGTACTAATTGTATATGGATTTGTACATCAGTTCATAGACCAGTGTTCTTCATCCTTAGCAATTGTAAGTTGTGTGGATTTCAACTTTCTGAATTTTGAGAGTTGAAGTCCCCCAATGAACTAGCTCTGCCTTCTAGCCTCAACAAATAACCCACTCTGATCTTGCATGATTCAACCAACCTCTTTCTTAAATCTTTAAGTCTCAATTTCTCACCCACCAACAGAAAAATTTAAGAACAAGCTGCTTCTCACTCTTAACTAGAATTTGCCTGAGCCAAAGAACTGATGGGAAACTTTGCTACTGTTAGCACGGTGGTTTTCTTTAATGGGCACTGGGGAAAAAAAACACCCAGCTCTCTGCAGCTGCAAAAAATGGATTTAGTCCTTTGTTACAAATAGTTATAATAGAATTTGATCTATAACAAATTTTGGTCTGGTAGTTAAGGTATGAGAATGGAAACTATGAGCTCTAATCCGGCCTTAGGCATGTTAGATGATTTTGGGCCAGTCACTTTCAGCCCAACTCACCTCACAGAATAGATAGAATACTTTATTGGCCAAGTGTGGTTAGACACACAGAATTTGTCTCTGATTCATAAGTTCTTAGTGTGTATGCAAAACAACAAAGCAGTAATCATCATCATCATCATCATCATCATCATACCACCAATAGAGAAAGTAGTGGAACAGATGAGAAGGATAAAAGTAATATGATCATACTACATGAGTAATAGATATAAGACAGAACTGTGGAAATGTAGTGTACAGCAGAGGGGGGAAAACCCATCTCTGCATCTATAGGAGAAGGAAGGAGCATTAGGTATATTTGCTGCCTTGGGTTATTTATAAAAACAATAAAGGTGGGATAAAAAAAATCTAAAATAAAAAATAAATATTCTTCTTCAAAAGAAGAGTAAAGATTGCAGTGCTTTTAATTTTAGCATGACAGATACCATGTTTCTCAAAACCACTACATTGTGGAGCCTTCTTCTAAACATCCCTTCTTAAAATTATTTTATGCAGTTTAATTTGCATATTTCAATATGTAATACTAAGAACTGCGTGAGGCCTGCCTTTCAAATATTCTATTTGTTTTTTTAATCCTGTTTTCAAGTTTTTACTGTTAGAAAATATTTGATGTACAGACACCACCAATTAAGAATTGTTTTACGACAAGTTTCAATGCATTTCCTCCACCAGTTTTCTTCCCCACCACAGCCATTAAGCTTCCAAGGCTGAAAATAAAATAATGGATGTAATAAAAACAGAATAGGGTGGCCAAATTAGCAACTCAAAGTAGGAAAAAATAAGTAGTGGTAAAAAAATAGGTAACTCTAGATTCAATAAAATCACCTCCAAACCAATGAATGTACATTGGCTAGACAGGATCTAAAATATACATTCTGACAATAATAAAGCAACACTTTCTGTGTTAGTTATTTATTTATTTATTTATTTATTTATTTATTTATTTATTTATTTATTTATTTATTAGTGGGACTTATATGCCGCCCCATCTCCGAAGACTCGGGGCGGCTCACAATAAAACAACAACAATAAATACTTAAAAAAGAATTAAACTAACAGTCCCAAAACACAATTACAAAACACAATTACAAAATACAAAACTTAAAATCAATCCAAAATCTAAAACCACCCCTCCCAAGGGTCACAGCCCGGATTGGTTAAATAACCAGGTCTTCAGGTCATGGCGGAAGGTGTGGAGGTCAGGGGCCAGGCGGAACCCCAAGGGAAGTTGATTCCAGAGGTCGGGGACCGCGACAGAGTAGGCACGTCGTCGGGGGACTGCCAGCCGGCATTGCCCGGCTAACGGGACCCCAAGGAGTCCCTGTCTGTGACTTCGCACAGGGCGGTTAGTATTCGAAATAAGTAGGAACAAATACTGGGTTGATATTATGTTCAAATAGAGGAAGACAAGGGGATGGGCCTTCTCCCCACCTTGATGACTGAAGATTCTTAAAAAGCAGAGGAGCGTTTTACCTTTTCCCCCCTACCTGAACACTAATCCAAGAATCCTGAGTTACAGTAAATTATTGAAACACAAACAGTGTGACTGAACCCAAGCAGACAGGATCAGAAGTACTATGAATTATGATTCAGGTCAGAATCTCATTTATCTTTTCCTTGTCATTCCATTAGTCAACTTTTGAAGAAATAATCACAACAAATATTCAGTGTCATTTCTAAATATTATTTAACAAATACATGGGATATGATTAATAATTTATCATAACATGAAAATTAATTCCAGCATTTAATGATTTTTCGCTTCTATCACCACTTAGAGGGTTCTGATTGAGGCTTTAGAGCCCCAGCTGTGGAAAAATCATTCATTTAATTGGGGTATGCCAAGGACCTCTGCTCTTGTGTGTAGGCTCAATAGTAGCTTTATTCTGGCAGTACAAATTTAGAGTACAGTATTCACCACATTAACACTGCAAGAAAATCCTGCCCCTTACCAACGTCACTGAAAGGATATGGGTAGAATAAAAGTTTGTTCTCATTTTATATACTAGTGGTTTGCCCTGTCCATGTAAGTGTGAGTGGTCTTGGTAGTTCCTGGATTGGGCTGTTGTTTACTGTTAGCCTGTTAGTCTGAGTTGGCAGTTCCTTGATTAGGGTATTGTCTGCTTCTTAATTGTTGGTTTTATGTTAATCTTGGTGTTAACTTCTGCTCATCTGGGTATTGATTACTGATGAGGAAGTATTTTGGTTGTTTTTTTTCTTTTTTGGTCTTTTGACTGTCTCTTTTGAATGGTATGTAGATGTTATTTATCTCTATGTGCCTGTTGATGCCCAATTTGTATGAGTCCCAGGCTTCCAGGAATTTTTTAGCATTTTTGGACTTGGTCTAGGAGGCTCATTGTTTTCCAGTTGAAACTGATTAAGTCTGTCCATGAGTTATGAAATTAAGGAGTTTTCATTATGTTTTCTGACTGCTAGTTAGTATTGTGGTTCGCCGGCAGCCTGTGCAGACAGCAGCAGAATCTGACAGTGGGGAAGAACAGGGACCAGTCCGGGATTCTGGGGAGGACTCAGACGAGGGTCCTGCGTCCAATACAGAGATGGGGCCAGGACCATCTGGGTGTTATGTGCTGACTCCAGGGCCTCCAGAATCTGGCAACAACAAGGCAGAGGAACAAGGGGAGCCTGTTCCCAGTGCGCGTCTGCGCAGAGCTGCCAGAAGGCAAGAGCAGCTAAGACAAAAGGGGTGACTCGGGAGTAAGGGTTGAAGGTGATTGCCCCTCCCATAAGGTATAAAGGAAGTGCAAACCTTTGCAGGAAGCAAAGACGTTTGCTCTGTTCAGATTAAACCTTGTGTGTGGATTTGTACTTCATTTGGTTTTTTTCTCCACTTAATTTGGCATTTTAGTTGTTGGCAGCCATTGAAAGGAGATAAAGGTGGGTGCTTGTCTTGAGAGACTATTTGGGTCTCATTACGGCTGGGAATGAATGTAATTCCCAGTGTTGAAATAAAACAAGAGTTGTTTGGACTAAGCGTGTGCTTAATTATAATTTCAGGAAGCCTTGGTCAGAACAGTTAGTGGTCATGGATGCACTCTGCTAATCTTTTGCCTGTTTGTCCTACATAGTGATTATTGCAGTCCTTACAGTGTATGCTGTAAATGACTCTTCTGTTTTCTTCCAGGGCTACTGGGTCTTTTGGTTTATTTAGGACATTGGTGTTATCATGTCATGTGTCATTTAGCAAAGGTCATGATATGTCGCGTGACAATGTGGCTGTGAGTTGAGACTTTGTTTTGGATTTAGATGGTGTGTTATGGCAGTGTTATCCTTTTCACAGCTGGTATTGGTTGTGCTATATTGGGTTGAATGGTCAGGCACTTTTTGGTGAAATTGCATGGATATCCATTTTGTTGGAAAATGTTGGATAGATGATCTGCTTCTTTTTTTCTGATGTTCAGGGTTGCTGCAGTGAATTTATGCTCATTTAATAGTGTTCTTACATAGCTTCTCTTGTTGGAGGTTGGGTTGTTCCTTTAGTAGTGTAGCACCTTTGTCAATTCTTTAGTGATGTCACTGAATGTGACAATGGAAGTCACTGAAATGGCATTGCCTTTCTGTAGGCAAATGTTGTATTCTGTACAACAGTCTATAGATATAAAACCAGTTGCTTTCAGCCATTAGCTTGTAGGTGGGCCATAATCCCACCTTCTTAGATTTTGGCTTAGATCGAACCATTATGATACCTTTCCTGCAGGCGCTGATGCTTAATTCATAGACTATCTAATTCAAAGTAATGTAAAGTAAAAATAAAAATAGAACTTGGTATAGCAACATCTTGTGCTGAGAATAATTATAGCATAGGATTAATGTTGAAATTTCTTTTGCTAAGTACCACAAACATTGTTAATACCTCTTTCTCAAAAGCATTCAAACTCACGTTTCATTGTGGAAAAAGAACTGTTCGCAGATGTCAGAGCCAACGTAAACAGCAACAACCAAAGATCCATTCCTCTGGATTCTGCAATTGCAGAAAAAGATAATGGTATAAATCTCATTATATTTACAAAATGGAAACACTATTTCAGTTCTCTGCTGCTTTAGTGGTGAACTGGATGGAATAAAGCCAATGACCTATGAAGGGACTAGATTACAATAAATATTATGGCCTTATAAATTTTTATTATATATTGAAACTCTAAGCGACAGTAAATTATGAGGCTGCTGACCTGTAAATGGAAGACAACCCAGCACATGCATTCATCTTCTACCAATAAAATTATCATCAAAGAAACTTGGGCATTCCTGTTGAGGGTCTTCGAATGTTTTGTTACCAAGTCCCTTTCTCTCTCCATACAGGAGAAATATGCTATTATACCAGTGCCATGCAGAAAAAAGTCTTTTTTCTATCAATTCTCATAGGCAAGAGATTTTGTGTTACCGTTTTTTAAACAGAAAATTTGGATTGCATTCTTCTGCTGTTATTATACTTATTGAATGAAAAGACAGATTATTCTGTCTTCCACTGGATAAGCATATCTCTGGGGGGTGGAGGTGGGGGTTTACCCATACTTTCAAGAAATCCCAAAGGAAGGCACTGAAGAATTTTCTCCCACTGGATTTTTTCAAAAGGGGAAGAATAGGAAACCAGATAAGTTGTAGTGTAATGGAAGGATATGTAGTTTCTCCATGAAGAGAAAGTATGTGCTATGATTCAGTTGCTGGATGACACAAGCAGAGTGTTTTGATCTTGTGTTGGGGAAAGAAATGTATGCCCACAATCAAAGCTTTCATACCTTTTGGTATGTTCAGAAAGTGATGGACAGATACCCTATCTCTGGAGCTTTAGATTCAGTAGAAAGGAACAAAAAATTAAGAAGAAAAGAAGCAGAAACAGCAAAGCACCATCATCTTCTATCTTGCATAGCTGAGCCTCAATTAGGAGAACTTTGACCCATATAAGTAGCTAAGCTGCAAGCATAGCCCTACCTATATAGCATACGGACCTTCTTTGGTCAACAGCTCAAACTTCTCCTATACAACCACCAAACAGCTGGAAATCTAGAATTAGTCTCGACATATCTGGAGGGTTCCAGGTTCTGGAAACTTGAATTGATCTTTTCCAAATAGGAATATAAACAATTATGATCTTGGAAAGCTGCCTGATTCCAGCAGCTTAAATCTCTCCTTCTGAATTAAATATGGCTTGGGTGTTTCAACTTGACTCTAAGCAGGGGATTCCCCTGGCACAAGGCTTCAAAAAGGCAGGCAACTACTAGACTGGAGAAGAAAATCATGCCTCAAGATATTATACATTATGGAGAATGTTTGTGGTTTCCATGTTTAATATTATACAAGACTGTCAAAAGAAGCTTGATAATTATTCCATTTTTTATGATTTCATAGGAAAGCCTATTGTTCTGTCCTGGCAATGCATTTATGCATTCTTTTCAAACTACCTCATGGTAAGCCTGACAATACCAAGAAGAGAAAAAAACAAAGTGTGATATTTCTTTCTATGCAAAAGGGATCACGGGGAGATTTCGACACCACAGGGCTGGCTTTGAAGGACTCCCCCCAGAGCTACGTGCCAGTTGGAAAGAATTAAAACTCTCCACAACTCTCTGCTGTTACAAATGGACTCACAGGTTTTTCCCTCTAAGTTGGGATAAAAACCAACTTGCTGAACCAATGGCAAGTATTAGCAACAAACAAACTATCTTCATTAGCCAATATTATGCTGTATTTATACAGAGTTGTCTTGTATTTAGGAACCTCATACATGTAGATAACTCTTGGCTTTCCTTTAAATATTGTTATAATTCCATTTTGCACAATTTTGTATTGTATTGTAATAAGTGTTCTGATCCAGGCTTCATCAAACATACTTAAACACAAACTTGTTTTAAAAGCAAAATCTATTTTATTACAACAGTGGGAATTAGTTTCATTCCCAGCCAGAACTAATTATAAACAGTTCCCCAAGATAAGCACACGTCTTTCAGTGCTGTGGAATGCTGCCAAAAACAGAAGTCTCCAATCATCACAGAAACCAACCAAAGTACCAGAAAAAACCAACCAGAGCTTCAAAGAGGACTCGGAATCTATCTAACTACTTTGCTTCCTGCAAAGCTTTCATCATTGAGGTCTGACTTTTATCCCTTATGTGAGGGGCAATCACCTCCCAGCCTTACTCCTGAGTCGCCCCTTTCTGCTTTAGCTGCTCTCGCCTTCTAGCAGCTCTGTGCACATGCGCACTGAGAACAGGCTCCGCTGGGTCCTCTGCTTTGCTGCTGCCAGACTCCAAAGGCTCCGAAGGCAGCACCCCATTCCCAGATGGTCCTGGCCACATCCCTGCATCGGACACAGGACCTCATCCAAGTTTTCTCCAGACTCCCTGGCTGGTCCCCTTTCGTCCTCACTATCCGACTCTGCTGCTGTCTGCACCAGCTGCCGGCAAACCACAACAATAAGTTTCAGAGCTTGAAAACTTAATAACATAACAGCCTAACCATGGGTTTCTCTGTCTCTCCTTCTTAATCATGACCCAAATTGCCACTTTGTCTTCCTTTGAAAAAGTAAATGTTGTTTTGCAAGTCTATTTTCCCATAACAAATTTCTGTGTGATTACATCTTGGAAGCAAAAAAATATCATCCCAGAAAAAAGGCAAGAAAACAGAATCCTGTGGAATATCTTCAATGGTTTAAGGATGAAAGCAGCAGATGAGCGACCAAAGAGGAACTCATCAAATTTGACAACATCAAGCTGAGAGGAATAACCAACACTATAGGTTCAAGATCCAGAAGAATCTTACAGACTAGAACACTGGGCTCTATCCTATCTAAGGTCTGATCTAAGTATAGTACATAAAATTATATATTGCAATGTCCTACCTGTCAATGAATACTTCAGCTTCAACCATAACAATACAAGAGCACACAATAGATACAAACTCAAGGTAAATTGCACCAAATTTGATTGCAGGAAATACGACTTCAGCAACAGAGTGGCCAATGTCTGGAAAACTCTACCTGACTCTGTGGTTTCTTCCCCAAACCCCAAAAACTTTAACCTTAGACTGTCTACTATTGACCTCACCCTTTTCTTAAGAGGTCTGTAGGGGGCGTGCATAAGCGCACCAACGTGCCTACCGTCCCTGTCCTATTGTTTCTTTTTATTTTTCTTATATGTATCCACTTCATGTATTCATAACTATGTTTATACTTATACCTGTTATCTTATAATCGCTTGACAAAATAAAATAAATAAATAAATAAATCCTACAAAATGCAATTCACAGGTAAGAAACATAAGATATTACACTTAGGCAAGAAAACCCAAATGCACAGGTATGGAGCAGGTGGTATCTACCTCAACAGCAATAACTGTAAGAGGGATCTAGTGGACAACCACTTAAGTATTAGCCAACAGGTTGCTGCAGCTACGAAAAAAGCCATTGCAGTCCTGGCTGCATCAACAGAGAAACAGTATCAAGGACATGTAAAGTACTAGTACAGCACTGGTTAAGACAACACTTGGAATGCCGCATCCCGTTTTTATCACCATGATACTTTTTTTTGGAGACTCTAGAAAAAGGGCAGAGAAGACCAACAAAGGATGATAAGTAATCTGGAGAGAACTGGGTATGTCTAGTTTAACAGAGAGAATGACAAGGAGTGCTATGATAGTAATCTTCTGTTTTTGAGGGGGTTGTCACAGTGAAAAGAGGGTTGACTTGTTCTCCAAAGCACCAGAAACCAGGACAAGAAGTTATGGATGGAAGCTTAACAAAGAGACATCCAACCTAGAATTAAGGAGAAATTTCCAGTCAGTGAGAACTATTAAACTATGTATCAGGGTAACGATTGATAGTTGTGTGTTGTGTGTGTTCCAACACTGGAAGTTTTAAGAAGAGATTGGACAACCATTTGTCTGAAATAGTGTAAGTTTTCCTGTTTAAGGAGGGGGTTGGACTAGAAGACCTCCAAGGTCCCTTCCAAAACTGTTATTCTGTTAGTTGTTGGGCAAAAAGGATAAGTTCAAAATGTAAAGACAAATTTATCTGGAGCACTATAATTATTATTTTTGCAGAGGAAGCATTGTACATGCAGTGCTCCATTAATTTCAAAATAAACTTGTAACAAATTAGAGTGGGATAAATAATAAGTCTGTGTATGGGGCTGGCAAGGAGAATTGTTATGCTTGGCTCGGGATGCTGTTCAACTCACATAAGCAGCAGCACATGAAATGGACTCATGAATCTTGTCATTTGAAAACTAACTCCTCCCAGGTCACAGAGAGCACGTTATCTTACTAATTGTTAACAAGTCTATTTTATTTATAAGCAGGTTATACTTTTTTGAGGAACAAATGGTATCAACAAAGATGCAATAGAGATCGTCTGTTGCTACTGTCCTTACGCAAGTCCAAAGTATGCTTTCCTTCGCTCATCATCCAATTTCCTGACCTGTTCACACAGGCATACGGGTTATAAAATATTGGTTTTGTTCCTCCGCTCTTCCCTGCCCATTATTATGACTATCAAAACTTTTCTGTAAAAGTTCAACTATCCAGCTGTTTAGTACAGCAGAACTTATTTCTAACAAAGAATTTCATTGTAAATTAAATTGTTTTAATAATTTAATTTAATTTAATTTAATGGGATTTCTATGCTGCCCTATCTCCCGAAGGACTCAGGGCGGCTTGCAACAATAAAAACACAGGAATACAAAATTTAAAAAACTATTAAATAAAAAAACCCCAATTACACATATTTAAAACATTAAAAACCAACAACCAATTTAAAAGCAATTAAAAACCCCTTCAGTCCAGTTCAGTTTTAAAGTAGATGAAATTTGTTTTTACAATATTTGCTTACACTGAATTTTTTTAGACCTGGGTTTCTTCAGTGTTTTAATTGATGTAATAGACTCTTTTGGCAATAAAAACATAAGCACCTATGTTTGGTTGTAAACTTTCTGATGTTATATCCACAAGACTGATAGCAACTAATGGAATACAGTCCATGATTGAGGGTTTTAGTTGTAGTAACATGTCACCCCAGGGGGTCTGCAAAGACTTGAAGAAAAGTTATGATTTAAATCTTGAGTTAAGTCTTGGGGGTCCGTGGCCATGTGCATGACCACAAAAAGGTTTTTAAAGGGGATCTGTGGTGAAGAAAAGGTTGAGAACCACTCGTATTGTATTTTTCTGTTTACTCCTTTTCAGAAAGAATAATATTCCTCTAGAAAAAAAACGCATTGACTTTTTTAGTTAGGGCAAAAAAGGAAAGTAGGATCTACAGAGATGAACAAAAAAAATCACCCAGCCGATTGTCCATAGGACTGCATTCTAGGAGGAGATTCTAAATCCAAGTTCTTTTGGTTGGAGACTACCATGGAACAAAAGAAAATCCTCAGTGCCAGTATAATTCAACAGCTGGGGGAAGAAACACATGCCCTGCAGACATCAGTTCTGAACCTGAGAAATGCCATGCATATATATATATATATATATATATATATATATATATCATTTATTTTATATTTATATTTATTTATTTTATTTATTTATTGAACTTGTATGCTGCCCCATCTCCAAGACTCGGGGCTCACAACTAAAAACAGGAACAATAAATACTTAAAAAGAGATTAAACTAATTTTACAAGCCCCAAAATTACAAAAACTAAAATTTACAATAGTTAAAATTAAGAAACCTATCCCCCAGGGAGGGTCACAGCCCGGGTTGGTCAAACAACCAGGTCTTTAAATCATGGCGGAAGGTACCGAGGTCAGGGGCCAGGCGGAGCCCCAAGGGCAGTTGTTTCCAGAGGTCAGAGGCCGCGACAGAATAGGCTCGTCGCCGGGGGACCGCCAGCCGGCATTGGCCTGTCGACAGGACCCCGAGAAGTCCTTGCCTATGTGCTCGCACAGGGCGGCCGGCACTCGATCGGCAGAAGACGCTCCCTTAAGTATTGAGGACCCATGTCGTGTAGGACTTTGTATGTTAAAACCAGAACCTTGAATCTCACCCAGTGCAACTGGCAACCAATGCAGGCAGCGCAGGGAGGGGTAACATGGGAGAATCGGGAAACTCCCATCACCACCGCGCCGCATTTTGCACCAGCTGCAATCTCTGGATGGTATGCAAGGGCAGTCCTAAATAGAGAGCGTTGCAGGAGTCGAGTCTAGAGGTAACAAGGCGTGAGTGACTGTGCAGGGCATCTCGGTCCAGAAATGGGAAGCTGATGAACAAGGAGCTGGGCAAAGGCCCCCTGGCAGCGGCCCCACCTGTTCCTCCAACGGAGCCGTACATCCAGGAGGACCCCCAGATTCCGCACCCTATCCACAGGGGGCAACACCTCTCCCCTATGGCCAAAGATGGATATTCCTGGCTGGGCGAGATGCCGGTATGCACAGCCACTCAGTCTTGGCGGGTTGAGTCGAAGCATGTTCCGCTCATCCAAATCCGTACCATCCAAACACTGGGTCATCAGGGAGGGCATCACTGATCTGGTTTGGGGTGGAGATGTACAGCTGGGTGTCATCTGTGTACTGATGGAATCTCACCCCAAAATCACGGATGATCTCACCCAGCGCTTCATGTAGATGTTAAATAGAAGAGGGAGAGGACTGACCCTGAGGGACCCCACAAGAGAGCACCCTCGGGGTCGACCTCAACCCCCCTGCCAACACCGATTGCAACCGCCCGAGAGGTAGGAGGTGAACCACTGGAGAACAGTGCCCCCACTCCCAACCCCGGACAAAGGATACCATGGTCGATGGTATCGAAAGCCGCTGAGAGGTCTAATAGGACCAGGACAGAGGAAAAACCCCTGTCGAGCCCTCAGAGATCATCCATCAGCGTGACCAATGCCATCTCCGTGCTGTAACTGGGTCGGAAGCCTGATTGATACGGATGGCCTCGATTGCTTTCTACCAGTTTATAATATTGCCTTTATAATACTGTTCCCACCTCCATACTTAAGAGTATGAGCTGGTGGTGCTAAAATGTAGGAAGTGACCCAGCATAATTTTTCCCAAGTTAAGACTATCATATGAAAGGGGCAAAACAAGAATAAATAGAAAAATAACTCCTTCCACAGATTAGATTCTAGCTCATAAAATTGGATTCTGATCGATTTGTGTTAAGTTGCTTCTGGCATCTACCTTTTGTCTGGGGTTGATAAGATTTTGTGGCTTCATCTTATGTGGTGCTTTTCTTTTGGCTGACTGTATTTTTAATCAGCAACTATTCTGTGTGAGTAGTCTTAGTAACAAATGAACATAACAAGATTTGGATCCTTCAGTCCCATTTCTTTATTTATCAAAAATAACTTAAAGAAAGCAGTAATGGCTTTACAAGAGGATTTTGACAAACTTGTAAAATATATTATTATTATTATTATTATTATTATTATTATTATTATTAGACTTGTATGCAGCCCTTCTCCCAAAGGACTCAGGCGTGAACATATAAAAAGAAATATATTTACAATAAAAAGATATTAAATAAAGAACAAGTCTATAAATACAAGAAACATTAAAACAGATAAAATTACGGTAATAAACAGTAATATTAAAACAAACCCGCCCCCAGGTCAATCCAGGCCGGCCTGCTGAAACAGCCAAGTCTTTAGGTCTCGACGAAAGGAGCAGAGATCAGGGGCCAAATGAAGATCCGCAGGGAGCTGATTCCATAGGGTGGGCACTCCCACAGAAAAGGCCCTAGCCCTGGGAACCGCCAGCCGACAATGCCTGACCGGGTATTCCCAGGAGGCCCCTCCTGTGGGAGCGCAGGCGTCGAATGTGATGCTGGCAGGAGGCATTCCCACAAGTACCCTGGACCCAAGCCATTTAGGGCTTTATAAGTTGTTACTAACACCTTGAAGGAAACCGGAAGGCAACCGGCAGCCAATGCAAGTCGCGCAGGAGGGTGTAACATGGGAGTATCAGGATACCCCATCACAGCCAGCGCGGCCGCATTCTGCACCAGTTGCAACCTCCGAGTAATCCAAGGGTAGCCCCATGTAGAGAGCATTGCAGTAGTCGATTCTGGAAGTGACGGCATGGGTGACCGTTGAAGGGCATCTCGGTTCAGGTAAGGGTGGAGCTGGCGAACCAGCCGAACCTGGGCAAAAGCCCCCCCTGGCCACAGCTCCCACTTGCTCCTCCAGACTGAGCTGTGCATCCAGGAGGACACCCAGATTCCTCGCCCTATCCACGGGGGTAACACCTCCCCCCCCATGACCAAAGATGGCACATCCACTGAATACCGAGATGCCGGTAAGAACAGCCACTCAGTCTTGGCCGGGTTAAGCTGGAGTCTGTTATTCCCCATCCAGGCCTGCACCGCCTCCAGGCACCGGGACATCACCGAGAGAGCATCACTGATCTGGTCTGGGGTGGAGATATACAACTGGGTATCATCTGCATATTGATGATACCTCACCCCAAACCTCAGGATGATCTCACCCAGCGGTTTCATGTAGATATTAAACAGGAGAGGTGAGAGAACAGACCCCTGTGGCGCCCCACAAGTGAGGGGCCTAGGGGCCAATCTCTGCTCTCCTGCCAACACCGACTGCGGCGGCCCGAGAGGAGGAGAACCACTGCAGAGCGGTGCCCCCACTCCCAACCCCGGGCAGCGAGAGGATACCATGGTCGATGGTATCGAAAGCAGCTGAGAGATCTAAAGGACCAGGACAGAGGAAAAGCCCTGTCCCGAGCCCTCCAGAGATCATCCACCAGTGCGACCAATGCTGTCTCGGTGCTGTGTCGGGCCTGAAACCCGATTGGTACAGGTCGAGATAATCAGTTTCCTCCAGGAACAGCGGAAGCTGTTGAACCACCACGCTCTCAACAACCTTGCTAAAAGCGAAGGTTGGAGACTGACAATAGTTGTTCAAAATGGTTGGGTCCAGAGCAGGCTTCTTGAGGAGGGTCTCACCACCGCCTCTTTCAAGGCGGCGGGGAAAAACCCTCACTCAAAGAGGCATTGACAACTGCCTGGAGCCAACCGTGTAACCTCCCTGGAGGAATAAACCAACCAGGAAGGACACGGTCCAATAAACACGTGGTGGAAGACAGCCTCCATGATCCTGTCCACTTCATCCAGGGAGACAGGGTCAAACTCAACAGATAGGATCCACAAGACTCATCGCCATTCCATCATCCAAACCCTGCCAATCGGAGTCCAAGCTGGATGTAAACTAAATTCCTCTGCTCTGCCCATAAAGTCCCCCTCTCCTCCAAATGCAGGAGGGAGCGAGTGACCCTAAACAGGGCTGCAGGGTGATCATCTCTGGGCCGATCAGAGGGAGAAGTAAGCACATCTCGCTGCTCTAATCGCTTCCAGGTAAGTCCTAATATAGGCTCTTAGCTGGACACGGTCAGACTAGGCGACTAGTCTCCACCTGCTCTCCAGGCATCTCCTCCGCCGCTTCATCCCCGAAGCTCCTCCGAAAACCAAGGAGCCAAACGAGGTCTGCAGTGAGGAGAGGCAAAGGGGACAACCCGGTCGAGCACTGCCGAGGCCGCCTGTTGCCAGGCGGCCAAGTCTCGGCCAGGCTGTGGTCAAGGGAGGTGGGCAAGAACCCCAGGGCCGTCTGAAACCTCTCGGGTCCATCAGGCCTGGGGCGGAACCATCGTGTCGGCTCCTCATCCCAGCAGCGAGGAGCAGCCAATTGGAAGACCAGCCTCAGGAGATAGTGATCTGTCCATGATAGGGGTAGAGTAACGGAGATCCACCCCCAGATCACTACACCACTGCCCGAGATAAAAACCAGGTCGAGCGTGTTCCCCCCTCATGGGTGGGTCCCAGAATCACCTGGGTCAGGTCCATGGCTATCCCAAGAACTCCAGCCAATCCAGACGAGAGCAGGTTGAAGTCCCCAGGACAATAAGCCTGGGAAACTCCACCACCCCAGAGGGCATCCAGCAGCTCGGAAGGGCCGCACAGCTGGGGAAACAACAGGCCCAACCGACCACCGGGCCCAGGAGGAGGGACTCACTACACACAGTGGCCTCCCTTGGAAACAAGGTCTCCCTAATAACAATGGCAACTCCTCCGCCCCTTCCCTGGGCTGTGACGGTGCAGCACCCCCTGGGGACATAGATCACACAGAGGGACACCCCTCGTCCCAACCAGGTCTCCGTAATACATGCCAGATCCGCAGCCTCCTCCTCAATAAGTTCACGGAGGAGGGGCCTTATTAGCTACGGATCTGGCATTTACATACACCAATCTGAGCCCAGGGACCACACCTCCCAAGACCCCAGGGAGGCGGGCAGAGACCTGAGGGTCGGGCGCTCCACCGCCAGACAGCGGCGTGCTCCCAACACATAATTTGGCCCTCTGTCTCGTCCACTCCTGCCATAACCATCGCCCTAGGGATTATTAATCCCTCCTGCTCGACGGCCCCCCCGCCCCTTCACCCCACCCCTCCACTAGAGACCCTCTCCGCCTGATAAACCAGACTCTACCAACAAGGGCTGAACCCCTCCCTCCTCCCTAACCCATTAAAACACCGAATTAAAAATTTTAAAAGTCGTCCCTTACCAAATTTAAAATTTAACCCCTTGGTGCCCATGCCACCTCTCGGGATCCCAGGATCCATTATTAAGGTAAGCTGTCGATAACCCGATGGGCCAATTCAAGGACAAGGGCACAGTCCTGAAGGCCCATAGCTCCTGCGAGTAAACAACCATAAACAATAGGTCACAATTAGTAGAGGGTGGGGATGGAATAAAAACTTCCTATGGCTAAAGTGATAGATGTTACACAGATGTGAAGTGTCTAGGTGAAGAATAAAAGGTCCAGGTATCAGTGTCCAAAGAGTTCCATGCCATGAACAGGCCTCTCACACCTGTTCGAGGGCCAGAGTCAAAATGGAAACCCACCGCTCTCTCACGCGGTGATCAGAGCAAAATTGGAACTGATGGGTCGATAGTTAAACCCCTCTGTCCTCTCACAATAGGGTAGTCCTCCCATTGTCCTCACACCACAATGGGGCCCAACCTGAGACCGCATCCTGAAGAAGAGGAAAGGTCCAAGATGGATTAAGGACCAAGCGACTGATTAATAGATGACACTGCACCCACAAGAGTGCAAACAAGAGAGTCGGGCGACCGAGGGCAGCAAGAGGCAGACGTAGTAGACAAGCCAGGAATGACACAAAAAATAGGCAGGAAGTCCAGATAGAAAGTCCAAAGACAGCATAGCTGTTAATACCAACATCATGGCCAAGGACCAGAGCCGTGAAACCGCCAACCGTGGGGGTCTCGCCTCCGATGTCAATGTCAAACTCTGACCCCACCAGGCCAGTACCAGCTCAGTCTCCACATCTACCTGGGTTCCCACCAAGGCTGACAAGGCCATCAAGAGAAGCTAGGCTGAAGGGGCCACCCAGGGCACTGAGCAAAGCCCCAAAGTAGCCAGGAGCATCATCGGCTAGCCCAGGAGCCAACGGCAGCAGCACCCAGGTCGCTGCCACCGGCAACATAGCCCCTGCTGCTGTGGCCTCCACAGCCGCCAAGGCTGCCGAAGGTGCTGGAGTCTCCACCGCAGCCTGAGCCTCCATTAAAGCAGCCGCTGTCTCTGCTGCCTCTATCACCTCCGCAGCTGCTGCAGCCTCCGCTGCCACAGCCTCCCCAGCTGGCGAAACCGTCGCTGCGTCTGGAGCCTCCGCCGAAGCAGCCATCATCAACCGCTGCCTCCGCCGCCCCAGTCGCCGCCGCCGCCGCCGAAAAGGCTGCCAGAGCTATCACTGCCGCTGCCCCAGCCGCTGTAGCCTCCACAGCCGCCGAGGGAGCTGCCGAAGCCATCAATGCCGCCAGGCCCCCTTGAAACAGCCGCCATTTCCCCCGCCGCGGGACCAGCGCCGAGAACAAACACCCGGCAGCAAACTCACCGGTGGTCCAGCTGAGCTGAAAACAGCTCGGTCTCACGCCTGAGCTCTCCTGGAAAAAATCCCGGTGAGCTCAACAGCGTCAGGAGGATCTCCACCGCCACAAGCCGCGAACAGACAACCACCCCCGGGGAGCTTACTCAGCAAGCAACCACCATGCTGGGCATGTGCAAACCAAATTCCAATATAAGAGTGATGATGAGTAAATTAACTGTTCAGAAGCCTATTTCTTTGTAAACCAAAATATGTTTGTGTGCGTGTGTATGTGTGCATGCACTAGTATAGCTACTTATGACCTTTTTTATTCCCTGCCACAACACTGTATTAAATTGATTTTAACATCCAGTCCAGCCAGATATCCATATAAGTTGGTTCACATATTTCCCTAAGCTATAAATCACTATTTATAAATCACATTGGCTGAATTATCAGAGCACACAAATCTACAAACAACTGAACCATGTTATAACATGCCATAATAAGAGCATAAGTATGGTCTTTTGAGATCAGACCAAGGCCACTAAGTCAAGTGTTTTGCTCCCCACAAAACAACCAACCAGATGTTTTCATCCAGTTTACAGAAGAGGGAAGGAGACATATTCCTCTCCTGCTGTTGTTCCACTGCAACCGGCATTTGGACAGCTGCTGGATCCCATCTGAAGATAATTTCGATGCTCATGAATATCAGCCCATGATAGACCTATCATCCATGAGTTTATCTATTCTCTACCCATCAGTAGTTATCACCACTTATTGTGGAATAATATGTTCCATAAGCTAAATTATATCCTGTGTGTTGTTTTTCATGTATTCCACTTCCTCCAGTCAGATTCATTGGTTGACCTGTGGTCATTGGGTTTGGAGGGACCGAAAAAACCTTCTCTTGATTCTCCATGGCATGCATAATTTCCTATCCCTCGATCTTATTCCTTCCTCAGTTCAGTGGTGGTATTCGACCGGTTTGGCCCGGTTCTGGCGAGCCAGTAGCAGTGATGAGCAGCGGAGAGCAAACCGGTTCTCTCCGCCGCTCTGCTGTTGGGCAGAGCACCCACCCGCCTGGGCTCCCATACTCACTTTTATCTGCTGAATTTGAAGCGCAGCCGCTTTGCGCGGCACAGAATAGTGCCGTGCAGCAGCTGCTGAAGCGACTGGGATCGTGCAGGCTTGCAGGAGGCGAGTTAGAATGCCTCTGTGCCTGGGCAAATGCCTCTGTGCCTGCGCAGTGCGTGTTTCGTGCGCATGTGCACGCAAAGTGTGTGCATGCACACAAAGCACGCCCACCAAGCCACACTCACTGAACCGGTGGCAACAATATTTGAATCCCACCACTGCCTCAGTTCCAAACTGAAGAAGGTTGAGGATTGTTTTGTTTTGGGGTAAGGAAGGTGTTTAGCTCCTTTGATAATTTTGTTTGCATTCTTCCACCTTTCCTTGCATTGTTATTATATCCTTTTTCATGTATACTGTCCATAACATTTCAGATGCAGACAAACCAAAAATTGATATAAGAACATTTGAAATTAGGAGGTTGGTAGTTTCACTTTCTCTACTAAATCTTTTGGCAAAACTCTCCGGCTTGTTATCTGCTCACTTTTTTTTTTTTAATTACATTTATATGCCGCCCTTCTCCGGAGACTCAGGGCGGCTTACAATTTTTGGGATACAACCCAGTGTGCTCAGCAATAGCCTTCATTCCATTGTATATGCCTGCTTATTACTAAGTGGCATTTTTACAAAGTCAGCTAATTGCCCCCAACAATCTTGGGTCCTCAATTTACCTACCCTGAGAGGATGGAAGGCTGAGTCAACCTTGAGCCTGGTGGGATTCGAGCCTACAGCAGTTGTAGGCAGCTGGATCTTAAGTGCAGGCAATTAACAGCCTGAGCCACCAAGGCCCTTGTTCCCTGCTGCAATCACAAAGTCCCAGCTACCCCTCCTCTCAGGCTCTGTTGCCAGCCATGGTGGTGCACACTGTTAAACACTTAGCACTTAGTTCCAGCTGCCTCCAATTAGTGCAGGCTCGAATCCCACCAGGCTCAAGGTTGACTCAGCCTTCCATCCTCTCAGGGTAGGTAAATTGAGGACCCAAGATTGTTGGGGGCAATAAGCTGACTTTGTAAAAATGCCACTGGGGGGCAAAAGCCCTAGTAATAAGTAGGCATATACAATGGAATGAAGGCTATTGCTGACATTGGGTTGTGCCCCCAATAAGCCCTGAGTCTCCAGAGAAGGGCAGCATATAAATATGAATTTTAAAAAAATCATAAGCATCGACTGTCTTAAGATCTAAAACAACTGTCATCAAAATGACGTCTGCTGGAGCAAATAGTTTCAGCAAATTAAGAAATTCCTGTTGTTCCCCTGAGTGACCTTTCATGCAAGTAGTTTATTGAACACAACCTGAAATTAGAGTCATTCTTTCCAGGAAGACCCAAGCACTGTAGAAGCCACTGTTTCAACATGTTGCTGCTGAATTTCACATGATCTGTTAACATACTGCCACTATTAGAAGCTATTGCCTGAACTTAAATAGCTTTTGTTAAACTGATAAGGAAACTTGCTACAGTCAAGCTATAAAGAGGACACAATTTTAGGATCAATTATGAGACCATTTCTCCGTTCAGTTAAGCAGAAAATTATGGCCCTGGGTGAGCTTTCACATTTCACTTTGTGTACCGATTCCTTTTCCAAGCCTTTTACCAAAATGTAATTTCTGCATCTTTAAGAGCCTTACCTTGCCAGATAATTAACCCAGAGGATCTTGGTTACTTTAATCTGCATCTCAGTTGATAATGCCAATTGGTGATGTGAGCTCAGAGAGAAGGGTGCTAAACAGGTTAGAACAACTTTGGAAAGTGTTAGAACACAAAATCCAATTTAATGGTGGCATCCTGCAATTTTGTTTAGAACCAAACAATGTGAGTTTAGCAGTCAGGTGGCTGGAACAGCTTGTGCTGACCTGTTCCACTTGAAGGATTTCACATGTGTAAACGCTGCACTTCATTACAACACATTTAAAAGCATAGCACTTCATTACAACACATTTAAAAAGAAAAAATGCATAGGAAAACGACTGGATTTCTATCTATCTTGTGAGTTTTTACAAGGCACACCATTCAGCTGTATGATTTGATGTATGAAAGGAAGCAGTCTAACTAGAATTCAATATGTGATTTTTTTTCTGCTAATGATGTCCAAACGAAATTCCTTTCTGCAGTTACTAGAACTATATATATAATTAAGTTTCAAGAATGCCCCAATTTTACTTGGCTATATAGTTTGCTGATATTTTACCTTTTCCTCTGAGAACTCAGTATTGCAAGATTTCCCAGAAATACTAAATTAAACCTAGCTACTTGCTTGTAGGAAAGGGGTGGCTTGTCCAGTCCAGGACAGGATGCATTTTATGGTGCAATTAAGCATAAAGAATGTGTTGATTAGCCCCAGGCCACCTACAACGGAAGTCCATAAAACTGAAGATCCAGCACAGTTTGGTGAACAGATTGTACTGGACAAATCCTGGCTCAGCTGCAGGTCACAAGAAAGCATGGGAAACATGGCCTTCTGATGCATAACTACCCAGACAGCTTTGCACAACTGCTCCCTATTTGCCATGGGTCAGTGTTTCTCAATTTTGGCAGCTTCAAGAAGCATGCTGACTGGAGAATTCTGGGAGTTGAAGTCCACACCTCTTAAAGCTGCCATGGTTGAGAAATAGTGCCATCAGTTGTCAGAAATTCCACTCAGTTCTAAGGATAAAAAAGGAAGAATAGAAAAAGTTACTGCTGAAACAGCTGGGCATGTTTAGCCAAAGTAAATTAAATAATGAAGACAGCTAATATAGTATGATATGATTCACAGGACCTATGTCTACATCTACCCATGTATTATTTCCTTTTGGTGAATACACATACCTATAACAAAGCAGGAGTCCTGACTGGCAGAGTATTCCAAGAGGAACGGAAAAAGTCTCTTGTGCAGACAAAGCTAAAATGTCCAATGGAGAATGATTTCAGCCCCAGCTATTCTCCAAAGGATCCTAGTTTTGTTCACATGATAAGTTGTGTGATGGAAAAAGGAGAAAACTATAACTTTTAAGTTGGAACAAATAAAGACTACTTCAGTCTGTCTTGACATCAGGCTAGTGATGAGATGGATGTGATGTCTTGAGGATACATCCCTCAAAAATGGTTAATAAAGTGCTTCCACACTGCCACAAGCAAAATGTGAGGATGAACCTTGAGCTGCCAGAAAGAGTTCCGTTTCTGAATTGGAACAGGAGAATATATGTCTTCTCTACAAGTAGTCCTCACTTAATGAACGGTCGCTTAATGACTATTTGAAGTTACAACAGTCTCAGCACATTCTTCATTCATTCATTCATTCATTCATTCATTCATTTAAATTTGTTTATATGACTTACAGCCCAATCCAGGTCTTTAGATCATGACAGAAGGAGCGCAGGTCAGGGGCCAGACACAGCTCCAGGGGTAGCTGGTTCCAAAGGGTGGGTGCCCCACAGAGAAGGCCCTCCCGGGGACCGCCAACCAACATTGTCTGGCTGACGGCACCCCCAGGAGGGCCTGCCTATGGGAGCGTACCGGGCGATTGGACCTCGATGCTGGTAGGAGGCGCTCCTCCTACATGACTGCAATCTGGATGCTTGGTAACTCGCTTGCACTTATAACAAATTGCCAAGCATCCCACGATCATGTGATCATGATTTGCAATCTTCTCTATCAGCTTTCCAGCAAGGAAGTTGCAAGCTGTGGCTACCAGCTGAGAGGACTCCCTCTTGCCTCCGAGGCCTGCCTGAAAGAGCTCCCTCCCAATCTGTGTCAGCTCAGATCTCCACAGTTGAAATCCAAGCAGGCACAAAGCTTAAAATCCTTCTTTCTTTGCTTCCCTGAAGCTCTCCATAGAAGACAGGGAGTGGAAGACCCCATGTTCTGTGCATGCCTAGATCCACAGTTGCTGAACTTCAAGCAGGAACCAGCTTGAAACAGTTGCATTGATTGACCCATGAAATGCAAACATTTCTTTATGAAGCTTGTTACTTTGATTTATTGAGCAGACGATAAATTTGCCCGTGAAAGAGAATTTTTAAAAAAAGTTTAAAGGCATTTTAAAAAAGAAATTGAAACCAATTATGGCACAGAATGTACATTTCTTCAGCCAACCCTCTTTCTCTTGTGTTCATTCTGTAAACAGAAGTTTCCATTCTATCAAGTCTTGGAGGGTAACATGTGGGATGCGGGTTCTTATAAGAGATGGTGGAAGAAGACTATGACAATTCACTACAGCCAACTTGCTGGGGCCATTTCACTGCGGGAGAACTCACCATAGCCAACTCACTGCAGGACAACTCTCTGCGGGACAAGAGTTACACTAATACATGGCTGTCAAACTCCCGGCCTACAGGCTGGATGCGTCATGTACTGGCCACGCCCACACCTGGTTTAGCAAAGGGGAAAAAAGTCCCGATACGTCACGTGATGTTGCCGTGACGTGAGTTTGACACCCCTGCACTAATATAAAAAAAATAGTGGAATAGAATCATTAAAGAAAAGGTGAAAAGGGAAGGACAGAATGAAATGGGAATTGTAAAACTTATTTTTAAAATTTATTTTAAATAGCTAAATAGAATTATTAAATTATCTTGCATCAAGTTGTCCCACAGCGAGTTGTCCGTGGTGAGTTGGCCTGTAGATAGATAGAATTCTTTATTGGCCAAGTGTGATTGGACACACAAGGAATTTGTCTTGGTGCAAATGCTCTCAGTGTATATAAAAGAAAAGACACATTCGTCAAGAGTCAAGAATCATAAGGTACAACACTTAATCATAGTAATAGGGTACAATAAGCGATCAAATGATACTAGGAAACAGTCAGTATAAATTGTAATGATACAAGCAAAAACTTATAGTACTACAATCACAAGTGGGAGGGGGTGGGTGATAAGGAGCGATGAGAAGATTAATAGTAATAGTAAAGCAGACTTTGTAAATAGTTGGACAGTATTGTGGGAATTAGTTGTTTAGCAGAATGATGACTTTCGGGAAAAAACTGTCCTTGTGTCTAGTTGTTCTGGTGTGCAGTGCTCTATGGCGTCGTTTTGAGAGTAGGAGTGAAACAGTTTATGTCCAGGATGTGAGGGGTCTGTAAATATTATTTATTTATTCAATTTATTACAGTAGCGAGTTGCCCATGGTGAGTTGGCCACAGCACGTTGGCCATGGTGAGTTGTCCCATTGTGGGTGGGAGGCACCCATCTGGTTCTGATCAAAGGGAGGGTCACACCATCACAGTGAGACAGACTGGCAAACAACCAGTTCTGCTTCCTTCAGTAGCCTGTGAATGTGACTGGAGAAAGGTTTGAAAAATCATGCCTGGAGGTGATGATACTTCAATGAAGAAGAAATATAACTCCAGCTGCCTCAAATTGCACTTCAGGGGTGGGATTCTACCGGTTCTGTCTACTTCTGTAGAACCGGTTGCTCTGAAAAGCAACCGGTTCTATGTCTGCTGCTGTTTTGGCCCATCCGCCCGCCTGGGCTCTTACCTGACCTTTATTTCCTGCTTTTTCAACCGCAGCTGCTTTGTGAGACACAGGTGCGGTTGAAAAAGCAGGAAAAATGTGCTTTTCCAACCGCTGCGCACTTGCACGCAGCACTGCTCAGCTGTCCGGGCAGCTCAGCAGGTCATAAATTGCACTCACGAGATGCGTGCGACATGCGCGACTTGTGCCTGTGTGCATGACGCAGAGCAACAGAACCGGTAGTTATACCGGTCAGACCCCATCCCTGTTGCACTTGCTGGTAAGGAAAATATAGCTGATTCTTTGTCAATAAGGAAAAAAATCTACTTTATTCCTCCAGGTAATGGTTTCACAGTGTCCCAGGAAAACCTTATTTATAGGTTGAATGCTTTGAATGGTCACAATGTGTTTACAGTACACTGCGAGTTTAGAGCCATTTATACCACAGAGAAGAAAATTGCATTTGGCAAAGGCAGCTGTCTTTGTTACGGCTGATGGTATGGATAGACAAATAGGCTTCCTGCAGTAGAAGGATTTATTAAAGTAGCTTTGGGCTTTCGTTGTTTCTTTTAGTTACACTGAAAAACAAATCCGCACACAAGACTTAAAACCAATACATTAAAAAAAGAAGTCTAAAACCTCTAATATGCTTTTAGGCTGTAAAAGAAGAAATATATAATGGAGACTCTTCTTCCATACAATTAATATTCAGCTGCTCATGTTCTTTTAAAGGCAGACATGTATTGCAAGGGAGAAAAGCTGGCTAACAATTAGAGAAGATAGTTTACAGGAGCACGTATTTTCAACAGTCCGAGTGGCCTCTCATTATTAATGATTTATAAATTGCTTCAGACTCAAAAGATTCTAAGACAAATACAACATTAACGGTTATATGAGCCAATATAAAGCAATAGAATAAAATACAGGCAGAATAAATAAATAAATAAATAAATAAATAAATAAATAAATAAATAAAGAAATAAATAAATAAATAAAGAATAGAATAGAATAGAATAGAATAGAATACAACCAGTTGCTTAGTCACTACTCAAAGTTATGATGGACCCCCACTTCCCCAAAAAAGCTACTTATGATGTGGATTTGAAGTTCTGATGGCTCCCCCTTCCAGTCACATGATAAAATTTTAGCTGTAAAATCAATGTAAAATGTTGTAAAATCAAGTCAGTCACGTGATGACTTAACAACCAGCATTGTTGTTGCTGGTTATATGACTGTAATTCCAGGCTCAATTATGGTTGTAAATTGAGGATTACCTGTAAAGCCTAATACATAATAGCAATAGCACTTATACCGCTACATACTGCTTCACAGCCCTTTCTAAGTGGTTTACAGAGTCAGCATATTGCCCCCAACAATCTGGGTCCTCATTTTACCAAGCTCAGAAGGATGGAAGGCTGAGTCAACCTTGAAACTGGTGAGATTTAAACTCCTGAATTGCAGGCAGTCAGCAGAAATAGTCTGCAGTACTGCATTCTAACCAGTGCACCACTGTAGCACTTACTGCAATATTACTGCATCCATGTCAGCTCCACTGGGTAGATAGACCAAGCCAAGATATCAGCTCCATAGCATGGCCAAAACTACTTTTGTTTTATTATTTTGGGACTGGCTATTATAAAAGAATCTTGCAAGTCTGCTTGTGTTGTATAGTTCTTCCTCCTCCTCCATGTAGTTTGTTGAGCTATCTGGCTAAGCTACTCCCAAACTTCTGGACATTCTAGACGTACCAAATGTTTTCCCCTTGTCATCCTAGAGTTGGCATATCTCAGTCAAGGTCAACTTTCATACTCTCTATTAAGTATCACATTTTTTTTTAATTACATTTATATGCCGCCCTTCTCCGAAGACTCAGGGCGGCTTACAATTTTTGGAGCACAACCCAATGCGCTCAGCAATAGCCTTCCTTCCATTGTATATGCCTGCTTATTACTAAGCGGCATTTTTACAAAGTCAGCTTATTGCCCCCAACAATCTTGGGTCCTCAATTTACCTACCCCGAGAGGATGGAAGGCTGAGTCAACCTTGAGCCTGGTGGGATTCGAGCCTACAGTAATTGTAGGCAGCTGGATCTTAAGAGCAGGCATTTAACAGCCTGAGCCACCAAGCACCACAAGGCATTAATCAGGTGCCAAATCCTTCCAGAACAGCCAAGTTTTACAAGTTACAATAGGCCATGAATGTGGGAACCACCTTCATCTCAGAGGGTGAACTATTCCAAGAAGGGCATGTCTCCTTTAGAGCCTCCTCCCATTATAACACCTGTTGGTTGGTTGATTGATATGCCATCAAGTCAATGTCAACTCTCACGATGTCACAAATTTTCTACAAGATGATTTATCCAGGGATGGGATTCTCCCAGTTTAACAACAGGTTCAGTGATCGTGTGTTTTGAGCGTGCGCGTGCCTGATGCGCGCTGCACATGTGTGCATAGTTTTCAAAATTACTTACCTTCTATGTTACTTCTGGGGAGTAACACAGTTGAGATGCTGCAATCCACTTTGCCATGCGAATCAGCTGAGAGGATGTAGGTAAGTACAGTGCATGTACGGGTGGGTGGGCCAACCTGATCATCAGAGAGAACCAGTTTGCTCAACAGCTGATTGTCGCAGCTAGAGGTTTGCCCGAACCAGTCCGAATCAGGAAAATCCAACCCCTGGATTTATCCCCATCTTTGCATTTTCAAGTGTTCTTGTTGCTTTTATAAATGAGTCCATCCCTTTTGCTGCTGATCATTCTTTTGTCCTCTTTCTTGCCCCCCTTTAGCGTGTTCTCCATATAACTTGATCTTTGCATAATATGCCCACAATATATAACACAATCCCAGAACCAGAAAGCTTCTGTACAAAAAGTCACTCAGTCTGACTCTGAGCCTATTTTCAAGCCACTGCTGCTCAGTGCAGCATCCAGTTTAAAGAACCCTCTAAAGGTGCCTATGCAGCTTCGACTTGAATTAAATACTTGAGTCAAATAACGTCCTGATGAATTCCAGCAGGGCTAGCACTTGCTTCAACTATCACATTGTTCCTGAAGACCACACAATCAAATCCATGCAGTTGGGGCAATCCTTTTGAAAACTAATTTCAGAAGTGGCTTGCCTTTCTTCCTAGGGCAGAGAGAGATGGACTGGCCCAAAGTCCACAAGCTGACTTCCATGCCAAACAAAAGACTAGAACTCATAGTCTTCTTGTTTCTAGTCTAGGGTCTTTAATGCTGGATCAAACTGGTCTTTCATGTTGTTCTTACCTCTAATCAAGTCATTCCACCCTCAGGGCTCTTTAAGCCCTAGAAAATGATCTGATTTCAATTTTTCAAAAGGTTTGTATCTCCCCCACAATGGGAATTGTTAATGTAGGATAATACTATTTACTTTGGAGCCTCCCTGGCTGCCCATACTTTTCAATCCAAAATATGCAATGGAAGGAATTCCTTGTGATGCCAGTGGGAACTTAATATGGAGGTCGGCAGTTGGGAGAGCAGCTGGAGGAGCTGCCATCTCCTGGAGAAAAGGACTGAATGAAAAAGGACTTTTTCAAACACCTCATAACAAAGCAAGCAAGATTACTATTCTCTATCCATATGAAGTTCACCAACATTCTCTTTTCTTTTTTCCTCACAGAAATATTAGGAAGATTTTTCCAGGTTTTCTAATAAGAACATCTCTAATGGTGTATGTCTCTGTTCTTATAGATCAGGGATGTCAAACTCAATTTCATTGAGGTTCATGAGTGGGCCGTCCCGGGGCTGCCAGAGGGCTATATCAGGGCTATGGTTGACCTCAGGGAGATGGCCATCTGGATGGGCGTGGCCAGCTTGATGCCACTCACTGGGCATGCCCAACTGGGTGGGTGTGGCCAGCTTGACACCACTCCCCAAACGGCTGGCATGTTTCCTTTTCACACTGGGTCGACCAGGCTGAAGCCATGCTGGCCTGATGTTTCCTCTTCACATTGGTTAAACTGGGCCGAAGTGACATGGGCCTTGTGTTTGACACCCCTCTTATAGATGGATTTTAAAAAATCATCTGGATAAGATTGTGGTGGTGCTGCTTTTTGTTTTCTCTCACTCTCTCGTGGGAATCCTTAGGAGTCTTCCCTGTGCAATGGTTGTGAGCATGAAGAAAATTTTGGCACAAAACTGCAAAGTTTTATACTGGAGCTGATCCCCAGCCCACAGAAATCACACCATGGCCTCATTAACCTCAAGAAGATAATCCTACTAAACCTCAGAAAGCGGTTGGAGGATTCAGCACAAAGTACTCTTTTTCCTGCACATTTCTTCCAAAGCTTATGTCAATTACCCTAAACATCTCCATCTGTTTTACGCCAATGTGGTTGGCCACCATAAATGTAGTTTTTCTTTACACTGGCACAGAAGTCAGATCATACTTTCAAGAGAATTCTTTCCCTACTCCTTTCTTTCTTGTACAGTATTTCTTGAAATATACACATTTTCTGCAGCTTACAAAAAGTTAATCACAAAAGATACCACTCATCTAAAAGCTGTGCAGATTCAACTCTAGTTTAGGAATTGCCTTCAAATTTAGACATATTTACTCTTTCACTTTTATTAGAGTTATAACATTAAAAGAACACTGATACAAATGAATTCAAGGTCACACATTTCCTCTAGCAGAGTGGGTAAAATGTGAATTGGAAAAATAAACATCAAATTAAAAAATGTGTATAAAGAGCCAGGCCTATGATTAAATTTATTTTGTATTTAAATTATCACTTTCAGTGTCACAATAATTTATCATGCACACTGGGAAAAATAATTTTTCTATAAGAAAAAATCCTTTGCAATGATATTTTCCAATCCCTTCATGCTGACTCATGTTGCTACTTTGAGGTGTAATTCTAAAAAGCGTAGCTGTCGAAGATCTAAAATTTTAAAACAGATCAGAGAAATGGTTTTTAGGCTTGCAAATATAGAAGAGCCACTTGATAAGTATGTTTTCTTTCAATCAAAATGGCAAACTCTTGATTTGCATCAATTGTAGGGCTTTTATAAAAGATGAAAACACACGAATGAAGCACTTAAGATGCAATCTTATATTGTCTTTAAAAAGAAAAAGTAACAGCAAGGTAACAGGAAAGCATTGTTCATATTGACAAAAGCGAATCAGAAGCAAAAGAAAAATTGACACTTAACAGCATTTATCACACAACAATTCTAAGTGGTGACATGATGGTCTTGAAAAAACAGACACAATTTTTTATTCAAGGAATTTAATCCTAAGCAACAACACATACCGTGTTTCCCCAAAAATAAGACCTACCCCGAAAATAAGACCTACCCCAAAAATGAGACCTACCCCGAAAATAAGACCTAGTGTGTTTTTGGGAGCCAAAAAAAATATAAGACAGTGTCTTATTTTCGGGGAAACACGGTATTATAAAATTAATAGCATAAGAAGCTAACACCATATAAAATCTTTGTAAAACTTTAGATCACATACTGGTATGGTAATTTAGATTTATTATTTCAGGAAAGTACACCATAAGGAACGTATTGCATCAAAGAGGGAATTGGAATGGTTCATGGTGCTGTGAACCAGACAGTGAATTAAGCTGTGATTTGTTCAAAAGAGTTGACTGAATAAATCACAACTGTTTAGGCTCACGCAATCAAATCAACAGTTTAGAACTACAGACTCTGGTTTCCCAAAATAAATTAAGCCTAAATACAGCAGACCGTATCATGGTTCACAATAATGAATTGAACTGGGTATTATGGATACCTAAAATATGAGCTCTAAGACTCACTTCATAAACTTGACTGCAACACTGTTCTTTGCTCCTTCCCTCAGAAGAGTCATTTATTAAGGGTTTATATCTGAGAACTGGCTGCATCTAATACAGATAGTACTTGACTTTCAACAGTTCATTTAGTGACTGTTTAAAGTTACACGGGCACTGAAAAAAAAGTGACTTATGACCCTTTTTCACACTTACGACCTTTGCAGCATCCCCATGGTCACATGATTTACATTCAGATGCTTGACAACTGACTCATATTTATGACGGTTGCAGGGTCCCGGGGTCATGCGATCTCTTTTGCAACCTTATTACAAGCAAACGCAATGGGGAAGCCAGATTCACTTAACAACCATGTTACTAATTTAACAACTGCAGTTGTTCATTTAACAAATGTTGAAAAAAATTTGTAAAATGGGACAAAACTCACTTAACAATTTTTTCACTTAGCAACATAAATTCTAGGCTCAATTGTGGTTGTAAGATGAAGACTACCTTTACTGTATGGAGAAAAGTCAGAAAGAAAGAAAAGTCAGAAAGATTCTTTCCACTGAAGTCGAACATTATTTGGAGTTTTCTGTTCCATTAACATGTTTGCAATTATTGCTTATTCTCTTTCCTACAATTCTTTTTTAATAGTGTTCTCTTTTACAGAAAGCCTGAACATATGAATTTCATTCTCATTCATTTTCTTACTCTGCCTAATTCATTCCTTTATCAGTAATAGATATTATACTGTACTTACAAATTTCAATTTCTTACTCTTCTATCTAAGCATTCATAAAATAAATTCCAAATTTTATAATAATCTTTTTCCTCTTATTCTCTAATTGCTATTGTCAATCTACTCATTTCTGCACATTCCATTATTTTCTTAATTATTTCCTCATCCATCAGAATTTTCTCATTTTTCCAATTTTGTGCAAATTAATGGAAATATATTATTGAAAGTCAATAAATATAATGTTAAGGCTAATATAATAAGTGATATATGTGATATAAAATACTGATTAGAATGATTATAAATGTATATAAGTACCTATCGGGCTTCCGGCCTGGCTTCAGCACGGAGACGGCATTGGTCGCACTGACCTCTGGACTTTTTCATCTGTCCTGGTCCTATTAGACCTCTCAGCGGCTTTCGATACCATCGATCATGGTATCCTTTTGCGACACCTCTGGGGGTTGGGAGTGGGGGGCACTGTTCTTCGGTGGCTCTCCTCCTACCTCTCAGGGCGGTTGCAATCGGTGTTGACAGGGAGAAGAGGTCGGCCCCGAGGGCGCTCACTTGTGGGGTCCCTCAGGGGTCAGTCCTCTACCCCCTTTTATTTAATATCTACATGAAACCGCTGGGTGAGATCATTCATGGTTTTGGGGTGAGGTATCACCAGTACGCTGACGATACCCAGTTATACATCTCCACCCCAAACCAGATCAGTGATGCCCTCTCCGTGATGACTCGCTGTCTGGATGCGGTACGGACCTGGATGGACGGAAACATGCTTCGGATCAACCCGGCCAAGACTGGGTGGCTGTACATACCGGCATCTCGGTCCAGTCAAGATTGTCCATCGTTGACCATAGGGGGAGTGGTGTTGCCCCCTGTGGATAGGGCAAGGAACCTGGGGGTCCTCCTGGATGCACGGCTCCAGTTGGAGGAGCAGGTGGGGGCCGTCGCCAGGGGGGCCTTTGCCCAGGTCCGGCTGGTTCACCAGCTTTGCCCGTTTCTGGACCAAGATGCCCTGCGTACAGTCACTCATGCCCATGTTACCTCGCGACTCGACTACTGCAATGCTCTCTATTTAGGACTGCCCTTGCACACCATCCGGAGGTTGCAGCTGGTGCAGAATGCGGCCGTGCGGGTTGTGATGGGAGTTACCCGATTCTCCCATGTTGCCCCCCTCCTGCGCAGCCTGCATTGGCTGCCGGTTGCACTCCAGGTGAGGTTCAAGGTTTTGGCTTTAACATTCAAAGTCCTCCACGACATGGGTCCACAATATTTAAGGGATCGCCTCCTGCCGATATCGAGGACCAACCACCCTGTACGAACACACAGGCAGGGGCTCCTCGGGGTCCCGTCGGCAAGTCAATGTCGGCTGGTGGTCCCCCGGCGGCGAGCCTATTCTGTGGCGGCCCCGGACTTATGGAACCAACTCCCTCTGGACCTCCGTCTGGCCCCTGACCTCCGCACCTTCCGCCATGATTTGAAGACCTGGCTATTTGACCAAGTCGGGCTGTGATTACCTCGTGGGGGGTATGGGATAGTTTTAACTTTAATTCAGCTTTATTGGACTTCACAATGGTTTAATTCTTTTTTAATCTATTTATTGTATTTGTATGTTTTAATTGTGAGCCGCCCTGAGTCTTCGGAGATGGGGCGGCATATAAGTCCAATAAAATAAAAATAAATAAAATAATTAAAATATGTATGATAATGTTATGTGCACAAAGAAATATGTACCCAACTGACACACTGATGAACAGAAAGAAGGTTTTTTTGTTGTTGTTGTTATAAAAATAAAAATTTTACTAAAAAAAAAAGAATTTTGTTCTCTTTTGTCCAATGTTCCCATAATATGTTAGTTAAGCTCCAAGGCCATTTAATTCAAGTTTCTGTTCTCATAGTAGCCAATTAGATGGTCTCTGGAAATCCTCCTAATAGGACATGTTTGCAATAACATTACCTGCTTTGCAGATCTTGGCAATTATTAATACCCAATTATAGCTTTGTTTTTCATTAGTATCCTTTTGAATCCCACAGATTATTTATGTGTTGGGAGAAAAAAATGACTGTTATCTGTCTATTCAACTTTATTAGAAGTACTGAGAGAAGAGAATATTTGAGCTGAGGTTGAACTGTGGGGTCCTTGGTGCTCTCTGACCTTGGTTGTTTTCTTGCAGACATTTTATTAGCAAACTAGGTAACATCATCAGTGCACTGATGATATTACTTAGTTTGGTAATGAAACAGATCCCACACTTTATTGGAAGTGCTGGCATCAGGATAAAACAGAGACATTGGGGTATGCCCAGTTATTTGCAATCTTATGGCTGGATAATACACACTGACCCAAAACTGGACTCTTTGAACAGTACTTAAAAATTACAAGTTCTTATATTAGGGTGGGTTAAACAAATTTCACACAACTTTCTGTTCATTGCACTTTTATACTTCTTTATTACGTTCTTTTGAAATTATACATGTTTTTCTTTTGGGATAGTTATTAATTAAAGACTCAGTGTAATATAATCTCCCACTAACCATTATGTATAGTTAATAATTGGTTACATGCTTTATTGTTACCACACTATCAACATCTTCTGTGAAAATTCACTTCCAAGTTTAATGATTTAGCTATAAGACAAACCAACATCAAGTGAGATCTACAAACATAGTGTGACAGCCTCTTTAAGCATCCTACTTTTGCTGCTTGGGCAGGTTTACAAAGACACAGGATATCATTTGCTGGATATATATGACATTCCATGTGAGTAGTTTATCTTGGTTTAACAGGTGGTAAGAAGCACAAAAAATGTAATCATGAATTCTAGGCCTCACACACCAAGTCATCTACAGACTTTTACCTCACCGTTTAGGCTCAAGAGAGTAAGCTCGGTGCAGGCTGGCTAGCTTAGTTAGCTATTTAAATAAAACATTTTTATCTGTAAGAAAAGTGATCTGCTATTGCTTTCCCCAGGTGAGATGCAATAATAAATATAAATTTTAAACACAGTAAAGGCTAAAAGCAAGAGAAATGTCAAAACCAACCTATTAAAGATAATTGACAAAAGAAAGGGTCTTTAAAGACAATTAAAAATCCATTCAAACTTGGCAGAACATGAATGTCTTGGCTGCCTGCCTAAAAAGGTCAAAAAGAGGGCTATTTAAACTTCTAAATGAATCTGTAACCAGATACAGACACTGGGAGGAAACAAAAACTCCAATCTACCTCCTGTCACCACCAAGGACGCCTCTTATGACATTACTAACACTTAAATCAGTCCCATTCTATAGTAACTATAGCAGACATAATTCAGATTTTATTAGACTAGTGGAAACAAGTGATAGAAATAAATTCAAATCTCCATTCTGAGCTTTTATCTTCTCTGCTGATATCATGGTTTATTATTCAGTTGTGGGGTTCACCCATGCAAAAACATGATTTTGCTTGTTTCAGCATGCTGTGAAAACTTATGTTACTGTAGTTTATTACATAAGCAATGAATAAAGAAATCTGGTTTAATATGAACCAGGAAATTCCAGAATAATTCCCAAATATATCATCCTAAAATGCATTTTAATCTGTAGATTTACTGTTGTCAAGTTGTTATGTAACTTTTTCAAGAGCAATATTCAGACACAGTGAATTAACAAAGTACTCTGAGCATAATCCAGAAAAAATCTGAAACATTTCTGAGATTACAGGGGCAGCTGGCATTCAGGAAAAAAAATGAAGTAACTGATCCTAAAACTGATAATCTAATCTCAACTGGTTTAGGTGCAATATGAATGCTAATCTTTGCTTTATCATTAATTTGCAGTCACGTTTAAAATCAAAACAAAACTTTGAATTTTCCAAGCAACTTGTCAGATTGTTGAAATAGAAACAAATTTTGCGGATAAAGTAAGAAAGGCAGTGCCAAGAAAAACAAAGCTCAGGAAAATAAATTTGGTGAAGGCAGAGCGAAGTTGGATTTCTAAATGTGAAAACATTTTTAGGGCTATCAAACAGAGGCCAAAAACAACATCAAGATCATGAAGAATGAAGAGAAGGCAGATTTGACATCCTATGATTCTCATACTTGAGAGCAGTGTTTCTCAACCTTGGCAGTTTGAAGATGTGTAGACTTCAACTTCCAGAATTGAAGATGAAGTCCACACATCTTCAAACTGCCAAAGTTGCGAAACACTGCTTTATGGGCCACTGCTTTATGGACCACTGCTTTATGGACCACTAAATAAACGTTTGGGATAAGGGGAAGCAGGCCATTATGCAACATCTTAATTTTCCATCTTCAAGATTATCTTTCATGAAACAAGATGACCGTCATTGCATAAATGCATACATACATTCACCCCCTCTCTATTCTTTAAGACCATTTTAAACTTAATTTTATATCAAACATATCCCAAATTAAGAATTCACCTCTTGCGTTATTTTATTATTCTGTGCACAACATCAAGACCTCTTAGCACAATCTACTGGTCAATAATGGTTTTTATTTATTTGTTTGTTTATTTGTTTGTTTGTTTATCAAAAGCTTACAATGCAACAGAAACAAGAATAAACATAAGTTTAAATACAAGAAATAGGAACTAATAATTGGAGACAATAGGACAGGGACGGTTTGTGCGTTTATGCACGCCCCTTACAGACCTCTTAGGAATGGGATGAGGTCAATAGAGGTTAGTTTGAGGGTAAAGGAGTGGGGGTTTGAGCAGGTGACAACAGAATCAGGTAGTGAGTTCCAGACATTGACCACTTGTTGCTGAAATCGTACTTCCTGCAATTGAGTTTGGAGTGGTTTACATTTAGTTTATATCTGTTGTGTGCTCTTGTGTTGTTGTTGTTAAATCTGAATTATTCATTAACTGGTAAGACATTGTAACATATGATTTTATGTACTATGCTTAAGTCCAATCTTAGTTGTCGTAGTTCAAGGTTGTCTAAGCCTAGAATCTCAAGTCTGGTGTTGTAGGGTATTCTGTTGCAAACAGAGGAATATAGTAGTCTTCTGGTAAAATACTTCTGGACTCACTCAATTATATTTATGTCTGATAAACGGTGCGGATTCCAGACAGCAGAGCTGAATTCAGGTATTGGTCTAGCAAAGGTTTTGAATGCCCTAGTTTGCAAAACAGTATTACCAGAGGAGAAGCTTCGTAAAACTAAATTTACAACTCTTAAAGCCTTTTTGGCAATACTGTTGCAGTGAGCTTTGGCGCTTAGGTCATTCAGTATGAGAACTCCAAGGATGCCAAGGTCCTTGACAAAGTGAGGATTTTCTATAGAAATCTCAGTAGAATGGGCTTGGGTGAATGGATCTCTAGCCCAATGAAATCCCTATATATTCCTTGTCATATTTCCTATTCACATTTTTCATTTGTGGTTGCTTGGGTGGGTTCACAGTCCCACTTAGTGCAGCATGTGTAGACTCACATTAATTATGGCTGGCTCTGCTCATTATTGTCTGCTTTGCATAGACATGCTGCTGCTGATATTATTCCTTGAACACAAATAGTTGACTAGCTTTGAACATAGAGAAGCGGTAATAGGCCATTTCAGATCTTATTTATTTATTTATTTATTTATTTATTTATTTATTTATGGGACTTGTATGCCACCCCATCTCCGAAGACTCGGGGCGGCTCACAGCTAAAACATCAACAGTATATACAATAATAAATAGTTAAGAAAAAATTAAACTAACAAGCCCAAAAGTTAAATACTAAAAGCATAAAACCACCCCACCCACAAAGGGTCACAGCCCGGATTGGTCGAATAACCAGGTCTTCAGATCATGGCGGAAGGTGCGGAGATCAGGGGCCAAGCGGAGCCCCAAGGGGAGTTGGTTCCAGAGGTCAGGGGCCGCGACAGAAAAGGCTCGTCGTCGGGGAACCGCCAGCCGGCACTGGCTGGCGGACGGGACCCCAAGGAGTCCTTGCCTATGTGCTCGCACAGGACAGTTGGCATTCGATGTCGGCAGGTCTTCACAGACTTTAATTCGAGAATCATTCTACTAAATATCTGAATTATTCAAGGGTACTAGTTACAATTGTGCAGATCATGTCCCATCAAGTTCTGCAACTTCATGAATGCATACTATACAGGTAGTCATCAACTTACAATCACAATTGGGACCTGACCATTTATCATTAAGTGAGGTGGTTTGTTAAGTGACTCCTATGCAATTTCACAACCTTTTTTGTTACAGTTGTTAAAAAGAATCACTCTGGTTGTTAAATGAATCATATAGTTAAGCAAATCTGGCTTCCTCCATTGACTTTGCTTGTTGGAAGCTGGCTGGGAAAGTTGCAAATAGCGATAATGTGACTCCAGGAAACTGCAACTATCATAAATACATGCTGGTTGCCAAGTTCCTGAATTTTGATCATGTGACTGTGCGTGCAACAGTTATAAGTGCAAGGACCAGTTGTAAGTCAATTTTTTAGAGTGCCATCGTAACTTCAGTTGATCACTAAACTAATTTATTTGTTTATAAAATGTATTGACCGCCTACATTATCACAGAGTAACCACTAGGTCACGGGCGTGAAACTTGTGGCGTCACATTGCTGTCACGTGACTTTTGTGATGTTTTTCTCCTTTGCGGAATGGGCGTGGCCTGTGGATGATGTATCTGGCCCATGGGATGCCAATTTGACACCCCTGCACTAGGTGGTTTACAATCATAAAATGCCCATACATAGAGAACTACCTATGTAAGTACACAATTGTAAGTAAACAATTGTAAGTAAACAATTATGTAACACTTTATGCATTATTTCCAATTACAACACTTGTAGCAGCAGTACGTACCATGTATATTATGTGTTGAAATAATCACTATAGTAGGCACTTTATCAATCTTATCCAATTAAGTAATTGCTTATTGCTTTGCTCATTTAATACTATCTTAATATGTACTTGGTTCCTGCAGGATAACCTCCTTTTTGAAAAGGGATGCACATCATATTACACATTTATTAATGTCTTTATGGATGTCTAAAGCTATAATTTATTCCTGAAAATAATTGAAGGAGGCTGTATCAGAAAAAGTTGACTGTGGTGTTACAGTTAGTGGAAGAACCATCAAAACTTCTGCTGTGCTGATGACACTACTCTGTAGTTGAAAATCCAAGGAAACTGCAGGATCTTGTAATGAAAGTCAAAGCACACCATGAAAAAATGGGATTACAATTAAATATAAAGAAGACTAAAATTAATGATAAGAGATACAACAACCAGCCTTAAAACTGACAATGAAGACAATACTGAGATAGTAGATAGCTTCAGTCTTTTAGCACTATCAATGGTAAAGGAACAGGAAATCCAGAAATAAACCTCAGTCTAGTACAGGGGTGGGCAAACTTTTTGACTTGAGGGCCACAATGGGTTCTTAAACTGGACTGGAGGGCCGGAACAAAAGCATGGATGGAGTGTTTGTGTGAACTAATATAAATTCAAAGTTAGATTACTTCACGTAGCCTTCTGGGAGAGCAAGAGAACCCTCCGCTCTTTCGGCTCCACGGGCCAGATAGAACAGCCGAACGGGCCGGATCCGGCCCCCGGGCCGTAGTTTGCCCATGGCTGGTCTAGTACTTGGTAAGATAGCTTGGGAACAGGCAATCAGATGCCACAACATGTTTATACCTGCAAAATTTTTTATCTGGGACATTGCAGGTAGTCCTCATCTTACGACCACAATTGAACCCAAACTTTCTGTTGTTAAGTGAGATATTTGTTAAGTGAATTTTGCCCAATTTTACGATATTTCTTGACACAGCTGTTAAGTGAATCACTGCAGTTGCTAAGTTACTAACAGGATTGTTAAGTGAACCTGGCTTCCCCATTGACTTTGCTTGTCAGAAAGTTGCAAGAGTTATCCCATGATCGTGGGACACAGCAATATATATACATATATATGAATCAGTTGGCAAGCATCTGAATTTTGATCACATGATCATGGGAATGCTGCGAAGGTTGCAACTGTGAAAATCGGTGCTAACTTTTGAACAGTCACTAAACAAACTGTTATAAGTTGAGGCCTACCTGTATGTGGATGAGAAAGTTGGACTTTGAAGAAATACCATAGAAAGAATACTGATGCATTTGAACTTTGGTATTGGTGAAGATTTTTAGGAATACATAGGTAGCCAGGATAACAAATGAACCCAGAATTCTCACTTGAAATACAAATAACGAGGCCCAAGTTACTGTGTTCTAGACACATTATGGCAGTACCAGCTCCCTTGAGAGGTCCATGATTCTGGGAAAAGTGGAAGGAAAGAGAAGCAGAAGATGGCCAGCAGCTAGATGCATGGACTCAATTACAACAGCAAAGAGTGTTCAAAGAGAGACTAAGATCATACTCAACAACATCTATTTCAGAGGTGGTATTCAGCAGGTTCTGGCCAGTTCTGGAGAACCGGTAGTGGAAATTTTGAGTATTTCGGAGAATCGCAAATACCACCTGACTGGAGATTTTACAGTATCCTTCCCCTGCTAAGCCTACCAAGCCATGCCCACAGAACCAGTAGTAAAAAAAATTGAATCCCACCACTGATCTATTTATGTAGCTGCTTAATCTATGTTGACTTGATAGCACCTAATCAGTCAATCAATTGCATCCCTTTTTCTTACTTTTAAAACTCCCATAAAAGTTAAATTAGCTTGGTGGAAAATGAAACCACTTCAATGCCTAAGGGTGATTTTGAACTTGCCATCCCAGTCTTATTTCAACATTTTACAACATCATTGCTTTAATGGCCCTGTCAAGCACAGGAAATCAGGAGTACAGGCAGTTCAAATTAATATAGATTTATTATAAGCTAATGCTCTCTATAAGAATCTGAATTACTAATGGTCAAAGCAAATTGGCAGCAGAGTCAAGAGAATTCAAGGTGGGCTAGACTTAAATCTCTTGTGGGCACAAAGGGAGTCGAGACTGATGATGCACTTGAGCCCTCCTACTGGCTCAGCCTGATCATCTCTTTCTCTTGTAACTCATGAGAAAACTACAATCCAGTACTCTATTATTGGGGTCCAATAGGTTACATTTTCTTCAAGCAGCAAAAAAGATGTTTTGTGTCATGCAGAACTAATTCACAGGACAAGTGCTTGGCATCTAGCTGTGTGGATCTTACCTATGCAAACTAATGTATCTCCTCCTTTTCTTTTCTTTTAAAGCTAAAGCAAAAACACAAACAAAAACACATTTATTCTGACTAAAAGCAAACGTATTTATACTAGATCTTATGACAATAGTGTTAAGAGAAAAGTTATACAAACAGCCTTTTTGTACACTCTGAGGTTGAATAAATCATTCAGCGGGCATGACTGAAGCATGCAATAGTGGCTTCCAAAGACTATTCCTGGTTCTTTGAGAATTACAGATGTTTCTGAAAAGAGAACAGTAGCATTGGAGGGAAATATTGTCTAGTAGAGCCAGAAACCCATGAAATAAGCAGGCCCAGGGTTGAACTGATTATGCTCTAGGGCACCTTGTCATTCCTTGCTGGAATTGCCTGACAAACTACAGTAACTACAAACATGCATAGTTAAGGCTATCATGTTGTGCAAACTCAGCTAACATACTGACTTTATAGTTCCATGTGTTATGTGAAACCAGTAATTGAGACAACTGGGCTTCTGACAGAGGAAGACTGGTATAAATATAAAATCTGTCAACCAGTGCCAAAGAACCCACGGGTTAATAAGTCATGCACTCACAAACACAGGGGCATGACATGCAATTCCAAAACTCCATGTCCATTCATATGCACATGGTTTTGAATATGCACTCAAATCATCAAACAAAGCTATTAGAATTCTGCATAAGACAAATCCATGTGAAAAGCAATTTTTTAAAAGCTCATGGCTCCTGCACTCAATATAATAGATGTTTCTTTGGCCATACTGTAGGATTCTACTGGCCAAATAAGATCAGCTGTAGCAAATTATGAAGAAAGGCTTCTTACTAGAAAGTTAACAGTGTATGTAAACTAGACCACTGGCTGGACCACAACTTACCAAATCACAAGTTTTCCCATTACAATTTCATCTAATGTATTGTGCAAACCCATAGTGTGAACAATTGGGTTCAGTAAATGACAGTTCAGTTTTCAATGCTTAAACATGCCTTGCAAATACAGTCTTTATGTTCAGCCTTTCCTCACATGAAAATTACCTGAACATAAATGGGACACAGTGTATATAGGATAGTGCTGTAAACTATTGAGAATTCAGAACTGATTCAGTCCCATGCCTTCAGAAATCACAGTGTGATGAACTGGTATTTAACTTAGATTCTTGACACCTTTGAAAATATTAAAAATGTAAAAGCTACATTTTATTTTGTAGCAAAATGAAGAAATTACAGAATCTCTCTCTTCTTTTCCTTCTATACTGCTAATAATGCAGCTAAGAGCAAGTCACAATGGCTTGAAAATATAATGCTTGTAGACCAAAGTAAAAGTATTGATTCAGGAAAAACACAACAGCTGGTGAATGAAAAATATAATTCATACTCCCAATCAATATTTGCAACTTCAGACAGAAGTTAAGGATAATAGATTGTGTCACAAAGATTTATAATAGGAACACTTGTGCCCTGATGGATAAACCATCTGCAGGACCACTTGACACAGAACTGTGCATTCTGAAAAGACAAGGAGACTCTTTAATTTTTCAGCTAAGTTCTTTTTTGCAGCCAAGTTTAAATACTGTTTTTATCTGCACTCTTGGCACTGGGTTTAACAAACTATAACAGTGGGATATTCAAAACAAGGTGCTGAATATATTCTCCAAAAGTGGAACTCTCAAAATCTTCTCCAAAGATTATAAAAAAATATACATCATGTTGTGGAGAAGTATTATAGATACTCCAAATTGTGTTTGTTTTTTTCCAGAAAAAAATATGATTGGGGAGGGGGTTAAATGGAGATTCTGAATTTTCTAAAACAGACCAAGTAGCCTAAGTACTTTCTTTTCAGTAGTTTCTGAATCAACGCAGCATTTGTTTTCATCCCTTGTTACATATCTACCAAATAGGTTAAAGCCTATGAAATCCTTCTAAGGATAATAAGCAGGTCTGATCCTAGAAGATTACTTAATAGGTTTACCTGGGAAGCATTAACTGCTCCAAACTTCTTAGAGAAAGACCAGGAATGTAAGCCAGATCAATGAATAAGAACAGGGAATAACAACTTCTCAGTATTTTAATTACTGAGAAACAGTTTGGTATGGTGATTAAGGTATTGTTTCTCAACCTTGGAAACTTTAAGATGTGTGGACACATCTTAAAGTTGTCAAGGTTGAGAAACACTGGCTTAAAGGGGTTGATTTATATATGAAAAAAGGTAAAGATTTCCCCTGTCAGTTGTGTTTGAACTCTAGGGCAGGGGTGTCAAACTTGTGATGACACATTGTTGTCACGTGATATATCGCAACTTTTTTCTCCTTTGCTAAACCGCAGGGCAGCATGGCCAACCCATGATACATCCGGCCCACGGGCTACAAGTTTGATACCCCTGCTCTAGGGGATGGTGCTCAGCTCTTTCTCTAGCCAAGGGAGTCAGTGTTGTCCAAAGAAGCTTCCATGGTCATGTGACCAGCATGACTAAACACCAAGGCGCATAGAACACTGTTACCTTCCAACTGAAGTTATCTTCTTGCATTTGCATGTTTTTGAACTGCTAGGTTCGCAGCAGATGGGGCAAGAATGGAAGTTCACCCAGTGGTGTTGTGCTTGGGTCTCAACCTGCCAAACTTTCAGTCAACAAAGGGGGAGGGGATAAAAATCTAAACAAAAGGAAACTACATATACAAACTCTAGCAGCTGATAAGGCTTATCGCCACACTGTGAAAAGTGTCACCTGCTCATTTATTTATTTAAGTTGGTATGGGTCTTTATTTAAGCTACTTATGTGCTGTTAAAGACATAAAAGCCAGTTAGCTGGACTTCATCTGGTTCACAGGCAACTCTAACTCCAAGATTAAGAGGGAGGGGGCCTAGCTGTCTTTGATCTATGACATCGATACCTTGAAAAGTCAGCCTCATTTTCTTGCAGCTTTAATTACATTTCACTGGTGCTGATTTCCCATTAATTTAAATCGCTTTGGCTTCAGCAAATTTTTCCACATGTAGATAACAGCTGTATCCCACATGATCATATGCATTTACACAGTAATAAAAAAAGTACTGTTTTTAGAGCAAGGGTGGGGAACTACTGCCTTTTTATGATCTGTGGCCTTCAATTCCCAGAATTCCTGAGCCACATGGGGGTTGAAGTCCACAGGTCATAAAGGGGCTATAGCAGGGGTGGGATTCAAATTTTTTAACAACTAGTTCTGTGGGTGTGGCTTAGTTGGTGGGCATTGCTTAGTTGATGGGTGTGGCCTGGTGGTCATGTTACTGGCTGGCATGGCCAACTCAATATCACTCACATTGAGGCACGTATCTCTTTGCCTGGCCTCTCATGACTATGGGGATGCTGCAACAGTTGTAAGTGTGAAAAATGGTCATAAGTCACTTTTTTCAGTGCCATTGTAACTTTGAATGATCACTCTACACAAGCAAAGTACCAGCAAAGGAGGGGAAAAAAACTCCAGAGAAGTTCCTGAGACAGGAAGTCTAGTCCTGCCAAGAATGTAAAGGGTTAATGGAGAGGCCATTTCTGTAAGCAACACCAGAATGTTTCCTTCCTGCCTTCCTTACAGGATTAGGCCAGTAATTTCTTCTAACAACCGGTTCTCTGAACTGCTTAGAATGTTAACAACCGGTTCTACCAAATAGGTGCGAACTGGTAGAATCCCACCCCTGGGCTATAGTTCTCCACCTCTGGTTTAGAAAGTACAAAGATACCAAACAAAACCACAGAATTATCTAGATACAAAAATGATTTGCAGGAACACTGCATATATAACAAAGAAGAATATGAAGGTTTTTTTTTTAAATGGCATCATAGCTGGAAAGCAGGAAAAATTAAATAATAGATAAAATAGGGAGAGACTAAAATTATAGAAGTGGGAAAAAGTGAAGACAAAAAAAGCAATATTCTGTTCCAGAGAGAAAAGACAAAAACACAAAAAATAAATAATGGCACAGCTCATTGTATTTTATGTGATTCATCTGTGATCTCTTCATGCTGATTTTATTCAGCCCCTGCATCACAGCTTAATCACAACAGCATCCTCAAAAATTCTCACAAAGAGATTCAGAACAAGATAATACGGAGTACCATTACTTGAAGGAAAAAAAACAGCAGCTGGGATTTTATGACTTCCTAAATTTGGTCTCGTCTAAAAAGACTGAAGGAAAAAGGGATTGAGAAGGTAAAGGAAAACAGGATCTCTGACAAAGCAGATCCTTAAATATTTCACCTTTTGTATGATGATTAAGGAATATAATGCCAAAGATTTGCTCAGGGAGATGACACCCCTCCCTCTCCAAAATGGCTAATCCTGCTGCTTTTCCTCAGAGGATCTTCTCTGAAAATCACAGGAGGTTGGTGTAATTGATGCCATTCTTTGAGGCAGGGAAATGTCAACATCTGTCAACTCAAGGACGACACCCAGCTTTGAACAGCATGTTCAGAGCTGCAGTCCAAAAGAGGGTGGTGGAGCAACGTTTACATTTAGTCACAAGTTGTTTGGCTGTTTGCTTGGCATACTCAGTGGCAGATCTCCAAACTTGCGGTCCCCAAAAGCTAAGCAGCATTCGAGTCGGTTAATATCTGGATGGAGACCACTAGTAAATTCCAGGACAGAAAGCTAGACTGAAGGATAAAAAAAAAGATCCTAGAAGCAAGCATGGTTAGTTCTCTCTGAACAGGGGAAGGTGTAAATCTACATCAACCAGACCACCCACAACATGTATTTTGGCAGTTTTAAAATTTCCAAATGACCAAAGTGGGTTGCAGTGGCATGATTTATATCATTAACCTTTCTTTTATCTCTCATTTCCCCTTTATTTTTTTTATTTTTTTTTTGGTCAAGTGACGCATCCAGCACTGACCATGAAAACCACAATGAGGGGTGAGTGGCTTGAAAATGGCTAAAGGTGTATTGATGGATAGGGTGATGGAGCACCATCCTTCTTGCACATAATTTAGACATATATTGTGAGTAGTTAGGGGGGACAACATGTAACTCCTCCTCTATTACATTTATAGCATGGACAGATTATTGCTTGCAAAGTACCAGTGACTTTGCTATTTCTGAATGGAATGTTCTTTCCTCCCGCCAACTCAGCCTACACTCCCACTTGCATCCTGTGGTTAGGTTCCCATCTTCTGTACGGTACTGAATAATCCCCTTTAAGCTCTAGAAAGACATAAACAAAGCGAACACAAATACTGGCAAGAAAGAGTCCATTTAGATTTACTTTTCACTAAAGCAAAAAACCGTACCAACAATATTTAGGAATGGATAGGGTTTAGAGGCATTAGCAAAGATAAGGGATGATCTTCCATGCCAAAAGTTGTCTTGATGATAGACTCACATCTGAAGCGAATGAAAGGTGGAATTAGAGAGCGGGATGAAAAATTCAGAATATGGAAGACTCTAGCCTACAGGGTCCCTAAAAACAAAGTGAACTGTCTCTACAAGAAAATAATAATAATAAATCCAAAAGCCACCACTGTAATACAAGTAGTCCTTGCTTTATGGCCACAACTGGTATCAGAAACTTGGTCATGAAGTGGTCACTAAAGTGAAAGATCATAAATCTTCAGTTTTTCTTTGCTTTAGACGTGGAAAGGTCGTAAACACCAAGATTCGTCCTAAAGTTGCTGTTTCATCAAAACTGTGAATAATCACCCAAAAAGGCAGTCACTAAACAAGGACTACCTGTATTTTCACGGGGAATAATTGAAATGGAAATTTTTGGATTCTCATCGTCATTTGGGGTGAAATAGAAGAGATGGCAGTAAAGCAGAAAATTCCAAAAATAAGATAAAATGGAGGAGATTATTTTTTTGGAAATCACAATCAGTCTCAAAATGGAAATTGAAAATTGACACAGATATGCACTAATCACTTGTAGATGTAGTTAAAAATTATGGGACACAGGAATGATGGCTGCTATCTCATACGCACAACAGATATATATACAAAAATCCTGGGAGGTGAGGTGGGAGAGAAGGTTATCTATACCTCAGATCTGTTCCGGATCTTGTGGAAAGCTTACAAAGGAAAACTTACAAAGCTACTCCTAAACCAGGTGGATCAATTTAATAATAATTGCCACTTTAGGAAGGTTCTCCAGCATAATTTCTACTTATTAAAGAAAAAAATATTGTTGCTTTGATTATTAACTGTTACCTTTGCTCTCAGACTTTATCTTGACAAGCAGCCATCTATCATTTGGAATGTTTTTGAACATACATTTGATGTTTTTTTTTACTATTTTATGAAAATCATTTGAGACATTTAAAAAAATCAGAAATATCAGCGACAGTGGTTCAAATAAATACTTTCAAAACATGTTCCTATTTCTCTGTATCAAGTTGGGTTGCCTATGGTTAAAAGCAATACACAGGTCCTAAACTCTTTCATAGTTCCCAGAAGATTCTATACCTGGGATTACTAAAAGTGTGAGACAGAAAATATTTGAAAACTAATTTAAACCCAAAAATAATCCTAGCAGAGAGCATGAAAAAAAAAAGAAGAACAGGAGGATGAGAAGGTAATCAGAAGCATCATTGATCCTGGCCCTGACCTTGTGCATAATTAGGATAAACATTCTTATGGTTTTTATCTTTTCCTTTCCCTTTTGTTCCTCTTTTGAAACTTAAAAACTGTCCAAAGAGAAAACCTACAATTCAAAATGCCACTGAAGTACCTTTCCTCTTATGTGAATGGAAATACAAAGCAACACTATGAAGTGCTTTTGAAAAGATACAAGGACACACTAATATAATTTACTGATTCGTATTCAAAAGACCCACTTCTAATAAGTTATTTGTTCAGGCTCCAAGGACAGAGTGGGAAATACAATTAGTTCGTGGAGTTTAAGTCATAACAAATTCCAGCTTCTTCATCAGTGTCCAAATTTTTAAAAATCCAAGGAGATAGGAGATAATGTGATATCTTATTCTCTCTCTGTTATTCATTCTAAATCACAATTTTTGTACTGTTTTTACAATGGCAACAAAATATTTAAAACACAAGGCATTAAAACAAATCCAGGAACCTGCTAGTGCAGCGGTGTCAAACTCGATTTAATTGAGGGCCACATCATGGTTGTGTTTCACCTTGGGGGACCAGGCTGGGCATGGCCAGCTTGACATCATTCATGTTGGGGATGCCTGTGGCAGAATTTTCGGCTGTGATAGCCTCCTGAAAACCTCTGCCAGCGAAAACAGAGCTCGGGGGCCCCCATAAGCAGCTCTCTCAAGCACCACTTTTGTTGGCAGAAGCACCGTGGGCCGGTCCTTTGCTGTTTCCAGGGCGGCCCTGTGGGCCAGATCTAAGCACCCCGCAGGCCGGATCTAGCCCTGGGCCTTGAGTTTGACACCCCTATGCTAGTATTTTAAACACCAGTAACAAAAAAGACAAAGTCTGGAATCTCCTGTCAGGCCCTAAGCCATGAATGACATAAAGGCAGTCCTCAACTTACCACCATTGATTTGGTGTTTGTTTGATGTTACAACGACACTGAAAAAAATGACTTATGACTGGTTTACACATTTATGACTGTTGCAGCATCCCTACAGTTATGTGACCAAAATCTGGGCTCTTGGCAACTGGCATGTAATTATGACAGTTGCATTGTCTTGGGGTCAAGTGATCACCATTTGTAACCTTCCCAACCAGTTTCTGACAAGCAAAGTCAATGGGGGAAGCCAATGATTGGATGATTCACTTAACAATTGTGGCAAAAAGGTCATAAGATGGAACATAACTAACAACTGCCTTGCTTAACAACAGAAATTTTTGGCTCAATTGTGGTCATAAGTTGAGGATTATGGCAATTCTTCCAAGCTGAATTTTTTATTGTTTCACACCAACAAAACAAAATTTTGCCAGCCTGACCAAACTGCTATTTGCATCCACAACATATTCTGTGAACTATTAGGGAGGGGTTATCTTTACCCTCTTTCTTTCACGCATAGTATCTGAGCTGAGTTGCCTCGTACTCCTCTGGAACGAAACTTTACATTCCTCCAACACCTCCATCGATGTTGACCACTTGCTTTTATTCATTTAAGAAGGGGGCAAAGTCCTTCCTCTTCAACCATGCCTTTTTTTTAATTGAAACTCGATTTTTCATAACCATCTTAATACTGTACTTACACTTTTGTATTTATTGTTGTTGGCTGTCTAGAACTTCATCCATGAAGAAAGATTGGATATAAATTAAAATAGTAACAATAATAAATGAATCTCCTGGAACATCTATCTCTGCTTGGCCTGTACCTTACACCCCATCTCCAAACGGTCATAATCAGAGATGGGTGCGTAAAGAATAAATATGCTTTTCTATTTTTTAAATACCCTACAAGTCCAAGATTAAAGTCTTAATTGCAGCTTGGTCACTTTATAGAGTTGATAATACAAGACTGTACTGGGAGGGATCTCTTTATTTACAGTATTTGTATACTGTTGAATCCCAGTGGATGCTTATGAACAGTAGATGGCCAATATGCTGGCTGGAGACTTCTGGGAGTTGAAGTCCACACATCTTACAGTCCCTAAAGTTCAAAAACACTGGTTTATATCAAGGAACCCACTAATCTTTAGCATCATGATAACAGCAATATAGATTGTATATCAACTGCTGCATAAATATACATCAGCAGCCAGGCTCCCTGAATCATGCAGTTTGTGGCTAGTGCTTAAAGTTCACTAACTGCTTCAAAACAAAGGTTAAAAAAATGTATCCCTCCAGATGTTGTTGAACTACAACTCCCAGTGGCTCCAGCCAGTATGCCTAATAGTTGTTGTGGGTTGCAGTTCAACCACAAATTAGGATAATTGCAAATTCTCAATTTCTTCTCCAAAACAAGGCATAATAGATGTATGCTATGCCCATTCAGTATCTTCAAGCCATAATAAACACTTAAGGTTAAAAAGGGAAAAAAGTTTAAAAGTTGTGCCATATGATAATTCATGATAATATAAGAGTATTATTTGTTTGCCACCACACTATGCTAGAAACCTCATTTCTAATGTTCTGATTAATAAAAGTATTCAAAAATATAATCACATTGCTTTGACATTTGATATTTATTTACAAATTATACTGAGTTCTCTCTTTTTGTTGATTAAATAGTCTATAAGTATTTTCAATGCTTGACAGAATAGCAATAGCACTTAGACTTATATACTGCTTTATAGTGCTTTACAGCCCTCTCTAAGTGATTTACAGAGTCAGCATATTGCCCCCAACAATCTGACTCCTCATTTTACCCACCTTGGAAGGATGGAAGGATGAGTTAACCTTGAGCCTGGTGAGATTTGAACTGCCAAATTGCAGGCAGCTGGCTGCAGCAGAAATAGTTTGCAGCACTACCACTGCGGCTCAATGCTACGAAATTAAGCACAGCTTTTTTTTCTTCCTCCCTGGTTCTATAATATAAAAGTCCAAGGCCATATCAGCAGCTTTAAGAAGACACATATTCATACATAATACTCTTAAATCTATATTATTTTGAAAACATTCTCAAAGACCAGGATGGAGAATATTTTTGATTCCCCCATCCAAACACACAGATGTTCAAGCCAGGAAACAGAAGGCAAAAATGTTGTGGAAGCAGAAGGCAAAAATATTGTGGAATCTGTAGGAAACGGGAAGAGAAGCCAAAGGCAAAAACACAGAGGAGAAAAAAGCTGTAATTCAGAATACAACTTTTGCTTGAGGAACATCCCAGGTGCAATAAAAAGCCCAGGAAAGATTGCAAATGCAATCCTGAAGGACAGCTATAAATCAGTCTACATAATACTGAATGCAACAAACCAACATTGTCACTTGGGGCCAAGATATCACAGACAATAGCCACATATTTTTAAAAGGATCCTAACCTGCCCATCCATCTGGTTGCCACAAAATATATCCTTCCACCTGAATGATCAGTGGTGATGAGTTGGATGCAAAGAGCCTTTCTGTTCCAGACTCCCTGAATAACAGAAATGACTAGGTAATAATTCACTAGTGATTAATTCTCTGATATTTGCACAAGGCCGGGGAGATAATGTGCCGAGTGTTGCAATGCCTGTTAGGAAAGGTGTCTCCTTTAGAAGCACCACTGTAACTTAGGCTAGGAGAGCAGAATCAAAGTCCCATTTTTAAGATCACCTTTCCTAACTATCATTATGGGAGTTGTAATCAAACATATGTGGAGGGCTCTAGGTTGGAGAAGATTATCAATGCTATTTTAAAACAAAGAGCTAAGTAAGCAAGAGTTATCTCTCAAGGCCCAGTTGCCTAAGAGCCATTATTTTACCTGTATCAGATAGCCCAAGTTCACCTCAGAGAGTAAATACTGCAGTCTGAGTGCAGGGGAAAAGATAAGGGTTAAAGAAACAGGTGAAAATAGTAGGTAAAATTGAAATAAAATGCTTTTATACTAAAAACAAAATGTCCTAAACATCACCCTAAGCACCTGATTTTTTACAGGCTTAAAATATTTCTACTGCATCTCTTTGACAAAGGATTTAAAACTGCTAACAAAAATAATGAAAACTAGATTTAAAGATGCAGTTATTAAACATTATGGTAGTCTAGAAAGGTGACGATGAGTATTTTAAAGATGAAATCACTGGGGTTTAATTATTTGCTCCGTAAAAAATTCTAAGATAGCTAGTGTTGTAGTTGCGGAAGAGACAAACTGAAAATTTCTTGACATTCTCCCTTTCAGTCTAACCTACATCTCTAAGTTATTTCACAGAGGAAATAAAAATGAAAGAGACACAGGATATACCTCCTTGAACTCCTGGAGGAAAAAAAAGCACAACCATTGGGGGGGAAAGTCAAAGCCACTTTGCAGAATGAGATGAGTGGCATACAAATGTAATAAATAAATAAGAAAATAGCTGGGGCTACCGACCCTTCCTTTTGCATTGCAGAATAAAAAGTGTCATGCAATGTGCTACGCCATCAATGATGCAATTGTCTCCTTCCTTTTCCTAGTAAATTCCCCCTGTATGTGTGTATCAAAATCCGCAAGATGACAAGCACAGATTCATGATTGTTATACCCTCTTTTTACAAGTATGGCAACCGACAGAAGCAAAACATGCAGGTTTGATTGCAATACACCATTTCCCATAACAACCTATGACCTCTTCTATCTTCAACCACTTTCCTAGGTATTTTTCATCCCACCTATCATAGTTGATAGGATATAGCTATTTAGAAACTATGATTTAAACTTGATTTGTTTCCATTTAACATAGCTGTGATTAGGCAGACACTGTCCAACTGGTATGATCTCAGAAGCTGTGAAATCATAGTCAGCTTCAGTGTTTTGATGTCGCTTCCCATTTCTTAATCCTACAAAAATGGCACCTTTGATCAACAGGTCTATCCATATTGAAGGAATGGGCGTGATGGAGTGATGAACTGGATTATGATTTTACTCAAGTTGCTTCAAACTATAAAGTAGTTCTTTTGCAACAAGGGACTAACTGACATGCTGTGATAACTTGGTACCCCATTTCAGAGAAGACTGTGATCCTTGTCGGTAGTGGCCCTAATTGGACAAATTCGGTAAGAACTCACTTCAAGTGATTTTATCACTTCTCCCCAGAATAATACAATTGTCCATTTCAGTGGATTTTCAACTGGTTAACTAATTTTCTGTTGGCAATGCATTAGTACAGTATTTCTCTTCCTGCTTTTGACTGTCCAGAGAGGTCAGTCAATGTTTGGTCAGAGGTTTTAAACAATTCTCATCATTCCTGACCACTGGCTCTGGTGGCATGGACTGATGGGAACTGTAATCAAACCAACTGAAATTGACCCTGTTTGCTTATTTAAAAAAATAAAACTCTTTCCTATAAAAAGGAATCAGCTGTTATAAGAACTTTTTTGGGGGGTGGGGAGGATGGGGTGGGGTGGGGGGTAGAAGGTCAAGGTATATCCATTTCAGTCTACAATTTTGCTTTGGAAAGTGGCCAACTAGATGTCTTTGGAGTAGAAGGTACAGATAGTCCTCAACTTATCACCACAATCGGGACTGTAATTTCTGTCATAACTTGTTGAGCCTTAAGTTTCAAGTTTTATGACAATTTTATGGAATTCTTTAAGTGAATCACTGTGGTCATTAGGCAAATCTCAATTTTCTAGAAATCAGCAAACAAACAAAAAAGTGCTCACAAATCACAATTATATGACTGCAAGATATTGCAACTGGTCATAAATGCAAGCTGGCAGCCTAGTGCCTGGATTGTGATCACAAGATCATGGTGGTGGTGCAACAGTCGTAAGTGTGAATGTAAGTCACTTTTTCCATGATTGTTGTAACTTTGAACCATCGGACAGTTGTAAGTTGAGGACTATCTTTATACCTTTTACCTGGCATTGTAACCACTGGCTTAGGAGACATCAACCTAGAGATGATTCTTGATTAGCCCCTTGAATGAATTCCTTGAATTCATTCAGTCCATTTTAAAATTATCCAAATAACCTTGTAGTCATGAATCCCACTAGTCAGTTATTTGCTGAGCAAGGTGCCCTTCTAGTCTTGCAAGGACAAGCAAATGCTTCTCCACCAAAGATGGCTATTTAGGGATACCAAAAACAAGGTTTTCTCTTCTCAACTTTTCATGGTCCATCCAATTCATTAATTTTAATTTAATTTAATTATGAGATTTATATGCCGCCCTATCTCCCGAAGGACTCAGGGCGGCTTACAATACTAAAAAACACACAATGCAAAAGTTAAAAATAAATTAAACCCAGGGAATCTCATAATCGTAAACTAAAAACAATTAACTCATTTAAAAACCCTCCCCCCATCAGTCTGGGTAGGCCAGTTGAAATAGCCAAGTTTTTAGGCCATGGCGGAAAACCCGGAGGTCTGGGGCCACCCGGAGCTCCAGGGGCAGCTGATTCCAGAGGGCGGGTGCCCCCACAGAGAAGGCCCTATTCCTGGAGGCCACCAGCTGACACTGTCTAGCTGCGGCACCACCAGGAGACCCTGCCTGTGGGAGTGTACTGGGCGTCGGGAAGTCGTTATCGGCAACAAGGTTTCCTGCACGTATCCCAGTCCAATGCCATGAAAGGCTTTAAAGGTCAACACCAGGACCTTGAATCTCACTCTGAGGGCAACTGGTAACCAGTGCAGCTCACGCAGGAGGGGTATAACATGGGAGTATTGGGATCTTCCCATCACAACCCGTGCCGCTGCATTCTGGACAAGCTGAAGCCTCCGGGTGGTCCTCAAGGGCAGCCCCATGTAGAGAGCGTTGCAGTAGTCCAGACAGGAGACGACGAGTGCCTGAGTGACTGCACGTAGGGCATCTCGGTCCAGAAAGGGTCGCAACTGGCGCACCAGACGAACCTGGGCGAATGCCCCCCTGGCCATGGCTCCCACCTGCTCCTCTAAACTGAGCCGTGCGTCCAGGAGGACACCCAAGTTGCAAGCCCTGTCTATGCGGGGCAACACCTCCCCCCAAAGTTAACGATGGAATATTCTGGTGAACCCAAGATGCCAGTACATACAGCCACTCGGTCTTGGTCGGGTTGAGTCAGAGTCTGTCCCTCCCCATCCAGACCTGCACTGCTTCCAGGCACCTAGACATCACTTCGACAGCGACACTGGGTTGGTTAGGTGTGGAGATGAAAAGCTGGGTATCATCACCATACTGATGATACCTCACCCCAAAACCACGGATGATCTCACCCAGCGGCTTCATGTAGATGTTGAACAGGAGAGGCAAGAGGACTGACCCCTGGGGCACCCCACAAGTGAGGGGCCTCGGGGCCAACCTCTGCCCCCCTGCCAACACTACCTGCGTATGACCTGAGAGGTAGGAGAACCACCGTAAAACGGTGCCCCCCATTCCTCGAGGCATCACAGTAAGATACCATGGTCGATGGTATCAAAAGCCGCTGAGAGATCTAATAGGACCAGGACAGAGGAATAACCTCTGTCCCATGCCCTCCAGAGATCATCCACCAGTGCGACCAACGCTGTCTCCGTGCTGTGCCCGGGCCTAAAACCCGATTGGTATGGGTCTAGATAATTGGATTCCTCCAGAAACTTTGGGAGCTGACGGGCCACCATGCTCTCAACAACCTTCGCCACAAAGCGAAGGTTGGAGACGGGATGAAAGTTGTTTAAATCAGCTGGGTCCAAGGCAGGCTTCTTGAGAAGGGGCCTCACCACCGCCTCCTTGAAGGTGGCAGGGAAGGAACCCTCACTCAAAGAAGCATTTATAACTGCCTGTAGCCAGCCTTGTGTAACCTCTCTGGCAGCATACACCAACCAGGAGGGACACGGGTCCAATAAACATGTGGCAGCACTCAGCCTCCCCATGATTCTGTCCACCTCAGTTGGAGTCACAGAGTCAAACTCCTCCCAGATAATACTGCCAAGACCAGTCGTCATACTCCCATCAGACTCTGCCCAGTCAGAGTCCAAGCCCATCCGAATCTGAGCGATTTTGTTCACCAGATGTTGACTAAACTCCTCGGCACGTCCCTGCAGAGGGTCCTCCCCCCCCTCTGGTTAAGGAGGGAGCAGGAGACCCTGAACAGGGTGGCCAGGCGATTATCTGCGGATGCGATGAGGGCAGCGAAGTAAGCACACTTCGCCGCCCTCATCGCAGCAAGATAAGACCTAATATAAGTTCTTAGTTGCAATCGGTCAGATTCGGACTTGCTGGCCCTCCAACCGCTCTCTAGGCCTCTCTTCCGCCGCTTCATTTTCCGGAGCTCCGCACAGAACCAAGGAGCCACTCGGGATCTGCAACGGCCAGAGGCCGCAAAGGAACAACTCGGTCCAGCACCTCGGCAGCAGCCCTCTTCCAGGCATCTGTCAGGGTCTCCACCGAGCTGTGGGCGATGGAGATCAGAATAGACCCAAGCCCCATCTGGAACCGCTCCGGGTCCATTAGGTATCTGGGGCGGAACCATCTTATCGGTTCCGCCCCCCAGCGACGAGGGGTGGTATATTGGAAGGCTAAACGAAGGAGATAATGATCTGTCCATGACAGGGGGTTTATGGTTAACGAGCCCCCCCAGATCATTTTTCCACTGTTCCGAGATAAAAACCAGGTTGAGCGTGTGTTCCCCCACGTGAGTCGAGCCCTGTATTATTTGGGTCAGGTCCAGGGCCGCCATGGAGGCTCTGAACTCCTATGCCAACCCCGAGGCCTCTCCCAGAGAAGGCAGGCTGAAATCCCCCAGCACCATAAGCCTGGGGAACTCAACCGCCACCTCCGAGAGGACATCGAGGAGTGCAGGCAGGGCTGTCATCACACAGCTGGGAGACAGGTACATGAGCAACAAGCCCAACTGAGCACCAGGGCCCAACCTCAAGAGGAGGGACTCACATCTGCCTATCTGCGGAACAGTGGTCTCCCTCGGACAAAGTGCCTCCCGGATCACAACCGCCACTCTCCCACCCCTACCCTGGGCTCGAGGCCGGTCAGCACATGGAAACCTGGCGGGCATAATTCCACCAGAGGGACTCCCCCCTCTGGGCCTAACCAGGTAATGTAATGTAAGCCAGGTCCACGCCTTCCTCCTCGATCAGGTCCCTGATGTGGGGAGCTTTGTTCACCATGGACCTGGCATTCAAATACCCTAGCCCTAGCCCAGGGTTCCAATCATCCAGGCCCCCAGGGGTGCAAGGATGAATTTGCGGGTTGGAGCGCACCACCGCTTGGAGACAGCGGGGGCACACTCCCAAAAAACGGTATGGCCCACCGTCCCTACCTCTGCTGCCATTCCCGAGCACCGTGGGGATTGCTCCCCCAGCCCCCCCTCCAGAGCCCCTGCCAGCCCCGGCCCCCCCACCCCCCAACCGTGACCCATTGCTAACCCGGACTGAAAGTAGCCCAGTGGAGCCCCCCCAATTCCAACTGGGCTGAGCGACCCACCCTCCTCCCTAACCCCCTTAAAAATTTATCTAAAAATTTAATCTATCCGATCTTGGGGCCCCTACCCCTCCTCCCTGGGCCCCTACCCCTCCTCCCTAGACCCCAACCCACATCCGCGCAGTGCCACCTCTCAGGATTCCAAAATCATTAGCAACGCTGACAAAATGAACAATATTACAGTTTTCCCTAGTAATCAATCCAGTACTTCCCCTAATTTCCCAGCATGCTGGTGAGACAGATTTAATGAACCACAGCTGTCATATCATTTGCATATGACAGACTATTTATGGGGAGAAATGGGGTATCAAAAAAGTCAAGATGGCAGCCACAACCATGGGATCAAAGCCCAGCCAGTTTTTAGTGCAGCCAAACATATAAAGGGGAGGAGCTTGAGTTTTTGTTACCTTCCTAATGTTTTTAATCCTCAGTGTCTCCCAACAGATACCACTATACCCAATCGGGCTACAGGAAGATGTAAATCAACAACATCTGAAGTTCTACAGGTTGCCCACCCAGATAGAGGCCTTTCTTTGAAAAAAACATAGAAAGAAAAGAATCTGTACAAATTGGAAGAATATCTCAGCTGGAAAGAAAATAATAGCATGGCAAGTGAGGACATAATTAATCATGAACCTCACAAAGTTGCCATTCCTCGATCTGTTGAGAAAAGAAAATCCAGATAATGATACTAGAGCTCCGTTGCTATTCTCCATAACAAATGGGCCATAGCAACTGTTCAGGCTTTGGAACCAGTTATAACTGGGCTCTTGATAAGGCATATATTTTACCACACTGTAATCATATGGTGAATATGGGAGAAAAAGAGGCACAGAATAAAAATTGTTATGGTTCAAAAACTTACCTTCCAATTAAACTTCAAGTGAGACAGAATAGATAATCAGCTCCAGCAGTCTTCCCCAGCCTGGGGGCCTTCCAGATATGTGGACCTCAACTCGCAGAAGTGTGGTGATTGCTGAGATTTTTGAGAGTTGACGTCCATCCATCTGGAGGGTGCCAAGGATTGGGAAATCTGGGACAGAGCAAACAAACAGAACTTTAGTGAAAAGATGAAAACAAGACACTGTCATTTGCTTAATCTTAATAACACAGGGTTAAACCAAAGCCTTCATCATTTTTTTTATAAGTAGCTAAGAACACCAGGTTGTGCTGGGCTCAACAAAAAAGAAAAGGCAGAACTTTGTGGAAATCAAATTGGTCCTCCAAAATTTCCTTCAGTCTACATGCTGTCTATGATGAGAATAGACTCAAAGGAACAATTGGTTAGCTGCATTCAGCATGTTTGTCATCAAGATGTTCTTACAATATATTGAAATCTGACTTCTGTAATCCCAGATAGCATGGCTAGGCATGCCTAAAGACAATGGAGTCATAATACATCTCTAGGGCACCTATTAACTTAGGAAAATTCCCAAAATCAAGCCAGAACAATGTTATATCTGATCTAGTACCATGGCAGGGAAATACCATGTAGTAATTTTTTTCAGTAAACAGATGGACATGCCATCTTTGAAGGTATGATAAACCAACCTTCTACAAGTTGGGACCTTTCATTCTAATTATACTGAGAGGGTCTTGAAACTTCCTTGCCTTGAAGACGCAACAGTGAGACTAAGTAGGCTAACCTTGGAAATCTCCCATGCTTCCCAGAAAATGGACAGGTGAAGGACATGTATCCCAGCAGAAGTACTGTTAATGGTGAAATCATTAATGTGCAAACAATTGAGCAAATTGGCCTGAAACAGCATGCTGCAAAAATGCAGAGTAAATAGGCTACTTCCTTTAGTGAGAACCAATTGCTGTATCTTCCTTCAATCACTAGATACTAATATGAAGCAGACTGACTCTTCATCTATCTTCTAAAATTACACTCCTTACTGGAGTGCTTCAAGGACACTGACACCCTACATTAGATGTGCTAACTCTCAGAAACTTCCTTCAGGCATAAAGACCTGACTTCTATAATGGGCCCTGCAATCATCAGGTAATAAGAATGTGAAATGTTCCAGTCAGACTTGAAGATGCTATTATACTTCAGTAGCTCCAGTTCTGCCACTTGACTGGAAAGCCATTCTAGGCTGAATTGGGCATTCTGAGAGAAGGCCATATCTGAGCGATAGGACCATGTTTTTGCATACAGAGTCTCGAGATTAGCACTTGGTTTTATCAGCTAAGAAAGTTATCAGGAAGGCTCAGAAAGATGAAATCTCGGAAAGCTACTCTATTAGCAAAATACAGGCTGTCTTGCACTTACAACTATTCATGTAATGACTGTTCAAAGTTACAAAAGCACTGAAAAAAGTGACTTACAACCAGTCTTTTTTTTTTAATTACATTTATATGCCGCCCTTCTCCGGAGACTCAGGGCGGCTTACAATTTTTGGGATACAACCCAGTGTGCTCAGCAATAGCCTTCATTCCATTGTATATGCCTGCTTATTACTAAGCGGCATTTTTACAAGGTCAGCTAATTGCCCCCAACAATCTTGGGTCCTCAATTTACCCACCCCGAGAGGATGGAAGGCTGAGTCAACCTTGAGCCTGGTGGGATTCGAGCCTACAGCAGTTGTAGGCAGCTGGAACTTAAGTGCAGGCAATTAACAGCCTGAGCCACCGATAGTCACATTATGACTATCATAGCAATCCCACAATCATGTCATCAAAATTCAGGCACTTGAAAATCTGCATGCATTGACAACCATTGTAATGTCCCAAGGTCACATCCTCACCATTTGTCACTTTCTCAGCTGCGTTCCAATAAGAAAAGTTAATGTGGGAAGCTGGATTCACTTAACAATCCCATGATTCACTTAACAATGAATGTGATTCACTTAAAAACCGTAGCAAAAAAAAGTCTGTAAAATTCTTTTAACAAGTAGCTTGCTTTTGCAATGGAAATTCTGGCCCCAACTGTGGTTTTCAAGTTGAGAATTACTTGTAGATAACACTGCGCTATGTGGGCTAAGGATCTCTTTTAAGGTAGTTTATCATATTCTAGTGGGTTCATGAACAACTTTATGGAGGCATAGATATATTCCAAAATGATTATCTTCCATTTGTAAATTTTGGAATGCATGGTATCCATCAGAATACAAGAATAGCATGAAGTTTACAAAGTTTCCAGGAGCTTATGATTTCTTTTAAGCTTTCAGAGGATCTAATAATGACATTGTTTTAATGTGGATTAGGTTTCTCCCCTTCACCATGAGCAATCTTGGCTGATTATGAGCACAGCCTTCAGCCAGAAAGTAAAAATGACCATATTTTGTGGTTTTTAAAGTCCAAACTTTTCTGTTTTTGTTCACGCCTTTTTGTTCTTTCCATCCAAAGCCATGCTCCCTCTTTACAACCGATATTCAGTTGCCATTAGTTTTCCAAGAACATAATACTCCACATTTGTACAAACAGTAAATGTGAGATACAGGGGACAGTGTTGTGGTATTATGGCTCGGCTGCACAAAATGAGAATAATAACCCCGTGTACCCGAAAATCAATGTCTTTTTCCAAGTATTTTAGAAACTGTACTCATTATTGCTCACACTGGCCACATTTGCTGATCCAACTATGCCAGAAAACTAAGTGAAAAAGGAACATTTTAGTTTTGCAACAGACCTTGGAGAGCATCCCCGAAGTTACCCAATCAGAACTCTGAACAGGCTGGAATTCATCTTTGCAAACTCTTATAAACAACAGGGCTGCAGAAGAAATCTACATTGCATCGCTGAGCTCGAACTCCAGCGTTATTACTCTAAGCCCCAAGTAAATCCTACACAGATCATTCTCTGACCTAGAGCCAAGAGCAGCTTCAGTTTGAACTTTCAATTGCATGAAGCTGCAGGCAATCCTGCAATCCTGTTCTAATCTTGTGGCTGGAATCTGCCCAGACATTTGCAGCCACTGCTTAAAAATAAAATCAGATTTCTGTGTCTTGCTTTAATCAATCTGCTAAAACAAATGTTTGCTTTCAGGGATTATGAAGAATCCAGAAAAAAAAAGGTTGCTCAAAGGGCAGGCTCAGATTATTAAGCGAAGCCACACTTTTAAACAATCCATTCATGCCATCCATGTATCGTAAATTCCAAAATTTAACATAGGTGCAGGAACATGTGTGCACCAAATGAGCTTGGCATTGTGGCAGTGATGCAGCTCTAGAAAAGCATCTTTAGATACACACAACAAAAGTGTTTATCTCTGGTACTGAAACCCATAGCAACACTTGCTTAGGGTATTATTGTATACCATGTTACATTTACATTAATATTTAGTTCTTCGGCAGCCAAGTGTGCAAATGTGGCCTTTATCCCTGGCTATGTGAACTGCAGGTCAATTATAATTTGTCTTATAATTTGACTTATAATTTGTTTAATATGTTTTTAGGTAATTTATTGTTATTGTTGTATTTTAGCTGTGAGCCACCCCGAGTCCTTTGGAGAGATAAAGTCCACAAGAAAACACTAGGCTGTTTCAAAACAAAGTAATTTCACAAGAAGAGTTCTCCACTCCTCTACTCGTTGCAGAATACCTTATGCCACCAGACTTGAAATTCTAGACCTAGAAAACCTAGAACTGCTTTGGTCCAATCTAAGTAAAGTATATAAAATTATACATTGCAATGTCCTACCTGTCAATGAATACTTCAGCTTCAACCACAACAATACAAGAGCACACAATAGATATAAACTCATGGTAAACCGCACTGAACTTGATTGCAGGAAATATGACTTCAGCAACAGAGTGGTCAATGTCTGCAATACTCTACCTGACTCTGTGGTTTCTTCCCCAAACCCCTAAAACTTTAACCTTAGACTGTCTACTATTGACCTCACCCCTTTCCTAAGAGGTCTGTAGGGGGCATGCATAAGCGCACCAACGTGCCTACAGTCCCTGTCCTATTGTTTCTTTTTATTTTTCTTATATGTATCCATTTCATGTATTCATAACTATGTTTATATTACACCTGTTATCTTATAATCGCTTGACAAAATAAATAAATTAATAAAAAATATTTCTGAGTGTCTGAAACCCTTGCCACCTGAATTTTCCTCCTGCTCCCCATTCATTGCACAACACAATCATCACAAATGCTCAGGTTTAAAAACACAGCCTAGTGGGTAACAGAACAGCTTATTACTTGTGGTCCTTGACTTACGACCACAATTGAGCCCATAAGTTATGTTGTTAAGTGAAACATTTGTTGAGCGAGTTTTGTTCCATTTTATAAGCTTTTTTGCTGCAGTTATTAAGCAGCTGATAAGTGAACAACAGTTTTTAAGTGAATTTGGCTTCCTCCTTGACTTTGCTCCTCAGGTCATAAAAGGGTATCACATGACCTTGGGACAAAGGAATGGTCATAAGTACGAGCCAGTTGCCAAGCATCTGAATTTTGATCAGAAAGGGAAGGATGGGAGTTTCTTAGGAGGACACTTCCCTCTTCCCCTTTTATCCCCAATAAAGACAGATACTTACGACCACAATTGAGCCCAAAATTTCTGTTGTTAAGTGAAACATCTGTTAAGTGAGTCTTGCCCCATTTTATTGCCATCATTGTTATGTGAATCACTGCAGTTAATAAGTTAGTAACCCAGTTGTTAAGTGAATCTGGCTGCCTTGCTGACTTTGCTTTGTCAGAAAGTCGCAAAAGGGGATCATATGAATCTGGGACAATGCATCTGTCATAAATATGAGTCAGTTGCCCAGCATCTGAATTTTGATTACAGGATCATAGGGATGCTGCAAAGGTTGTAGCTGTGAAAAATGGTCATAAGTCACTTTTTTCAGTGTCGTTGTAAACAAACTGATGTAAGTTGAGGACTACCTGTACTTAAAACCGTAAGCTCAACCTTGGGACAGATGAAATGAAACCAAACAGAAAAGGAAAAGCAGATGGGAAAGTTTTTAAGATGTCTGCCTGGTGTTTGATAGACTCAGACTCTAAACGGGAACCTTGTGTCTTGCAGCGAGCTATTGTAGTTTGGTGTAATACAAGAGCTGACACTGAAGCTAATTGCCCAATGTAGTTGGGACAGGAAAATGATTTTCCTTACATACGTTAAAATCTTGTTTAACCATGACAGCTTTAGAATTTGTGACTCTTTCAACCATTCATTTCTAAGTAGATATTTCTAAATATTATAGACTAGCTCTATACCCGTGCTTCGTTATGAAGCTTAGTTTTTGGGGAAGAAAATAAGAGGAAAAACTGCGCCTCTACCGCATCCATCGGTATTCATTTGGCTAACGTCCTGTCAGTGTGTGAGACAGTTGAGGGCTATTGGGAAACTGAAACATGGAAACTGAAACAGTATTTGATGTGTGTACAAGGAGACAGTAAGAAGCCTGGGCGTGGCTTAGCTCAACTGTTCTGTACTAAAGCTGGTTGCTGCTGTGAAACTCCTCTCCTCTGCTTGTGTTTTGCATTTGAAACAGATTTCTTTTCAGGTGGGGAGGGGGAGTAGAACTCCTTAGCATCATAATATATTAATATACGAAATACTAATCCTCTGATGGTCATTTTGAGAAATCCTTTCTTAGTGAACACCTAGAAGCCAAGATACATGACAAATTTCAAGTTTGTAGGCTGTATGGTTCTGGAGATTTTGTGATGATGCGTGAGTGGTATTTCGCTTTTATATATACATAGAGTACGTGTTCTCTCTGAGGTTGATCTTCATCAATAAGGCTTTTAAGTTATACAATAAAAACAGCTTTCTTTCTTTCCTTAGGTGAATTTTCTGGGAGGGAGGATGAGCGAGCATGGATGTCCTGAGAGAGAATTTTTACTGAGGCTTTTATTAATTGTTCTCCCTTCTTTGAACTACCTGATTGCCATCTCTGGGGGAAAGGACAAACCTGAATATTGGGGGGTGTTTCCAGTTCTCAATTGACCATTCTCATTTAAGAACCTGGAAGCATCCTGAAATTTATTTCCAGTTTTTTTTTTTACTTTTGAATCTTCCGCTGCAGGCATTTTCATACAGGCCCTTTGTAATGCACCAGAGACTTGAGTTCTAAGATTTGAGATTGGAGAGAGTCATAAACTGTTGTTTCCGATAGCAGCAAGAGGCAAACTGGGCCCAATTTGCTGACCATAACAGTTTCTCTTGTCTGTTAATCCCTGGCTTTGACTCTTAGCCTTTTCCCAATCTATTATAGTAACTATGCCACAAGAAAGCTGGGGAAGATAGCCAGCAAGGCCACTGAGAAAATGGATACCAAAGACTGTTTTAATCTCTGGCCACAAAGAATGTACCCTGGCTTTGACTTTCATAACCATAATTATCTTTCAGCTGGGAAATAAGGTGAGCCAAGAGCCAGGGGCTCTCAGATTTAAATCTAATTTTAAGATTTAAACCTAAGTCATGCAAGCTTTAAAAAAGCAACCTTAATATCTTCTCTTGTGACTCAGAGGATAGTAAATGGAGCCACAACATTTGGTCAATTAATGAATTAATGAATTAATGAATTACAATTTACAAGGCTTTTGAGCTATTAAAGAGCAGTACTGCTTCATCAAGAACTAAGATGTTTTTCCCCTTATAAAAGCAAGCTCAGAGTGATTTTCCATGTTCTTTAATTTCACATTCTTCTCTTCCAGGATTCTGCTGTTCCATCCTCCCCCATCAAAATAAAATGTTCCATTTCCATGTATGTTTATAGTCTTAAAACTTTATTAGCTACTCAATCAAAATGATTTTCATCAACTGACAGTCCTTTCCTATGGAGTTTAAAATGACTTTTTTTTAGATCTATCCTCCCAAACCAAGCAAGCTCCAGATATCTGTGCAGGTCAGAGAGAAGCTGAAAACCAACTTACCTTAAGGGAGCCAGGTTGAAGAATTTCAATATTCTGATTAGATTCATGTTTAGATAAGCGGTGTTATCACTGGTCTCTGATCAGAAGTTCTCTAAATAGTACCTCTTCCACAAAAGGTATGCTAGTTGGGGAAATAATGAGAATTGAAGCCAATAGTGTGGAGTGTGGAGTAATAATGAGAATTGAAGCTCCATAGTGTAGAGTGTGAAATGTTGACCTAGAACTATTATATAAATACCATGTAGTTCTAAAATAAGTATACCCTCCTCAACCATCTGTAATGTCCCAGATTCATTTTATTTGTTCTCTTTACCATCCAATTTCGACCATGTCTCTGCCTGGTTTCACCATCATGGTATGATTACCCAATGCCAAAGAGAAGAAGCAAACTGCTTGTCCTTGGGGGTTGTTATAAAATTTGTGATTTGCTTCTGATGACAGCTACAGACATTCCAAAACAGGGTACAAAATAGGATTAAGAGAGATGAAATTGCATCATCTTAAAAACTGTAACATGTTAACATGTTAAAACCAGGACAACAATTCTTACGTCTCCAGTAAAGGAGAATATTTGTAGTTCAGGGTGGAATGAGGGGTCCTTGGTATTCTCCAAGCTTGGTTGTTTGCTTGCAGGCATTTCGTGACTCAAACTAATGCTAGCACTGATGATGTTACCTAATTTGGGTCATGAAATGTCCGCATGAAAACAGCCAAACTCAGAGAGCATCAAGGATATCTAATCTTATGTCCATAACAATTTGGCTTTGCAGGAGTCAGCTCATTTCATTTTCTGAGTCTGAAAATAATTGTTATGTTGAAAAAATATTTACACTGAATTCCGATGATCTTGTCCATTTTTAATAGCATTGCACCTGCAGTGGGTGCTCCCACCCCTCCCATTACCTTCTATTGCTAAAGGCACAATTATCTATGCTAGTTAAAAATGTGGGTTGGTTTTTAAGTGGCCATGAATATCTACAAACATTGAAAATTAGCAAATGTATAAAACGTGATGAGTCAGAAACCAGGAGACCTGAGCCTTAGGCATGAAAGCTGCTGGATGACTTTGGGCCAGTCACACTATCACACTCAATTTACCTCAGAAGGTAGTTGTGGGAGAAATAGGAGAAGGAAGGACTAGTAGGTATGTTCATCACTTTGAGTGGTTTACAATGCTGATATAAAAATGAATAAATGTATTCTTTTTTCTTTTTAGGAATTTTAATTTGTTAAATTTGCTCCATTCATCCATTGTAACAATACAATGAATATTCTAATATCAAGTAATTACCTTAAGATCCAAAATGGTTCCTGAATCTACACAGAAAAGCACCAGGGTAATTATATGATGAGAGAGACCAGTTTGGCTGGGGATTTGCACAACATCAAAAATTAACTGTGGGTTGGACAAGATTTATACCCTCTGTGATTTGGAAGATGGTAGGGAAGAAGGCACATAAGGAATCTAAAGATTTGGCTAGGCATTATAATGCTACATTTAAAAGTCATAAGAATATAGAAAAAGCTATCTAACTAACTACACTTCCTGTCCAGCATTGGAATTGGAGCCAACTAAATGCTCATGAGAACCTGAAAGCAGCACAGAAATGTAATAGCTCTCCCTGGTTTGGAGCAAACTGCCAGTCACTGTGTTTATCACAGCAGTGTTTCTGTAAAGAGCAGCATGCTTTCCAGGAAAATCCTCATTTTGTTATACTTAAATCAGTATATATAGTAAGGTAAAATTCTATACACAGTGATTTGCAAGAAAATATGTGAAAATTAAGGCTTAACTAAGATGAACAACCCCTTTCAAATCATGATCTCAAACCAGAATGACAGTCTATCAAGCCTCATTAACAGTTGTTTGGATGTGTAAATCCAGTTTTAGGCTTAGAATCCCTTGTTATTTTTTAACATGCAACCAACCTTTTCAACATTCAATGTAAACAGATTTTGGAAACTGACCTTAAAAGGTAAGTTTCCCAAGGTTTATTTTATTTACTTATTTATTTATTATGAGATTTATATGCCGCCCTATCTCCCTGAGGACTCAGGGCGGCTTACAATACTAAAAAACACCACAATATAAACATTAAAATCAATTAAACCAGAATCTCATAAATCGGTTAAAAATTTAAAACTACCACTAAAAAACCCTCCCCCCCCTCCGGGTAGGCTAGTTGGAACAGCCAAGTTTTTAGGTCACAGTGGAAGGATTGGAGGTCAGGGGCCACCCGGAGCTCCAGGGGTAGCTGGTTCCAAAGGGTGGGCGCCCCCACAGAGAAGGCCCTACCCCTGGGAGTCGCCAGCTGGCATTGCCTGGCTGACAGCACCCTGAGCAGGCCCTGCCGGTGGGAGCGCACGGGTCGTCGGGAAGCTGTTATCGGCAGCAGGGTTTCCTGCAAATACCCCGGTCCAATGCCATGAAGGGCTTTATAGGTTAGCACCAGCACCTTGAATCTCACCCAGAGGGCAACCGGTAACCAGTGCAGCTCATGTGGGAGGGGTGTAACATGGGAGTATCGGGAACCTCCCATCACAACCCGCGCCGCTGCATTCGGACAAGTTGAAGCCTCGGTGGTCCTCAGGGGCAGCCCCATGTAGAGGTTTGTACCAGGCACTTTCAAAATTCCCAAAAACTTTAGCTGAACGATAACTGTTTAAAATTTAAATATCTCATTACTTAAGCATATAATTTTGTTCCTCATCTTAAGTGGTACCTGAAGATGCTTTAAACCTTGGCTGGATATTGCAGGAATTGTGGGCCTGACAATCTAAAGATGAAAGTCAAACATGAACCTTGGTTTCTGATAAACTGGGGTAGTTCAGCATCATCACACTGTAGTTTGGCATCCATGAGTCAATGTACACATTTCTTCAACAAAAAAAAACAAGGTTTCTTGCCATATTTATAAGAAATGTAGAAATGTTGATCATTTTTATATATTGATGGAATTCTGGGAAATCCCACGTTTTGAAATGCCCATATTTATTTGGAATCTATGAGCATAGAAATCAATGCTTTGTTTAAAATGTGACATGAGAACAAGACAGTTTTTTAAAACACGAATTGATCACTTGTTTTTATTCATTAATACTTTAAAAGTGGGTTGGAAAATAGGTAAATCTGGAATAATCCATTGATTTTGGGTGATTTGCAATAGATTTCCAGCTGATTGTCAATAGCAAGTATACAATCCCTTGCCACCATTGTAAACAGGGTGACAAGGAGCATGCTCTATTTTTCATCATTTGCATAACAATGTCACGAGACCGTGACATTATAGGAGCATCTGTCAAATGAGTTTGTTTCATCAAATAGCCTTCACTGCTTAAATAGGGAGAATTTAAAGGTGCCAGGACTGGATATTTCTGAAGCAATGTTCTGTTCATTCTGTTGCTCAGAGCGTAATTTCCTGATCAGAATTCCATAATTCTAAATTTTCTAAGTATGTGCAGACTTTTTGCATATACCTTAATTGAGAGAGGTATATTGATAGATAAATGCCAGGTGGATGAATCACAAGCTGGAATTAAGATTGACAGGACAAATATCAACAACCGCAGACGATTTCACTCCAATGGCAGAAAGTGAACAGGAACTAAAGGGTCTCTTGATAAGGGTGAAAGAGGAGAGTGCCAAAGTTGGCTTGAAACTCAATATTAAAAAAAACCCTAAGATCATGGCATCCGGTCTAATCATTTCCTGACTAATAGAAGGGGAAAGAAATGGAAGTAGTGACAGATTTTATTTTGGGGGGAGGGTTCCAAAAACACTGCAGATGGTGACTGCAGTCATGAAGTTAAAGGATACTTTCTCCTTGGGAGGAAAGTTATGGCAAAACTAGGCAGTGTAATAAAACACAGAGACATCATTACATACATTACTACTGGGAAACCCATAGCTTTGACTGGAAGGATCTTCTCGACAAAAGTCCATACAGTCAAAGCTATGGTTTTCCCAGCACTAATGTATGACTGTGAGAATTAGACCATAAAGAAGTCTGAGCACTGAATGATTGATGCTTTTGAACTGTGGTATTTGACAAGACTGTGGAGAGTCCCTTGGACTGCAAGGAAATCAAATCAGTCAATTCCAAAGGAAAACCCTGGTTGTTTTTTAGAAGGACAGATACTGAAATTGAAGCTCAAGTACTTTGGCCACCAAATAAGTCAGGGGTGTCAAACTCTTCATCATGTGACGTAGCATGACTTTTTCCCCCTTCGCTAAAATGGTGGTGGGGGTGGCAAGCATGTGACGTATCCGGCCTGCGGGCCTCGAGTTTGACACCCCTGAAATAAGAAAAGGAGACTCATTGAAAAAGACCCTGATGTTGGGAGAGATTGAAAGCAAAACAAGAAGGAGATGGCAGAGGATGCGATGGTTAGATAGTGTGATCGACGCAGTGAACACAGGTTTGGGCAGATTCCGGGAGACAGTGGAGGACAGGTATGCTAATGGTCCGTGGGGTTACAAAGAGTCGGGCATAATTTAGCAACTGAAGAACAACAAAAACTGATAGAACTCTGGAACAAAACCAAATAGATTCTTCCTGTATTTATAGGCAAAGCATAATAAGAAAGGTGTAAAGGGCTATTTTCTTTTCTTTTTAAGTAATTAAAAATATACAGTATATTAGAGTATGTGAATAGATACATTATCTTAATAAAATTCTCCCCATCCTTTCAGGATTTCTATTTCAATACTGCATTAATATGAAAGACTAGATTTTTGCGCAAATAGTTTAGTTGTTGTGATGAAGTAAATATATCTGTCAAACGTCTCTCTCTTGCCATTTGAGTTATCCTAGGTAGACAAACAATTTAAGTGATAAATAGAACCGTAGCATTGAATCACTGTGTTCCAAATAGCTTATTTCTGTTCAAGTATCTTACTTGTAAGACAGGTGTCTTAAAAGCACAGAGAAAATAGAACCTTACTCTTTTATGTATTGTACTAAACATGGTTTGTTTAACTAGTTTATTGGCTAAGCCATACCTGTCTGGTTTTGCACAACAGATAAAACCCCTAAACATGATTAACAAACCACAATGGATGGCTTCATATATCTTGTTAAGCCATTAACCAACCTTATCATGGTTTACCTGAGGGGCTGCTGAACTCTTTGGACTGGAGGTACATTAGGAAGGTTGCCACCCTCTCAGCCAAGCTCCACAATCACAACCCACAACCCACCCTCTCAGCCAAGCTCCACAATCACAACCCTGACTTACAAAAGTCAGAGACGGTAAACAACTAGAAAACACTTATCTCATCAGTGTTCCCACCAAAAGAAGAATGGACAGAATCAAGAAAAATAAGTGTGCCTAGATTTTCTAGGAAACTTTTTTTAATCAGACAAAACACCCTAATCCAAGCTTGTCTCCACAAAAGCTTGCCCTTCTACCAAGGGAAGTAAAAGTGCCATCTCAGAACTGCAAAAAAGTACTTAAGAAATTTGTTTTGGACAATCTTATAAAAAAGTAAGAATAATACTACATCTATGTTTCACATAGTAGAAGAGGCAGAACTTTGGCACTGAGTAAAAAGAAAAGAGCAGCCAAATACATGTAGAATCCACCAGCTTTGCAAGCAAGATTCCAAAGATGGAGTTCTAAGCATCATTCACTGCATATAATTCCATAATGTTGAGCATCAAAAATTATTCCTAGCATACTCCGTGTGTGCATGTGTTCGCATGTATGTGTGTGTGTGTGTATATGTGTGTGTGTGTATCTATATCTATATATATTTCTATCTATCTATCTATCTATCTATCTATCTATCTATCTATCTATATCATATATTTCTATATCTATCTATCTATCTATCTATCTATCTATCTATCTATCTATCTATCTAATCTCCTCAGTTCAAATTATGCCTAATGAGATAAAGCTAGCATCATCCATGTATAACAAAATAAAACAATAGTTTACCAACCAGATTAGATAGCAGACAATATTCAATGTACAAAAAAACCCCTAATTAATAAGTGTAGGAGGTAAATTACCATAGGGCTAACAAACAACCTTGTTTGATACTTTTTCAGTTAGGGATAGCTGGCCTTTCTTGAATGGATATCACCACAGAAAATATGCACCTCTTAGTCTACTACAGCTTCCCTCAAAGTTGTCTTTTAATATCAAATGCTGAGTTGAGATCAACAGTAGTTTACACAGAGTAATAATTTTCTGGAATTAAATCTGCCACCATTAATTTACAATCTGTCCTTTAGATGTGATTATAATGCATCTGTGATAGAAAAAAATGTGCCTGAACCAGGAGTCTTCCCATTCTGTCTATATATCTGTGGAAATCAAATCATTGCCAGAGGCTTGATAATTGCTTAATCAATCAATCTCATGATAATTTTGGCCCATCCTTTAACACCTTCTAAGTCACGGGTGTCAAACTCGCCATGTCATGTTGCCGTCACGTGGCATATTGCAATGTTTTTCCCTTCGCGGAGCTTGGGTGGGTGTGGCTTACATATGATGCATCCGGCCGGTAGGCCACCAATTTGACACCCCTGTTCTAAGTGAAATGTAAGGATGGTGAGAGAAGGCTTTCATGTAAAGTAATTTTTTCAAGCGTCTTCCAAAATGTAACTGTATGATTAAGGTTCTCTTTTCTTAAAGTCACCCCAAGTTACTACTCCTTGGCTTACAACCATTTGTTTAGTGACTATTCAAAGTTACAATGGCACAGAAATAAATGACTTATGACTGTTTTTCACATTTACGATCCCATGGTCACGTGACCAAAATTAAGATGCTTGGTAACTGGTTCATATTAATGATGATTGCAGTGTCCATTTTTTGCAAATGCAATGATCATTTTTTGCAACCTTCTGCCAAGCAAAGTCAATGGGGAAGCCAGATTCACATAATAACCATATTACTAACTTAACTACTGCACTAATTCAGTTAACAAGTATGCTGGAAAGGTTACAGGGGCAAAACTCATTTAACAACTGTCTTGCTTAGCAACAGAAATTTTGGACTCTATTTTGGTCGTAAGTTGAGGACTACCTGTATTGCTGCAAAAAAACAAACTGAAGGAGTCAGAGAATGATGAAGATTGTCACCATCATAATTTAAAAGTGCCTTATAAATGGATAAATGCGCTTTTAAGTTTTGGGAGTTTATTTATGAAGCAGATTTAAAATGTTATTTATGAACCAAATGAGGTGTTTCTGGAGCAAAATTAAGCTTTTAGAGGTGTAATAACAAGGGATGTGTTGTTTCCCTTCTGAGATCAAGGATTTAAAAGAGACAAGAAAGCTCACAGCTCAGCATGGATTTACATCTTGACTGCATGACAGATTTGCAATTTCAGCAGAAAAGGCCTTGTTTTTTTTGGGACTGCCTAATTTATTTGACCACTGTAAATAGAAACTGGAATTCCAACACACAACGTACGTCCTGTAAAATCTAAATGTTATAGTCTCCTTTACAGGCATTAATCTTAAGGTTGAAAATACCATGAAAATCAATGTGTCTTAGGGATGGCGCTGGATTTTTTTCTTGCTAAGACTCTTAAGGATTGACCAGCTAATCTACATATTGGCCACCCATATAAAATGGAGACTTTGTACTACTCAGATGATATTTATTTTATAACCCTGTCAAAAACTGTCAAAATGGTTGAGGGTGGGGGGAGAGATCAGGCTAAGTCTGAGCATATTTTCTCAGGTCAAATGGGATCAGCAAAGATCTTCTAGACTGCCAGATTTATTCTGTTTCAAGCAGAAGATCAGATCTCCACCAGTTTTTCTCAACCTGGAAGTCATATAAAGTAGAGAATGCTGGAGGTACAAACCCTTAAACTGGAGGGAGGGTGTCTTGTTAGTTAAGCTTCATATTTTTATTTAGCAAAAAAAGGATCTTGTATATTAATACACGTAATGGCCTTCAGTCTGGTTTATGGATGGCATCTTGGAAAGTTTCCTCACTAGGTAAGTTTCTCCACCAATCTTGAGTCTGCAAAAACTACACTGGAATTAAATTTGTTGCCAATGCCAATCCTATTGTTCCTTCTGTTCTAAATAGCTGAAGTCAGCTGACTTCTAATCAACTGTTAAGCGATAACCCCTAGTTGATTTTGCTCATTTTTAGGCTGCTCTTGGACAGAGTCAGAATAAGGAGGAACATCAGTAAAGTTCCATGAAGATATGGAGGGCAAATATTAAATTCCCATCTCAATTTCATACAGACCTACTTTTATGCTGTCTACAAGTAGGAGGGGCACAGAAAGATATATGAGGCAACAGAGATAGAAAGCACTAAAGTTCTGAACAGCTGCATATCACTGATTTATAGGTGGGTATTTGAAAGTTGTATTCTATATGCTGTACATGTAGTCCTCACTATTCATTCAGGATTTCTTCAAAGTTACAATGGTGTTGAAAAAAACAATTTTACAGCGTCTCTCCTTTTCTTTGAAGTAATGATTTCGTTAGGCTGGCTGGAAATTCAGACTTGGAATCTTTGGACATGTGGGAGGCACCAAACTGGAAAAGGCAAAGCTCAAAGATTCCAAAGAAAGATCTATCTTTCCATATGCTAAATCTAATTTCTGCGTGGTATTAAGGAAAAACAGCCAGTGGAGGAAATGCTTGTGATATTTCAGATGAAATGCAAAAGAACGTTCAGGTCGAAGGCTGTAACCATAATAGGATGAAACAACCTGTGTTTGAGGATGATCCAAAAAAGAGGGGTGATTGCAGGTTAAGGCTATAAAGAAATTTAAGATGCTAAATCAAGGGCAACGTGTCAAATTATTCTGGGAAATGTTAGATGTAGAGGACAGACATGAATATGATATTGGAACTTGCTAGTGCAACAGGAGGCAGTTTTCCCCATAAAAATTTAGCCATCTGTTTGACCATCAGACATAAGAGCTTAAAATGCCAGGACAGAGCAAGCAGCAAGGATAAACTTTTGGCACATCAATGCAATTGTCTTAAGCGTTCTGCCTGCATTTGGGACTCATCAGTCATATTACACCAGCCAAGCTGGAAGAAGACAAAAAATAAAATGCATGAAAAAGTTAGCAGACATAAAATGAAAAGGAGATACCCGTTTTTAAAAAGCCAACATCAGAGGTTTGTCAACCAGCAATGCAATGACTAATTCAGGGGTGTCAAAACTCGCGTCCTGCAGGCTGGATGCATCATGTGCTGGCCATGCCCAGTTTAGCCAAGAGGGAAAAAGTCACAATACATCATGTGACAAAAAAGTGATGCCACGAGTTTGACACTCCTGAACTAATTACACAAATCTGCTTGCACCTTTTTCTCCTGCAATTGATAGCATTCAGTATCAAACCAAATGCAAAATGGATTTAACTATAATTTCCAGTATTATTATTGTCTGTCAAGTCTGCGTCTGTTGAGAATCACTATACAGGAACCCCTAGAAGCCTAGAAGTTCTTCAAGCTAAGCTTAGATGTTCTTAGATATTCTTCATATGGCGGTTTTTCCCCCCTTTCTCTTCCAATCATCCCAAGCCAGACACTGCCTGGATGAAGTTGAGGGGACTTGGAATTTAATACATGGGAGAGCATTAAGTTAGAGAAGGCTACTATAAAGGGATTGAATTAGAATAGTGCAGAACATTAAAGCAAGTTTTCAGTTCTGAAAATGTCTTCTACTGAAAACTCTGAGGTAGACTGGAATCACACATTGAACTAAACCTCTATACTTCATTGTATAAGTCACAATGGTTGGATTCATGTATAACATTAAATTATAAAACATGTAATATAAATCAAAATAAAGGAGATGCTCTCATCATACTATACCAAACCAACTGAGTCTTGTCTGGATTTAGCACAAAATGTGAACCCCACCCAATTATCAGATCTTGATGGCCAAGCCCGGGATGAGAGTAGGCATGGTGGAATCTGTCCATCATTACTTCCACCCAGCATATTTAACCAGGTCAATCAAAAACCAATGAAAGCATCTGAACAACATTGGGATCTTGGTTAATTTTAACTCATTTGGCTAGGTGTTATACACCTCCTTCCCAAATAAGTTAGTAATATGGTTAACTATACTGTACAAACACAGACATGTCTTTTTATTATTATACAAATGAAATTATAAAAAATCTCTTCCCTCCCTCTCTCTCAAGATATCAGGCTGGAAACAAGGAAACTGACTTGTACATGAAAGCCAGCTAGATGACTTGGGGCCAGTTACTCTCTCTTGGCCTAACACACCTCACAGGATTGTTGTGGGGAAAACAAGAGAAGGAAGCAATATTAGGTATGTTTGCCACCTTGAGTTATTTATAAAAACAATAAAGGCAAGATATAAACAAACAAACCTTAAACTTGGGAACAGGTGTAATAAAATAACAAATACTAATTGATTGACAATATCTGAAGTATTGATATACCTAATTTCCCATCTAAGAAAGGCATACTACATCAAACATTCTTTTCGTAACTCAGAAAAGGGAAAGAAGTACAATTGAGCTTAATAACACTTACTGCCAGTTAACACTCATACATATATAATGGCAAATTAAGGCTATGAACAGTCTTCACAAAAACCACAAATTACAATTGCGTGTCTATGAATCAGAGCAGTCTTGGCCATTTTTTATCTCTGCAACACCCAAAGCACAAGAACACTTAGCTTAAAAGTAGGTAAGTGTAAAGTCTACCGCCAGTAACAGTATCCCAGATCTACCTCCCATTAATAGAAGCAGGGTGGAACAATTTAAAACTGCTGCCTTAATCCATCTTCTCTTCAGTCTATGCGTGCTTAGCCAGGAGTAAGTAAGATGCATAGCACAATTGAGTTGATAGAAATATGTTCCAATTAGTCTGATAAGCTCAATAATACAAATTTAGAGACTGCAGAGCCTTATTTTGAAATAAAGATGCGTCATAGTAATTAACTGAATCATCCTTACATTTACTGGTATAAACAGCAGGCAGGTATATACAGTAATGGAAACTAAGTGTGAAGAATTCATCAATTGTATTTATATTTATTTGCTAGCTTTAGCATCATTATGTAAAGCTGGACAATGTGCAAGCAATCCCATGTATATCTACTGATAGACAGGTTACACTGAAGGTTTCTCCCCAAAAATTAAATATCGGATTGTAGCCATCATGGCAGCACCTCAAAGAAGCTGGATAAAGAGTAGTTTAATATACAACGATGTAATTCTACCTAAAGCTAAAATACGCAGTATAGAACCTTTTACTCCAGGTGTGGACAATATCCAAATCATCCTGACATTATGAGAAAAATTATTAAGATGTTATGAATAACCTATGTTAAGTTTGCAATACTATACTGGGAAAAAAATCCCATTGAAAATTCAGCAGGTTAAGCACCCATAAAAATTGTGCAACTTTTAGGAAATGTTGTTTCCCAACAAGATTATGAGACTGCCTGCAATCTTAACCCATCCTTGAAAAATTTAAAGGTTCTTTTGTTAAATCTTTCAAACCTTTCAGAGGGGAAAACTAAAATAACTGTTGATTGTAGTTCAGTTTGTGGGAGAAAAATGAACAGGAGCAACTTAACATGAAGTTAATTGAGGACCCAAGATTGTTGGGGGCAATAAGCTGACTTTGTAAAAATGCCGCTTAGTAATAAGCAGGCATATACAATGGAATGAAGGCTATTGCTGAGCACATTGGGTTGTATCCCAAAAAATTGTAAGCCGCCCTGAGTCTTCGGAGAAGGGCGGCATATAAATGTAATTTAAAAAAAAAAGTTGCTGACAGGACATCTTCAATGTTAAGGACAAAAACTTCACCTGTAGCACACGGACTAGCGGGTGGTTTGTCAAAGACTGTCAGAAAGTTTTGTGGGGATCTTTCCAAAGGCTATTGACTTTAGCAACCCTCCCAAACGCAACTGCCTTTTAAAAAATATATCTCGTTAAATACTACTTTGCTTTTATGCGTTCGCGTTTCACTTCAGCTGCAGCCGTCCTGGTCGCTTGCCTCTCTGGCTCTTGCCTCAGCTCTCTGGCTTCCAGTCTCCCCAATGCTCGCCAAAGGAAATGCCTCCACTAGAAAAGGCCACAGAGAATTCGGCGGCCACTTAACCATGCCTCTAATCTGGCCGACTAAACCCAGCTGCACCTCCATGCACACAAACCCTTGCTTCGGTCTTTTAACTCTCTTCTTTTTAAGTGTCACAAGGTTCTCTTTTTAGCTCCAACAGATTGAAAGGGCTACCGCTCAGGAAATCCTCCAGAAACATTCATTCCCCTGCGTGAACAGAACCAGCCTTTTCGTCCATGAAAGCCAGAAACCAGACGCTGCTTTTTTTCTTTTCCTTTGCTACCGATTCCCGCACCGGGACATTTTCCCCCTCCAACTCTCCCTCTCCCCGCACCCGCTTCGCCTCTCCAACTTCCCATTGCCCGAGGAAGCGAATCCTACCCTGGATTTTTCAAGGCTCGGGGAAACTTCCTAGAAGTTGGCGCGCAACAGGCGGCTGCTGTTCCTTCTTCTACCTGAGCGAAGAGTGCGGCCGATGTTACCGTAAAAGAAAAAAAGGAAAAAAAGGCACCCGCTTCTCCGCCTCCTTCGGAGGGGAAAAAACTCGCCCGGAGCTCGGATCCTGGGGCGGGGGACTCCAAAACACAGTCGCCGCAACTTGGTCGAAAAGGAAACGCGGGCGCGCCTCGCCCTCAAACGCTCCAGCATCGGTCGGGCTTCCACCACGCGGGCCGCAAAAAACAACAGAAATACCTCCCGATATTCCACCCTTGCACCCCCTCCTCGACCCCCCCCTCAAAAAAACAGTGTGCCCCTACCTCCGTTTGCAGCCAGGCGCGGGGTGACGGGCTGGTTTTGTGCCCTGCCTTCTTGGCGCCGCGTCTTCGCCACGGTGCATGGAGCTCTGGGTCAAAACAGCTACGCCCCCGGCTGCGCCCCCCAGACTGCTTGGCCGTTGCGGGCGCTTTACTTGTCACAGCCGCGGCGCCCGTTACCGCCGCCGCCTCTCCTCCTTGCCATGGCTGCCTGCCCCGGGCGAGAGTTGGGAGCTCAATCGCCGCGCTGGGGCCGGGGAGGTGTGGTTGAAGTGGGAGGGGGTGAAGAAGCAGCTTCTTGGTTGTGGGGGAGGCAAAGGAGAAAGGGTTAAACCCTTTTAGGACGGCCTTTCTGATCCCGGGTTGTTGTGAGTGGGGTGGGGTGGGGGGGCGCTGGCTGATCGGTCGCGGCTCGAGGCGGGCAGATGGTTGAGGGGAGGTTCCTGCCTTCATGGGAACTCTGATTGCTGGCCGAGCCGCCGAAAGAGGAGTTGCGAATTGGTGCGTGTCACTTTTTGCCCAGATATTAATATCGCCCTCTTTTCTTTCTTTCTTTCTTTTTCTGTCAGGGGAGGGGGCGGTTCCCTGCCTAGAGCAAGAACTGTAATGCTGCAAACGTAGCGATTCAAGAATCTCAGCAATAGCTATCCAATGTCTTGGGGAGGAAAAAAATTCAAAAGGAGGGGGGGAGCAAAACTTTCCCCACCCAGTTCTGACTTTTTTTTTCTAATATTTTTCCCTTTGCCCACTTGTGAAGCAAATTTTTGGCCTTCCCATACTGGGCTGTCAATATGCTTGAACCCTGGCCGACAGTATACTTGTGGTGTCAATATATTGAATTACAAATGTGGGACTGCTGCCAGGATACCTTTTCCTGGGCTGAAGGCTTCACTAGGCATTTGAAACAATGCCTGGAGTCGTTTTCCCACCTCCAAAAGACAGAAAACAGCTTTTATTTTATTTGCAATCAAAATCCGCTAAAGATAGTTGCAACAATTGCCTCTTGTTCTACATTTAATGCAATCCCTATGCATATTCCTGCATAGACATTTTGTTTAATTCAACGTGGATGGATGAATGCTTTAGGAAACACATGGGAGAAAGAATCGGTTCAGGACTAGTGAGAAAGCAATATGAATAAAAGTACAAACCCAGACAGAAAAGTCTGTGGGTAAAAATAATGGATTGAATTTAGTGTTTAATGGATGGTATGAAGGTGATAGGTATGGATGAAGTGGGCTTCATTGTCTAAACATCAAGGGTGGGCCTGCAACACTTGGCTATCTTTGCTGGGAGGAAAAAGATGAAAATTGGAAACACCTCTGGGAAAATTGGTAATCCATCTTGGCCGCAATGACTACACCCATAAATATTTGGGAAACTGGTGATTGGGAGAGCACCTGGTAATCAAAATTATGGTTAGTTCTTGGATGAGAGACCTTCAGAAAATTTCAGGGCTGTAGGCTAGACTGCACAAAGACAGATAACAGATAACATAATCAGAGTTGGAAGGGACCTTATAGGTCATCTAGTCCAACACACCGCCCAAGCGGGAGACCCTACACCAATATCTGACAAATGGCAGTCCAATCTCTTCTTGAAGGTCTCAAGAATGGATGCTCATCGTTATGGTTGAGTTTCATTTAAATGATATTTGTTTATCCTCATGTCATCCTTGACTTTTGCTCCACCGATTACAAAAGCTTAGTTTTGTAACTTCAGTATTGCAATACTGAAAGCCAAAGTGGAAAAAAGCACCAGCATTCCAGAAATCTCACTGCTTTGGTGCCCTGAGGGTCCCGGTGGAGCTATTATTATTCATTACAGTACCATCGACTTGCTTATTGTCCAAGAGGAGAGAGAGACATTGATCGCACAAGCTTGGGCTGAATTACAAGCTCAGGATAGCTCCATGGAGTCGCTTGGCACTGCTTCAAGATTGAGGTGACGCTCCTTGTTATTATTCAGCAGCTAAGTTAGTTAATTTCTGTCTCAGCTTTAGCACAGAAGGAGTAAATACAGATAGTCCTTGGCTTACAAGTGGTCCCTTAATGCCCAAAGTTCTGATGGATTTGAAAATGTTACTTACAACCTATTCCTTGGTGTTACACCAAACCAACCCTGTGATATGTGATTGTATTTTGGCTCTTTGCAATCAACTTGCATTTACAATGGCTGCAGTGTTCTGTGATCATGTGTTGTCATTTTATAACCTGTTTTTCCATTTTCCAGCCAAATATGGCCATTGGTTAAGCTGGATTCGGATTTATGACCATGTGATTCACTTGAGAATTCATTATTTGAATTGACTTCAATTACTTTAGTCACTTGACTCCAGTGAATCTCAATGAGCATGGCCAAATCACATGTTTACTTGTTTTATGACCTCAATGAATTATGATTAAAATTCCAACTTCAATTATGGTCATAAGTTGAGGTCCACTGGTACATTTTTCCAGCACTAATGGAAAAAAGGAAATTTGGAGAGAGTTTCCAATTGGCAAAAATTCTCCTTTTGTTCTACCACCTTTCCCTACGTCCCATTTTCACTGACAGGAGCTCTTCCTCCACAACTGGTGCTTATGTATTATGGCCCTAGAACCCACATTAAATCAGGCTTTTACAATGTTTTAATTTTAATTTTAAAACAAATATTTTTAGAGTTTTCAGGACGGTAAATAAACAAAGGAATGAACAAAGGAAAAGAGCAGTAGCAATAGCACTTAGACTTATATACCGCTTCATAGTGCTTTATGAAGCAGTATATAGCCCTTTCTAAGTGGTTTACAGAGTCAGCCTATTGGTCCCAACAATCTGGGTCCTCATTTTACCAACCTCAGAAGGATGGAAGGCTGAGTCAACCTGAATCAAACTCCTGGAACGAGCAGTGTAGTGTAGCCTGCAGTACTGTATTCTAATCACTACACCACCACAGCTCAAAAACCAGTTACAAAAATTGTTTGCACAGTATTAGACATCAAGCATTTTTCTCTCTCGAAACAATTCATCATATGAAATGCTTGGAGGAGGAGATCTTAAACTGTTTAATGCAATTATCCCTTCCTAGATCATTACCTTCACAAAAAAACCATTGTTGTTTTATACAAGTGTCTCTAAATTGGTATTCCCAAACTGGATCATTGACCCACAAAGAAGCAATTAAAAATTGCTGTACTACCCCTAAATTCCTCTCAGTTTAAGAAACAGTGCAAAGAAGAGCAACAAAAATGATAAGGGATCTGAAGGCTAAACTGTACAATGAACAATTGAGGGAACTAGGTATGTAGTCTAATGAAGAGAAGAACTAGGGATGGTATGAGAGCAGTCTTCCAGTACCTGAGGGGCTGTCACACAGAAGAGAGGGGTCTTCAAAGCACCTGAAGCACAAGAAAATGTAACAGGTAAGGAGATCATTAAAGAGCAATCCAGTCTAGAACTAAGGAGAAATTTCCTGACAGAATAATCAATGGAATGGCTTGCCTGCAGAAATTGTACCATCACTGGAGATTTTCAAGAAGAGACTGGAGAGCCATTTATCTGGAACAGTATAGGGTCTCCTAATTGAGCAAGGTTGGACTAAGGTAAAGGTTCCCCTCGCACATACGTGCTAGTCATTTGCTCCTCTAGGGGGCGATGCTCGTCTCTGTTACAAAGCCGAAGAGCCAGCACTGTCCGAAGACGTCTCCATGGTAGTGTAGCTGGCATGACTAAATGCCGAAGGCGCACAGAATGCTGTTACCTTCCCATCAAAGTGGTCCCTAATTTTCTACTTGCATTTTTACATGCTTTCGAATTGCTAGGTTGGCAGAAGCTGGGACAAGTAATGGGAGCTCACTCGGTTATGCGGTGCTAGGGATTCGAACCGCTGAACTGCAGACTAGAAGACCAGTTAGAACACTAGTTAGAGGACTAAAAGACCTCTAAGGTCCCTTCCAACCTATTATTATTTGTTCTATGGATATAAAATTCAAGAAAAGAGTGGTTCTGCTACTACCTCTCCTACAGGGTTGAGTTAAGGGGACAGGCAAAGAAAGCTGTCTGGTTATTGCTTTTTTTGTTGTTCTTATTAAGAGTGTCTTATTGATCACTTGGAGAAGCACTGATACTTCATCCAGAGATCTCAGTGGTTTTAGTATGGGGATGGCATCCATAGTGCAACGGTTTGCAAAAGGCTCAGATCTTTTTTAAAGGAGAGGAAGAAAAGTATTTACACCGCTGAACGGTGTTGATAGCAGTATTCCAGGTACTTGGAGGCTGAGAAAGACAACCCATGGATAAATGCATTTAAGCTATATAATAGTAGTTTACCTCTTTATTTTAGTTATGAATGTGTCTAAGAAAAACCTGAAAAATAAACCTCACTGGGAAATCGCTTTACCTTTCTGTTAAATCAGAAACGTCCTGGTAGGAAACTATAAAAGACAGTCTGTGCACATGTGGGTGAATGAAAAGAGCCAGTGCAGAAGTGGGAGTAGAGAGACTCCTGCTGTTTGATCTGTTTCCTGTCTGACTAGAGAGAGCAGAAGAAGCAGAAAGCAAAGGACCTGAGCTGGCAGCCAGAACCCGTGCAAAGAATAGAAAAACAGAGTTGGAAGGGGCTATTTAGACCATGAAGCTGAATTCTCTGGCCAGTGGGGGATCTAAATTAAGTTTTCATAACAGATGGCTGCCCAAGCCTGCTTGAACATACCTATTTCTTTAATTAGTTCCACTGCCAAAGGATTCTTGATGTTAAGATGCTTTTCCTATCATCCAGTCAATATCTGCCTTCCTGGAACTTAAGACCTCATCTAACCTGAACTCTGGAATTATGATGTCTTCTCTATGCATCCCCTTTAAATTCCAGAAGAGTACTATCATATTCCCTCTTGGCCGCCTTTTCTCAAAGTTAGGCGTATGCAGTTCCCTTGAATTCTAACAACTTGTCTAGAAGGTGCTACAATGGAACTACTATTTTCACCTTACTTAGGAGATTGACAGCACTTAAACTGCAGCTTAATACAGTGCTGGAGCTTAATACAGTGAGATCCTTAGCCATGGGCAGCTAGCCACAATGTGGTAAAAACGATGGAAAACGCATCATGGCATCATGATGCAAGCTCTACCCTTTGGGATTGTGTCAAGGCATCACAGGCAGGCAGGCAAGAAATGGGGCTTTGCATCGTGTTGCAGTGCCCGTTTCTGCAATTGCTCTCTGCCAGTCTCAGGGGTGTGTTTAAGAACTGTTTTATTCAGTAAATCAGAGTCATGCCATGTCTTGATGTCATTTGTGAATGCATTTGTGAGTCCCTGAATATTAAACAGGAAAGTATTGTAATGATACAGGAAAGCTCTTCGCGCAATGCCCTTCCAAGGATTGAATTGCATTGTGGCCCTTTGGTGCGGCTTTTGTTGCATAATTCTTGTTTAATTCAGTGGGAATACATGTCCACAGATTGGAGATTCAAAGAGGTAGCTAGCATTTAAGAAGTTTCTGCAGGAGGAAAATGGTGCTCAGGAAACTATAAATTACAGTAGGCACCTGCATGCAGGAGGTCAACCCCCAATTGAATTCCATAGGGTTGAGAAAACTTGTACAGTAGTGGGCTACAAATCCTCTCATTTGGAGCACAACAGATTAGGGTGTGGTCTTATTTTTCAATAAGAATAAAACACAAGGATGAAATGTAGAGTTTTTTGCAGTTAAAAAGTCTGCAGATCTGGAATTATTCAATAGGAGCAATATAAGCAGATTTATATAGTAATCAGGCAGATATTTTCTATTTTGCTGTTGCACTTTTTAAATAATAGATTTAAATTGCTTCATCTTATTTTTCTCTTGTATCTAGGTCTTGTTTATTCTGGCCAAATAAATGCTAGAATTCAGAGCAAAGATCAAAACTTGTGGCATTATTGCAGGACAATTCTGATCCAGTATCAAATTCCAGAATAAATTCTACTAAGTCTGGGCTGCTTCCAGGAGAACATACATTGTGAAATCATTAGGTTCAAATATGCTCTTCTGTGTTTTCCTAGAAACTTCATTTCCCCCCTCCATACTGGGAGGAATCTGACTTCCATGGAGGACAGAAAGATTATAAACTTAATTTGTTAACTTATAATTAAAATAAAAAATCTGATCATCACCACTGCAGATAGTCCTCAATTTATGACCACAATTGAAGCCAGAATTTCTATTGCCAAGCAAGATGAGTGAGTCATGCCCAATTTTATGACCATTTTTTTACCACAGTTGTTAAGTGAATCGTGTAGTCATTAATCAAATCCAGCTTCCCCCATTGAATTTGCTTCCAGAGTAAGATTCACATCTTAATAAAGAAGATTTTCAAACTGAATATAAAGATAAAACCAGAAAATTTTCTTCTGGGTTTAATGGAAAAAGATTTGGATTTGTTTTTTGTGGAAACTTTGATGTTATATATGTTGACAGCAGCAACATTACTTTATGCACAAAAAAAGGACACTTTGATTCCTACAATGGATGAATGGTTGCAAAAGTTGATGGAGTTAGCAGAGATGGCCAAATTGACCATTAAAGAAAAAAATACAATTACTTCTGGACCGCTTCTGGACTTTGTGTTTGAGATGGAAAAAAATGAAAGTTTGATTTTGGGTTTTACCAATTAATAGGTTTGTTGTTATAAAAATGGCTAGTTTTTATTTTATTTTATTATGTAAAATTAAAAGGTTGAGGTTTGACCTTACTATCTTATTCTACTGCAGCAAAGGAAGTTGGAGGTCAACTCAAAACCTTTCTTTTTTCCCCTTGTCCCATACTTTTCCATTCCCTTTTTCTTCCCCTATTTTCCTACCATTTTTGTTTGTACTTTTGTATTAGATATTATAAATTATTATTATTATTATTAATAATAATAATGACTTTGCTTGTCAGAAACCAGCTGGGAGAATTGCAAATGGCAAAAACAGGACCCCAGGACATTGTAAATACATTCTGATTGCCAACTTTTATCATATGGCCATGAAGATGCTGCTATGGTTGGAAGTGTGAGGACTGGTTGTAAATCATTTTTTTCATGCTGTTATAACTTGGAAACAAATGGTTACTGGCTAAACAAATGCTTGTAAGTCAAAGACTACCTATAGAACTTTCTGAAACAGGAGTGCCAAACTTGATTTCATTGAAGGCCACATCAGGGTTGCGTTTGACCTCGGAGGGCCATGGGGGGGAGGTGGGGGGGCATGGTGGGCATTTGACACAGGTTCAAGATACATTTCCCCCCTTCTTTCTTTCCACAGTTCTTTACTGTAATCATTTTCCTATTTCTTGTACCAGATATTACTGGCAAACATTTATTAGTTATTCTTCATACTCCACTAAACCTTTTATACCCCATTGTTTAATAGTAAATTGCTTTTCCAGGCAGAAAAGCTATTTATACTATTGTATTTTTATCATTCAACTAATAATAAAAATACAATAGCATAAATAGCATGACAATACAAGATCTAATACCAGAGGTAAATTTCCAGGATAGTAAATAGAAATGGCTGTCAATTATAGATGGTTGATTGTAGATTAAATGGACCTACAGTATGTAAAATCTGACGTTAAACTGTAGTATTAACATAGGATGTTGCTTGTTTTCTATCCAGATCAGGCACTTACTTGAGGCCTCATAATTGTAATGCAGTCCAATCCAATCCTCCTGCAGCACTTTGCAGGCCGAAAACGGGTTGCAGGGAGGCCCCGGGAGGCCCATTTTTGGCTAGCAGAGTGCTGCTAGAGGCTGGGGAGGCCAAAAAGGGGCTGGTCTTTTGATATTTCCAGGCCGGCCCCACGGACCACATTTAAGTACCCCATGGGCCAGTTGTGGCCCGCAGGCCTTAAGTTTGACACCCCTGTTCTAAAATGATTGTGATGAAAACTTTCTTTCCTCATCATAGTTTCTTGTATGTGTCTGTACAGGGAAATAGCTATAACACTTTTTCCTTTCATCTGGAAATTCTTGATCATCCAGGTCATATTTGTCCCAAAAGGCAACTGGACTTTTTTGGGGGGGCGGGGCGGGTTCCTTCAGAAACTGAAAAGCTTTTTGGCTGAGAAGTGAGAATTTTGAAAGAAAAAAACCAATAAAGTTTAGTTGCTTTTTGGAAAAGCACCTTTAGGATACCGTTTTTTCCATTTCATAAACATAGTTTTTAAAATATATCCATAAAACAGGCTACATTATTAACAATATTTAAAAACTTGAAATGGCAGATAATTACCTCGACCCACCCCATCAGACCTGAGAGGAGGAACATGCTCTATATGGTAACAGTGATGTCAAACTCAAGGCCCTTGGGCTGGATCCAGCCTGTGGGGGTGCTTAGATCTGGCCCATGGGGCCACCCTGGAAACAGTGAAGGACTGGCCTGCGGCACCTCTGCCAGCGAAAACGGAGCTCAGTGAGAGAATTGCAGGAGACGGTTGCAGCCGAAAATGAAGCTTGGGAGCGTGTTTTTGCTGGCAGAGCACTCAGGCCACCACAGATGCCCCAACATGGGTGATGTTGAGCTGGCCACACTCACCCTGACCATGCCTACTCCAGCCCCCCCCCAGGTCAAAGAAACCCTGATATGGCCTCCTGCAGCACCCTGCTGGCCAAAGCAGGGCACGGGGGCCCTCGTGCCCCCCCTACGCAGCCCATTTTCAGCCTTTATGGCCTCCTGCAGCACTCTGCAGGCCAAAAATGGGCCCTGGGGAAGCTGCGCAAGATCTCCTTGTGGCCTGTTTTCGGCCTCCATAGCCTTCTGCAGCACTCTCCTGGCCAAAACCGAGCCCATTTTCAGCCGGCAGAGTGCTGGAGGTTGTGGAGGCCAAAAACAGGCCCCAGCGTGTCATGCATACCCCCACACCCTGTTTTGACCAGCAGAGGCTGCAGGGGCTGGTCGTTTGATATTCCAGGCTGGCCCAGCGGGCCAGATTTAAGCACCCCGCAGGCTAGATCCGGCCTGCGGACCTTGAGTTTGACATCCCTGCTCAACACAACCTCAACTTTTAAAATGTCTCTTCCAAATAGTGTCTTCTAGATAGTTAAATGAGAATTCCCAGATGGCATGGGAATTGTAGTCTAGCATAACTGACTAGCAGTAGGAAAGAAAGGTTATTTTAGACTACTTCTCTGGACAATCCCTTCTTTTCTACACCTTAATAAAATATTCCACTTAGTATCTTCCAACTTAATATCTTTAGGGGATAAAGAAGTTCAATGGTACAAATCCAGTGAAGCTGGATCAGGCTCAACACTAAGTTAGTCTACTATTTTATTTCTAGCGGTAGATAACCAAATATTTGCAAGAAATCAGGACTGCTGTTCTGTGCTGACCTGCCTGTCCTCAATTCCTTAGTTTATGGAAAAATAATCTGGTGCCCCATATTGTTTGACTATAATTCCAGGGCCCTCTTAAATAGCTGACTATGGTGGGAGTTGCACATCATACTAGAAGATTGCTTGTGCATGATTTATAACTATCCTGTGAATTAAAGTTTTTAAACAGTATATTGGAGAAGCAGTAGGAAACACAGTAAGTAGGTTGTGTTCAAATAGGTTCATTCCCCTGCCCCTTTGCAGTTGAAATGCCTTATCTATTACCAGGTGAAAATATAAAACAGTAACTTTTCTTCACCTCCATTCTGCTTTGTATTGATTAACGAATAAAATGCCTTTGAAATTATCTTGTTATGACACATTTGTATATAAAACACACATCCTGACCACATTTTGACAGGAATACGTGCAGGATGGTGTACCATCATGTTTGCTTTGTTTTTCTTAAGGGAAAGAAGAAAACATGTAGGCTAGGGAATATACCGAAACTGTGGTAATGTTTTTGAATTGCTTCCTCCAGAAGTTGAATGCTGCAGATAAAAGAAAAGAAAAACGATGAAACAGAAGTCAACTATATGCAATAAAGAAGCAAATTAATGAAAGCAATCCAAACTATACATTTTTTTCAGGATTAGGAATTGGGATGTTTCCTAGAATTAATTTTTTAATTAAAATTAATTAAAATAATATTTACCTCATTGAGTTGTTGCCATGAGGGGAAATAGGAAGGAGTATTATGTATGTTCCTGGAGCCTATACTGAAAGGCAGGATATAAATCTAATAAATCAACTAACATGACTTCAATAATTACATTTTATTTTAAAGTGGTAGGTGTTATTTGCTTCATGGAAGCACTTGTTTTGTATATTTACAGTAATCCAAAGCCCTCTTATTTTGGGTGGAGAGAAATTTCCAAATGTTCACTACTAGCTTACTTCCTACTTTGCAGACCTAATTTTGAAAAATATTGGCAAACATTAATTAATGCCCAGATATGGGGCTGGCCTTTCGTCTCTAGCTGGCTCAATAATACAATCTTGTCACTAAGGAATACAATAAAATACTCATGTTCTTTGCTCTGCTAAATTTGGACTTTCATTGTACATATTTTGAGGAAATCAGTCTGCAGTGGGTCTCACAAGGTTTAGCCTCAGCCATGCTACACCTTTCGAGCAGATCTAATATCTTATCCTTCTGAGAAAGTGCAAAACCTTCTCAGTTCTTGTGAATTGCACCCTAAAAACTTGTCAATTTGGCCTAAGTGCTTTAGTGTAAACTCCTTGCCCAATTGCTCAGAGAAGATTTTGTATCTATTCTCTGACTTTGCAAATGTGTAGTATATCATCTACATAAATTAGAACAGTTTCCTTGATCCCCTTCTGTTCTCTGATAAACACACACTCATCAGCTGATGAGGCCAAAAAGTCCATTTGTTTTAAATATTTTGTGAGACACTCGTACCATCTCCTTCCTGATTGTTTTAAAGCCATATAGGCTTTTGTTCAATAACCAGATTCCACCTTCCTTTGTGGTCTAACCCTGGGGAGCTTTAAACATATAATTCTTTATCTAATTTGGCATGTAGGTATGCTGTCTGTATGTCAAATTGATGTACATTTCTCCGTGTATGGCAGCTATGGTAAAGTGCTGCTTTAACGCTCCGAGGCATTACAGTTGTGTGAAAAAGGTTTCAGCATAGTCATCAGGGAATCGTAGTGAGAATCAACTAATCTTGCTTTATAGATGAATTTACATCATCAAGTGTTTTCCTTTTGTACACCCATCTTGTACCTATCACCTTTTTGTCTTTGGGTAGTCTGGAGGGTGTAAAAACTTCTAACTTCCTAAGACTATCCATCTCTGAATCCATTGCCTTATACCAATGGTCTTGCTCCCTTTGTGGTAGTGCTAATATGTCCTCATACCTTTGAGGTGTATCTGGCACTTGATTTACATAGGTAATGAAATCCTCATACCTTTTTGGTTTTGTGTTCCTGGTGGATCTGACTGGCCTATTGATTGATTCCTGTTGGGTATCAGAGCTGTCTGATATGTTATCTTCCTCATTGCTATCATTGTAGCCTTCAAGCTTGGAGTGTCCCTCCTTCCTGGGTACCTCCTTACTCCCTTTGAGGATCCCCTTTAGGGTTTGGGGGCACTTGCCCTCCCCTGTCCTCTGAGTCATCTGTTTCTTGATTGGTCAGATCCTGAGAAGGTGTGTGAGTCAGAATTTCGTTTGCGTGAATTCTGCTCCAATTTGTGCTTTCGTGGAAGGTTGCTGACCTGGAAATCACGACTCTGTTGTTGGTGTCAATGAACCTGTGTGCTTTAGAGCCTGGTTCGTATCCAATAAACCTCAGTCTGATTGACACCTTTTCCCCTTTTCTCCTGATTTCCTTAGGCACATGTACGTCTGCCATCACCCCAAAAACGTGGAGGTGCTTTAAGCTTGGCTTATGTCCGTACACCATTTCATATGGAGTTTTGTGTACTACGCTGGACCATATCCTATTTAATGTATAGTTGGCATAGAGAACAGCCTCTCCCCAATAAACAAATTTGAGATTAGCATCCTCCAGGACACATCTCACCATGGCCTGTAACACTCCATTTCTACGTTCCGCAATTCCGTTCTGGAACGCAGAAAAGGGGGCTGTTTTCATGTGTACTATGCCTTTTTCTTTCAACCAGTTAGAAAACTGAGTTGAGTTAAATTCAGTTCCCCTGTCAGTTAATATCCTTTGTATTCTGACCCTATGCTGATTCTCTATCAGACTGTGGAACTCTTTAAATTTGGAGAAGGCCTGGTCCTTGGTTTTAAGTAGATAAACAAAACCATATCTACTGTAATCATCCACTATTGTCAGGAAATACTGGTTTTTGCCCAGTGAATGTTTCATAGGGCCCACTAAATCCATGTGTACCAGCTGGAATTTATATTCAGATTGTCTTTCTGATTTTCTGGGTGCTGGTTTGATTTTTGACTTAGCGCTCTTACAGATGGAGCAGTCCATAAAGACGTTACAGTCCTTTATGTTTAAACCCCTGGAATGTTCTGGCATTTTCTGTATAATGGGGAAACTAATGTGGCCAAGTCTACGGTGCATGAGATGAGCGCACTCATCATGAAGTGGTTTCCCAATGGAAACAGTGTTGGCGTCTCTGGTTTGTTCATTAATGTGACTCAGATTAAATCTGATGCTCTTTGTGTTTTCTTGATTACCTGTGTAGCTGCCATTGTCCCCCTTCTTTCCTTTGTAACCCCTGGTCTTGACTCCTGGTTCTGGTTGAGACTCATCATCTGAGTCATCTGTGTCAATTGTGTTGCTGGCCCCTGAACCTTCAGTCCTTGTGACAGGAGAATAATATGGCAGGTTATTTATTTTCAACACTTTCCCAACAGTGTGACCATTATTGGTCACTATGGCTTCCCCTTTGGTAAATAACACCTCTATATCAGAGTTCTCACTGAGTTTCAGGGTACTAAGGAGGTTATGCTCTAGGGCAGGTACATAGAAAATACCACTGATCTCCCCAAGCCCGGGGATACACACATTACCTATACCCACAACTTTGGTTTTATACCATTGGCCACCTTGACATGACAATCATGTCTCTGGAGCTCTGTGAATAAGCTCTTGTCCTTCACCATGTGCTTGCTTGCCCACTATCTAATAGCCATAGCTGCTCACGTTGCCTTTTGGTGAGCCTGGGGTAACTGGTTTCTACCATGTTGGTGAAGTTATCTTCCAGGTTAAATTTGTCCCTTTTAAACCTGTTCTCATTCTTGGTTCCCCTTCCCTTTTTCTGGTTTGAGGAGCTGTGTTGAGGTCCCCTATGAGGTGTGGGTGACCTCCTATTGCTCCTATTTCCAGAGGGCATTCTTTGCCTTCCTCCCATACCATTGCTGCGTGGGCAGTCTCTTTTGTAATGTCCCCTTGAGCCACAACTAAAACATTCCCCAATAGCATTTACACCATCTGAGTTATTGGGCCTCCTAGTGACTCTTCTCTCCCTATGGAAGCTTGCTCTATCTTTTCTTAGATTGTCCTCAGCAATCAGTTTACCTGACAAGACTTCCAGAGACATCTCTTCATAACTGTAATTATCTAGTTGGGACACAAAATTATTCCAGCTGGGATCTAATGAGTTTATGATTACACTTATCAAACTGTGCTCTGGCACTTGTTCCCCCCTTAACATTAATTCTTCCCTCATTTTACTGAGCTCACTGAGATGCTCACTCATGTCCACTCCTGCCCTTAATTTGGCAGAGTGGAACTCCCTGGAGATCCTGGCTGTAGTATTAGAGTTCTTGGAGTAGAATAAATTAAATAATTTCTTCAAAATTTCAAATACAGTCAGGTTATGGGGAATATTTGGATATAGCACAGGATCTATACTTAATAACAATAAACAATAAACCTTATGATGTAGCAGGTCAGTTTCCAGTTGCCAAGGCTTAGGAGGGGGATTCACCAACAGATGCAAAGCGTTCTCCTTCATAAACAGTACTTGAATCGCCTTGGACCACTCTAAAAGGTTCCTTCCTGTAGCTGACAGCTTTTAAAATCAAGCGGTAAAAGGCTGGTATTTGCCTGCATTGAAAAGGCTTGCGGCCGCTGTCCAGGGTGCTGAATGTCAGGAAACTGACAGTACGGGAGTGGTATGGTGGGCGTGAAACAGAAGATCTCCTTATTTGGAAGCCGTCCCTCCTCGGTGGGCGGAGTTGAAGATCCGATCTGAGCATGCGCGAAGCTCATTTCGCGCTGAACGTCGCCGGGGAAGGATCTCTCCGGCCTGTCTCCGGAGGTAGGCCTCGGCCTACCCCAGCAGCTCCGCTCCGGCCGTTGAGCTGCTGTAAGGGCCTGGGAAGGCCGAAGAAGATGCGAACGTCGCTGGAATCACCGGAAAAGGTGAGTATGGGGCCGCGATCGTCGGGGAGTCGTCTGGGGAGGCCGCTTTCGTCGGGAGGCTAGGGAGAGGCTGGTGTCTTGCTTCCAGGACTGCTGTTAGCGTCCTGATGGCACTTTTGATCTCGGCATCGGTGGGCGAGATCATGTTTGTTTGTTGTCGGGCCGCCGTGACCGGGTCGGTCGCCTGGGCGAGGGCCTGCGCGGCCTGGACTGGGGGCATGCTCGGCGCGGCTGGGCTCAGCGGCGCCGCTGCTGCCAGAGGGGCCAACCTCCAGGTTGGCAGGCCGCTTTGGATCACCGCAGTGGTAGGCACTGCCAGGTTGGTGATCCCTGCTTCTTCCCCCGATGGGCTTCTCGGCAGTAGTCAGCCATAGGGGAGATAGGTGGTCCCAATTCCCCAGTCACCGCAGCGCCAGCCGCTGCCAAGTGGGTGACTTTATTTTTGAGCTTGTCTGCTCTGACAGGCCATAGGGGAATAGCGTGGGGACGGGCGGCGCCATTTTGTCTTGTTCAATTTGAATTTCCCGCCGACCGGGCGCATTTTTCGGCGGGAAATTCAGTTGGGGAGGCTGACGGTTTTCAGCCTGCATGCTGCTTATGGCAGAAGGGGTCCCGGGCAGGACTGGGTGGCTCTTACCACTCTGGTGTCTTCCTGAGTCCTCGTCCTGTCCCTGGCCGCCGCTATCGGAGCTATTCTTTGCAGGAGGTGGATGAGATCAGCGACTGGTTCTCCGCCGCGTTTTCAAGCCGAAAACCTGGAGAATTGCCGATCTCATCTCTTCCTTTTCCTCTGGGCTGAGCGTTGGGGTACGAAGCATCTTGCTTCTGTCCTCTGGCTCCTCGGTGCTCAAGGCTGTTGTGTGTCCATCCGCAGCCGCGATGGAGTCTGTGGGGGGGGTAGAGAATGCAGGATCCATCGTGCTACCTGCTTCTTGCTCCCCCCAAGCCTGAGACTCTTCAGCCGACGTTGCTTCGGCTCTGGCTTCTTGGGACCGATGTTGGAGAGCCATCTGCCTGGTTCTGGCTCTGGTCAGCTCTTGGTCCTCTCGCGTTGGTTTCAAGCTGGGCATCCAGGTAGCTCACCACGTAGAAAAGGTACAAACCATCCTCTGCTACCAGTTGTTGGGGTTTTTTGTAATATTAAAGGTGGATGGCTCGTTACCTTTTTCTGTGTGAAACTACCAAAGAAGAGTCCGGGCCCAGTGATCCAAATCCAAGGCTGTTTATTATTGTAAAAGTACAGAAGTAATAAAAGTCAGTCAAAAGTTACATCAGTGTCCACTTGCTTCTTTCTGAAGTCTTTTTCTTTTCCTCCTATGAGGCAGTCATCTATATGGCTGGAGTTCCAAGAAGCCCTCCTTGTGTCTTAAGGCAGGGCCCTTCCAGTTGAATGGTCCCAGGCAGTTGCAACAGACTGGAACTGGGACAGACTGGAACTAGGTTGGAACTTAACTTGGAACTTGGAACTTGGAACTGAGGTCTGAGAACTGGGTTAGCTCCTTTTATAGTCCTGAGTCTGGAGGGGTGGAGCTTGACAAAGAACTGGGAAGATTCAAACACAACAGTGCAGTGATTGGCCTATTTAAACTTTTTCAGTTAGGCTGAGGTGGAGGCCAGTAGAAAGTGCACAGTCACCCCATGGAAAAACCTTTTCCACAGTATCTTCCAACTTAATATCTTTAGGGGATAAAGAAGTTCAATGGTACAAATCCAGTGAAGCTGGATCAGGCTCAACACTAAGTTAGTCTACTATTTTATTTCTAGCGGTAGATAACCAAATATTTGCAAGAAATCAGGACTGCTGTTCTGTGCTGACCTGCCTGTCCTCAATTCCTTAGTTTATGGAAAAAAATAATCTGGTGCCCCCCATATTGTTTGACTATAATTCCAGGGGCCCTCTTAAATAGCTGACTATGGTGGGAGTTGCAATTCATCATACTAGAAGATTGCTTGTGCATGATTTATAACTATCCTGTGAATTAAAGTTTTTAAACAGTATATTGGAGAAGCAGTAGGAAACACAGTAAGTAGGTTGTGTTCAAATAGGTTCATTCCCCTGCCCCTTTGCAGTTGAAATGCCTTATCTATTACCAGGTGAAAATATAAAACAGTAACTTTTCTTCACCTCCATTCTGCTTTGTATTGATTAACGAATAAAATGCCTTTGAAATTATCTTGTTATGACACATTTGTATATAAAACACACATCCTGACCACATTTTGACAGGAATACGTGCAGGATGGTGTACCATCATGTTTGCTTTGTTTTTCTTAAGGAAAGAAGAAAACATGTAGGCTAGGAATATACCGAAACTGTGGTAATGTTTTGAATTGCTTCCTCCAGAAGTTGAATGCTGCAGATAAAAGAAAAGAAAAACGATGAAACAGAAGTCAACTATATGCAATAAAGAAGCAAATTAATGAAAGCAATCCAAACTATACATTTTTTTCAGGATTAGGAATTGGGATGTTTCCTAGAATTAATTTTTTAATTAAAATTAATTAAAATAATATTTACCTCATTGAGTTGTTGCCATGAGGGGAAATAGGAAGGAGTATTATGTATGTTCCTGGAGCGCCTATACTGAAAGGCAGGATATAAATCTAATAAATCAACTAACATGACTTCACGAATTACATTTTTATTTTAAAGTGGTAAGGTGTTATTTGCTTCATGGAAGCACTTGTTTTTGTATATTTACAGTAATCCAAAGCCCCTCTTATTTTGGGTGGAGAGAAATTTCCAAATGTTCACACTAGCTTACTTCCTACTTTGCAGACCTAATTTTGAAAAATATTGGCAAACATTAATTAATGCCCAGACTATGGGGCTGCAAGCAGCTTTCGTCTCTATCTATCTTCTGCCTGGCTACAATAATACAACTCTTGGTGACATACTAAGAAAGAATACAATAAAATACTCATGTTCTAATTGAAACCCCAGACAAGAAATAAAAAAATGATTGACAATTATAAAAAAAGCATGGAATATCAATCAATAAAAGATTGCACTATATACAGGCTAAGAGTGTGGTCTTCAGCATTTTCCTAAACGTTGGCAAGGTATCAGGCATAACAACCAAGCCAGTGGTGGGATTCAAATTTTTTTACTACTGGTTCTGTGGGCGTGGCTTGGTGGGCGTAGCAGGGAAAAGATACTGCAAAATCTCCAGTCAGAGGTGGGATTTGCTGGTTCTCCAAACTATTCAAAATTTCTGCTACTGGTTCTCCAGAACTGGTCAGAACCTGCTGAATACCACCTCTGAACCAGGCCCATATTTGAAGAGTTTAGTTACCTGTTTTAATTCTCAAGCCTATACACAGGAATGTTCTTAGATTAATGGTCTGCACCTCAATGAGACTAGATAAGCTTCAATGGCATTCAGGAGGAAGGATTGGACTTTGCCTTCTTATGCCCATCAAGAGGTTGTTTCAAAATATCAGTTCTGTTCCAGAAAAGCAACTCTATCTGGCTTCAGCCCCCTTGAGCTTTAAAAATGTGGCATTATAAGTAACTTTTCCCTGGGTGATCTAATAGGCCAGGCCAATGCTGGTTGAAGTGGGTAGGGTAATGAAATGAAAGTTGTGCATTTCTTAGTGTTATTCCTAAATCAGCCTCCTCCTACATTTTCTTTTGCCTTCTCTTGTGAAAAGGAGGAGGTGTGGCCATAGAGGTGGTATTCAGCAGGTTATGACTAGTTCTGGAGAACCAGTAACAGAAATGTTGAGTAGTTCAGAGAACCAGCAAATAACACCTCCTACTGGAGGTTTTACAGTATCCTTCCTCTGCCATGCCCACCAAGCCACACCAATAGAACCGGTAGTAAAAAAAATTGAATCCCATCACTGGCCCATAGGTCAAATTTAATAGTCTGCCCCAGGGGTGGGATTCTAGCGGTTCTGTCCATTTCTGTAGAACCGGTTGCTCTGAAGAGCAGCAAACATAGAACCGGTTCTATGTCTGCTGCTGTTTTGGTCCACCCGCCTGCCCAGGCTCTTACCTGACCTTTATTTCCTGCGTTTTCGACCGCAGCTGCTTTGCACTACACAGCTGCAGTTGAAAAAGCAGGGCTTTCCCAACTGCTGCGCACTTGCACACAATGCTGCTCAGCTGTTCGGGCAGCTCAGCAGGTCGTAAATTGCACTTGCGTGACTCGCATGCGCGCGCATGCGCACACGACAGAACCAATAGTTATACCTAATCTCCTGTCAGCTTTTGGGGGGGAGCAGGAATCTCACTTGGCTTTTAAATGTGAATATCCGAGTCTATGTTCTGAAAAGGATGTGATGCTGGATAAAGTAATGATTAGAACCAGGATTAAAGTTGGTTTTCATTTGTTAATGTGAGTACCCTTCTGTCATATTTAAAATGATAATATATGGACATTTTTCCAGAGGACTTTGATGAATGATCACAACTCTCAGGCATCATATGTATCTAGGTCCTCTAGTTGGGCATCCATGCTCTAGGTCAGGGGTCTTCAAACTTGACAGCTTTAAGACTTGTGGACTTCAACTCCCAGAATTCCTCCTCCAGTCATGTTAGCTCAGAAATTCTGGGAGTTGAAGTCCACAAGTCTTAACCTTGCCAAGTCTGAAGACCCTTGCTCTAGGTGTTGGAGGGACTTGAATAAAAACTCCATTCTTGTAGAGTTCATAGAGCTCATAAATTAGTATCAGCTATACATGGTAAACCAGGTCAGAAAACATACACTGCAGGGATTCTAGAAATGCTGTTTTATTATTATAGGGAATCTTGAAAGCCTGTGAGAGTTTCTTTGTATCTCATTTTATACCAGTCAAAATCAAAATGGGGTTGTTTTGAGAGATTTTTCTTATGCTTTCCATTCTGAGGACTGAGTTACTATTCTTTGTCTCTTAACAGTTCATCTAATCCAAGGTCAGCTTTCCATTCCCTTGCAATCACCCGCCTCCACATATTTTTCATGACCTCCTCTACTTGTGTTTGCACCTCCCTTTGCTTCTTAGTTTAGGTCTCTGAGTTGGATGGCATTGTTTAGAATCCTTAGCTAACCAAGATGTCCTTTGCTCTGTAGGCACAGCTGCCAGCTAGGAACTGGATTTGTTGATGGATTTGAGTACATCAAGATACAAGTAAGATATAATTAGGATTGTGCCATTGCGGATGATGGAAAGTGCTGTACTTTACTTACTTACTTACTTACTTACTTAATTAATTACTTATTTATTTATTTGATTTGTCAATCACTTAAAAGATAATAGGTATAAGTATAAACATGACTAAGAATACAGAAAATAGGTATGATTAAATGGACATTAGGACAGGGACGGGCGGCACGATGGTCCACTTATGCATGCCTCTTACAGACCTCTTAGGAATGGGTGAGGTCAATAGTGGATAGTTTTAGGTTAAAGGAGTGGGAGTTAGAGGATGTAATAACAGAGTCAGGTAGTGCATTCCAGGCATTGACCACTCTGTTGCAGAAGTCGTACTTTCTGCAATCAAGTTTGGAGCGGTTAACATTGAGTTTGTATCTGTTGTGTGCTCTTGTATTGTTGCAGTTGAAGCTGAAGTAGTCATTGACTGGTAGGACATTGTAGCAGATAATTTTGTGTACTACGCTTAAGTCCAACCTTAGGCGGCGTAGTTCAAGATTGTCCAAGCCCAAAATTTCAAGTCTGGTGATATAGGGTATTCTGTTGCGAGGAGTGTAGTACTCTTCTCGTGAAATACTTCTGGACTCGCTCAATTGTATTAATGCCCAATATACAGTGCGGATTCCAGACAGGTGAGCTGTATTCGAGTATTGGTCTAGCAAAAGTTGTGTATGCCCTAGTTAGCAATTCAATATTTCCAGAGGAGAAGCTTAGTAAGATTAGATTTACAACTCTTAATGCCTTTTTGGCAATGCTGTTACAGTGAGCTCTGGCACTTAGATCATTAGATATGAGTACTCCTAGGTCCTTGACAGAGTGAGGGTCATCAACGAGGTCATATCTGCCTAGTTTGTATTTGATGTACTGATTTTTTTTACCAATGTGTAGGACAGAGCATTTGTTGGTCGAGATTTGGAATATAATAAATAATAAAGGAACAAAATGTCAGAGAACATTTTCCCCTTTACATCCGATTTTCTAAATTAAATTCAGAATGCGGATAGACTTTGTTTAGCAAACCACATTGGGACCAGCAACTCAGGCATTAAATAAAATGATCACTAAGTGAAACTGCAAATCTGGTTCAGATCTTACTTCAGCTTTACTTGCAAAGATTGTAAATGTGAGGATTGGTCAGAAAATTACTTTTTCATCACTACCATAACCTCAAATGGTTACTAAACAAAGTAGTTGCTAAATGAGAACTACTTGTAAGAGGAAAGGATTCCTTAGGTTGCGTCTAATTTCTGATTACATTATTATACTGATGTTTTATTGGCAACAGGTTGAAAAGGTTTGACTTCTTGGACCATCCATCATTTTTCAGTGTGACCAGTTCATGGTTAATTAAACACCACCTGCTGTAGCAAATCATCATTATCATCATTGCATTCAGTCATAGATTTAATTTTGAACTGGCATAAATTTTGAACATGGTAAATTATCATTTACCAAACTTGCTTGTTGCCTGCAATATTAATTTCCGGGAACTGGAATCAATCAAGAAATTGGTTCAAGGGAAAATGCAATATTCTCAGTCTTTGGATTCCACCCACATCAGTTTGCTTTTTTCATGTTATATATTCTACATGGAACTGTGACATTTAGAGACAATATTTGCAATCTGATCAAGTTCTTGTACAAAATAATACTGCTTCTGGTTATTTTTTACGAGATAACAGAATATAGAACCGCATTGATGAAAGTACCTTGTGAAGTCAGTTTACCAGTCGTGACTCACCATCTCGGCCTTTTGAAAAATAAAAGCAGAATTAATGGGAAGAGAGAGCTGGTGAAGCTACTTGAACTGTTCAATTTGTAAAATTAATTTGAAAAATGGAAAGATTGTACTTTCAGTACCAAACAGAATTAAACATCCAACATAAGCAACAACATTCAGGGAACATTCAATGTTCTCTCAGCAAAATGATTCTGAAAGGAAATTTGGGAAGCTAATTCAAAATGCATATAATGGCTAACATCCTGATTAGAAGAACTTTACTTAGGGTACCCCCTTACAACACCACTTCCAGCTCCTAGTCTCTCACAAAGTAGTTTGAAGCCAACCAGTAATCACATTCACATTTGTGGACCACAAATTTCTGAGAATAACATGAAGCCAATCTTTGCTTACTTTAAGCTTAACTGTCAGTGTCCTTTCTACACTTGCAGGAAATACTGAATAACAAGTATCTCTTCACCCTATATCTAAACAATAAGAAGATAAATAGATGATTTGCCAGCCCATACCCCAATCCATTCATTAAGCTTCCCAATCTAATCCAATCTATTTCACATCCATGCACTAAACAGAGCCTGTCCCATATAGCTTTCAAATTTAGAGGAAGTCAGCCAGGTCTTTCTTTCTTTCTTTCTTTCTTTCTTTCTTTCTTTCTTTCTTTCTTTCTTTCTTTCTTTCTTTTTGTTGAGCATGTGTTAGATAACAGATAAAAGTATAATCATGATTATTAATGCATGAAATGGATACAAGTAAAAGGGAACATTAGGACAGGGATGGTATGCACATTGGTGTGCTTATGCCCGCCCCTTACAGTCCTGTTAGGAATAGGGTGAGGTAGACAGTCTAAGGTTAAAGTTTTTTGGGAAGTAACCACAGTCAGGTAGTGAATTCCAGCCATTGACCACTCTGTTGCTGAAGTTGTATTTCCTGCAATCGAGTTTGGTGCAGTTTACCTTGAGTTAGTATTTATTGTGTGCTTGTGTATTGTTGTGGTTGAAGCTAAAGTAGTCATTGACGGGTAGGACATTCTAATACAGGGGTGGTGAACAAGTCTGACACAAAGAGCCAAAATTTTAAACTGTGAGAGTCAGAGAGCCACACCACGCTCGCTGGCCCGTGTAGTTGTTTCCGAGGGATGGGAGACGGGATGACGCAGCCGGGGGCGGGACTACGCGCTTGGAAATCTCTCCTCAGAGATCCCTCCTCAGAAGCAGCATAACAAAATCCAAACTTGGCAAAGAGCCACAGTATACAAAATAATGATAAGAGGCAAAGAGCCGCATTCATTTTGGCCGGAAGCCGCATGCGGCTCGAGAGCCGCGTGTTCGCCACCCCTGTTCTAATAGATAATTTTATGTACTATGCTTAGGTCGGACTGAAGGCAGCATAGTTCTAAGTTGTCTAAGCCTAAAATTTCAAGTCTGGTGACATAAGATATTCTGTTACCAGTAGAGGAGTGGAAAAATCTTCTCATGAAATATCTCTGGACTCTCTTGATTGTGTTAATGTCCGATATGCAATGCAGGTTCCAGACAGACAAGCTGTATTCGAGAATTGGTCTAGCAAATGTTTTGTGTGCTCTAGTTAGTAGTACCGGAGAAAAAGCTACACAGGATTAGGTTGACAACTCTTAATTCCTTTTTGGCTATGTTGTTACAGTGGGCTCTAGCATTTAGATCATTAGAAATGAGTACTCCAAGGTCCTTGACAGGGTGTGGGTCATCTACAAGGTCATGTCCATTCAGCTTGGATTTTATTTTCTGATTATTATTATTTTTTGCCAATATGTAAGGCTGGTGCTTAGATTCTTTCTATTTTGTCACATGTTCCATATATCTAATGTTTTTTATTTATCTGCTGCATCTGCATGTTTTTTTGAAGTAATATGTTCCCATCTTTAAATGATTTTGCTTTGAATCCTCTGCCAAGACTGGACAATTGGTATGTTTGGTTTTAGAGAATTCCTATCCATAATGTATGTCTTGGCTAGCAAGCAGTTCTAAAACACACTTTAAAAGGGAAAGCCAATGAGATTTACTTCTGAGTCGAGCACTGTTTTGTATAGTGCTGCACTTAGCAATTGCTTCAATTACTAATATGTATGCCCACTTTTGGAGAATCTCTTTTGGTAATATTCTTTTTCCCTTCTGACTTAAGTATTTATTTTTTTCTGCAGACATCAATCAGACTTGGCTGGAACATCAGCATCAGTACCTAAGTCGTTTTATAATACCTAGGTTAGATCAGGCAAAAGTATGATATAAAAACAAACCAACTGATGGCATAAAACTAAAGGAGGTTGCAAGTTCTTTAGAAGAAAGAATGATTCAAAATATAATAAGCCTTATACTGTAATTGGTTTCATTTATATTGGCAAGTAGTTGGCCAAGGAAATACACATAAGCATAGGGAAACAGACATATTAAATACGCATAGAAAAGATAAGTGCCCTATGATAAACCTGTAACTAATGTCTTTCACATGTTAAATTTCATACTAATAATAAGACAATCTGGAGTAAATAAGGAGATATCCTGAATTAACATTCCTCCCTCCCTCTCCCTGCCTCTCCCCCTCTCCCTCCCTCTCCCCCTCCTCCTCTCTCTCTCCCTCCCTCACACACACTGATACAATAGCTAATACATCATTAAAAGGGTACCCTTCCTCTTTGCTCTTGTTTATTTACTAAAATTTCAGTACGAGAAGAATGTCAGCTTTGTTTTGGGGATGTATGATCAGTTTAAATGGAAATCTTGGAAATAAGTGGCTGTTCAACAATTAATCCTTGGGGGAGTTTATTCTACCATGTTGGACTTCTGGCCTTGACGTTATCATTAGAACCGGTTCTCTGCCCGTTTTTTTTTAATTACATTTATATGCCGCCCTTCTCCGAAGACTCAGGGCGGCTTACAATTTTTGGAGCACAACCCAATGCGCTCAGCAATAGCCTTCATTCCATTGTATATGCCTGCTTATTACTAAGTGGCATTTTTACAAAGTCAGCTTATTGCCCCCAACAATCTTGGTCCTCAATTTACCTACCCCGAGAGGATGGAAGGCTGAGTCAACCTTCAGCCTGGTGGGATTCGAGCCTACAGTAATTGTAGACAGCTGGATCTTAAGAGCAGGCATTTAACAGCCTGAGCCACCAAGGACTCTGCTGGATGGGTGTGGCCATCGTGGGCATGGCCTACCAGAACTTTCGGGAGGGCCATTTTTCACCTTCCCCAGAGTCCAGAAGCTTCTTCTGGGCCTCTGGGAGGGTGAAAATGGGCTCCCCTGGGCTCCAGAGGCCCTCCAGAAGCTGGAAAGAAGCCTGTTTCTGGACTTCTGAAACTTCCAGGAGGGGCATTGTTTGCCCTCTCAGAGCCACTGCGTGGACCCTGCATTTACCTGCATCCAAAACGGGCCATGTGGAGACTCCTGGGAATGGCGGGGGGGTGGGTGGGGCCAGCTGGGCGGTTCAACTACCAGTTTGGCAAACCAGATGGAAATTTAACACCTGGTTTGCTCGAACCAGTCCAAACTGGCTGAATCCTACCCCTGGGTCCATCATGTGATCTTTGGAAAGCCTAAAATATATTGCATATCTTTCTCCAAAGGACACCATCTTGCCTTTACAATAAATTTTCTGAGATTATAAAAGTGAAACTAACTTCATTGCCTTTCCAGAACTAGGTGCAGAAGCTGGGGAAATCCCTTTCAGGTCCTTGCTTCTGAAGCTTCCAAAAGAAAAAAAATATTTATCCTCTCTACAAATAATCTCATTTCTTCAGGGTTAGTCTGTCAAGGACTCTAGACCAGGCTAAAGGCTGTGACCTCAGCCTCATATACAGACACATTCTTCTGTTTTTTTTTCTCTTTAAAATCTCATTTCTGCTTTCCTTCCCTCTCTAGTAGCTGACAGATTGGTCTGGATAGAAATCTGTGTGCTGATTAATATGTTCTCTCTTCTAATAGTATAGTACACTCCTGATATTCAGTATCATCAAAATCACAGAACACATAAATTTGGTGAAGTTATTACAGAACACATACGTTCTATAATAACTTCACATTTCAGTTGCAATTATTAAAGAACATGTGTTTTTATTTACTGCATTGCATTGAAATGCATGGGTGAGGTGGGGTGGTTTAATGCCATCTTTTTCCTGACAATTTAAAGTTCCACACATGGAATCCTCTTATCTCTTAATTTTATCTCCAAAGCAATCCTGTGAGGTGAGGTGGGCTGAGTAAGTATAACTGCATCAGAATCTCCTCCTAACACAACTACACTAGACTAGCTCCTTACCATTTATATTTTAAAAGGTCCCCTTTTCACCAATATAGATAATATACATCTTCTTCAATCATGGATCCACTACCAGAAGCCTGGGAGTTTGTGCAGTATTTTAATTGTTCTTAACCTCTATACTTTTTCTGGACAGTGAGCTCTGATGTTGTTTTGGGGATCTGGTGGAGCCACTCTCCCAGTTTAGGAATCACATCTCCAAGTGCCCCTATCAGCACTTGGACTACTTTGGCCTTTACTTTCCACTTTCTCTCTATTTCCTCCTTTAGGTCCTGGTACTTCCCCAGCTTCTCATATTCCTTTTTCCTAATGTTGCTTCACTTGGCACCACTTCATCTATCACTACCACTGTCTTCTGGTCCTTGTCTACTACCACAGTGTCTGGTTGATTGGCCAATACCCTTCTGTCCATCTGGATCTGGAAATCCCACAGCATTTTAGCCCTGTTATTCTCCATGACCTTCTATGGAATCTCCCAATCTGAACAGAGGAGGGTCTAGCCCATACATTGCGCAGATGTTCCTGTACACAATGCTAGCACCTTGGTTTTCCATTTAGCCTATGCCATCCCTGCCTGTGTGTTACATCTTTCCACTATGTGTTGGAATATCTCTAAGGCTTCTCTGAAACTCTGGTCCTGTCTAGCATGGTAGATCCGTGATTCTATGGACCTGTGCTTAGTGCCCATTCTTATGCTTCTATGATCAGTGCATTCTAACACTTTCCCAATTTCTGTCACCTCAGCTATCTATGAACGGTACATCCCATGCAGGGTCTTGTCTTACTATGACAGTACCTCTGCTTGATCTTTTCTCAGTGGCTCATCTTTAATCAGTGGCTCATCTTATTGATATACCCATGGAATGCTCTGGATTTCATCCAGAATAGTGTTTTTGATATTTAACAGACTCCCTCCACTCTCTTTCCAGCTGGTGTATAGACTATGGGTTTTGGACTTTGGCTGGAAACTCCAGCTGGACTTTCCATTAGTTGCTGATGAAACAAAGGATATTCATTAAGTAAGAATATAATCTGATGATTCTATAGTGGCAACATATTTGAATGATTTGTTGATTTGCATATTGTTTCACTAATATAAAAACACTCTGGCCTGTTGTGATATAGATACAAAAGCCTGCATTGCATAAAGCTATTATCATGCCATCACAATGAATGGAGTTCTCATGCAGGGGTCTTGAAACTTGACAAGTTTTAAGACTTGTGTACTTCAACTCTTAAAATTCCTCCTCCAGTCATGTTAGCTCAGAAATTCTGGGAGTTGAAGTCCACAAGATTTAAACTTGCCAAATTTGAAGACCCTTGCTCTAAAGTGTGTGCAGATACCTGACAAATATTGATGTCTTGCAAAAACATAAATGTTGTTACAAATTCTTTTACTTCTCTTTAAGAACTCAGTTATCATATTCCTCTGTTTATTCACATTCTATTAAATGGCAAAAAACCCTACCTGATAGAATTACTGAAGAAATTGTCTGACATTTGCTGGGTGTGTCAGAGTGCAACATTATCAGTTGTTAAAGCAACACTTTTAGTAATTGCATTACTTCTGAATATAATCAACAATGCATCAAATTCAGCAGTCAGTGTAGAGACATGTGGCATATAAACTTTTGCTCTGTGTTTTGTCTGAATCCTTTTAGTGAAGTGATTCTTGGACTTAAAGTGGTATCAGATTACTTGCCAAAGTCAGCCTGTAAAGTGGCTCCAGCTTAGTTCTGTATTTACTGTTGGTTGATTAAACTGAGGAATTTCATAAGAGGAATTTCAACTATACTGTGAATAATATATAGGTTATTGTAAAAGAAAACACAAACTAGTGAAAAATGAATCCACTGTACATTCACAAAAATTAAAAACTATGTTATAGTTGTATAGAAAGCCCCCCCTCCCCAGATTACAATATTTTTTTATTCTGAATATTAAAAAGAGGCAGGATAAAATATTTCCCCCAAAGGAGAAATGGAGAAAAATATTAATAAAGGCAGAAATCTTCCTACCACAGGAAAACAGCCACAAGCAGAATCTTGAAGAGACTGCTCTTTTGTAGAGACTGGAGATTTTGTATCCAGATTTTGTATTCAGAAAGACCAGGCCAATCTATTCATAAGCAAAGATACTCCAAATAAGCAACACAATTAGGCAAGCCAAAGCTGACAAGATTAGCTCAGACACACACCTAGTATTTGCATTTCCCTTTTACCTGTAGAGCCAGCCATGACCCTATAGCCGTGATGGTGAACCTGTGGCATGCAGAGCCATTTATGAAGGCATGCGAGCCCCAACCAAACTTACCTGCACTGCACACATGCGCGCCTCCCAGTTGATTTTTGGCCTGTTTGAGGCCTTTTTCACCCTCCCGGGGGCTTGAGGGAAGCCTCTGCAGCCTTTGGAGGCTGAAAAACGGGCCTTCCGGAAATACTAGAAATGCCGAAACCGGAAGTGCTGAAACGGGGCCATTTTTCAGCCTCCAAAGTCTGCATAGGCTTCCCTTGAGCCCCCAGGAGGGTGAAAACAGCCTCAAACGGGCTGAAAATCAGCTAGGAGGCGCGTGCATGGCAGTGCAGTTAAGGGGGGCTTGCGCGCACATGCGCAGGAGGGGCGGGGTGCATTGGATTGTGGGTGCTGGCATGTGGACGCGTGCACTATCGCATACCACAAGAAAAAGGTTCGCCATCACTGCCCCATAGGAATCTGGCAACATCCATTAAAATATTAAAGGGCACATTCTTACATAGGAACAAGCATCTCAATCACAAAGCTCCTAATAATGTATAAACCTCACCTATCCTGACCCCATTTTTCCAGCCACCCCAGAAACATGCTGCTATCACTGAAGTTTCTGGCATCAAAATAAAGAGAGACCTCCTTTCCTACAGCCAGACTCCATTTTATTTCCTAGTGTCTTTCTCCTGGCTTGGAACTGGACCGGGTTTTTCTTGTAACAGTTGAATACAACACAATTTCAGAAAACTGACCATAATTTAAAGACATTCTTATTTTGTTCTGATGATATCACAACTTAAATGACAATTGACAACATCCAGTGTATTCAATCCAAAGTGTTATATTTTCTTGATTTGGAGGAACTCCGATCATTTCAAAACCATTACAACAGCGATACAGATAGATCTGAAAATGAACTAAAGACCTAGAGAGGTATAAACATGAGTGGAGAAGAAAAAAAGATGGTGAACTCAATGTTTATTCTATTGGAAGAAATGAAAATGTTTTTCAATAAAAAACATTCTCATAACCCTATCAAATGCAAACCATGAACAGAGATTTTCATGTCTGTATCACACTAAGATCTGAGAATCAAGTATAAAGGTTTATGTGACATTGGTTTACTATTAATAGAACGGAAACTCTCCAAAGCTTTGGACTTGAAGCAGAAATTAATCAGCTTGCAGAATTATGAAGTATAAGCAGATTTAACTAATGTATATACTAACGTGTCTTTCATTCCATTCTCATCCTTCTGACAGACTTCTAATTTGGTCAACTAATGTCAATCAACCAACTGTTGAATAAACAATAGCATATCTTAATTCACCCTGCTTCATGTATTTGACAAAGCAATTTGTAGCTTGCGAAAAGTTATGCTTTTTAATATAGTTATTTAGTTGGAAAAGATGCCTCTAGTTTCCTGATTTTTTTGTTCTCTGTAGCTCACTGACATCTAGTGAATTCCTGAAGATTTCTGAGCAGCACACAGAAGTATAAAATAAATCCTTTACTAAGTTGTTGTGCTGTCTTCCTGCTTAGGCTTTAACCTAAAATGTTGGAAAATTTGTTTGAGTTTTGTTTTCCTTGTAGTCTCAAATGAGGTTGGTAAATTCTTGCTTACAATATAAAGAACAAAGCACGATGCCACTTAATTTCATTCAGATCACTATTTTTATTTCAAACACATAAAATTGTGCTTCTGGATGCCAGCTCATAAATATTTCTGACCCACATCTGTTAGGTAACGTATCACTGAATACCAGAAGCTGATTTTTATGCACATACAGTCCTACCTATACATATTTTCTTATTTATAGGGACTTCTGTTTTCAATCACTGAAAAGTATACTGGCATTTATGTTGCTTAATATGCCTTTTAATTGCTGTTACATTAAAGTATTCCTGTTTGTTTTTCTTTCTATTTTTTCCATCCCAGTTGAGCTCTTGAAATGCTGGAAATTGAGTACCAGTTTAGCTCTATTAACATTGAACTCACATCTGCACAAGTTCAAATGAACAGAAAATTAATGCCAGTCTATTTCATTTTAGTAAAAAATTAATTATTGTATTTATACAAGCTAAAAGAAGAGCAAGGACAGAGCTGCATCAACTCTGATATATGCTTGAGCAGGCAAAGGCAAGATTGCTGCTAAAATAAATCTACTATATGGGAATGCATTTACTTTTCTGATTAAAGAAAGATTGAGTTTAAAATAATATTAAACTATTGTGCACTAAGCATTAGCAGCATGCACACGCACGCACACACACACACACACACAGAGAATTGGAAAATCATAAAGAATATAAAGTTCTGCTATATTTCAATCAGTTTAATATATTCCTGTGAATACCGTATTTTTCAGACTATAAGACATTCTGAAGTATAAACGCACCTAGCTTTTGGGGAGGAAAAGAAGAAAAAAAATAACTGCCTTTGCCTCCCAGCAATTTGCCTCCTTGCAGCAAAGCAGCAAACAGCCTTGGTGGTGCAGGCTGCTAAATACCTAGCACTTAAGTTCCAGCTGCCTGCAATTATTGCAGGCTCGAATCCCACCAGGCTCAAGGTTGACTCAGCCTTCCATCCTCTCGGGGTAGGTAAATTGAGGACCCAAGATTGTTGGGGGCAATAAGCTGACTTTGTAAAAATGCCGCTTAGTAATAAGCAGGCATATACAATGGAATGAAGGCTATTGCTGAGCGCATTGGGTTGTATCCCAAAAATTGTAAGCCGCCCTAAGTCTTCGGAGAAGGGCGGGATATAAACATGAATTTTAAAAAAAGCCTGGTCAGCTGAAGCTGGCCATGAGGTGGGGATCGGAACGGGCTGAAAATGGGGTGCGTGGAGGCCGAAAATGGAGCGTATGGAGGCTGAAAATGGGATGCGGAGGGCAAAAATGGGGCACGCAGAGGCAGCAATAGGCGATCACTGCAGCCTGAAACAACTGATCCTCAGGAGGCCGATCCAACCAACAATCAGCTGCTTGTGCTAAATCAGGCTGTGCTGAAGCTGAAGCTGTTTGCTGTTTGCTGCAAGGAGGCAAATTGCTGGGAGGGAGAGGCCGAATGGTGGGGGCCGGTGGGTGGGCAGGGCTTTGGCAACGTTCACTCTATAGCACAGACATTTCCACCCACTTTTGGGGGGGTGCGTCTTATACACCGAAAAATATGGTATATTGTTCCTAAATTAAGCCCCTTCCATTTTTATTAAAAGAAGAAAAACATTATCCTTCTAATAGAGGATAGATTTCGTAGCTAGCTAGCTAGCTAGCTAGCTAGCTAGGTAGATAGATAGATAGATAGATAGATAGATAGATAGATAGATAGATAGATAGATAGATAGACAGACAGACAGACAGACAGACAGACAGACAGACAGACAGACAGACAGACAGACAGACAGACAGATAGATAGATAGATACAGGGGTGGGATTCTACCGATTCTGTCCGGTTCTATAGAACCCTTGTTAACTTTCTAAGCAATTCGGAGAACCGGTAGTTAGAAGTAATCTCCTTTTGTTTTTTTCCACCCTTATTACATTCTTGCCAGAACACCTAGACTTCCTGTCTCCGGAGCTTTGGAGGCTTAACTTTCTTAGAGGGGAAGGGTTGTTTTAAGATTTTTATACTGCTGTTGGGAGGAAATACTTCCTTGGACAATCAGCACTTTGAAGAAATAATTGAATAATGAAGCAAAGCTTTTAGTGACAGGGAACCAAGATGTGTGACATTCAGCAAGTCTTCTTGGCTAGCTAGAAAGATTGACATTCAAATGTGAGTTTACATACCCTTTCTGAGTTTTGGTCCAGAACTGGTTTTTGGTGAAGGTTAATTCTGTGCTTGGTGACGTTTAATCCTGTGTTTATTGATGGGATAATTTTCCCTATTCAGCTTCAACAAGCAACAGCTACTGTTGTGATTTCATTATTAGTATTGTGTTTGAATTTTTTCCTGCCTCATGGTTTCTTTTTCTAGCTGTGGAGGGGGTTTTCCTTCACTGCTTTAGTACTATCTAGCACTGTTCTTTTGGGGTATACTTCCAAGAGGCAGGATGCAAGCTTGGCACTGATTTTTTTTTACTGCCTTTCTGTGGGGCATGTGATCTTTCCTTAAATCTGGATGATTTCCTTAGGATATCTTGTGAGGTGAGTGAGACCAGCTGGTATCTTTAAGTAATGCAAACGAATCTAAGTATTGCTTTTCCTGGGTGTGCTTTTTCTGGAGAGCTTAAATGACCTCTCCGCTAACGGGTTTCACATTATGAGCAAGAGATGGCTGCTTGATAGTTATCACTACATTTTAACTATTTTCATTCCTCAAGGTGCTCTGGCACCCTGCCTGATTTGTAACTCTGGCTTGCAGCTATTTTTAATCTAATGATTGGTTTTTAGGGCAGCTTTTTGCAAGCAAAGAAGCTTTTGGTATTTTTGTACAGGTAATCCTTGACTTACAACAGTTCATTTAGTGACCAAAGTTACAATGGCACTGAAAAAAGTGACTTATGACCATTTTTCACACTTATAACCATTGCAACATCTCTACTGTCATGAGAGGCCAGGGAGGAGAAACACCCCTTGACATGAGTGATGTCGAGTTGGCAACGCCCACCCAGTCATATAACCACCAAGCCACACCCACCAACTAAGCCACGCCCACAGAACCAGTTGTTAAAAAAACTGAATCCCACCCCTGGATAGATAGATAGATGATGTAGATGTAGATAGATATGGAATACATTAACAACACAAATGCCAAACTTTGTGAATGCCCTTGAGAGTTTTGAACCACATGTGTAATGTCCAACATTCTAAGCTAAAGGTAGCTTGCAAACAGCATGAATGAAGTGTTGGCATATTCTGTCATACCTTAATGTCCCCATTAAAGGCAGTGAGGGGATGGTACAGCACCCTCTAGACTAGGAAGAATCGGATGCTGTGGAAAGATCATAGTGTAAAATCTTATATTTTTGTACTGGCTTCTGACTTCTGACTTTGGTTAGCACCATGACTAACTGTTTCAATAAATGCTGCTCAGCATTCTGCCAGAGAGAAAAAATCTGTCCACTTGTAAAAAAATAATGGGAGGAAGGGAGGGAACACAAAGAGAAACATCTATATCATATGCTAGCTGAGATAGGTAAAGGCAGCAGCATTATTGCTAGTTTCTTTTCTTTTCTTTTTTTGTGAAGCAGAAAGTGTAAAGGAAAGAGAACAGTAATTCTGGAAGTTAAAGTCCACACATCTTAAAATTGCCAAGTTTGAAAAAGATTGTCTCAAATCTTCCTGACATCTACTTTACTACCTTTTTAAGTACAGCGTCCTTCTTACTTTATTTTGTGTGCCTTTTAAATTAGAAGATATTTTTACAATATAGGTTTATCCAATATAGTTTTACAAAGTAGTTTTACATTACAGTTTAGCTCTTTAACTTTTTATACATAAATAACCCTGCTTTTTGCTTTTCATTGAACCATTCTAATCTCAATAAGGCATGCCCTTTATCTGTTGAATGTAATGAGGTTTAAATTTTGATAATAGTTTTACATCATATATCCAATTGGAAAATGTTTTATTATATTACAGGCTGAAAGTAAATCATTTCATGCTTTGTCTTGTACTGCTGAATCTTTGGTAGATGACTCTCCCCTTCTGTAGAATAGCAATCAATAATCATTAATACAAGCTTTTGGATTCTCTGTCAATCAGACACACGTTTTTAATACTGTATGCTTGCTTCCTGGGCTCTGACTTTCCATTTGTCACAATAAGGAATGCATTGTATTGCTCTCAATGTATAGAGTTTTTTTCTTCTTTTAAAATTATTCCCGAATATTAATAAAGAAGAACTATTAGATCGAACACCAGCCTCAGCTAACAGAGGCTAAATTATTTAGTTGGCTTTTGAGCTGCTGTTGGCTTTTCAGCTTGACAGTTGTTGCTAGGCTACACCAATAACAGTAGGCCATTTTATTACCAGCATTTATTTCAATCCCCCACCCTTAATTTTTGCATTGGGAAAGGGTAACTTCATTCTTATCTCTTATTTCATTTCAAATGACTGCACTCAGATTTAAAAAGGTTTGATGCTGGCAGTCATCCATTTCAATCATTCTCGATGGGCTGGTCACAGAGAGAATCAAAATGATTGTTCCTTATTTTATATCTATTCAGCCTCATCCCTGCATGTGGTTTGTACCCATTCCTTCTTCTGAAAGCGCCTGAAGGATTTTATGTGAAAAATAGGCTTCCTTTTTAAACCCAGCAAGCTCTTTTTCTTTACAAATGCTCACATCTCATTATGATATTAAATGTATATATTACTAATAATACAGAGTGATAATATATTATTATGACAAATATAAGGACAGAACACTCTCATTTCAAGGTCTGTTTTCCAGCAGTTGCCTTTGGCACTTCTCAAGCAGGATATGATAGGGGTGGCCTTTATTCCTTACTTGAAAAATCCTTGGGCAGGTTTTATTTATATCTTCTTGTCTCTTTGCTGTCCTTGCTCAGGCGAGCACAGAGACCTCAGATTCTGCCTTCTCTTCTGTTAGCACTTTTTGTTAAGTTTGCATGGAGAGACAAGACGCGGAGTGCTTCAGCTCTTTTTTATTGTGACTTTCAGCTCAGAATGGACCGAATGGCTCAGCGGCAGCTATTTATAGCCGGCTGCCGCGGCTGCCAGCCAATCAGAGTGCAGGGTTTTCCCGCACTTTTACAACCAATGATTTCAAACACTTTACAACATCAACCAATCATTTCAAACTCTGCATACATAACACCCTCCCCACTAGGTTTGGTCCATACTCAAACCCCATCTATCTAATATACTCTTGTAAATAGGTGGGGCTCTTACGGTACGTTGAGACCTGCGTGGTTCAGGTGTTTTGGGAATCTCACCTTGTGAGGAAGGAAATGTATCTGCCAACATTCCCTTATTAGGATTTCTTGTACTGGTAGAACCTGTTTGGTTACTACAACCTGGTCTCTCCTCCCAATCTATTCCAACCCAGTGTTATCCTCTAAGTCTGGTAATGATGTGCAATCCTCCATTTAAAAATGGTTGTTGGGACTGTGACAGGGTTTGGGATGGTTCCTGTCATGTTAGCTTGTTACACATGGGGTTGATTCTTACTTGCTCATTACCTCCATTATCTCCCCCTTCCCCCCTAGAAAAGGCTGTGGGGATGAAGTCCAGAGAGGAGCAAGGGCGATGCTCCAGAGGCAGTCTGGACCGTAACTGGTCTATGTGCCTACTCCACAAGGCACCATCCTCAGTTTGAACCCTGTAAGACCTGGGGCCTGTAACCTGGGTTATCTCTGCAGGAATCCACAATGGTTCACCTGCAAGGTTTTTAGCATAAACAAAATCACCCACGGAGAATTGGCAAGTTTTGCTAGTGGAATCTAATGGTGCATTGGGTGCGTAAGTGGGGTGAAGGCGGTCCAGGGTAGACCTGAGTTTTCTACCCATCAAAAGCTTGGCTGGAGTTAAATTAGTGGATGGGTTAGGAGTGATGTGTTGGATACTGAGTAGTTTTTCAACTTTCTCAGTGATGTCCCCTGGACCCAATTGTTGGAGTTTTTCTTTGGTAAAATGTACCATGCGTTCAGCCCGGCCATTAGTCGAAGGATGCCCAGGGGCTGTAAGGGCGTGTCTGATATCCTGTTGTGCTAAATATGATTCAGATAGGTTAGCAGTAAATTGAGGACCATTGTCAGAAACAAGCACATCAGGAAGACCGCACAAAAAGTTTCTTAAGCTGTTTGATAACAGCCTCTGCTGTGGTGGATGACATGGGAATAACCTCTAACCATCTGGAGTATGCATCTACCACAATGAGAAAGGTGTGGCCTCTGGTAGGGCCAGCAAAATCAATATGAATCCTGGACCGGGGCCCCTAGGACATTCCCATTCCTGTATGGGGGCGATAGGTGGGGCAGGCCTTGTTTCCTGACAATTTGGACAGGATGCAACCCAGTTTTCAACCATTTTGTCAATACCTGGCCACCATACATAACTCATGGCCAATCCCTTCATTCTGACAATTCCCGGATGACCCTCATGTAACATTTCCAAAACCTCTTTCTGCAGTTTTGCAGGAATAACCACCCTGTTACCCAACAATATACATCCCCTTAACACAGACAGTTCTGTTTGTCTTGATTTGAAAGGTTGGGAGACCTGAGGTAGATCTTGAACTGGCCAACCTTTTTTAACCCAGCCCACAACAGGAGCCAATAAAGTGTCTTTGGCAGTTTCTCTAGCAATTTGAGCAGCATGGACTGGAAGCTTGGCAACAGTTTCTAGAAAAAAGGTGTAAGTTTCAGGAGCAGGGTCCTCAGTGCGTAAAGGAAGTGGGCAGCAACTCAAAGCATCTGCGTGCCCAATGTTTTTTCCAGGTCTATGGATAAGTTTGTACGAATAAGCAGCAAGGAATTCAGTCCATCTCAGCATTCTGGGTGACAGGATGACTGGCGTTGGTCTATCTCCTGCCACAATTCCCAAAAGTGGTTTGTGATCTGTGACAATGGTGAATCTTCTTCCATAGACGTATTCGTGGAACTTCTTAACTGCTGCAACGATTGCCAAAGCTTCTTTGTCCAGTTGACTCTAGTTCCTCTCTGCTTTAGTTAAAGTGCAGAGTAAAAGCAATGGGAGCTTCCTCCCACTGGGAAGCCTGTGGCTCAACACTCCCCACCCCAAAAGGGGATGCATCACAAGTTAATACTACAGGTAAATTCTCAGAAAACTGTATCAATACATAATCAGAAGTGATTAGTTTCTTGATATTGTTAAATGCAGTTTCTTCTTTTCTGCCCCAACCCATGCAGATTTTTATCCAGTAATCTATGTAAGGGTTCTGCAGTGGTTGCTTTCTGAGGTAGAAACATATGGTAGAAATTAACAAGTCCCAGGAATGCTTGCAAGTCAGTTTTGCATTTTGGTCTGGGGGCTTCTTTGATTGCCTGGACTTTGGCTTCTGTGAGGTGGATGCCCTGTTTATCAATCATATATCCCAAGAATTCTACTTTGTCAGTTCTTAGTGTACACTTTTCTTTTTTTACTTTTAGCCCTGCTTTTTTGAACCTGGTCAGGACTTCTCTGAGTTTCTCATGTAATTGAGTGTCATTTTCAGCAGAGATTAAAACGTCATCAAAATAGGGCACCACCCCAGGTAACCCTTGTAGCATCCTCTCCATAAGGCTTTGAAATATGCCTGGTGCCACACTTACTCCGAATTGTAACCTCTTGCATTTGAATGCACCTCAATGGGTTACAATGGTTTGAGCTTCTGCAGTTAAATCGTCTACTGTTAACTGCTGGTATGCTTGGGCCAGGTCCAGTTTGGCGAAGACTGTGCCCCCACCCAGAGAATGTAATAAATGATGAACCACTGGAATCGGATATGCGCTCTGTTGTAGCGCATGGTTCAATGTCCCCTTGTAATCCCTGCAGATTCTCACAGAACCGTCAGCCTTGACTGGCGTGACTATGGGTGTCTCCCACCTGGAGTGGTCTGTGGGCTCTAGTACCCCTTGGGCTATTAGTTTATCTAATTGTTCATCGATTTTTTCCTTCAAGGCAAATGGTACCCTCCTGGATTTTAAACATGCACTTTCCTATTATTTAATGAAGAGGAATGACCAATAGTTACTGTTTGATGAGTTTCATTTTTTCCATTTGCTTCTGTGCTGCGCCCCATCTTCTCGCTGGTGTTGTTTGGTTTGACTTCTCTGTCTTTGTTGTTTGCAACAAACTTCCTTCTGTTTGGTGGAGTTCTGGATGATTTGCAGACTCTTGCAAGGTGCCCTCTTTTTTCACAACGGAGGCAAATGGCATCCAGGAATTTGCATTCAGTGCGGGGGTGGTTTCCCCCACAACCTATGCAATGGAAATCTCGCCTCTTTCTTCCCAGGTCATTGCGTTTCCGCTCCATTCTGAGTCTGTTAATTCCTTCTTCTTCTCTACTGTGTTCTGACTCAGATTCAAGTTCATCAAAATGAGTTGTGGTGGTCTTTTCACCATCAGAATGGCCCGTGGTCTTGTTCATCTTTCTCATGGCTGCTGCTGAGGTTTTGGTGGCTTCTGCTGAGGTTGCTTCATCTATGGCTTCTTTCAGCGTAATTTTTGGTTTCATCAGTAATTTGCTCTGCAAGACCTTGTCTTTAAGGCCCAATACAAAATGATTGCGCATGGCCTCCTCTAAAACGCTGAATTCGCACGCATCCCCCAATGTTCCTTAAACTTGCCACGGTCACTGACGCTTTCTTCTCCCTGATCGCGGCGATAAAACTCGTGTCTCCTAATGAGGCACGATACTTGGGGTGTGTAGTGTGCCCTTAAAAGTCTTTCCAGATCAGACCATGCCATTACCTTCATGTCTGCTGGGGCAGCCAATGCCTTCACCATCTTGAAGACTGCAGGACCACAATAAGTAAGAAAAACCGCTCTCTTCCGTTGCTCAGAAATGGAGGCCAGATCGTTTCCTTCTAAATACATCTGAAACCGATCTGCATACGACTCCCAGTCTTCATTCTTTGGATCGAACGGGGCTGGGGGGGTGTTCAGCGCAGCCATCTCGCTCTTCTGCATTCCGCGTTGCCTTCTCCTTGGGAAAATCCCACCTTCGTCGCCAGTGTTAAGTTTGCATGGAGAGACAAGACGCGGAGTGCTTCAGCTCTTTTTTATTGTGACTTTCAGCTCAGAACGGACCCGAATGGCTCAGCCGCGGCAGCTGTTTATAGCCGGCTGCCGCTGCTGCCTGCCAATCAGAGTGCAGGGTTTACCCGCACTTTTACAACCAATGATTTCAAACACTTTACAACATCAACCAATCATTTCAAACTCTGCATACATAACATTTTTCTTCCTCTTCTAATGTGAAATGTGCCAAATGTCTTACTTCCAATCCTATTAATACAGAAACATTTCTCTAATAAATAAAGTTCTTTAGAATGTCCACTTATTACTTTAGGCAACATCAGCCGATAACTTCATCAACCTCTCAGCCTTTTGGCCAATGTCACGTGTAGTATCTAATTTAATAATTTAATATAATAATTATAATAATTTAATTTAATATCGGATTTGTCCTTTGGGATAAGATTGGAAGGTTGACTTGATGCCAGGTCTTTGGCACATTAGAAGGTTGACTTGATGCCAGGTCTTTGTTGTTTTTAATGTTTTAATCTTTCTTAGTGTTATAATTTTAGTATAATTTTATATATTGTTTTAACTTTTGACTGGGAGCCACCCAGAGTTTGGTTAGATGATATAAACTTTTTAAATAAATTAATAAACAGCAATTATGTGGCAATAGGGTCAGCCACAAAATGTAAGTAGTGTGCCATGCCCCTGTTAGAATCTGACTCCAAGGGAGAGGAGGAACAGTCAACAGGGAGTGGCAGGGAGTGGGAGTGTGGCTCTGGAGGTTGTGGAGGAAACTGGGGAAGCGCACAGGCTGGCTGGGCATTCAGAGGAAGACCCAGGCCCATCCCCTCTTCATCCTAGGGCACGCAGGGAGGAGCAGATAAGGGAGAAACGTGAATGGTGTGGTCTATGTGGGAGGAAAGGGCCTTGATCCCCTTCATGGGCTGCAGCTGTGAGGACTGTTTAAAAGGACAAACTGCATGTGGGTCAGTGCTGGAAGCAAAGTGTGAAAATATTTCTAGTTTGTCAGTTCTTATCTGAGTTTTGGTGTCCTTCCCAATGTGTATATTTTGATATCTGTGGACATCTTCAAGCCCTTATCCTGCCTTGTCTCATTAATTGCTTCAGTGTGGTTTGTGTTGTTTTTTCCTATTTATAATTTATATTTATTTTGAGTTTGAATGGAAGTTTTCCTTTTCGCAACTGTTCATGGGTGAGTTTTTTCTCCAGTCAATGATAATTGGACCTTTGAAGCCAAGTTGAAGGAATTAAAGGGACTTCCTCTATTTTTGTGACTTTGTTGCTTTTGTATCCCACCCAGGGTCATCACATAGTACTTGACTTATGGCCACAATGGAGATGAGAATTTCCATTGCTAAGAAAGGTGGTTGTTAAGTAAGTCACACCCAATTTAACCACCTTTTATGCTGGAGTTCTTAAATGAATCACTGCAGATGTTAAATGAATTGTGCACTCACTAAGTGAATGCAGCTTCCCTCAATGACTGCTTTTTAGAAGCTGGCTGGGAATGTCACAAATGGTGATCACATGATCTCAGGATATTTCAATCATCCTAAATACAGATCAGTTGCCAAGAACCCAAATGTTGATAACATGACCTTGGAGATGCTACAACATTAATAAATGTGAGGACCAGCTGCATGTCACTTTTTTCAGCGCTGTTGTAACTTTGAATGGTTGCTAAACAAATAGTTGCAGGTCGAATTGTATTACAGTGCAAAAATTTCACAGTTCTCCCTGCCTTTCAGAATGGTTAATTCCACTGCCTCTCTACCCCAGTTAAGTACCTGATGATGACCATTCATTTCACATTAATTGTTATATTTGCAGTTGGCAAATATTTGTACTAGTCTCATGTAATGTCATTTATTAAATGTAAAAGACCTGATTCCAGTGCAAGTCTGGGTAAGGCACTATATTAAAACAATTTAGAAATACAGATGAAAAAGCAATAGGTATCTGAACAAATAACCCTATTTGTCCAGATACCTATTGCTTTTTCATTGGTATGAATCTAAAAACAGTCACATCACAGACCAAAGGCCCATCACCCACCCACTTTGGGGAATGGCCAGCTTTTAAGAGCTCTTTGGACTAAGATGAGGGTCGATCAAATCTCTGGAGAGATATTATTTCAAATGTCAGAAATTAGTCAAGTTGGCAATTTATTTTATAATGTGAAATTTTCTTACTGACAGCCAACTTCTCTGAGAACTCAACAGACGCAGTCCCATACTTCTCAAATATTTCCTCAGGGGAATTAACTATGGAACAGACTTGCATGTTTTTCCAACCATCTCATCTCAGAATGTGTCCTAGGTACCATTTACGCCTTTTTACATTTTTTTTTGTCCAACAAAGTGCTAGGGGACTCCTGACTTTTTAGCTACAAATATTACTGTCATCTAAAGGAAGTATTAGATTACAATGACAGAAATAAAAAATGATGATTTGCATGTTGCCCTAAAAGCCATGGCTTTTTAAACTTAGGTTTTTGCACAGTTTCGAAGTAGTAAAGCACAGAGACTGCATTTGCACAATGAGCCAAAATGAGACAACCCACGTTATGAATAAGTGTGCTGTGTTAATTTCAGCTAATGGGCTTTTCTTCACTGCTTATTTGATGTGTTATCTATCTTTCTGGGAATCATTGAAAATATATATCAGCATGATTTTTTTTTTGCTCCCAGTGTCAATCCCGATCTTCTTCTATTCCTCCATTGCTTCCAGTCACTACAGTCATCTGACTTGCCCCAAGTTAATGGATGATAAATATAATAGGTTTTATACATCTTGAGGGTGCTCTTGGGTAAGTTTGGAGATGGCAGAACCAAGAACAGTTGCCAGGGGTACTGTATTTGAGCAAATGAATAATGTTTAAAACTCATGCTTACCGTTGTAATCATTTTTGTTTTACACTCAGAAAAGTACAAGGGGGAAAATGAAATTCTGGCAGACATATCATTTTTAGCAAACCCAGAATGGAAGTTCATGGATCTAAGTGAAGACCTTCTAAGTTCCATGTGAACTTAGGAGAAAAAAATTGCTAGAGCGGCATTTCAAGGCACTAAAACAAAACTTTTAAAAGAAACATTATTTTCTTACAAATAAGTGTGTTTCTCATTTCAAGTAGGAACTTCATCTTGCAAATTCCAGTACAAGGGGAGCTGATCTATCAGAGTCAAGACTTGCTGGAACGAAAATCTCCTACATTCTTTCCAGGGAGTTCTATTTCAGAATGATTGAAGATAATGTCCTTTAGACATCCTTTTCAGCAATGGACAGAAGTTTGGAGAAATACTCATGGGTAATGTATAATGAGTTTTCCTGCATTTATTTAATTATAAGTATGCATTAATACTTTTTAATGCATATGGAGTATGCATTAAAGACTTTTATCCAACCATCTCTCAAGTGTTCTGCAGCTTCTCTGACTACCTATTCCTATTCAGTCTCCAAGGACGATAACAGATGATTCTGCTTGTATGTTCTTTTTTCATTTTTGTTTTTCTCATACTAGTGCTACTGTTGTGCCTTAAGGTAAAGTCCTGTCCTTGAGAAATTGTTGGATAATTTCTTCTTCTACCCAATTATTCAGCCCACAGATCTGATGAAGAATTTCAAAAGATCATTTGTATGCCATGGGTTGGGAAGGCAACATATTTAAATATCTGTTAATAGGATTTCTTTTCTCAAAAAACCAGATGAACAGTAATAAAGAATGTGAAATTAATACACATGGGCAAATAAATACATCAAAATAAATAATTGAGTGCAGTAAGATTTGGGAAGCGGAGGAGGAGAAGGAGAAGGGAAGGAGAAGGAGAAGGAGGAGAAATTTCCCTTTACCAAGCATGCATAAATTTAATAGAAAGGAGAAAAGACAGCAGAAAAGGGGGCGGGGGAATGAATGTTGGTAGGGCTGGTTGGTGGACAATGTCCTTTGTGTTAAGTTTGCATGAAGAGACATATGCGGAGTGCTTCAAGCTCTTTCTTTATTAGTGACTACAGCTCAGAACGGACCCGTTTTGGCTGGGCTGCGGCTGCTACTTATAGCCAGCAGCCGCAGTTGCCAGCCAATCAGAGTGCAGGGTTTTCCCGCACTTTTTAAACCAATCATTTCTAACATTTTACAAGAACAGTTCAAACTAAACCAATGACATTCAAACCTACATACATAACACCCCTCCCCACTAGGTTCAGTCCATACCCAAACCCCATCTATCTAATGTATTCTTTTAAATAGGTGGGGCTCTTACGTGATTGATGCCAGTCACCTCGATGCCTAGTGGATTGAACCACTCAAGTCCCAGCAAGCTTGGGCGATCCTTGTCCACTATGGTCAGGGGCAAGCGTTTGGTGTGGCCTTTGAACTTCACGTTGAATTCTCTTGTTCCAACTACTGGAATCTTGTTCCCTTGGTAGTCTTTAAGAGTCAGTGCTTGCTTATGGAAATGCTTCTTCTGAATGTTTGGGAGTAGTCTGTGAATAGTGTCCCATGACACCATAGATAAATATGAGCCTGAGTCCACTTCCATTTGGCAAGGCCTTCCTTCAATTAGTACCTTGACATGCACTTTTCTGTTATTGATAGAAGAAGAATGACCAATAGTTACTGTCTGATGAGTTTCATTCTTCCCTTTGCTTCTGTGCTGCCCCATTTTCTCACTGAGGTTGTTGGGCTTGAATTCTTTGTCAGGAAACTTCCTTCCGTTGGGTGGAGTTCTGGATGATTTGCAGACTCTTGCTAGGTGTCTCACAACGAGGCAGATGGTATCTAGGAACTTGCACAACAACCTCTGCAGTAAAAATCTTGCCTCTTTCTTCCCAGGTGCTCCATTCTGAGTCTTTTCCACCTCACTACAGTCTGACTCAGAATCTATTTGCTCACAATGAGTTGTTGTGGACTTTTCCACATCAGGATGGCTTGTGGCCTTGTTAATTTTCTTCATGGCTGCTGCTGAGGACTTGGTGGCTTCTGCTGAAGAGGCCTCTTCTATTGCTTCCTTCAGCGTGATCTTAGGTTTCAATAATAACTTGCTCTGAAGCACCTTATCTTTAAGGCCTAGAACAAATCTATCACGCATGGCCTCTTCTAAGTTGTTAAATTCACATGCACCCCAATGTCTCTTAAACTTGCCATGAAGTCATTTACATTTTTGCTTTCCCCTTGATCCCGACGGTAAAACTCATGTCTCTTAATAAGGCACGATACTTGTGGCGCATAATGGGCTCTTAACAGCTTTTCTAAGTCAGGCCAGTCCATTACCTTCACATCTGCAGCTCCCGCCAATGCCTTCACCATCTTGAAAACTGCCGGACCGCAGTGTGTGAAAAAGACCGCCCTCTTCCGCTTCTCGGAAATGTCGGCAAGATCATTTCCCTCCAAATACATTTGGAAACGATCCACATACAACTCCCAGTCTTCTGCCGTTGGATCGAACGGGGCTGGGGGTGTTCAGTGCAGCCATCTCTCTCTGCTTGTTTTCTGCGTTGTCTTCTCTTCAGGAAGATCCCATCCTCGTCGCCAGTGTTAAGTTTGCATGAAGAGACAGACGCAGAGTGCTTCAAGCTCTTTCTTTATTAGTGACTACAGCTCAGAATGGACCCATTTTGGCTGGGCTGCGGCTGCTACTTATAGCCAGCAGCCGCAGTTGCCAGCCAATCAGAGTGCAGGGTTTTCCCACACTTTTTAAACCAATCATTTCTAACATTTTACAAGAACAGTTCAAACTAAACCAATGACATTCAAACCTACATACATAACACTTTGCATGCCAAAAATCCACGTGACATCTTCAGAAAAAGGATGAAGTAGTTTATCACAAGAAGGAATTTTGTGTAAGAAGAACTGTTGTGGGAGACTGAACATTGCTTCTCTGTTCCCCCAATAACAATGGATATGGTCATAACATAAAGATGTAAGAGTATTGTGCTGAAGTTCACATATGGTCCAATGCTGTCAGCCTTTTGAGGTCGGCAAGGCCACAAAAGGGAGCAGCAGGATTCTGTTTGTTGTTGCAGAACACAATGTCAGAATCTTGAAGACCTGTCAGAATTTCTCTCTACACCAGGGGTTGCCAACCTTTTGGACTGCAGGGACCACCAAACTCAACTTTTAAATCCCGAGGACCACTAATACGATTTTTTTTAAAAAGCTAATATATTTAATATAAAAACTTTTTATATATACACACACACACTTCATTATAACAAAATGTAAATGCTTAATGATAACAAAATAAAACGTTCCAGGATGGAAGCCCCCCCCACCTGGCACCTTCCAAAGAGACAGAAGAGCGGAGCTGAGGGGCCTCGGGGCAACTGCCACTGGGAGAAGCAGAGGCAGAAAGTGGGCTTTGCTCTCCTTGGGGGGCACTGCCCCTTGGCTGCCACTCCAGGGGCTTCTCAGCAGGCATCTGCCTGAAGAAGGACTGCCGCTCTTGATGATTAATTGGGGGAGGGGGAGAAAGTGGGAGATCCTTTCAGATCCCAGGTGGAGGATCGAGAGAGCTCAGATCTGCAGCCAAGGAAAAGCTGTGGGGGGGGGGCTCTTCCAGCCTCACCTGGAGACAGGCAAGGAAAGGTGTCCCTGGGGGCACTTCGCTCGCTTTAGCACTTTGCTGCCAAACCCAGCCACAGCCAGTGATTATTTGGGGGTGGGGGAGAGGGGAGAGAGAGAGAGGAAGCATCTCTCGCATTACCAGGGGAGGAAAGGAGATGAAACAAAGCTCACTCTTTCACTGAGACCTACAAAATGTCAATCTACCACGTTCCAGGAGTTCTTTGAAATCACCAAACGCTCCCACTTGTAGTTCTTACTCCTCCCAGCTCTTTGAGGGACCCCGGAGTCAGGTCCCTGAGATGCACGCACCAACCAGCTCCCACACACGGCGGCGGTAACAACAGTCCCCTCCCCCAGCACCCGCTGTCAGCTCTTCCCCGTTAGTTCTCTAGTTTTGAATTGCTCCCGCCTCTCTTTCCTTCCTACAGTAGTGCCTTGAGTTGCTTACTTCTCCACTACTGCCTCCTCCTCCTCCAGCACCACCTCCTTCTCTGGGTAGGACGCTTCTTAACTAACCGAGCATGCTAAGGCAACTCTGGCGCTACCGCTGTGGTGGCTTTGCCTGCATCTCCGAGGCTTTGATGTTGGGAAAGGCAGCGAGGGCTAGAAGAGCTGAGAGCTGCACATGGCTCTGTCTCCCTTTCCTTGGCTGCCTGGGGGGGAGGGGGAAGGAAAGAGAGGCGGGAGCAATTCAAAACTAGAGAATTAATGGGGAGAGCTGACAGTGGGAACTGGGGGAGGGGACTGTTGTTGCCACCGCCCACCATGCGTGGGAGCTGGTTGGCGTGTGCATCTCAGGGACCTGCCTCCAGGGTCCCTCGAAGAGCTGGGAGGCGCGAGAATTGCGCGGCCCAGATTAATTGCTTTTGGGGGCCATTTCTTCTGCGGCCCACAAAAAATTTTCCATGGCTCACCAGTGGGCCGCGGCCCACTGATTGGCAACCGCTGCTCTACACCATCTTATACCAATCAAAATTAAGGGAGAGGAGAGGTATTCTGATTTCTTTCTCATGCATTCTTTGTTCCCAAGGCTAAGTAATTTTTATGAAACTCTTTTCATGATGGTTTATTTATCCTTTCCTCATTCCCTGGGCCAGATTTACATTCCATCACAATCAAACTTTGCTTCTATAATTCTATCTCCTGTCTTGCAGTTCTGAATCAGAAACACCGACTATTTTTTTCTTCATAATAAAAATACCTGGCTTAAGATTTATACAACGTAACAAATCATTTAGTCATATAGATGCACTGATCTTGTAGGGAAGGTCTGTAGGGTAAACGCTATTCATGCATCGTACCATGAATTCCTTCAACTGGCATCCCTAAAATTCTCCAGAGCTATTTTCAATGAAAATCCCGAGAGAACCCTGAAGCAAAGATCTGATCAAGGTAGGGAAGTTTCTGTGTTCTTCAATGCTTGGGACAACAGCAGGTTCAGAGTTAGAAGTTCATTGAATATCATAGTCTATCAAATAACTGATGACATTTCAGTCATATACAGTGTTAAAGGAATGGTGCATTTGGCCATGTAATTAATCAACAGATGTATCAGAACATGCTCTGTTGTGTATTTGAAATACCTGAAGTTTTCCCACTACAATGTGGAAAGAATAAACTACAAAGAACGATTGGCAAGATTATGGTATAGTGATTATATTTTCTCCTTTTGATTATGGTTGTACTTTAAGTAGCTTTTTTTACTTCCTAAAAAAAATTCTTGATCAGTTTGTAGGAATGTGAATTATAATTTCAACAAGAGCAGTAATATTAATAATATATTTATAATAGCAAATGCTGAAATAGAGATAATCTTAACTGACTGGAGAAAATCTTAACTGAATTTTGTACTAGCTCTGATGGATTGATCCAATTCGCTGTTCCTTTCCCTAAGTTCCGCCCTGAGTCCTTTGGGAGAAGGGCAGCATACAAGTCTAAATAAATAAATAATAATAATAATAAGTTAATTCATTGCTTTTTGTACAGAGAAGCATAGATTGCCAAATTGTCAATTGTGGCAAAGTATCCTGTTGCAGAAAAAATATGTAGAAAGAACGAATCTAATCAAAATAATTGGTTCTGATTTGGGATATTATGGTGTTCTCTGTATCAAATGGCTTTCCATTTTGGGTTATCTTAAACACTCCCAACTTCCAATTTCAGCTCGGTAGAATTCTGTACTAAATCATTAAAATAAACCAAACAAACATCCAACTTGTCAGTATAATTAAAAAAGCAAAACAAAACACAGTTGACAAGCATATTGGATGGTTATTACTTGAAGAGAAAGCTGGCTGCTGTAAAAATAACAGATAAATTTAAAGGCATAAGAAACCCAAGGTGGTGAAGAAAGCAATTGATGTGACAAATAAAAACAATGTTGTCCCTTAGAACATAGTCCCTGCTGTTGCTGGAAATACAGTTGATATTGCTGTCATTAATAGTGGGAGTAAACAAGTATTATTGCTCAACACCCCATGCGTCTTGAAACAAGATATTTTCCAGGCAAATAGATTGCCTTCTAATAATAGGTCTGGTTGTTGTGGGCTGCAATCTGGAAAATATGTGTATATGCAAAATCCTTAATGGGACTGATGTTTCAGTAGCTGTGGCTTCATTTCTGAGACTTTCCTAGGCTCCTTGTTTTCACTAGTCTTCTTCCACTCAGAGTCTTAGCCAAGGCATTGAATTAGAAGAGAAAGACACAAATAGAAGTGGATGTTGTTGCTGCTTGAAGAAAAAAAGAAAACACTACATGAATGCCTCCGAGTTCATAAAATCAAATGACAGTGGCTGTTTCTGTTTCTGTTGGGAGAGGCTTAGTTTCATTAATTCTGCCATTCCATCCACTTACCACATCTGACCATTAAGCATGTACCACTGTTTTCCAATGCAACCAAAGTTTCTGGCTTGAATGGCAGCCCCATATAGAGCGAATTATAGTAATCAGGCAGGAGCATGAGTGGATGTCTTAAGTGCATTCTATTCAAGCTAAGGCTGCAATTGGCTCACTGACTAAAGCAGTGCAAAAGCACTCCTGGTCACAGTTTCCTCTCAAGTGCCCTATATCAGAGGTCAACAAGGCACCCAACAGGGTTGCCATTCAGCTGACGAGAAGCCTGCTGGATCCATCTGTAACTTTTCTATGCTTCCAATCTGTGCTGTCAGTTTTTTGCTGTTGGGCAAAAGGGAGTCTGGAGAGATGTAAAAAGAACAGGTGAATAAAGTTAGGGGGAGAACTGACTTACTCTGCAGAAAATCTTATGTCCTCATGACCCCGAATTTAAGATCCTCCACTACACAGGAAGAAAAGATAGAATTATAAACACCGAAAAGTGTCCTGTGCCATTTCCCAAACTTACCAACTTAAGGCAACCAGCTGTGGAAAATTGTATTCTTCAACGTGCCATTTTATCACTTGAAATATTTGATTAGAAACACATATAGTATGGTCAGTGTAGTCAAATTCATTTAAATGCATAGTAATACACTATAGATACACTTGAAATATATACTGTATATTCATTTCACATAACTATCTCACATTAAGATATAAGATTATCTTCCCAGTAATAGGGAAGTTAAGGTTTTTCTCATATGATGTAGAAGACACAATCCCAAAGGCTGCATTTGTTTCCCCCAGCCCCAAAATGTTTATTGTGTAGGATTAAATTCCTATTCCTTTCTTCTAAGATGAATGCTAACTCCTGATACTATAAGCTTGAAATTATTTGTATTACTTGATCTATGGGTTTCTATTGCCGTGTGTTTGTAGCACAATGTCTTCTGATTTCAACTATTTCTTAGGTTTTAAATCTTTCCATTTTTCCTTCAACTCTTGTAGCCATTCCCAGTCCGTGTGCATGCATGTAAAAAGCCTCTATCGCTCCTCTATAGACTTGCAAATGGCCTTTTGTCAGCGTTCACGGCTCCAGCTGTTTCTGGAGTTGATTTGTGGAGCTCTGCCTTGAGGCTGCTTGCAAGCGGTAGGCTTTGGTTGTTTTTGATTTGCAGGCTTACTTGGGCTTGCAAACTCTGCTCGGTCTCTTTTCTTCCAGCATCTCTCAGCTCTGCTTCTCAGTCATTCTCACACTTCCACATAATGCAGTTGTCTCTTGCGCTCCTCTGAGGATGCCACTGAGGTGCTTCTCTTTAGATTGAAGGTTTCTTTTTCACATATTGCTGCTGTTTCCCCCCGTGCCTATTTTCTTAATGCACCACACCCAGGCTTGCTTTCAGTTCCTTTTTCTAAAACAAACTCTTGGGTGGGACTGTTTTAATCCTCCTTCCCAAGCAATACAAAAACTCTGGATCCCAGAAGGGAAAAAGTGCTTGCCCACTTTGATAGTTGGTTCACTCTTCCAGGGTCTTAATTATTTTGTAATAAATCACATAACTGGGTATTACTTAACATGTTCAGGGCCTCATTTCTTGATCTGTGAGAAAGGCATGCTTCCTAGGTGTCCAGATACCTTCAGGACAATATATATAGTCCTCAACTTATGATCATTCATTTGGCAACCATTTGAAGTTATGACGGCACTGAAAAAAGTGACTTATGACTACTCCTCATACTTATGACCATTGCAGCATCCCCACAATCATGTGGTCAAGATTTGGCAACATTTGGTGTTTCGTTATGGTTGCAGCTTCCCTGGTTCACATTGCCATTTGCAGCCATAAAATGTTTTATGTCATTTCTATAATTATGTCCATATATAAATGATGCAAATCTCATGATATATGTTAGTTTACTTCATTTATGTAAGTATCAAAATGATATAAATTGCTCCAAGTCATAATTTATGATCATATATATGATTCATGATTTGTTATTTCACAGATCAACAATAAAGCATACATTTATGTGTGTAAGCTCACCATAGACCAGGGGTGTCACTCGATTTCATTGAGGGCTGCATCAGGGTTGTGTTTGACCTCGGGGGCTGGGGTGTAGGCATGGCCAGCTTGACATCACTCGTGTCTGGGGCACCTGTGGCCCGAACACTCTGCCAGAGAAAACAAGCTCCCGAGCTCCGTTTTCAGCTAGAACGCCCTCCTGCCACCCTTTACCAGCAAAAACAGAGCTTGGGAGGCCTGCATTTTCGCTGGCAGAGACACCGCGGGCCAGTCCTTCGCTATTTCTGCAGGCCAGATCTAAGTACCTTGTGGGCCAGATTTGGCCCCCGTGCCTTGAGTTTGACACCCTTGCCACAGACATATTTGTCAGAAGCTACACACCAAGAAAAAGGCTGCATTGGGACATATGCAAATAACTGCAAGTTAACATGTATCCTAAATGCAAAGACCAGTCACACAGTTACTTTTCATCATTGTTGTAACAATGGATGTTGTATGAGACAGTCACTAAACAAGGACTACCTATATTTATCTGCATTGGGCATGGGTGTTGCATATATATTAAAAGGGTGAGATATGTATTTTTAGGTAAATAAAAATCTTGCATATTGCATACTAGAGCAATTGTATGTCTCTATGTGTCTATCTACGTGTATAGATTTTCATATTATGTTTTTACAGGATGTAATAATGTATAGAAAGAAAAATGGGTGTTACTTAGTAAAAACTACAGAAATAATACCGTCTGGTGTTTTCCAATTTATTGCCAAACAATGGCTTGCATTTGGGTTACAGTAATCCTCAAAATGAAAAAGGTGTTCTGCAGTCACGACATAAGCCTAAAATTGAAAGTCAGGCTCGTCAGATGCTACATCTATTCTATCCTGCTCTACGGAATAGAGAGTTGGTCTCTGACAGAAAGCCACTTGAAGAGACTAGAAGCATTTGAAATGTGGATTTACAGACAGCTGTTACATATAAGCTGAGTTGACAAAATCAGAAATGAGGAGGGGATAAGCTGCCTGGGAAAGCCAAGGGAAATAATCAAAACCATAAAAAAGCAAAAGTTAGAATATTTCAGCCATGTGATGCAACACTTGGAAAAGTACGGCATACTTCACTTCATCCTCCAGGGAAAGATTGAAGGCAAATGAGGTCCAGGCAAAAGAAGAACATCATGGCTTCAAAATCTAAGGGACTAGTTTGGACAAAACTCAGTAGCACTTTTTCGTGTGGCTGTTGATAAAAATAGGATTGCCAACATGATTGCTAACATCCAATGACGGATATGGCACAAGAAGAAGAATCCTTTATTGGATCCACATAATAACCTAGAAAAACTGATTTATTTCTAATGCTGAGCAACTTTATTTAACTGGCATTAAGATGCTCACAGAATCTAAAATTCTGTTTTTAATCTCCCAAAATTAGAACTTGTTTCTCATGTTTACACCTAGATGGCTTTTCCCAAATAGTTCTCTTATTCCAAAAAAGATACACCTGATGTCAAACAATTAATTCCTGTAGCAACATGTATCTTGGACATGGATATTTAGTTCCTCCAGCAACAGATTGTTTATGCACTATTTGGCTAGCAAAGGAATCTATCCCCAGGATCTGTCAACAGCAATGTAATTCAAGTAGGTTCCTACTTCAACACCTTGTTCACAACAACCTCATCCATAGATATAAATACTTCATGAAATCTTCTGTTTGTATGTCTAAGACATTTTAACACTTGTGATTCCTAAAAATCACAAAAAAATTCCATTTGCTCTATACAGTATAGTTGTTAAACAAGACGTTTTAATTCATATTTTATAAAAAATACAGCAAGGTGTTATGTTTTATGACAGACTTATTCTTCACATTTCTGTGTAAATATAAATCATTTGTAATTTCTTCAACTATTTCTACATGAAGTATGTTATTCATTATACTAAAGACCAATTGTGCTACAATGAAAAGAGTAGAGATGCAGAAATAAACTCTGCTACATGAAATGTGGATCGTTTCCATAATGTTCCATAACTCAATGCCAAGTCATTGTTATAGAGCACACATGCAACCTTGCCAACATGCTTCATACCTCAAATGTTAAAAAACGTTGACCTCATCATTCCAGAAGTAGTCTGGAGGGAGCCACAGAGGTTTTGGGAGGCCAAATGCAATCCACATGGATTATCTATCCCTGGATTAAGTGAGAAGCAAGGAAGTATTTTGAAAACATTTTATAGCCTGTACAATCATTTGCTTAATTGTATGAGGGCTTAAAATGAGTAGAGGATGAAGCATTTCACTTATGTCCCTGTAGCCTAACTGTCCTATCTTGTTCTCCTCTATTATGTCCTGAGTAGGACAAATGAAGGTGACATGTTCTTAAATAGCTTTAGTATGTGTGTGTGGGGGAGAACCCTGTAATCTGGTACCCAATTTAGTAGGAATTTGGGTTGATTGAGGACTGTTCTTATATTCACATGACCATGAGGACAGCTCCACTTCAGATCTTGTGAACTAAGGAAGACCAAAGAGCAAGGTAATTGAGGGCCAGGATATTTTGAGAGGATTAGTGTATGTCTTCCCCCATTTTTCCATCTGCTTATGAGCATTTACAGCCTTAGGTGAATGCTTGAAGAAACCTTAGCCTTAGTTTATGCCTAAAACAGTGGACAAAGGTTTTCTATTTCTTACAGATTAAAATAGAATAGAATAGAAATCTTTATTGGCCAAGTGTGATTGGACACCCAAGGAATTTGTCTTTGGTGCATAAGCTGTCAGTTTATATAAAAGATATAAGTGATGAATCATGATCATAGTCATCATAAATACATTCATCATAAATCATAAGATACAACACTTAGTGATCGTCATAGGATACTAAATAAGCAATCAAAATCATTCTAGGAAACTAAATAAAACAATATAAATCATAAGATACAAGCAACAAGATTATAGTCATAAGTAGAAAAGCAGATAGGTAATAGGAAGGATGAGAAGAAGAATAGTAATACAGTCTTAGTAAATAGTTTGACAGTGTTGTGGGAATTAGTTGTTTAGCAGAGTGATGGCATGTGGGAAAAAACTGTCCTTGTGTCTAGTTGTTCTGGTGTACAATGCCCTGTAACATTTTGAGGGTAGAAGTTGAAATAATTTATGCCCAGAATGTGAGGGTATGGTTATAAATGGTAAGGCTCCAGAGTTCCACATATAATTGATTTGGCCATAAATTGGCAAATTGAACAGCCCCCAAATTTAAATTTAAGATTAGGACATGAAAACCATGGGGCAAGAATAGCCTTAAAATATTATTTATGTTTCATGCATTCACTATTTTTAGAATTAATAGTTCTCATATACGCACCTAAAAGTCCTATAAGCAATGAAGTGAAAATGTATGACTTTAGCAATTGGATCCAAGTGCTTCCTGTGGAATAGATAACTTGCAAATTCTAGAGAAAACTAATATAGAATATTAGGTACTAGAACATGGGTTTGCAAACTAAAATTCAGGTGTTGCTGAATGATAACTCTCAACATCCCTCTCTGCTTCCTAGGAATGTTGAGAACCATAGAGCACTATAGCAAAACTAACAAAGCAAACAAAAGTATGGACCCATGTACAGATATGCAGAATAATATAAAATAATATAAAATGCATGCAACAAAATATAACAACAGTTAAATCACAGTAAAAGAAAATCAAAAGCAGCCACAATCAGCAACCCAAATAAAATGTTGAACTTTACCAACTTTTCCCAATAATTAGACTACATTTCTAAATAGTTCAGATCTACTTTTCAAATGTGGCATGCTGGGACCAAGGGTTTAAATTCTAAATTTGGCACTAAGGGGAAGCTTCTATATTTTTTAATTGGTCGTCTTAAGGGGTTAGGGAGGGGGATGGATGGGTCTTTTTGCATCCCGGTGCATGGTGGGGGTTGGGGGCAGCGGGGCCCGGGGTGTGAGGTGGGGACCACGATTCCCAGGGTGGTTGGGATTGGCAGGAGACGTGAGGCATAGGGCCATATCATGTGTTGGGAGCGCGTACCTGCCAGCTTTGCGCGGTGGCACGCTCTGACCCTATGGCCTCCTCCCTAGGGGGCATGGGAACTGGGGCCCCTGGGCTTAGGCTGGTGTATTTTAATGCCAGGTCCATGGCTAATAAGTCCTCCCTCCTCCGTGAGATTGAGGAGGAGGCTGTGGACCTGGCTTGTATCACCAAGACCTGGTTGAGGCCGGAGGGTGGGGTCCCTCTGGTTGAGTTGTGCCCTCCAGGTTTCCGGGTTTTGCACTGGCCACGGGCCCAGGGAAGGGGTGGAGGGGTGGCTGTGGTTATCCGGGAGACCTTGTTTCCAAGGGAGGTCACCGTTCCAGAGATAGGCAGGAGTGAGACCCTCTTCCTGAGGTGGGGGCCTAATGGTGGGGTGGGCTTGCTGCTCGCATACCTTTCCCCCAGCTGTGTGGCAGTGGCCCTGCCTGGGCTTCTCGATGTCCTCTCGAGGGTAGCGGTGGAGTTCCCGGGCCTTATAGTCCTGGGGGACTTCAATCTGCCCTCCCTCGGGGGGCGTCGGGTTTGGCCCAGGAATTCATGGCTTCTATGGAAGCCATGGGCCTGACAATTGATTCAAGGCCCGACTCATGAGGGGGGAAACACTCTCGACCTACTTTTTGAACGGTGGCGTAGTGACAGAGGGCAAGCCACTTTTATGGCATTGCCCATTCCATGGTCTGATCACTATCTCCTACGGCTGGTCTTCCAACAGGCCGCCCCCCACTGCTGGGATGAGGAGCCACCTAGATGGTTCCGCCCCAGACGCCTGATGAACCCTGAAAGGTTCCAGGCGGAACTGGGGTTCTTTCCCTCTTCCCTTGCCCACAGCTCTGTCAAGGATCTGGCGGCTGCTTGGCAACAGGCTGCATCAGATGCCCTCGACAGGGTTGTCCCCATGCGTCCCCTCACACGCTGTGGATCCCGGATGGCTCCTTGGTACATGGAGGAGCTCCGGGAGATGAAGCGTCGTCGGGGTTTAGAGAGCAGGTGGAGGTCCACCCGCTCCCAAGCCAATCGAGCCCAGCTATTAGGACTTACCTGGTAGCTATGAGAGTGGCGGGAAGGTCTTATCTCTCCGCCCTCATAGCATCCGCAGATAACCGCCCAGCTGTCCTGTTTTGGGCTACCCACTTTCTCCTTCGTATAGAGGGGGGGCGGACCCGCTGCGGGGAAGGGCTGAGGAATTTGGTCAATATCTGTCGGATAAGATCGCTCGGATTCGGGACAGGTTGTCCTCTGATTTGCAGTGGTCTGAGGAACGGGATACAAGCAGTCTGGCCAGTGTGACCTGGGATGAGTTCGATCCTGTTTCCGAGGATGAAGTGGAGTGGATTTTGCGGCGGCTGAGCTCCACCACATGTTTGTTGGACCCATGTCCTTCCTGGTTGGCTTATGCTGCCAGGGAGGCCACCTGCGGTTGGTTCCGGGCAGTTGTCAATGCTTCTTTAAGAGAGGGTGTTTTTCTCTCCACCTTGAAGGAGGCGGTGGTGAGACCCCTCCTGAAGAAGCCTGCCCTGGACCCAACCGTGTTAGACAACTTTTGTCCAGTCTCCAACCTTCGCTTTTTGGTGAAGGTTGTTGAGAGTGTGGTGGCTCGGCAGTTTCCACTCTTCCTGGATGAAGCGGACTACCTGGATCCATATCAATCGGGCTTCCGACCTGGTTTCAGCACGGAGACTGCATTGGTCGCGCTGATGGATGATCTCTGGAGGGCTCGGGACAGGGGTTTTTCCTCTGTCCTGGTCCTATTAGACCTCTCAGCGGCTTTTGATACCATCAACCATGGTATCCTTTGCGATGCCTCGGGGTTGGGAGTGGGGGCACTGTGCTTCAGTGGTTCTCCTCCTACCTCTCGGGTGGTGCACGGTGTTGGCAGGGGGCAGAGGTGACCCGAGGGTGCTCTCTTGTGGGTCCCTCAGGGGTCGGTCCTTTCCCTCTTCTATTTAACATCTACATGAAGCCACTGGGTGAGATCATCCGTGGTTTCGGGGTGAGATTCCATCAGTACACGGATGACACCCAGCTGTACATCTCCACCCCGAACCAGATCAGTGATGCCCTCTCCTGATGACCCGGTGTTTGGATGCGTACGGATTTGGATGAGCGGGAACATGCTTCGACTCAACCCGGCCAAGACTGAGTGGCTGTGCATACCGGCATCTCGGCCCAGTCAGGAATATCCATCTTTGGCCATAGGGGGAGAGGTGTTGCCCCCTGTGGATGGGGCATGGAATCTGGGGGTCCTCCTGGATGTATGGCTCCGGTTGGAGGATCAGGTGGGGGCCGTTGCCAGGGGGGCCTTTGCCCAGCTCCGCCTTGTTCATCAGCTTCACCCATTTCTGGACCGAGATGCCCTGCGCACAGTCACTCATGCCCTTGTTACCTCTAGACTCGACTCCTGCAACGCTCTCTATTTAGGACTGCCCTTGCATACCATCCGGAGATTGCAGCTGGTGCAAAATGTGGCGGCGCGGGTGGTGATGGGAGTTTCCTGATTCTCCCATGTTGTCCCCCTCCTGTGCTGCCTGCATTGGTTGCCGGTTGCACTCCGGGTGAGATTCAAGGTTTTAGTTTTAACATACAAAGTCCTTCACGACATGGGTCCTCAATACTTAAGGGAGCGACTCCTGCCGATATCGAGTGCCAACCGCCCTGTGCGAGTACACAGGCAAGGACTCCTCGGGGTCCCATCGGCGGGCCAATGCCGGCTGGCGGTCCCCGGCGATGAGCCTACTCTGTCGCAGCCCCAGACCTCTGGAACCAACTTCCCCTGGGGCTCCGCCTGGCCCCTGACCTCCGCACCTTCCACCATGATCTGAAGACCTGGTTGTTTGACCAATCCGGGCTGTGACCCTTCTGTGTGGGGGATGGGTTTTTAAAACTATTTTAAATATTGTAAATTGTGTTTTTGTATTTTTGGGCTTGCGAATTGGTTTAATTTCTTTTTAACTATTTATTGTTGTTGTTTTTAGTTGTGAGCTGCCCCGAGTCTGCGGAGATGGGGCGGCATACAATCCAATAAATAAATAAATAAATAAATAAATAAATGAATAGCAAATATTGCTCCATTTGCAGTTCTTCCTGTACCTTTGAAGTTAATCCCCAGCAGTTTTCATTATAACCTTGCTTCTTTCTACAAGATCCTGGGCCAGCAAATTTCAGTTTTAATATTTACACTTCATAAAAAGTCTCTGTTGCCTTTTGAAAAAGGTCAGATTAACATATTTGAAACAAGAAATTAGTGGCAGTTGATATACTTCTCTTGCCAAAGGTGTCTGCTGAATTATACAGAAATCCTCATTTCCTCAGGCTCTGGGTATTTTTTCCTGCTAATGTCACCATTCTTAATTTCAATGGTCAACAATATTACAGAGAATAAATATGCAACCCTGCTATAATTTTACCCTTTCATTTTTACAAATAGACTGAAGTTCTTTATTTGAACAACAATAATAATAATTAGCATTAATATATTCTTGAAAATATTCTCACTTATTTCCAAGATAGGCCAGTGTTATTCATCTAATGTTGCAGATAGAGACAGGACATCATTGAGATTCATTCTTTCTTTTTAATTAGGATATAAATCTTTACATCACATTTTATTTTAAAATTTTGGGACAGTTCATAACTGATAAAAAATACAATTGCAACAAATTAAAAATGTTTATTTATTTTTGATAACTGTCCAACTACATATCAAGCCATAAAAACAGTGAAAAAATTAAACAGCAGAAAAGATAAATAATGGTGCATATAGTGATGCCATACGAATGCCACAATTATATATGGCATTCTAACATCTGATGTATGCGTTAAATCATGGCATTTGAATGATAATATTGTCACACCTCTTTTCTCATCCCCTCCACCCCAGTTTGGATTAGCACCTAAAAAACTAGCACTAGCCAGCTTTCTTGGGAAATGAATCACAAAAATGTAATTGTATGCCCAAAAGACCTTGGGGACAGGAGGAAGAGGTGTAGGCTAGACAGCCATCAGGTATCTCAGCCACAGAAGGAAAAAGGTGTGGGAAGTGTTTCCTCAGGTTTTTTTGGAAAGTAAAAGCAAAAAATGGGAGAAGTGCTTTCAGAGAAGTGCAAGATTACGTTACTGGAACTTTATCATAAATGTAATGTTAGTACTCATGGATTGTACTTCTTGTCTGGAGTACCTCAAAGGGCTGAAAAAACGAGATACCACAAATGAAAAGGCCTTTTTCTTCCATAGCCTATCACAGGGCTGTCAAATGGGCCAGATGCATCATGTGCTCACCACGGCCACACCAGGTTTTAGCGAAGGTGAAAAAAGTTCTGATTACATCATGTGATGCCACTGTGACAATGTGAGTTTGACACCCCTGGCCTATCAGCTTCCTCTAGATGGCCAGTGATCCTGGAGAAAAGGAATAAGTGCACTTCCTCACCACCTTTATTATCTTTCCTCAAATCATCAGAAAAAAATCTAAACATGAGCCAAGTCTGTTTTCACCTCAAGATGTGGACCAACTGAAGAGCACCCCCCCTATGTTCCAATAGTGTCTTGCTCCCTCCCACAATGTGTATATATATTTGGTAATTTTTAAAACTCACTGTGGGTTCAAAAGCTAAGAATCAGGATCATATGTAAATTCCAGTTCAGAAGATTTGTTGCCCAAGTATCAACAAATGGTCAGCACTCAATTGGTGCTAGATAAGAGTTAATGACATTCAAAGAAGGCCAGACCTGGAGTGTTTGCAGACACATAAGAATTCTAGATTGAGTAGGCTCTGCCTGCCCTTCTCCTAGACTTTCACAACACCACACAGTACCTGTGCTGTCCAGCCAGTTTAGAGTTAATGGGATTTGAGATAGGTAGTTAGGAATTGAGACCTGTCCCCTTAAGGGTATGCATCATGGTAAATGTAGTTAAGGTAACCTGGGAAATGTAGTCCATGTCATGTGGTCACATCTGTAATCCTGATTGGTCACTAAATTGACCCTTGTTGGGTTGGGGAGGCTCCCTCACTCTAGCCAGAATCCTATACCATGCGGTCACTACAATCATCATCATGGTTATCATCATAGGGAGAAGAGTTTAATATCTTTCTACACCACAATTCAGATATGCAAAGGATTGGACATTAAGAAGAACCTCATCATAAATGTGAGTTGACAGGATGCCTGATGAACCAATAAAAAGACTTTGTATGGATGCTTTGTGGAGTTGATCTGTCTGCTTTATACCCATCCAGAGCGTAATAAGCAGAACAGTACCAGTGTGGGGTGAAAGGGGAGCCCAGAAGGCAGAAACTATGAAGTTCTTAACAATGGAAAAATAGTCTATGCTGAATGTTGACAGAAACCAAGCATTTCGTATAGAAAACCTAGCAATTTCTAAAGTACTCCAAGCAATGAAAATAAAGAGAGACATCCTCCCCAAGAGATAATGGTATGAGATCATAAGAGTGCAGAGCTAATCAAGAATCAATGCAAATGTGAGGCATGGAAGGAACTTAAAGGGAAATTTTGGTATACATCTGAGGGACAACTCATTTTGGGGATTCTGTGGAATTCTCTGAAGGGAAATCTTCTTACTTTGTGGCTAATTACTGAGTAACTATTGTATAATTTTCTAGGCTAGATGTCAAGTCTTTTAGCACAGCATGTGGCAACATGTAGCTTACATTGACTGATCTTGAAAAGGCTAAGTTAAGATCAGGTTAGTATGGGAGACCAGCAAAAATCCTCAAATCTAAATTAGATTACATACATACAAAAAAAAAGCAGAAAAAAATATGGCAAACTACTGCTGCTGCTAAGGAAAGTACATGGCCATCTCTCTATCTCCCTCTCCCTCCCTCTCTTTCTTTCTTTCTCATCTGACATAATGGCAGTATTCCAGTATTTAAGGGGCCACAAAGAAGAAAGGGTCGAAACACCAGAAGGCAGGGCAAGAAACAATGGATGGAAACTTATCAAGGAGACAAGCAACCTTGAATTAAGGAGAAACTTCCTAACAGTGAGAACAATTAACCAGTGGAACAGCTTGTCTACAGAAGTTGTAGGTGACTCATCACTGGAGGGATTTAAGAAGAGACTGGACTGTCATTTGTCTGAAATGGTATCTCCTGCTTAAAGGGAAATTTTGGTATACATCTGAGGGAAACTAGAAACTAGAAAACCTCTAAAGTCCCATCCAGCTCTATTTGTATTGTCTGCCTGCCTGCCTGCCTGCCTGCCTGCCTGCCTGTCTATCTATCTATCTGTCTATCATCTATCATCCGTCTATCTATCACCTAATCTTCCATTAAGTTCCAGGAGACAATGATTAAAGCTGGCTAAACAATCCATGCTCGCTCTGGAATTGCATTGTGTTATACTTTTTTTCCTGGATTTATTTTTCTGAAGGGACACCCATCCTCACAATCTTTATAGGTATTTCACCCTACGGGAAATACATAGCAGTGATAATATCTGAATTGTAGATGTCCTGCTTTACAACTCCCATATTTTAGTAAAACTATGAAATTATTCATAATGAATAACCAAGATGATATCTATTAAAACAAGATGACACCTCAGTATAATAAAGAAAAACTTTATATTTCTATGGCCTAGTTTTCCAGTCATCCACCAGTAATGGAATATAAGTATTCTATGGACAGAATACATATTTATGAGTGTTTCAGGACAGCAACAGCAACAGGAAAATTCAGATTCCACATTAGTTGCTACAGCAACCAATGTATTGAGAGTCACAGACAACTTGTGCGAACTGTTACTATCCTCTTCCTTTTCAAATAAGGTAGAAATGCTCTTATTTTAATCTTCAGCAAGACCATTTTGTATCCTTTCACTTTTTTGATTTCATCCATTTTTGGTTAAAGACAAACAATTTATCTTTTTCTGATAAAAATACAGGTATTGGAGGAAACAGAAGTGGATGCTGTGGTAGCCATTTTCTGATACCATTGGGTGCTGTATGTACTGGTTTGTTTTGGCTTTCTTTTACTTAGAAAATATCTGATGGAGCTCTTTTGGTTTCTTTGAATTCCTTGACTTCTTGAGTATATTTTAACAGACCTTTGCTAGTTGCACACTATTTTTTTGAGGACTTATATCTTTTCCAACATCTTCTGGATGTTCTTTTCTGATTTCTGAAGAACTTAAGAAGCTTCTTAGATGAGAAGTGAAATGTCTTCAAAGAAGAAAGAAAAAACCAAGGAAGTCCAGTTATCTTTGAAAAGCACCTTTGGGACAAGAGCTTTAAAAGTTGTGCCAATTTAATGTTAGTTTAACAGTTTAATTTCTGTCACATCCTATTTAGTCTCCAAAGATAAAGGAAAGCTAGTCAGAAACCAGGCATCTATTCAATAATATTGTTGTGGACCGTCATGCCATCCTATGATCATTCATCAGAGGAAATGATTATGTTTCCTAGTATATAAATTGTTCACTTTAAGGAACAAAATGTATCTTTGCCCTCGCAGCAAGACTATTATGCCAAATGGGAAATGAATGGCTTGACATATCTGGGTATTATGATTTAGTCACCAGGGATTTTATTTAATATATATAATCTATTGACGTATTATGATCTAGAAAATGTAATCTTGCTGATTCATCTCAGCAAGACAGCAAATGCAAATAATACTTTATGAAGAATGATTTCCAGTGGGGCATTCAGTTCTTAATATTTGGGGGGGAGGGCGATGAAATAAATGGGTGCCATTAAAGAGAATTAGCAATGAGCATTTTCCTGTATTAGTTTGTATTTCTTTGTGGCTGACTTGTAGCAATGAATTTTAAAAAATAACATAGTCATACAATAAATCTTGTACTGTTATGCAGAAGAAAGTCCTAACATTATTAGAAGATGTGCATTTGCATATTGCTGGAATATATTTTGAGCAGCCTGAGTTTCATGTGTGTTTGTGTGTGTGTGTGTGTATACAATTAAAATGAAGGAATAGTTTATTATTTGGGGGAATGGACCTCAGATTACTGATAGTGAATTTGTCTTGAATGCAGAAAGTACCAGATTTAGTCTCTGGCATATCCAGACTGGGATCAAATGTATCTATCTGACATACTATAACCTGCTGTATTCCTTCAGGACTTTAAGGGGGTATAAATTTAATACATATATTAAAAGCTAAACCTCTTTCTCGAAGCTTTATTGGGAGGCACTGCCAATTTATCCAAGAGGAAGAACTCATTACGACTCAATATCAGGGGTGGGATGCTACCGGTTCTGCCCGGTTCTATAGAACCGGTAGCTCTGAAGAGCAGCAGACACCGAACTGGTTCTGTGTTTGCTGCTGTTTGGCCACCCGCCCACCGAGGCTCTTACCTGTCCTTTATTTCCTGCTTTTTCAACCTCAATTGCTTTGCACAGCACAGCTGAGGTTGAAAAAGCAGGAAAAAAAGAGGTTTTTCAAACGCTGCACACCTGCGTGCGGTGCTTTTCAGCTATCCAGGGCAGCACAGTTTAAGTTTTTTTTACACATGCATGCAAAAAGTAATCACCAGACCGGCAGTAACACCGGTTGAATCCCACCCCTGCTCAATATAATGTAACATCATATGTGCATTAAAACCCTATCAACATATTTAATGCAATTAAATATTTCCACCAAGTTCTGTATTTTCTTCATTTTGGCTGTGCTATTTTTGCTTGACATGTTTTTTTTTCCAAATATATCATGGGCATCATTTCTTTTGGAAAAAAACTTGAAAACCAAGCTGAGGGTGCAAACTCTTAGGCTACTAATTGAATTGTTGTATTGCTGAGCCATGAAAATGTAAATGTCTACCCAGGGATTTTCAGTAGCTGTTAATAGCCTTGTGTCTAAGTTAAAGTAAAGCTATTAAAACAGTCTTCATTCAAACAGTTGGAAGGTGCTGAGGATTTCTTTTTTTCAAATAACAAAGGGAAACATTTTTCAGCTGGAAGCAATAAATATGTTTTGAAACTTTTTATCTGTATTATAATGGTTTGACATTTGTGTTTTATTAATAATTTAAGGCAATGCTTGTTAAAATCAAGTGTGGGGAATGCAACTCAGAGCCGCACTTCATCTGAATTTTTAATTAGGGTGCAACAGAAGGAAAGGTGAAAAGATGGTGAGAGGACTTGGTGTGGAGCAACTGCCATTCACAGCTCAGTGGTCAGTAATTAAAAGAGCCCATTCTTCGGAAAACAATTTCTCAAAGAAATGAAATCCCATTGCATTACTTTTTCTCAAAGATGTTCTAGTCTTTTGATAACAATTAGATAATCACCCAGAGATTGAGAAACACAGAATGACTGAGGTTGGTTCTAGACTTGAGGCTAGGTTTAAACTGTCTTTTTGAAGAAGATGACCTGTTTCAGATTTTGGCCCTCCTGTGTTGTTTAGGGTTACCAGATGAAAATGAGTATTTCAAAACAAAATATTTTCTGGCTTTTTTAATGATATATTTTAACTGTTTTACTGTTATTTCACAATTGTTCTTCAAATATCCATACATTGTGACTATATGCTGCATATGTTATCAATGGCTCCATCCAAAAGGTACCGTGAAATGAATATTATTGATCCTTAAAAATTACTGGTTCTTTTTAAAAGATGTATAAAAAGGAGATAATCTAAGAAAAAGTTCAGAGGGTCACTTGTTCTATTTATATATTATTATATGATCAGACCCAGTGGTGGAATTCAGTCAGTTCACACTGGTTTGGGCGAACCGGTTGTTAAGTTACCCACCTCCGCTATCAAAGTGGATCCTGGGAGCTGCACTGTGCTGCAATGGAGAAATGGGCAATGGCGCAAGGGAAGGAGAATGCCGCTTTCCCTCTTTCTTCTCCCTGCTCCTCCTCCTTCCCTCATACCACCTGCTCCATTGCCCATTTCTCCATTACAGTGCAGTGCCCTGGATCTACTTTGATAGCAAGGTGGGTGGGTAATTTAACAACCAGTTCGCCCAGGGTCAGGAGGCTTGTCCCATATGTGTAGCGGAGCTGGAGGATGAGGATGGGCCATGCCTCCCACGACAGCCAACCTGACCCTGGGCAAACTGGTTGTTAAATTATTTGAATCTCACCATTGATCAGATCCCTTCCTACTGAAACAGTGATGAGCCTTCAGGCTGAATGTCAGTGATCTAGTTCTCTTTTGTCCTGACTTTTTACCAGCAGCTGTGCCTGGTATATTCAGAGATAGAGTGAGCTGCTTTGTGATGTATCTCTCAGTTGCTCACATTGTCCACTTTATTCCAGAGTTTCTTACATTATACATAATATTTTCAGCAGTTCCTGAAACAAATATCTTCCCTCTTTCTCTCTCCCTTCAAAATGTTCTAGGTCCTCAAAGAATTTATGTTTGAATGTGTGAGAAATTGACAATATAATTCCATAAATTACAGTCACGGTTGTCATTTCAAAGAGGATTTATCCACCTCCATCTCTTTTATTATTTAGCATTAGTTCAAGTTTTTCTTATTCTTATGAAATGAATAAATTTTAGTATCTGTAAATGATTTAGTATTCACAGTAGTGTTTTGTAAGATGTGTGTGTTCTGATCCGGTCTTAGCAGAAACAAGAAACAGACTCTTTGTCCCTAAAAATCCCTCTTCATTTATCTCCTGTGAATTAATGGCATTTACGCATTGAAAAGTCCAGACAATAGTCCTTCAAAGAGTTAAATGCAGTAACAGATCCCATCAGTTCCTTGAGATAATTGCCAGGTCATAAGCTCCCAGTGTCTGAGGCACAAAACCCGATGAGCCAAATCTTCAGAAATCTGAACGGATGTCTCCTACAACCACCACTCCCTTTTCCTTCTATTTATTCCCCAGCCAGGAGGGGCCATTCAGTGTCCACGTGTGCTTTGCTTCCCAAGTTGATTCCTTGACCTCCGATGTTCCCCACTCCTAGCAGTTCTGTGCATATGTGCTTCTAGAACAGGCCCCAACTGTTCTTCCTCCTCACTCATATCAGCCTCCAAAGGCAGCTCCCTCTCTGGTGGCTGGGAAATGTTGGACGGCCCTGGCTCTTTCTGTTAGAAACTGTTAGAAAAACAGTTCCTGCTCACACCTACTTGTATTTAGCTGTGTCACAAATCTATGCACACACAAGGTTATTTGTGCATTTCAAAACAACAGGACAAGTAATATAAGGTTATATAGAAGATTATATTGCTTTTTCTATTAAAAAAATAGACTATTTGTTCTCTGTTCATGATTAAAAATGATCCTTTTCCTGTTTATATATTCTCTTTAAGATTTGAATATTGACACTTCTGAGAGGGATGAAGTTGTGCATGGCCACTCTTTCCTTTACATATCAGTATGAACTGCAGTCCACAATGATAGCATTAATAATTATATATGAGAATCCGGTTTATATCTTCTGTATGGGGAAAGATAGAAAGAATGTAAAATTTTTAAATCCAGATTGTCAGTTGGTCAAGGAAAAATACAGTTGCCAGAAACTAAAGAATATTATGGGGGAGACCCACAGAAAATGGCTAGAGATTAAATGATAGCTCAGTGACATGATAATATGCCCTTGAGATGATTTCTCCATGTCCCCTATTATTTGACCGTGTATAAAATAAATGTGTAAAAAAAGACATCAAGATCAGAGGGCTGCCATCTCAAATATCTGACTTTGTTGGGTTACCCTTCATTTACAGATGCATATTTTAAGGAAATAGCAGGTGTGTCATAGCTTGAATCTGTTTCAGCATTCTCTTTCCAAGTATAAGCTAGAAGTAGGCCTTTTAACCAGCACTCCATTTAACCAGCACTCCTGACTAGTTGAAATTTATTTTATTTGTCAATCACTTACAGGATAATAGGTATAAGTATAAACATGAGAAATAATACAGGAAATAGGTACGAATAAATGGGGACAATAGGACAGGGGCAGGAGGCACGATGGTGCACTTATGCACGCCCCTTACAGACCTCTTAGGAATGGGGTGAGGTCAGTAGTGGTTAGTTTGAGGTTAAAGGAGTGGGGGTTAGAGGATGTAACAACAGAGTCAGGTAGTGCATTCCAGGCATTGACCACTCTGTTGCTGAAGTTGTACTTTCTGCAATCAAGTTTGGAGTGGTTAACATTGAGTTTGTATCTGTTGTGTGCTCTTGTATTATTGCGGTTGAAGTTGAAATTTCTTCAGTAGAGGCTCATTTCTCTTGTGATCTCTTGGAAAGATGCTAAGATATCTAGCACTGGATGTAAATGGAACAGGAACGGCCTCAGGTCTCCTGATTCTCATTTCTTGAGGAATATTTTCTGGTTGAGTAACCAGACTTTTCTTGGTCCAAACAGAAGAATTGGCAGTAGACTCTTTCTTTTTCAAATGCTTTGCATGAATAAGTGTCATTTGATTAACCAGAACAGCGCTGTCAAACTCGCGACCCGCAGGCTGGATGTATCATGTGTGTTTGCCACGCCCACGCTTGGTTTAGCAAAGGGGAAAAAAGTCATGATACATCATGTGACGATGCTGTGACCATGCGAGTTTGACACCCCTGAACCAGAAGATGAAACTGCTCAGGTTAGCTCCATTTCCCTGTATCTTTGCAATTTATCTCTGCTATTCCCCAACTTTCATGCATTGACTGGAGAGAAATCGTACCTTCATCAAGGATACTTGAACATGTCTAGTGTATCTCATACGACAGACAGCCTGTGTAATACTGGAGTAATAATGAGTGCAGTTGTCCTGCAGATTGTGTGATGGGACCAAATATAGAAGAACAAACAAGAGAGCAGCCTTGTTTGAATATGAGAATATTAAAATTAAGTCGATCCAACTTGCCTGGCCCTGTCCTTTGCTGATTTTAACCTTTATGCTTCAATTAATGTGTAATATTTCTGACTCATTTATTTAGCTCCATAGCTGTGTTTCACCATATTGCCTAGAATATCTATTTGAAGAACTGAGTGCATGAATTGGGGAAAATGGAGTGTTTGCCTGCTTAATGATTCAGCTCTTTCTTTTAAGAGTCACAATTAGTGTACCGCAATATATGATGGAAAAAGGCAGCTTTTCTATGTTGGCCAGACATAAGCACCTGCTGTTTGTTTTCTTCTTTATAGCTATGTCAGGAAATAACTATCAACATTAGAAAAAGAACAATTTTTTCCTTCTGTGGGATAAAGCATAACGCAGGATAAACAAATAGTTGGAAAATAAATCACTCTCCGTAAAACAAATGTTTCTGAAAGATTTAATCCTGATTATAGTGTTTATCAACTGACATTTTAATGGAAGGCAGAGAGAAGCAACTGCTTTAGCACAGTTAAGATACCACAATATTTCATTCACTGTGCATGCATACAAACCCATATGTTTGTTTAGATGGGAATTAGACAAAAGAGGCATGGGTTTAGCTGGGAATTAGACAATTCTGCTATGGAAAAAAAATTAAGTTTAGATCTTAAAAAGAAGGCTAAAATGTGTTAATCATAGCAACTTGTTTTAAATGATGTTTGTGGGATGAGCATGTTACTATGTATTGCAGTTATGAGGTAGTAGCTTTATATTAAAAACTTTTGCTGGATTAGAATAGCCTTTCATTTGCTTTTAGATTAGATTAACAGAGTTGGAAGGGACCTTGTAGGTCATCTAGTCCAACCCCCCACCCAAGCAGGAGACCCTACACCATTTCTGACAAATGGCAGTCCAGTCTCTTCTTGAAAGCCTCCAGTGATGAAGCTCTCACAACTTCTGAAGGCAAGCTATTCCATTGGTTGATTGTTCTCACTGTCAGAAAATTTCTCCTTATTTCTAAGTTGAATCTCTCCTTGATCGGTTTCCATCCATTATTCCTTGTCTGGCCTTCAGGTGCCTTGGAAAATAGCTTGACCCCCTCCTCTCTGTGACAGCCCCTCAAATATTGTAAGACTGCTATCATGTCTCCCCGTTCCTTCTTTTCGCTAGACTAGCCAAGCCCAGTTCCTCTATATTTTAGTCTCCAGTCCCCTCATCATCCTGGTTGCTCTTCTCTGTACTTCTTCTAGAGTCTTTTTTATAACGTAGTGACCAAAACTGGATTGCAGTATTCTAGATGTGGTCTTACTGAGGCTTTATAGAGTGGTATTAGTACCACACTTGATCTTGATTGTATCCCTCTGTTAATTCAATTTAGGATTGTGTTGGCTTTTTTGACTGCCGTTGCACACTCCTGGCTCATATTTAACTGGTTGTCCACTAAGACTCCGAGATCCCTCTCACAGTTACTGCTATTAAGCCTGTTTCACCCAGTCTATATGTGTACTTTTGGTTTTTCTTGCCTAAGTGTAAGATTTTACTTTTCTCTACATTGAATTTCATTTTGTTAGATAGGGCCCAGTGTTCAAGTCTATCAAGATCCATCTGGATCTTGAGTCTATCTTCTAGGGTGTTAGCTGTTTGCTGTATAGTCTTTGTTTGCATATCCATAGGATTTTTTTTTATGGTTATAAGATAATGTTGGATGAAGAATTCTATACAAATGTTACAACAAATAAACCAGGTTGGTCCTCCTGCCCTCCTTCTCTTACAGTGTGAAGTCTAGACTTTATGAAATTTACTGTGACATAGTGTTAAGATTCCTGGTTTGCCATAAATTTGGCCCACTTATCTCAAATTGCTTCCCAGTCCTGAGCAACAATTGAAGAAATGGAAGTGCTAGCAGAAAGCTACAGACTCTGCTTAACAACCTACCAAGCAGTGACAAGTCTACTTGGCTTTAACAATAAACAATAAACATTTATATAGAACTCTTCATCCAGCATCATCTTATAACCATAAAAAATATCTGATGAATATGACGTGACTCTTCAGATCCTTCTATTCCTTGTACAAGGTCCAAGTACAAGGTCACTTGGACAAGACAAATTAACTTGTTTGTTATCTCCTGATATAGACAATTCTGCCAAAGGCTGGGCTAGATAACCTTACTAGTTCTGCATTCTTTGCTAGCCCTGGCTTTTATTTCATCCCATTTTGTATCTATGTTTCATTCCTAGTAAGAACATTTCTGTAGTTTTGTCAACAACTGCATGAATTTTGCAGCAAATGAGCCCTGGTAGGGTCTTTGCTTGTATCAGATTTAAAGGAAATTGAAGAGGTGAACACTTTCAAAAGCTTTTTGGGAAAGGTATCCTTGATCACAAAATAAGACACCTCAGTGCATGCATATATTGCAAAATTTAAAGATTTTATATTTTTCCATATGTCAGGAAATTTTTTTTTTAAAGTGGGGACCTCACTTTTTTTTTTTGCAGTGATGCAGAAACTACCAACAATTTGAACAAGGATGGCCAAAGGTCTTGTTTGTATTTCTTTTAAGTGAGTGATATATTAAACCATTTGGATCAGGCAAGCTGTCTGGGACTTGAGGAATGATACATCCTAAGATAAATGTGACCTGATATGAATTCACCATTTACAGCAGACAATTAAGGAAAGTGAATATAAAGACCCAAAGAAACAAATGAATGAAAAACTAACTGTTCTCTAATAAGCTTTGGAAATTTGTTTAAAGGAAGATTTTCATTTAGGGCCTCACAATCCAATAAACTAAACACACAGGAGCAGATGATGGCAGCATGGGCTGATCCCTATCATCTTCTTCATTTTATAATTAATAGTCAGGGATTGGCTGGACATTTATGTCCTTGATTATAGACTTTTCTTTGCTTTTTGTCAACTCCGCTATTTAGACCAGCCATAGGAAATCAACTCCACTGTAAAATTATTTTTATTAGGACTGGATATAAGAATCTTATAAATCTGATTGTGCCATCCATGATCTCCACTCCAAGGAATTAGAGATACATTTGTCTGAGTCACTTCTGAATGTTATCTCTTTGTGCTGAACTTTAAAGAAATGATTCACCTTTTTTTACTAAGTAATACTTCCTGTATATCTTCATTGAGAATTCCCTCCCTCCCTCCCTTCTTACGCCTTCAAAAAAGAGAATGTAGTAGTAATGGTATTCATTTTAAATGAGAGAATATTAGTAGTTTACATAAACAATGTACTGTATATTAGGTTATTGTCTATCTGACTGTGCATCCATTATCTATCTATCTATCTATCTATCTATCTATCTATCTATCTATCCATCCATCCTTTTACTAGACCTCTGATTTGAAGATTTCCTTCTACTTTGCACAGCAAGCAGGCAAGTAATATACTGAAAGCTTTTGCTGACTGTGACACTCCATTGATGCCAAATCTTAGTCCATTTTTACTAAACAAAATTAGCATTTCAGTTAGCACACAGCAAGTTATGACAGAATTCCAGACTGGGTAATCATTTATCATCCTAATTAATTTCTATAAAAATATTAATGAGACTAAGTACAGTTCTTCTGAACAGCTGCAAAGCAGGAACATCTAGTTCCCATCTATGGTCTTGAGCAACGACACAACTACCCTAATAAGGTGGCATAGAAGTAAGTATAAGAAATGTCAGTTGAAGCAGAGCTTGATACATTTGTCACATTTAGAATTCATACTGAATAGTTTTAAGCAGATTTGATAGTCTACACACCATCCAGTAGAATATGCAATTGTTAGTAATAGCCAGTCTAAACTGAGACACTGTGTTCTAATCTCACTTTAGGCATGAAGTTAGATGATGACTTTGGGCCAGTCATTCTCTTGCACCCTTAGGAAACAGTCAATGGTAAATCACTTGTGAAAAACATAGCCAAGAAAAATGCAGAGACTTGTCCAGGAAGTCAATTGTTCTGTGTCAAGATGCAAAAATATCAATTGTTCTGTGTCAAGATGCAAAAAAGCTTCAAGGGGCTTTCTTCTAGTACAGGTAATCCTCAACTTAAGACCAGAATTGAGCCCAAAATTTATGTTGCTAAGTGAGACATTAGTTAAGTAAGCTTTGCTCCATTTTACACCTTTCTTATAGTTGTTGAATATATAATTGACTCAGATGAGGGTTGAGAAGATACAATTATCCAGGGCTAGAGAGGAGAGCAAATACGTTAGAAGGCAGCCTCCAGATGCAAAAGGATCTTGGCAAGGTGGAAATCTGTAAGATGAATTTTAACTGGAACAAATGCAAAATTTTACATTTGGGTCAGAAGAAACAATAATGAGTATTGGAATGAAGGGGTATATTATGCAACAGTACCTAAAGTATCTGGGTGTATTGTTGGACCGTAAGATGAAGATATACAAGCAATATGACATAGCTATGAGAGAAAGATGCAGTCATGGATTGTACTAACAGAAGTACAGTATTGTGTCAGTTCAAGAGAAGTCATCTGTATTCTGCACTGGTCAGGCATTATTTAGAACAAGGGTCTTCAAACTTGGCAAGTTTAAGACTTGTGGACTTCAACTCCCAGAATTCCTGAGCTAACATGATTGGAGGAGGAATTCTGGGAGTTGAAGTCCACAAGTCTTAAAGCTGTCAAGTTTGAAGACCCCTGATTTAGAATATTACTTCCAGTTTTGGATACTGCAAGAGAACAGCCAAGAAGATAAGAGTGGGGGTGGGGTAGGGTGGAGGAGGAGAAGTTTAAGCCTAGTTAGTGCTTGGATGAAATTCCAGAGCTGTGGAATAAACTAAGAAGTTGGATAATGTGTAGAAAAAAGCAAAAGTATTTATACTATGTCGAGAAAATTGCATGGATATAATTATGTAGCCACTTGGAGTTGAGCTCAACTGGTTGGTATCTTTACCTCTTAATTACACTGCAACTGGAATAGGCAATCTAAATTATCATTAAGTCAATCCAAGTATTACGTTAAAGTACTATTTCTCCATGGATACAGAATGAAAAAAGCATCATGATACTAACATGGCTATCCTTGCTTGATATGAAAGCACATGTCTTTATGAGTGATTGTATTAGAGTTAGCATTGGTTAGAAAATGTTTAATTATTACCATTGTATTTGCAAATTTGTTAAATGAGATACAGTAGCTGCTAAATTAGGCTTTGGCTATATACCAAAGACAGGAGACTTAACAGTATACAAACTATCATATAAACTATTGAAATAATAGTTTAACTATTTACATTTACTCTGAAGCTGGGTAGTTCTAATATTTAATAAACTCTCCCCTCTCTATCCTGCTTGTTCAAATTAAGGGGGGTATGGATTATTGAGGCATCCAACTCCAGAGTTAAATGTGCTTCATGTCACCAAAATAACATTTGCATCAGACATTGGAAGGCAAATATGTAAATCAGGATTTGTGTAATTACTCCACCCTGCAGAGATTGTCAATTTGAGGAAACCTTATGTTGCTCCAAAGTATTGTGGCTTTCACCTCACCAATTTCATGCCATTCTTCCATTGCATGTTTCCTTAGCAATGAAACATGCAACATGCCTGATCATAATCCACTGTTCCTAGTAGATGATAGCAGATGATGAAAACTAGCATAATTTTTCTAAAATTTCATGGACAAAATTCTTGACATCCCCAACTCCATCTTCCTACTTCTCATATGACAAGAAGACTGTGAATTAGTTGAGGATAGGTTGAGAGGTACCTAGCTTATCTTTAAGCATTTAAGAATAGCTTCTAAACAACTGCAGGTGGAACCTGGATTGAAAAAGTGAAGGTTGTTATTAGCACTTGCTCAATTTGCTAAATAAGCTAAATTTGTACCTTAAAAGAAACAGATTAAATGCAAATGCATATTTATGGATTATGATTACCATACCTGGTTGGCTAAAATCTGAGGAAAGAGTTAAAATTTCCTGTCCCCGTTTGCTGCAATTTAATGGCAATGCATATTTGAGCTAACCAGCTATATGGAACTAGTTTACATGTTACCGTAAATAAAGAAGGGTCTGCACTTTTAGCAATTCTCACAGCAGGAGAAAGGAACAGTGGTAATTGTGTGCTCCATTTTCCACTGTCTGCTCAGAAAAGTCAAGCTGACATGAAATAATGACAGCATTCTTTGGCTCCATCAACATCATAGCAGAAGATTCTTAGTGCTTCATTCAATTCTTTAAACACCAAATTAGGAGAAGAAATTACCTGTGAATAGAAACAATTAGAGGAAATGTTCCTTCTCTTTTGTGCAGTAGTATGAATTGGCTGAGCATTTCCAAAAAGTGCATTAAATAACCACGGAATTTACTGTTCATAGTGACTGGTTTGTTTATTCTTTCTTTTCCAGAAAAGAAAATGTACCCGAGATGGAGATTTTGGGTGATTTGCAACAGTAATGAGGTTCTTTGTTTTTTGACAGGTGCAGGGCACATTGTGGTTTGCCTACGTCTAAAAAACATATTGCTTGATGTCACAAATGTAGTTTTTTTGTGAGAGTTCTAGCTCACATTTATGACGGATTGAAGCATTCTGCAATAATAATGTGTGCAACCTTTTTTGCCATTTTCCAGCAGAAAATGACAAAAATACTCATTGGACATGTTGGATCTACTTAAGGACCACATGATTAGCTTTACAATTTCAGTGACTCACTTTATGTCCATTGTAAAAACCAGTGTGAGTTTTATGGATCCATACTGCTTACTTTGCATTGTCCCTCAGACTTCTATGCTACTCAGTCTCACATTTTCTCCCCCGAGCTGCTCTGAGCATCCAGAAGTGGGAGGTGCTCGGTCTCTCGCAAAGCAGGCTGGGCTAAAATCTTACTGGGATGCTCCTCCTCCTGGAACTCCACCCCAACGCCCCAGTTTTTTGCTCAGCCTCGTAGTGAGTAGCTGGGTTTGGCCGGAGCAGCAAACTTTTAGATAGATTCTTCAGGAGGGAAATTCTCTCACCTTTAGTTTCCTTCATCCCCGACGGATTTCAAACACCAGACTGTCAGGGATCGCTAGGCAGCAGCAGTAGCGCTCTGAGGCGGCTGCCTCGGAGCCTTATCTTCCTGATCGCTCGCCGGCTGGGAGCGATCGCAGAAGCTTATCTCTCCGATCGCTGAACGGAGAGCGGGATCGGCAGAAGAAGCGGCAGACTGTAAGAACATTGTGTTTGGGGCGGCTGCAGCAGGGCGTCTCGCTGCGCGCCTTATCTTCCCGATCTCCCGAACGCCGCTTTGCTCGCCTCTTCCCCTGCCACCTCTCTATCGCTCATTAGTCTCCGAGCGTGGTCTGGCGTGTTTGGCTGCTTTCCCCCACTCTGTAGCATGCCTGGGCGGTTTCCCTTTTTGGGGGCTGTGCACGCGTCTTTGCAGACAGCCACGAGGCGAGGGCGCCATTTTGTTTAAGGCCACATGGAGCAATTTGGTGAAGGCCGTCGGTAGCCTACAGCCTCACAAGGTTTCCCTTTCTGGGGACTTAGGCACGTATACATCCCCCTCATTACATGCCCTTTGGTTTCCCTTTCTGGGGGCTTGGGTCAGGTCACATTGTTTAACAGGCTATTCTGACAAGCGATTGGCAGGCCTTCACCGGCTTAGGCTTCCCTTTTTGGGGGCTTGTACTAGGCCACATTCTTTAATAAGGCCATTTTAGCAGCGGCTGGCAGGCCTTCACAGGCCTATCATATCCACAGGCTAGTTATAGCAAATAGCAATAATAATAATATAATAATAATAATTGTAATCATAATAATAATATGTATATTAGATAGTATTTCAAGGTTGCACAGGAGGGGGGAAATTCTAATTAGGTCACCTTCAGCACAGGTCCCCTAGGGGAACCAAACATTTCCATACGAAATGGCTAGTGGTCAGGGATCTCGACCAGTGATACCACACTCTGTAGGCCACCCCAGGCAGCTGAGAAGGATGCCCACAGAAGGCACCAGGCCTTGGAGAAACTGGTGCGAATACGCACCAGGGAGTCTGGGCAAGATCCCCCTCCCCGACCTTCTACTTCCACCTGTTCCCCAACCCCCCTCTTGTTGCTCTGGATTTATCTATACAAGCCAGACAAATACCCAGGTCCATCCATCAGGAGGCTCCAGTGTCCGACATGGCCCCACGTAGACCCCCTGAGGCTACATTCACGCCCGCAGCGGTGGGCTTACGTCCAGATGATGATCTCCCGGACGAAATACCAGCCAGAATGAGGTCGTGGATGGCACTGGCAATACAAAAAGGCATTGCCTCCGGCGTGCAGCAATCTCTTCTTACCAGTCAACCTTCCATCACACCAGATTGCATGTCTCTATCGGGCCGCTCCGTGATTATTGTGGAACAACAGTATCACCAAGCATCCCCCAAAAGGGAGTTTTCTACCCCTTGCATCTCACCACCACAGGGTATACATGAGATGGGGGACCAAGGTGACTGGATGGATCAAGAAGCCAGGTCACTTCACAATCTTGCCCAGGACCTCTCTGAAGTGGACCCCCTGGAGAGGGGGATGTCCGACGAAGGAATTACTCCTGACCATCCGGTTTTTATGGGGCTCTTCAAGCCACCCTTATTCAAGTCCCTTTTGTTCAAGGCGAAGAACACTGCTCGCCTTGCCAACCTCCCCCCCACAATTCAGTCAACCGGGTCACAGCAAGAGCCAGACAATCTAATCTTCCATCAACCTGCCACTGAAGCTGAAGTTATTCCTGTTCCCCATATGTTCACCGACCTGGTCGACAAACAATGGGCCCTATCTGCTTTTTACCCTCCCCCGACGGGGTACAACAAAAAGTTCTATAACCTTGCCCCCGAGTTTTCTAGCTCATTAAACACCCCTGAGGTAGACCCCATAGCTGCCCTGGTATCTTCTTCAGTCATCCCGGGGGAGGCGGAGGAAGCTCTGAAACCAGAGGAAAGGAGGGCTGAAATGGCCTTGCGCAGAGCGCACGTTTCTGACGTGTGGGCCATTAGGGCGGCCACAGCCACCTCTTTCTTTACGAGGTCCTCCCTCAGGTGGCTTCCCAATCTGAGAGACATAATACCAGCTTCCAATACCCAGGCGCATCAAGATGTCGCCAAGATAATTGCGGCTGCCGAGTTTTCGGCAGACGCAACTTTCAATGCCGTGAAGTTTTCCTCTCGCGCCATAGCTTCCCAAGTCTGTGCCAGACACCTATTGTGGCTCCGTCATTGGCAGGCAGATGTGAGACACAAATGGAAGCTTGCCTCTGCACCTATATCCGGGGAGAAACTATTTGGCAAGGCCCTTGATCCTCTCCTTATTGAAACAAAATCGAAGAAGAGGATCCTCCCCCTCTCTGTTTAGGAGGTTGGACTCCCGACCTTCACAGCCTTTTCGTAGGGGCCCCTCTCGTCCCTCTTACCCGGGACAATACTATTCAAGATTCCATCGGACTCTAACACAGAGTCAGGGACAACAGTCGAACTCTTCCGACTATGCCGGCGGAAGCAGACGAGGGGGGCAGAACAGGAGACAGTTCAGGGGAGCTAGTGGCAGGAACTTCCGTCGTTCTAAATGATGAGTGGGACCTAACGCCCATAGGGGGCCGCTTAAGGTTCTTTGCTGACCAGTGGGATTCCTCCACCTCCGATGCCTGGGTGAGGAATACCATCAGGTTCGGTTTGGCCCTTGAATTCCTCTCCAGCCCACCGCACTTCTTCATGAAATGTCCCTTATCTAGAGACCCCGTGAAGAGAGCTCTCATGCGATCTGCCATTTCCCATTTATTGGAGATTCGGGCCATCCAAACGGTACCCTTAGATCAACAGGGTCAGGGATTTTATTCCCATCTATTCGTGGTTCCGAAGAGTTCGGGGGGCTGGAGGGCGATTCTAGATCTGAAGCATCTCAACCAGTTTCTGTTGTATCGTAAGTTCAAGATGACCACATTACAATCAATCATACTTGGCATCAGGGAGGGGGACATTCTTACATCTATTGATCTTACAGAAGCATATTTGCATATACCGATTCGGCCTTCCCATTACAAATTTCTTAGGTTTTGTTATAATAACATGCATTATGAGTACGTCGCCCTTCCCTTCGGACTGGCCTCTGCTCCCAGGACCTTTACAAAGGTCCTGGCGGTGCTGGCAGCTTTTCTCAGAAGCAGACCAGTTAGGCTTCATTGTTATTTGGATGACATTTTGATTTTATCGTCATCCATTTAGCAGTCTAAGGCAGACTCCCTTATCACCATTTCCACTCTTCAGAGTCATGGGTTTTCTATAAATTGGGACAAGAGTCACTTGAACCCCACAACTAGATTAATTCATCTAGGGGCGGTTCTTAATACCACACAGGGCATGGTTTTTCTTTCACCCGACAGGCAGGAAATTATTAGGAAACTGGTACAGGAAATCAGTACCCTTCGAAGGGTTCCCCTTGTATTGCTATCGCAATTATTGGGGAAGATGTTCTCTTGTATATCCATAGTTCCCTGGGCCCGCCTGCATGCTAAGGATCTGCAGTGGTTCCTACTGCCGTACCAGTGGTCGGTGAGGGACAATTCCAGGGCCCGAGTTATGGTACCACCCAGCGTACTTAGATCCTTTCGCTGGTGGACGGCTGCAACAATCAAAAGGGGTTGTCCTTTCAGGGATCCTCCAAGAGAGACCATCACGACAGATGCCAGCCTGTATGGATGGGGGGCTCATTATCTTCACCACATGGCTCAGGGACAATGGACCATTACAGAGCGTGCACAAGACATCAATTGGTTGGAACTGCGGGCCGTTCACCTTGCCCTGCGCAGTTTTGTTTCAACACTGTGCCCCAACCACGTGTTGGTGCTCACAGACAATATCACCGTCAAGGCCCACTTGAACAAACAAGGGGGCACACACTCCAAACACCTAATGCGAGAGGCAGAGAAACTGCTTCGGTGGGCCGAGAACAACTTCCTCTCCGTCAAAGCCGAGCACATATTGGGCGTCACCAATGTGCGAGCCAACTGGCTCAGCAGGGCCATGCTCGACCAGGCGGAATGGCATTTTGCCCCTCTGATTCAACGGGTTCTAGAAGAACGGGTGGAGATCTTGGTGGTGGCCCCCATTGGCCCAGAAGGCCATGGTTTGCGGACCTGAGGAGCTTATCCATTCAAGAACCTTGGAGAATTCCATTGTCCATGATATCTCTCTCTCAGGGCCCGGTCCTTCACCCAGACCCGAAATGGTTCAGTCTAGCTGTTTGGAGGTTGAGCGGGAATGTCTGAGGTCAGAGGACATTTCCGCCAGAGTAATTGATACTATACAAGCGGCTAGGTGACCATCAACTGTGTGCATATATAATGCCACTTGGAACATCTTCTGCAAATGGTGCACGAAATCAAGGGTTGTTCCCACCTCTCCATCAGTAGCACAACTGCTGGACTTTCTGCAGGAGGGACTAGATAAGGGACTGTCCCCTAACACTTTACGCTGTCAAGTGGCAGCCCTGGCTTCAGTCATATCCCTTGGTGATTTTCATTCAGTTTCTCAACACCCTCGGATTCACAGTTTTCTGCGAGGTGCCGCCAATTTATGTCCACCAGTGGTCCACCAGTACCCAACCTGGGACCTGAACAAAGTTCTGTCGGCACTTTCCAAGGCTCCCTTTGAACCCTTGAGAACCATCAGTCTACAATTCCTGACGTATAAGATAGCATTTCTGGTCACGATTACCTCGGCGAGGAGAATATCGGAATTGGCAGCCTTATCAATTTGCAAGGACCTCTGTGTGTTCCACGCAGACAGGGTAGTTCTCAGGCCTGATCCTATGTTTGTGCCTAAAGTCAATTCTGCCTTCCATAGGGCTTAGGAGCTGGTCCTTCCAAATTTCTGTTCTAACCCGATTCATCGTCTGGAACGACAATGGCATCACCTTGATGTGTGCCGAGCATTGCGCATATACATTCAACGCATGGCGTCCTTCCGGAAAACGGAGGCCCTTTTTGTTTCCTTTCTCCCTAGGTCCGAGGGTCACAAAGTGTCTTCTTCCACGATTGGTCGTTGGCTCAGGGCCTCAATAGCAAAATCTTATGAGGTTCAATCTATCCCTGTACCAGCGGGCATCACAGCCCACTCAACACGTAGTGCGGCAACATCGGCTGCCTGGGCCACTCAGGCATTGATAGACGAGATCTGCAGGGCGGCCACCTGGTCCTCTCCTTCGCCGTAACTATAAGGTGGATGTGTTTGCCTCTGCTGAGGCTTCATTTGGCAGAAGGGTTTTACAGCAGGTACATAGGTACCGAGAGTAGATTTGGGGCCAGACGGCATCCCCCCCTGAGGACAACTCCAGCTTTGGTATGTCCCACTTCTCGATGCTCGGAGCAGCTCGGGGGAGAAAGGGCGTTGGTACTTACCTGATATGCCCATTCTCCATGAGCTGCGAACAGCATCCAGCCCCACCCTTTCTGGGGGTTGTGCTCTGGCCAAACGTTTTTTTGTAGATAGGTGAAGCATAGGGAGGTTTGCTTGTTTTTTGTAATGGGAGATAGGGAGGTTTGCCACTTCGACTTTGCCAAAACTGGGGCGTTGGGGTGGAGTTCCAGGAGGAGGAGCGTCCCACTAAGATTTTAGCCCAGCCTGCTTTGTGAGAGACCGAGCACCTCCCACTTCTGGATGCTCTTCGCAGCTCATGGAGAATGGGCGTATCAGGTAAGTACCAACACCCTTTCTCTCTGTACTATCTTTATCTCCATCTCTTCCATGAAATTATGCCGAAGGCTATGTTAAGTTCTTTGTCCTATTTCAAGCACACAGCCAGAAAAAAGTTTTTCCTTCATGCAAATGCATGCTACTGGTATGATTAGTGAAACCATGAGGATAGGCTTATTTTTATCGGACTTTCTCAAATTACAGTGTGTAAAAGACCAACATAATCACTTCCATCATCTGAATTCACACACATTTCCCTGAATTCCTTATTTATTTAAAGGATCTTAAGCCACACTTTGCCTGGGGAAAAAGAGCAGCAAAATTGCAATCGTCTGTTGACACATGAAATTTCTTAATAATGAAGCAAAGTATCTCTCATACCATTTTGTACCTTATCAAACTAGAGGGATTAGTGACATGATGAGAAGGTGCCTGATTTCTGATTTAGAGGTATGTTGACTAAGAGGCAGAAGTTTGAAATAACAGAACAGAACAAAAAACTTTTGTGAAAAAGCCACTGTATTCATTGAAATTGTTGTTCAAGTCCTTAAGAAGCATAATTAGATGACTAATGTAATGCGTGTGGCTATGTAACCATTTAGTCATAAGAAAGTGATGATTAGCTCTGTAGATTATTTGGTTTCCGTAATTAGATACTTCGCTGTTTACTCATTTCAGCAGGTGTTGATTTCTTTTGAAAACCCTACGGTATGTAATAGACTGCAGAAACTAGCATAGAACCTGTATAGGAACTAGAATTAAGACAATTTGCACCTAAGAACTGCGGGAGTGCAAATGACTACTTGCGATTATATTTTTATACAGTTAGGCTTCTTTTTATCATCTTGGTGACCTGCAATCCATATACCAAAAGTAACAGCAGGAGCTGGGCCACCACAGAACCAGATGCTAGCCCTTCCTGTTCTATGTAAAGAGACTGGCTTGAAGCTTGAATGGATCCTCTACTGTGCCAAAGACGATATTCTAGATTTTGGGTTGACTGGGGTTCACCTAAGAAGACAAAACTATAGTTTGCTTGCTTGTGGATTGGTGGGTTGGGTACATCTTGGCCAGGGGTCTTCAAACTTGACAGCTTTTAGACTTGTGGACTTCAACTCCCAGAATTCCTCCTCCAATCATGTTAGCTCAGGAATTCTGGGAGTTGAAGTCCAGAAGTCTTAAACTTGCCAGGTTTGAAGACCCTTGATCTAGGCAGTGGAGTTAATTAACTATAACTCAGCCCTCCCACCTGTCCCTGTGCTTTTCTCTTCTTTATCCTCTCAGCTGATTGGCGCTGCAGGTCTCAGCTGGTGTGGGGAAAGCTGCATGCCGGCATTAGGCAAAGCACCCCACCAAGCCATGCCCACCAAGCCGGTGGTAAAACAATTTGAATCCTACCACTGAAGTGATGGGTCCAAAATCACCTAAAGAGATTCTGTGGCAGAGGGTGGACTTCAACATGGACGTGTCCCCATTGTTAGTCTAAAACTACTTATATTACACTGGTTTTAATTTAGTAAGTTGTATAAATGAAGTGCTAGAGTAGCATAAAAAGTGTTTTTCACCAATACTGCCACATGAAGTCTCACATCGGTAGAGGTAGCAGTAATGCTCTCATGAATGAATGACAGACTCACCAGGCAGCATATCCAGGTTCCTTACTCAGTTAAACAAACTTTTTATGCAGCACAAGGCTAGACATTTTTTTCTAGAGTGCACCCAGCTCATGAATATAAGGAGCCTTCGCAGGACCTAAGAATCTTTGGAAATCGCCACTCACATATTATGCAGACAGATATCTCCACAGAAACCAGCTTTTTAGCCAGATCTTTTTAGCTGGATTTTTCTGCAGCCCATGTTAAAATGGCCATGCCAGGCAATTTCCAGCCAGTGGACTGATTCCTCTTTTAACTCTGCCCACCAGTTTTACCACTCCTCCTACAGTGGCTAAAGCCAGCCTCTAGCTGCAATATCAATCATATCATCAATTCAATATCTTAGATTGCATCAATGCAAGCACTACATCAATAGAAAAGGGAAAGGACCCATTTAAAACTAGGTAAATATCACTTTGATCTGTCTCAGCTATGAGTTGGAGATGAGATTAAAGCGATGATATGAAGGCATATGTATAAAACTATCTACCAGAACAAGAAAGGTCAAGTTATTTAAAGGATCTCCTATTTCCCATGTCTTTGTCTGCTAAAAACTGGCAAAGTTGGTGTGCTCTGTGTCTGTTCAACTACTAGACAATGTAAACTATTGGGACCCCAGAAGTTCCTGCTTTCTGGAATGATTTTACTTCCCAAGATTTGTTGGGCTCCTATTTGCTGAGATTCCAGAAGGTCTTGACATATGTTGAATTCTTATCTATTTTATCACGTATACTGTATTTATTGCATCATTGATTTGTTGATGTGAGTCCCCAAAGTTGCTTTGGAGTTGAGCAGCATTAAAATTAAAATTTAAAATATTTCTGCTAAAGAAATATTTATTTACTTAAATAAGGGTAAATAAATATTTCTGCTATAGCTGGGGAACATGAAAATGAGCTCTTTGACTAGGAAATAAAAACCAAATTATCAAATCTCATTTGCTTTATTCCATTCGGGTTACATTACTCAGTTATTCTTCCACCTTGTACACTAACATGCACAGATTAATATTGGGATTCTCTGTAATTTATCATCTACATTTTATTTTATTATTGCCTTCCTATGTTTATAAAAAAACATTTGTGCTGTAATTGGATTGTCATCAATCCCCTAGTCATTGAGAACATATCTTAAGTGGAAATAAAAATGCATTTTTCTATTATAAGTGCCCAGAATTGGTGAAATTCAAAGATGGTACATTCTGTAGAGAGAAGTGCTATTGTGAAGCATATATGCATTTTTTGGGGGGTAGGGAAAGGAATCCCATTTAAATGGAATTACTTAAACCTACAGATTGGAATTTGCCAGATTGTCAGGACTGAGTGTTTGGGACTTGACAATGTACAACTTGTGCAGGTTTTTAACAAAGAACAACATTTTTAAAATATATTTTTAGTGAAGATTTTTACATGAATAAAAGACAAAAATGAAAACATATACAAAGTAAAAGGAAAAAAAGAAAAGAAGAAATTTAAGACAATACACATAAAGACGGGGAGGGGGGATTAAAGTGGCTCCCAATTTCCACTGCAGCAATTAGAAAAAGAAATACCGATATTATCCTTCCTCCTTCTCTAAGATTACACTTCATATTTTCCCTCTGTCCCATATTCCAGCCTTTTTGGTCTACAGATATCACCAACTCATTTCCCCCTCCCCCCATTTTCAGCAAAAAGGGTAATATCATCATCAGTGCCAATGAGTATGGGATTTGGTCCCTGTTTATATTCAGCAACTTGGCCTACCAGTATTGTTGGTGCTGTGATTTTCTTCTTAACTTATCATTTTCTACTTGATTGCTGGTGTTAATCCTGCTTATCTGGGTGGAGCCTGCTGGAGAGGATGTGCTAGACTTTTCCTTCTTAGCTTCTTCATTGTTTCTTTAAAGATACAACAACACAGGACTGAGCACGTAGGTCAGACAGACAGCCAAAAACAAGCCAGCAGGAGACTTATATTCTAAATAGTAATGTGCCTCAGTGTGCATTTGAGTGATGGCTTGTTTCCTGATAGAAAATGCTGAGAACAACTTTTCCAAACTCAGTTCTGTTATGTTTACCTTGCTGTACCACGCTTAGAACCCTGGATACCACCTCACCGTGTCTACCAGATTCCTAAGTCTGAACCTGTCCCAGTTTGGGCCATGTTAGTAAAAAGGACTCTTTTCTTTTAGAAGTTCTGCCTGAGCTTTGGCTATCATTGGATTATGGCAGGCCTCCAGCTTGTTATCTTGTTGGCTGGCAGACAACTGTGTTGGCACAATAAAGTTGTCTTGTTTCCTTGTATTTCAGGGTTACAAAAGACTTTTCCATGAAGAAGGAAACTTGCGAGATTATTCAGTCTCATTCATCACCCACATTGCAAACTAAATTTATCGTTGTCTTTGCTTCCTCATCTATGGACCTTGAGGCTATACAACACTTTTTGGTTCAAACAGGTACAGACTAATACTTACCTACATTAAACTTAAATGTTTCATCGTTCTGAACCGAATCTAGATTTTTTGGGTGTTTCATGGGAAACAAAAGCTTCCCAGATCTTAATGAAAGTTTTTGAAGCCATCCATTTCATGTTTTTTTTAAATTCAGAGTACACAGAATAATATTTTTATTAGACCTTCTGCCCCCACCCCCACCCCCACCCCCTCTCCAATGTCTGGAAAGAATCAGCAACCAGCCTGAGTGGATGGTCCTTCAACCAAGAAGCTACCTCCATTTTGGTTCTTTTCTGACTGCAGTGTTCAGCTCTATGACTCACCACATAAAGCATCTGTCTCCAAATCCTTTATCCTTTGTGACATGCTGATGCACAATTGTGCATTAAAAAGTTTGAAGTCCAGCAAATTAAACTTAAGGCACTATGATACCTTAGATACATACAATAGATTCCATGTTCTTGGCAACAATGCAGAAATGATTCCCCTACTTTTGGATGTCTTTTTCACTCATTAGTTCAATGTGTTTCTCAATTTTGGAAACTTTGTGTGTGGACTAATTCCAGAATTCCCCAGCTGGCAGCGAAATTGAGACACACTATCCTGCTTTAATCTAGAGCCCTGGAATTTTCTGCTTCCATGCAAGTATTAACCAGCCCTGTCCCTGCCTAGCTTCCAAGCCCAGACAAAATTAAATGTGAAAAATGAAAGCCTCTTCAACAAAAAGTACATATCTTAAAATTGTAAATATTGGGTACAACTTTCTCTTCTTTTAAAGAGATCTCTTTCCTCACATATGAACCTGTACATATTCATAAATATTTGTTTATTTTCCTAAAGGAATGAACAGCTCTGCTTGCAAGCTTTCCAAGGAATTACTGGGAACAGTTTTGCAATTTAAAAAAAGTATTCAGTTTCCTTTTAATAAAATACTTAGTGCAAAATAAACAGAGGGTTTAAAAACATTTCTTGCAGATTTTCTGTCTTTAGAAACGACTTATGCTATTCAGAAGAAATTTGAAGAAAGCAGCTCTGGTTTCTAAAATCTGTGGAAATATTCCTACTTCTATGTTACAAAGATGACATCTGGTGGTTAATAAAGAATGATACGGCGATGACACAGTGATGAAATGCATATTTCTTGGAACTAAATTCACCAAGTTCCACATAACCTATTTCTGAATTATAGTCTACATATCCAATTTTTAAATGTACAGCATAGTATAAATATTTTCAATATTTGAGAAGGAAAATGAGATCATTATTATTTTCAAGTATATTAAAGCATGTCTTCTTGTGAGTGCAGCCTTTGACTTAAGACCACAGATGGGACCAAAATTACTATTTCTAAGTAACTTGATTGTTATTGCCCCTGATTTTTTGCCACGGTTGCTAAGAGAATCACTATAGTTGTTAACTGAATCATATAACTGCTAAGCAAATCCAGATTTCCCCATTGCTTTGCCTGTCAGAAGCTGACTGGGAAATATAAGAGATGGCTGAGCTGAGCCCGAGGGAGGGGTCAAACACGGCATCAGTCTCGAGTCCCCTTACACCCACAAGAGATCTAAGTCTGGCCCACCTTGAATTCTACTGACTCTTACCTATTTCCAATTTGCTTTGACCATTACTAGTTCAGATTCTTGAAGATCTAGCAGTAAACCTTTGTATTCATGTGAACTGCCTGGACTTCTGATTTTCCCATGCTTGACAGGAAAGTTGCAGATGGCAATCACATGACCCCAGGATTTTGCATCTGTCAGAAATACATACTGATTGCCAAGTGCCCAAATTTTGATCACATGACCATGAGGATGCTGCAATGGTCGTGAGGACCAATTGTAAATCTTTTTTTTTCCAGAGCCATTATAACTTTGAATGGTCACCAAATGAGTCATTGTAAGTCAAGGACAACCTGTGTATTAAATCACAAATCAACTCCCATTATTTTAAAATTTCATTATCGAAATTTCCCTAGGAATGCATGTATGCTTTTTTAAAAAAACATTTCTTTAAATTTTCCTTATGAAATATAAAGGAGTTTACCATATGCAAAATCAAAATCAAAACAATTCAGCATGCATTGATGTTGGCTGTTGGCTCAAATTGTTGGGCAGCTTTTGCCACCATTTTATACTAGCAACAGATAATATAAACATGAGTCTCTGGAGTTGGCTTGATAGCACATCCTTATCAGGGTCTTGATCATAATTTTAGATGGCAGAATCTTTGCCAGGAATATTTTTAGGGAAGAAACAGTCTCTGGTGGACAGCACCTATGGATGATGTGATGACATATTTGGGAAATAACTTGGGAACCCAGAGAAGTTCCTATTTATGAGAACATTGCTCTTACATAGCCATGATTCCTTCTCACTTAGGCAGATCTTAGATTAGGAATCTGGTTTTTTCCTCTTTATTTTAATGGGTACAAGTTAGTACGTTGTCAGGCATGAAAGACCAGGTCTGGACGTGAAGGTTCAATCAAGCTGATTGATTGTTATAGCCCAATTTCCTTGAGGGACACATCAGGGTTGTGTTTGACCTCGGGGGCCCGGGGTGGGCGTGCCCAGGGTGGGGAGGGCCAGCTTGACGTTACTCATGTTGCAGGTGCCAATGGTAGTCTGAGCACTCTGCCAGCAAAAACGGGTCCCCGAGTTCCGTTTTTGGCCATGATGGCCTCCTGCAGCCCTCTGCCAGCAAAAATGGAGCCCAGGGGGAGCCTCCGTTTTCATTGGCAGAGGGCTGCAGGAGGCCAGCACAACCAAAAACGTGTTCCATTTTTGCTGGCAGAGACACCACGGGCCGGTCCTTTGCTGTTTCTAGGGTGGCCCCGCAGGCCAGATCTAAGCATTCTGTGGGCCGGATCCGGTCCGCAGGCCTTGAGTTTAACACCTCTGCTATAGCCTATGCATAAGAATCATCTCAACTAAGGTTAGCACCTGCTTAGAATTATATTAGGGTCAATGGTACTCAAGAAAGTTTGGACTTAATCCCTTGTGGCTACATAGCGACTCTAGGTTGATCCCTCTTTTCACCCCGCCCTCCAGGTACTGCCACTCCTTTCTCCACATATAGAAAACAAAAATGATCAACAACACAATAGTGTAATCTGCAAGAGTTGCTAAGTGACGATTTCTAAATGTATGTTTAAAACAATTTGCAATACAGATAAATGTCAATTTATGATGTTGCCAAGTGACCATTCAAAGTTACTATGAACCTCCCCAGGGCTACATATGACGTGAATTGTAACTAAACATAACAATTTCACTGACAGTTTATTTTTAAAAAATCAAATAAAAACTGATTGGGGAAAAAAGCAGGAGAATGTATTTTCAAGAGCTGTTTTATTTTTTTTGCTTTGCACCATGGAAGATTGAAGAGGAATTACTGGTATGGGCTTCCTTATTTCTTGCACATAAAGAAATACTTGTGCAGAAAGGGTTAATTAGCCAGCAGTAATTCCGGGCTGAATTACAGTCATAAGTTGACAGTACATGTAAAGGAATTACATCTGTTATTGCATAATCTTCTTTCCTTATTTCCATGTCTCCATTAAATCTTGAGGAAGATTTCCCAGCTCTTACTAATTGGGATAAATGACACCCTCATCATATTTGGCCATGTGAGACAGATAATATTTTATTAGAACTGACTTGTGTATTATGGATTTTAATGCTTGACATGTTCCAGGAGCCACTGAATTCCATCCAACAGTCCTACCAGTGAGGCAGCTTCAATGTCCTGAACCTGAAAAACCCAAGAAAAAGACAGATCCAAACTGAAACAAGTATTGTGGAGTTTACAGTTGCCCTCAAAGAATTTAGAAAATGATTTAATGATCCTAATGACCCTCAAATTCTGTGGCCATTGCCACCACATCTTGTAGCAGTCACAAAACTCAATTATGTAATGCAAAGTTGCAGTGCAGGATACTTAAAATCTGCTTTAAAACTGACAAATGAAGTAGCAGCAGCCATTCCATCTGGTTGAATAAGAGAGGAAGAAGAAAGCAAAACCAAGCTGAGCTCTTTGCTCTTTTCATTAGTCACTTAAGAGCAGCTGCTTCAGTTCATTTGAACATGTTCAACAGTAGTTGTTCATTATATTCAGTATCAATTTAAAAACTGGTATTTGATGGATTTTTCCTCCTCCTCTTTCTCCATCCATCCTCCTTCCTTCTTTATCTGTTACGTCTTTAGATTATAGGCTTGAGTGCAGGCCTATATTTCTACCTTGAGCTATATAAACTACTCTGGCAATGTGTGCCTATATGTAGTTAGATAACTGAGTATATAGCTTTAAAAAAATTAAGGTACCATCCATGGTCGGTCCAACAGGTTTAGCTGCAGCTGATGTGCCAGGTAAACACAAGGAATCCTTTCCTTTGAAGCACATGAAATGCAAGACAAAACCAATAGAGGTCTGCCTGAAGGCCCAAGTGTGGGATCAAGCATTGCTGACATCCGAGCAAATTCAATTTGGCGATTGTGTCCTGCAAAGAGAGATGGTTGTTTCATTCAACTCTGCCTGATGCACCTTAAACATCAACCTTTGAAAAAAAATGCCAGCATCGTTCAAAAATTCTTACTTTTATGGTCCTCAGCATCTGCAACATAGATGAATCCATCGGCTAGCCTGCACACATTCTGAACATGTTCAATTAGCTTATATTGTGTTGTCCCATCCACGTTGCTCACTTCGTAGAACATCTTATTGATGGAATTTGTATCTGCTTTGTCTCTTTGCCTTTCTTTTCTGTTGTTTGAAAAATATGAGGATATGAACCCTAATTCCAGCAAAGCATCATATGTAGGAATGTTTTTTTTTAAACTCTCCCAGGCAAGTAATTTTTTTAAAAGAAAAAAATATCTATGGCTCAGGATTGAACCAGGATTTAATCCAGAATTGTTTCCATTGGGAATAGTTAAAGGGAATTATAGAAATATTAAATATATTTTATTACACATTCTGACAGCTTCAAGAATAATATACGCACAATGTTGGAAACAAAATAATTTGCCTACTGAGGAATTAATAATTCAAAAAATACTAGACTGCTGAAATGGACAAATTGACATTAAAACTTAAAGAGAAAGAAGAGTCAGAGTATTATGAGATTTGGGATAATTGGTATAATTGAATAATAGAAATAAAGATAAAAGTAATAAGAAAATTATAGATAAAAGTAAATTAATATATATAAAGAAGTATCAATGTAGATATTTATGAGATTGATGTGTAGAATAATTTGTATAATAATGATGACATGATACTCTTAAAGTCAAGATTAATGTGTGTTAAAGGTGAAAAAGAACAATAAAAATCATTAAAAAAAGAATAAAGATAGGCATTTTCTGAATTTTTTAACATGCCCAGCCCCAAAAGTTCACCATCACTGACTCTGAAAGAACTATGTGGTCTCTTCAAGGCTAGCTGATGTACTAACTAAATAATTATCTTGTCCACTGGAAAATTGTTGTTTGAAAAATATGAGGATATGACCCCTAATTCCAGCAAAGCATCATATCTTGGAATGTTTTTTTTAAAAAACTCTCCCAGGCAAATATTTTTTTCAAAAGAAGAAAGTATCTACAGCTCAGGATTGAACTACAGAGTTCATAGTGCTCTCTCAGCTTGGTTGTTCAAAGCTTACAGGGCACCAAGAACTCAAAACAATTTTTTGAAATTAACTTTACCTCAGAAGAAGCTCAAAAAATCTTACCTAGTTTTTGAATACAGTGTCTGAATGTTAAAGTTCTGGCCATTCAAATTAAATGTGACTCCAGAGCCTATTCCTATCAGAGGAAAAATAAAAATAAACAGTGTATAAATTAGAACATCTGTTTTTAATGAAGAATGTATTCTGGTTCATACAAATGTCTATAATCAAAGTAGTAAAGGGGGGGGCAAGTCTAGGTTTTCTTTTTATTCTTTTTTGTGTTAAAGCTTGTATTGATTTAGAATTATGGAAAGAATATGTGATGAAAGGGCAAATCTGACAGATAAAAGAAATATGTAAATGATAAAAGAGTATTAACAATGTGAAGATAGTTAAAGGATAGATATGGACAAACTTTATTTTCTATATGATGGGCAAACATATTGTTATTTTTAAGATATATAAATGTTTAAAAAATATTTACAACTAATTTGAAATGAAATGGGGGTTATACAGATTGAGATTAAGATTTGAGACTAGGATTAATTTGTTTGGCCCTTTGTTTGTCAAAAAACGGAATGGAAGTAAAAATGGGATAAAATAGGAAGTTAAATGTCAAAAATGAATATAGAACTATTGTCATATTTGCATGTAAAAGTGATGACCTGGGAATATGCTGTCTACTGAAAAGAACCTCATTTGAACCGTTAAAAATTGAATAAAACTTGTTTAAAAAATGTTTTCATGGAAGATTTGGATAACTGCTGGGATCTAATGGATAAAATCAAAGAGTTTGTAGCATTTTCTGTACAAGATGACTTGACTGAACCTGAGGATGGGATCAAATGCATCATCAGTTTGGAGTTGCTACACCCCTCTAAGAGACCTAAGTCCAGCCCCCCTGGAAGTTTGTTGACTCTTATCTGGCACCAATTTGCCTTAACCATTAGTAGATCAGATTCTTGTGTATAGGTTGCATGGAATAAACTCATACTGCTCTTGAACTCTATCCTGACTCCTGATTTCCTGTGCCTGACATTTTCTAAGTTAATATATAAATACAATTTGCCACCTGACACCCTTTCACAATATTTAAAATTACACTTATTTACTCCTTCTTTTGGACGAGCAGCATTTTTTGCCTCAGAGATGCCTATGTTATTAAATCCTATGAGACTAAAATAGCAATAACACTTAGACTTACATACCGATTCACAGTGTGCTTTACAGCCCTCTCTAAGCAGTTTACAGAGTCAGTATATTGCCCCCAACTCTCTGGGTCCTCAATTTTACTCACTTCGGAAGGCTGAATCAACTTTGAGCCTGGTGAGATTTGAACTGCCAAATTGCAGGCAGCTGGCAGTACTGCATTTCAACTACTACGCCACTGCAGCTCTTATGACATTATTAAATTTCATTAAATAAAGCCTGGATTGTAGAACAATGTAAACCATACTCTAACAATAAAGCAAGAGATTAATTGCATGGCATAGGGCCAGGCTATCTGAAGAACCATATCACCCCAATAAGATTGGCCTGCTCCACCTACACCAGAAGAATGGGCATATTTCTCAGCTACTCCCGAGCAAGTCTGGCAATCAGCGTGAAAAGAAACCAATGCAGACTGGGTATTTGGTCCACCACTTTCTTTATTATTTTCTTCTTTACCAGCAAGTTCCAGGAAGTACTGAGCATGTGCTTTCAGTATCCGCTCCACTCCCATAGCTACCATCTGGTCACCGATATTGCAGAGCAAGTGGCCAAGATCCAGAAAGCGCCATCCCAGCATCCCTTCCTCACCCGCTCAATCACTGATCAGCTGGAGTCCTTCATTGCCCTGACAGGCCACCATATTGTCACTGCTCACATGGTAAAACAGATCTGCACTGCCGTCACAGGCCACTGTGGTTTGTCTTGGGCTCCGTCAGCTGGCAGGTGATTGGAATGTAGGTGGGTGTGGTCTGGGCTTCTTGGCGCGCTCCAAGCTGGAGCTTGACAATATTGTGGATAGCAATAGCAATAGCACTTAGACTTATGTACAGTGTCATAGTGCTTTACAGCCCTCTCTAAGTGGTTCACAGAGTCAGCATAGTGCCCCCAATGATCTGGGTCCTCATTTTACTGACCTCAGAAGGATGGAAAGCTGAGTCAACTGTGAGTTAGTGAGAATCAAACTGCTGGCAGTCAGCAGAGTTAGCCTGCAATACTGCATTCTAACAATGTGCCACCAAAGATCCCACTGGTCAAGGAAGAGACTTTTCTGCCATGGTCCTGCCCTTTGGAACATTGTGTTCCTCTAGAATCCACACCCATCTTTTTGGCCTTCTAAAAGGGCCTAAAGACTTGGCTCTACTAATTGGCCCAGGTCTCCAATGGGGGCATGTTATCCTGGAGGTCATTAGCAGGTTGAGATAGGATCCCATCCCTTTCTGGATGTATCATGTTCCTTCCCATCTCGCTAATTTTAAACCAATTTTAACAGGATTATTTATTATGTTAATGTTTTAGCTTATTTTTCTTATTATTAGATGCCTAGAATCACCTGTAAACAAGGCGGCACATACTGTACATTTACCAAATAAATAAAATAATACTGTATGTTTACTAAATAAATAAACATTAAAAATAAATTCACATTATACTTATAATGGGAAGTCATTTCTTCACCACCACCACCCACTTTTCTTTGGTTTCTGCTATTTTGTCTTTATTTTCTTCTTTCATTCTTAATATTAGTTCTTGTTGGGTTTATTCATTTTATATTCTCACAAAATTTATAAAACAAAAAAGAAAAACTACATTACCCTGTATTTGTCTAGAAGGCATGCCAGCTAGCGGCAGAATGTCTGGGCTTGTCATCATTGTATATACCAAAGATTGATCCAGATCTTCCAAACCAGGCCCAAACATAGCAAAGCACGGCTCTGTCTGTGTAATCAGGGACTGCAGAAAAGAAGACATGGCACTATATGTAGTCCTATTGGGTTTCAAAAATCTTTTATGGAAGGAACAGCATTTTTTATACCTGCATTTAAAAAAAACAATAGCAATCAACGTTAGTTGACAATGCCAAATAAGTTACTGTATTATAATTTCTTCCTTAGCAGCTTCTACCATAAGAATCTATAAAGTCACTGAGGTGAGGTGAGCAGTATAGAAATGTGACAAACAAACTAAATTGATGTCTCCGGGGGTTTAGTGGGGTGGGTGAGAGGAATTGTCTAGGAAAAAAAATGCAAAATGCGGTAAAATGTAACTTTTTATCACACCACTGGAAATTATCATAGTACAATATAGTATAGTTGTCATAATATAATATTTAGAATAGAATGAATGATCTGGAAGGGACCTTGAAGGCCTTCTACTCAATCAGGAGAACCTATACCAGTGACGGCGAACCTTTTTGTTGTGGTGTGCCAAAAATGCCCCCTGCCCCCTGCACATGTGCATGCAACACCCCCACCCCACCCCCTTACCTGCACTGCACATGCACACACCTCCAAGCTGATTTTCGGCCCATTTGAGGCCGTTTTTGCCCACCCGGAGGCTTGAGGGAAGCCTCTGCCACCTCAGGAGGCCAAAAAACAGGCCTTCCGGAAATACTGGAAATGCCTGTTTTTAGGCTCCAGAGGGCCTCTGAGCCCCAGGGAGGCCATTTTCCCCCTCCCAGAGGCTCGAGGGAAGCCTCAGAAGCCTGAAAATGGGCCTGTTTCAGCACTTCTGGAAGGCCCATTTTTCAGCCTCCCGGGCTGCAGAGGCTTCCCTTGAGCCTCAGGGAGCGTGAAAACGGTCTTTGGCCAAAAATCAGCTGGGAGGCATGCGCATGCGCAGTGCAGGTAAGTTTGACTGGGACTGGTGTGCCCGCACAAATAGCTTTGTGTGCCACCTGTGGCATGTGTGCCATAGGTTCGCCATCATGGACCTATACTATTTCAGATAAGTGACTGTCTAGTCACTTCTTGAAAACATCCAGTGATGGAGCGCTCACAATTTTTGGAGGCAAGCCATAGTTGGATAAAGACATGATACCAAATATGTGCCATGTTAAATACAGGCAGTCCTCAACTTCTGGAACCAGGAATTCCATTGCTATGCAAGGTGGTTAGTGAGCTGTGCCTAATCTTAACGACCATGGTTCTTAAGTGAATCACTGCAATTGTTAAGTCAATCATGATTTTAAGGAAAATCCAGTTTTCCCCTTTGTTTGCCAGAAGCCTGCTAGAAAGGTTGCAAATGGCCAGCACATGAGCCCAGGATACAGCAACTATTGTAAGGTCATGCTGGTTGCCAAGCACCTCGATTTTGATCATGTGATCATGGGAATGCTGCCATGGTCATAATAGAATTGAATAGAATTCTTGATTGGCCAAGTGTGATTGGACACACAAGGAATTGCCCTTGGTGCAAATGCTCTCAGTGTACATAAAAGAAAATACATATTTGTCAAGAGTCAAGAATCATCAGATATAATAATAGCCATAGTGTCAGGTTTCCAAGTGATGAAATCCATTTTAAAAGAAAAGTACAAAGTCCATCTTTCAAAAAGATTTGTTTCATTTAGGAAAGCATCAAATTGGCAAAGTCCGTGGTAATTCCAGATCTGACCCAACCCGGAATTACCCCACAATATTAGAAGTTAGAAACAGCCCCCAAAAGTCACATTCCCCAATAGAAGTAATTCAACGTTGCCTGATGTCATAAATCTCCACCTCCAGGGGCCCAAGCACGGACAGTTGGTTTCCCATGGGAAAGAAGATCACCTAGCCATAACACTCTCTTTATCTCCACTCCTCCCACCTTAGGAATGTGTCAAGCTCGAAACCCTTCTCCCCATGACTGCCACAGAGAAAGTAAGAAAAAGAATATATACTGACAAACTAAAATGGCTACACTTATGTCAATTTCGGGCTTGACACATAGGGTACAATAAGCGACCAAATCATACTAGGAAACAGTCAATATAGATCTTAAAAATACAAGTGACAAAGTTACAGTCATACAGTCACAAGTGGGAGGGGATGGGTGATAAGGAGTGATGAGGAGGTTAACAGTAATAGTAGTGCAGACTTGCTTGTGTGAGGACTGGTTGAAAGTCACTTTTTCCAGTGCTGTTGTAATTTGGAATGGTCACTAAATGAATGGTTGTAAGTCGAGGACTTCCCATACCATATAGCTAATAAGTTTTTTTTTAATTACTTGAAAATGAGAGCCTGCAAAGCAATTCATATTCAGTGAAGCTCTGCTTCATTAAACCAAATGGATTTTATTTTAGAGTAGATGTGCATGGAATTAATTTGTTACTTTACTTTTCATCATTATATGATCCAATACTTACACTGCCATGAAATTGCATGGGCTAATATCATCTAGTTCCACAAAAGCCTGGTTAAATATCTTTGCATCTGGGAGGGATTCCCAATCTATGGAATTCCAAGAAGGAAGATCCCGAATGAGGAAATATCTCCAAAGCAAGGGATCCTGGACCGTTATTCTCCAATAGTGGTTGGTGCTTCCCAAATAAATCAGCTCTTTTGGTGTGAGAAAGGACATAATGTATAATTTCACACATATCTGTAAACGAGACAATAAAAATGCAGTTCAGCTGAGCCCCCAAAAATAGCTGATTTTTTTAAAAAACAAAGAACCTGTGACTTTATGAAAAATCTCGAAAGCTCTCCTATTTACAAGGCAAAAGCAGTGCCTGTTAACATTTTGCAGGATTTGAGAACTGTGTGAGAGAAATTGTGGATCTGAAGATTTTTCACCAAAAGCTACAACAGGTTTGTTGGCTTTTCTCCAGCCTTTTTTCTCCAGCATGAATGGAGTGGACCTCACTCCATTCCTAAGAGGTCTGTAAGGGGGTGGTGCATAAGTGCACCAGCATGCCTACTGTCCCTGTCCTACTGTTCCTATTTATCCATTTATTCGTACTCATTTATTATATATATACTTATACCTGTTTATACTTATATGTTTATATGTTATGTTCATACTTATACTTGTTTTCTCGTACATGCTTGACAAAATAAATAAATAAATAATGTGGTAGCCACTGAGTTTCCCTGGATGACACTAGAAGCTGGCAGCACACTGCAGCCTGGTGGAGGGGGCCTCTTTTGCTATCCCATGAGCTCATCTTCTATTCATCCTCTTATCTGTTGGGATGGAAGGTCCCTGATTTTCCAGGTGTACAGGTGATATCATTTACTAACATCACCACTAACTTCAAGGATTGGTTGAGGGGTTATGCCAATGTGATTGAAGGGTTTCACCCATGTGGATCTATTCTCCAATCCCAATGCTGTATCTATGCTGCTTTTTTCTGCTTGTAAAAATGGTATAAAAAGAATAAACACTGCCCAGGCAGTTAGACATCTTTGGACACTCAAATGACTGGTTATTGAATCCCCACAAAATAATCCTAGGAAATCGTCAACTTCTTCATTTTGGGGGCATGAGGATCTGAGACGCTAAACGGGATGACTTCATCTGGAGGGCAAGTAGCTGCTGGAGAACAAGCTCTTCATTCATTCCCCGCATCCTCCCAACCTGCGTTGCCTCCGAAAGAAAAGCAGCCGTGGGGCGGGGGCGCACCTCCCGCTTGAGCTCAGCGTCTCTTCTGTGAATGGAGCTTATACCGTACTCGCCTCGCCTACGGACTCTGCAAGAGTGCGATTGGGTGAATGAGGACCCCACCCTCTAAGCGTTGTGGCCAATGAAAAACAGAACGTATCCATCCCCTCCCCAACAGAACAGGAAGCGGCCGCGTTGGAGCTTGTGCGCTGGCTCGGGCGACTTCTTACCGGCAGGGTTTCCAGGGCGCTCGACGGGCTCGCGTCCATCCCTATTGTCTCCTTCGCTTCCTCCTCCTGCTTCCCCGGGGCGCAATCGGGGTTTCCCCACAGCCTCGTCCGTTGCGCCCACTTGTCCCGAAGGTGTTGGAGGCTGTTGCGCAGCGCGCATTCCAAGGCGCGCCAGTCTCCGCCGGGATTCGCGGACATGGCAACGCCGCCGGCTGTAAAGCTACGCCTGGCTTGCCTGGCGAAAAGAAGCGGGTGGCCTTCGGCTCGCCTACGTTGTGGGGCGGCTTGGGCTGAGGCGAGTGGATTTAGCTGGTCTGGACCGATGGAGGAGCCCAGCACCTACCTCACGGCGCGCTCTCCTAGCCGGTTGCTTATCCGAAGGTGGAAATGTTGGGGTTGATCAGTCAACTCGCTTCCCTTTCCGGACGTCCCGCCTTCTGCCGCGATTTGCCCTAAAGATGCTCAGCCTGCGGCTTGTGCGGTTTTATTGGTCTATAGTTTCCAAAGTGACCTGTAAGAAATGCGCCCCAAGTATTTCTGTGTCTTGAATGTTGCTCAGGGAGGGTTTTATTTTTAGAACAACGAAATACTGCATTCATTCAACCCTTTTACCAGTTCTCAGAACATTGCCACTTTCACGCAATATTTTAGATGTATTTTAATTTATTGAAATCTTCTAATCCATTAAACAGAATGTGAAAAAAACACACCCCAAATACTGAAATATGTATTTCTTTCCATTTTACTCAGACATTTCATTTGACTTTTTGCCTTGAATGAAGAGAAGTCTTGGGTGATTTAATACTTCATGCAGGGCCATCTCTAGCCTTAAAAATATCATTAAAAGCCACCTTAAACAGCTCAGTTTAGACTGATGCATCCTTTTAGCACCATGGCAAAGAAGTCTGAAAAGAATAGGACAAAACAATGCAAGTGGAGTTTGTGTAGTTAGAAGCATCAAAGGATACTGGGACCCTGCAGGTAATGTACCCCTGGTCTATGACATTTTATCCTGCCATAGGAAGTGAAGACCAAGCTTATGAGGAATCTCTTGGTAGCTTGATAGAAGAGCTAGGAGGGCAGGGTAGAGAGCCCATTAGTACAAGCAAAGCAGCTCCTTGAAATGTTCAGCGGTCAGTGTTTTTTGGAAGGTTGGCATGGCTGCTTTGAAAGTCAGCCTTCAAGCTTTGTGGTGGGGCCATCAGCAAAGCTGTTGCTGTGCACTTATTCAGATGGCCGGGGTTGGTTTTTGAAACAGCCCAATAAGCTTCTGAAGGAAATGGCCACTTTTAGCACTGAAGAGTCACCTTGTGCTTTTGGGTGCTTTGTATAACCCTAATAAAGGCTCCTGCTCTATCTTATGCAGACAAATCTTAGCAGACTGCTCCCTAAAAAAAACCCATCAAGGTGTCAAGCACCCCTGAACACTGACTGCTTTATTACCATTCCATAACTGCAGGTAATCCTTGATTTACAACCGGTTACTTAATGATGATTCAAAGTTATGATGGCCATTCATACCTGTCGCATCTCCTGTGTTCATTTGGGCACTTGGCAACCAGCTCACCTTTATGGTTGTTTGCAGCATGCCATGAACACATGGCCGTGGTTGCAATATTTTTGCTGATTTCTGACATTTACTTTTAATTTCTTGCAAAAAACACCAGTTGGGGACAATTGATTTGTTTAGTGAGATAAAGTTTGCTGAACAACCACATTTTCAGCTAACCCTATTTTCTGACATTTATTTCCTCAAAAAAGTGACACTGCTTTAAGCAAACCTTTTACTCCGTAAATTAGGCAGAAAATTGCAGCACAAGTATTTGGCAGTTTTCCCTATCCCTCATAAAAATTTCAGTAATTTCTGGAAATGCAACAAGAGTACCGTGTTTCCCCGAAAATAAGACCTACCCCAAAAGTAAGACCTAGCACTATTTTCTAAACCTGCCCTAATATAAGACCTACCCTGAAAATAAGACCTAGTGTAAATCTCCAGTTCCAGGAAGACTTTTCAGGGAGCAACCGTGCACCAAAACACCCCCTACACACTCACACCCACTATTTGGCACCATAAATATATTAGACCTACCAAAATAAGACCTAGTGTGTTTTGGGAGCCAAAAAAATATAAGACAGTGTCTTATTTTCGGGGAAACACGGTAGGAGCTTGGAGAGCCATGCACAATTCATAGGTGCCTCCTACTTAAAATTGATCTTTACCCTCTAACCCTTCTGAAATTATTCCAGAGTAATTTGTATTATAGTTCCAACAATTTAGGTAAAATTGAAATCAAGAAATCCACACTGTTAGCTCATTTTAAAAGACATGCACCCACGATTCAACCATAGAACACATTTATATATTTTCTTCACTTTAATACTTGTTTTCAGTACATGCACCATCTGCTTATGTCAGTTAGGATGACAATTGTTTAAAATAATCCAATATGCGCTTTGCATTCTTTGTATCCCAACCATGTGATCTTAAAGGTCCTTCACACACTGCAATGTATTTTGTTAACATTTTCTCTCCAATTTCCTGAAAGTCCATGATGATGTTTTCTGAACTGCCTGGCAATTCTCTATGTAGTTCTGTGCCTTGATCTCCACAGTATTTCAGCCCCCAGTAACACATTTCTCCACAGTACATCATTGCCAACAGGTGGGTATCACTAAAAATACCTGCCAGAGGGGAAAGAAAACAACATTTGGAAGGTGCATTTGCATCAAACAAACCCCAAGTATGGTTAGTTACTTGCCCTCCCTTTCCAGTATCTAAAAAGATAAAGCCGCCTTATGTTATCATAATGAATGTAAGGGTGACATGTAAGAGACTGAAAGATGTATTCATACTACAGGTAGTCCTTGAGTTATGACAGCAATTGGGAACAGGATCTCCATCACTACATGCAGTCATAAATCACAATGGCATAGCAGATGAGAAGACTGCAGCATAGAAATCAACCAGCCTAATTAAACCATTTAAATTATATTTCTCCATCTCTCTCTCTCCCTCCCTCCTCTCTCCTCAGCTTTTATTGTATATCAATGTGCTTGGCAAAAAGCACAAAATTGAAAACTTTCATCCAAAACCATGAAGAAAGCTTTAAGCTAAAGAAAGCTATGAAAAGATAATGAGGGGTTTTGGAGTGGGAGAATTAAAAAGGTAGAATGAGGGTGGATCCTGAATAAGAAGGGCATGCATGAAGTCATAATTATATTAAGTAATAATTATTACAGAGTTTCCTATTTCCTGGTTTATTTTACATGGGAATGAATGAGGCAAAATGAGACCTAAAGCATCTGAAAATAATGTGCAAATAAATGCTCCCAACTTGCAAGATTTAGCAGCTTCCTCTAAAACGTGCCTTTATTTCAATGTGCAGCTGAGAATCCTTTCTGCTAAGAAGCATTAATATGGAACACTTACCTTCATTGACCAATATAGCTGTGCCTGTATCTTGAACTACAAATTCTTCATTTGGGTTGTCAGTACATCTAAAATCAAGCATCTTTATCAAGTAATGGATTCCTTCCTTAAGGAACTGAAGTGAAAAATAAATGGCATTTAAGGTAGCCTTTTCAATACATAGTCTTCATAGAAGAACAATCTTCATGAAACACCCAAACAAATTTCCATGCTATGAACGTTATATTATTTACTTTCTATTTATCAGCAGACTAAAAAATGAAACTTTGTGTAAATAAGAACAATGTACTGATGGATGCTATCAATACATAACTAAGCCAAGGGCAAGTATTTGTGTCTTACAAGAGACTGGTTTTTTTGATACAGGTGTCCTGCACATGAAATGTTCTCTGTGCTATTTACAGCTGATGCCAAAACTTTATTTATTTATTTTTATTTTAATTACATTTATATGCCGCCCTTCTCCGAAGACTCAGGGTGGCTTACAATTTTTGGGATACAACCCAGTGTGCTCAGCAATAGCCTTCATTCCATTGTATATGCCTGCTTATTACTAAGTGGCATTTTTACAAAGTCAGCTTATTGCCCCCAACAATCTTGGGTCCTCAATTTACCTACTCCGAGAGGATGGAAGGCTGAGTCAACCTTGAGCCTGGTGGGATTCGAGCCTACAGTAACTGTAGGCAGCTGGAACTTAAATGCTAGGTTTTAACAATAAGGACTTATTTGATCATGCTTGAGGCGGAACTTAAGCCGCTGATATCATCATGTTTGCCATATTGAATTACTTGTAATAGATGGGATAAAAATCTAATAAATAAAATATGATTTTAACTTTTGCAATTTTATATGACTTCATTTGACATTTTCTGGTACTCTACTTTTACTAAAAATCAGGCTGCATTCTTCTATAAAGAACTTAAAAGTTCACACCAAAACACATCTTTGTTTACTCTAGAACAAAATAAATACAGGAAGCAGTTTCTACTGAGGGAGATCACTGTCTTCAAAAACTATGGCACTTTCCTTATCCTGAGCATCCTTCAGATGTGTGAACTTTCAATTTCCAGAATTCTCTGCAATGAGAGAATGCTCACTAGAGAAGTCTGGGAGTTGAAATCCATACATGTGAGGAACACACAGTATTTCTTCTTCAGTCATGATCAGGTCCATAATACAAACCAGTGTTCTCAATCTTGGGCATTTTATGATAGGTGGACTTCAACTCCCCAAATTCCCCATCCTGCATATGGAATTCTGGAAGTTTTGAGCCCACCCATCTTAAAGTGGCCAAGGTTGGGAAACACTGGTTTAAGGGAACAAGAGGGGAAATTCAGTCTGTGCTAAATCATACATTTTGATTCACTGCCTTTTAGTTGTACTGGAAAAATATTTAAAGAATTGTCAATTTCTCTTAGTCCAAATTTCAATTGTTATCTTGTCTATGTAATTGGACCTGGAACTTATTTTGAAAAATAGGCATTATTCTTGCAGGAGGCGGCAATATTTTTTATTGTAATGGAATGGGAAAATGTACCTTTTTAAGTAAGTCAGTCTCCTTCCTCAGCCATTCCTTTCTTCCTTTAACTGTGTGGCAAAACATGTAGATCAAAGCTCCTCTTCTCCAATAAAGGCATTCCAGCAACTCAATTCCAAGTATTTCAAGGGGCTAGGAAAAGATGCCCATCAGTGAAAAAAACTTGAGCTTCATATAAAAGGGAGGAACACAGACACTTCAAAATGTAGGTAGAGCAAATTCCTATAAAATAGTGACCTGCATCCTTCCCAAATATCTGGTATTATCATGCAATTTCACCTACTGGTAGCATAATATGGTCAAAATATTAAAATATAAATTAAAAAGTTAATATCAGAAATTCAAATATTTAAAAGTTCAATAAGGCCAGCCTCATATCTTGAAAAAGCTATTCTCGTTTTTGTCATCTTTGACTTTAAAAACTCTGTTATTATTTGTAAACCAATAGGGCATAAAATGAGGTGTTACATGGCATATGGTGCTCATAGGTATTACAACACCAATTCCAAATATTAAAAATGTGTTTTCTACTTGATAAAATTTAAAAGAAGTGGCACAAAAAAGCCAATCAGACCTTAAGCTAGTTTATACTGATCTGACAGAGAAACCCATTGCAGGGTATGATTGCTGCAAAATATACAATAAAAAGTGCAAGAATGAAAGATCGGCAAGTTTTTTGATAATGGAAGGGCTTTATTCAATGTTGATCATCAATATTGATTATATTATTGAACAAAAAGTCTATTTGAGTGATTATGACTGGCTTAATACTTACTTCTTGGAAAATACCACTTTCATTGACCAGGTTTTCTGGCTCGAAAGTGCACCAATTAGTTCCTCAACTTTCTGCAGAGAGGATTCTTCTGGAAACTCTTCATCAACAAGTTGGTTTTCTTCAAAATATGTGATATCTAATAGTGCCTTTAAAGAGATGGAAGAGTTTAGATTTTGTTAGATGCAGCCTGCTTAGACCTTCCTAACTTGGCCAAGAAATACGGCTACATTTGGTAAAAGGTGGATTTAAAGTTAATTTTTCTTTGCATTTCAATGGTGGCACTTTCCCTTATTAGTAAGGCAGCTATTTTAAAAACTCTGCAAAACTGGGTTATCAGCTTGAACTGAATTCAATTTACTGAAGGGTTCACAGCTTTGCAACTAGAAATTATTATTTTTTGCAGATCAGAAGAAGAAACCACTGCTTTCCAAGCAGAAAAGCCCATTGGCCATAATCCTGTGCTCCATTATCAAATCATTCCACTGAGATCACTCTTGGGGAAGGCACCTTAGCAAAACAGAAAAAGAACTAACGATAGATTGTACAATATTTTGGGCTGGCATGGTATTTGGCTTCTTGAGAGTTGTGCTAGGCAATGCATGCCAACAAATGGATGGAGAAAAACAGAATTGCTTTTTATTAACCATGTCTAATATGATAATTTCCTAATTATGGATCTACTAATTCTTCCCTATAATCTTTAACTTAAAACTTTTGAGAACCTTTGGGAGCAGTAAGGTCCATATTTGGCCTTGAGCAGACATATGATTCATATTGTTGTGGCCTGACAGCTGCCGGTCCCTCCCGTAACCGGAGGCTCCGAGGGGAAAGAGGGAATGGAACTGTCTGGAGATGGCTGACAAGAAAGAGGAGGAACAGCTGGGTCCAGTCCCCAACGTGTGGATGTGCAGAAGGCAGAAGAGAATAGGGTAGTGGAAATCTATGGGCTGATCCTTGGGACGGAAGAGCCACAGCTGATAGTGAAGCCCCACCCTAGCTCTGGGATAAAGGCAGGGGGCGGAGATGAATAGGTGGCAGACAATTATTCACCTCCCTGGTGGACAGACTTGTTAGCCTGCTGTGAAGGAGAGACTTTTTGCAGGGCTGCTGGCACTCCTAATAAAGACAACATTTATTTAACTACAGAGGGTTTGTCATCTATGGGACCAAGGTCAGAGCACATATGTGGCCCTGAGCAGACATGTGGATTTCAACTGACAGAAATCCCCAGCCAACATGCTGGCTGGGGAATTCTGGGGGTTGAAGTCCACATATCTGAAAAGTTGCCAAGTTGGGGATTTAGGTGCACAAAGATGCACAACACTTATGCAGCTTTTAAAACTTAGAGCATTTACCAGTTTTAATAACCTATGTAGAACAATATGTTATTTGAAAAATGTGTCATCTACGTAGCCACAAGTGAAAAAATGCACTGAAAACAGCTTTAATCAATGAAGTTCTCAGAATGCATATACAATCCTAAATCATCCAGTTCACTTTCAGTGTTTTAATAACTAATTCAAAGGTTAGACAAAGGTTAGACAGGTTGGTCTGGTTTAATCATATTTAAACATACAATCTTGATCTTTATTCCCAGTGCCATTAATTTTAGCTCTATTCTAATTCAAAAACAACCAGGAAGATAATCCAACCAATTGGTTCAATATTCCTTTTGTTTTGAATGTCTCCCTAACTTCCATTATTAAGTAAACGTGTTTTGATTTCAGTGAATCACATTCACAAGTGTGATGAAAATTCTTTAATTCATAATACCTGTGTATAAAGTTGTATAAGTCTAGAGTATGTGTTGTTGTCCCTGGATTCTTCCGAAGGTTCTGCTAGGTTTTCCAGGGTAGTAGAGGCCTGAATTAAGAAAGCATCTATCGAAAGAAGACATTTGATATTTCAATAAAACAGAGCCAAATTATCTATGCAATCAAAACTCAGCTATACTATTTTTCAAGAGCAAAGTGTGATAGCAAAATATTCATATTATCTGAGTCTATATTGAAGCCCAGAAAATACAAGCTCAATGTATACCTACTTACAAAAAAAGCTCTACTTAAAATACTGGGACTTACAAAGTTAGCTGTAGCTTACAGTCAGTCAGCTACAAGTCACAATAGCTCTATATTAACTGAAAGAATCTAGAATACATAAATCCCTGGGTATTAATACTGGGGAAGTATAACTAAGAAAAACTACTACTTTCAATCCTGCTTGTGGGGTTTCCAGATGAGACCTAAGTCACTTTTCCAGTGTTATGAACCAGGCAAGGTCAAATCAGTGACCATAACTGGAATTGTAATGAATTCCAGAAATGAGGCATTCCAGCAATCTGGAACCAATGCCAATATAGGATGAAGTGAAGTCTGGCTTTCCACAGACTCTAGGAGAGAATTACAGTGCCATAAAAGTAAGACAATGTAACCAAGTTCCAAGGTATTATGACATAATTTAACTAAACATTAATAAATGTTTTAAGGAGTGTTCCCCATGGAGGTCACTATCTACTCTCAAGGGTCAATGGGATTTGGGGTCCATTGTTATGATTATTGTTCAAAGTATTATTAGTTAAAAAGCAGAAATTTTTATTAAAGTATTTTCATATTATAAATTTTAGGGCTTGATAAATAATCCAAAATTTCATGAAGAGGTGGATAATTTGAAGAGTTTGGGGATATTGGTTTTAAGCAAATATTTACCAAGCACAAGATGCAAGCAGAGGGGTGTTTTAGATAATGACCACTCACTAGTTACTGTGGTTATGTGATCATGATTTGAAACTTCCTTGCCAGCTTCTTATAAGCAAAGTGGGAAGCTGGAGAAAGTCAAAAGTCGTGGTCATTTGAGATCCTTGTTTAATATTCACAGTCACTTTATGACCACGTGCTTAGCCACAGAAATTCTAGTCCCGGCTGCCATAGTTAAGCAAGGATTATCTGTAGGTACATAAGAATACTTTCAGTGTTGCACCTGTGGTTAGGCTCCTAAAGAAGTTGGAGTAGCTAGAAGTAGTTGAAGTTATGATTTGGCATTTAGGCAGTAGATTTAGTCAGTGAAGCGTAGCAACTGGGTCCTTTTAAACATTGTCATTTTATAATTCAGAATTATAATTTTATGATCCTATATTTTCACTTGATTATAAATACATTCTGTTTCCTGAGTCTTGTCCACAGATTCCAATACATGTTTGACCTGCTTTTACAAACCCATCTATAAAGTGTTTGAGGCTGAAGTACTCAAGGGCCTGCTTGGGTAGACTAAACAAACCTCATCGTAAAAAGGGAGAAAAAGATTGTAAGTCACAAATGGAATAGAACAGATGGTAAGAGTTCCTTCTTACAGAATTTTTTCCCCCAGTGGCTATTCAGCCAAACTGCAGGGCTGTCAAATCAAGAGCTGCTGAAGTATACACTGCTTTGCAATATTTGTTGTTTTGTCACTCAAATGTATCCAGTTTCTGTGGTTTGCAAAACAGGATCTATAGCTAAATATGTTATACAAGATCAGGTCATTCCAAATCATTCAGTAAGCTGCAAGTAGTCCTTGATTTACAACTGCAATTGAGCTCAAAATTTATGTTGTTAAGCACCATTTTATGACCTTTCCTACCACAGTTGCAGCTGTTAAGTTAGTAACAGTTAAGTGAATCTGGATCCCCCATTGACTTTGCTTCTGAGAAGGAGGCAAAAGATGATCACGTGACCCCAGGACACTGCAACCATCATAAATATGAACCAGTTGCCAAGCATCCAAATTTTGATCACGTGGCCATGGGAATGCAGCAATGGTCATAAGTGTGAAAAACAGTTGTAAGTCATCTTTTTCAGTGCCATTGTAACTTTGAACAGTCACTAAATGAGCTTTTGTAAGTTGAGGACTACCTGTACAGATAATCATATAGGTAATACCAGCCAATAGTGTGCAGCAACAGCCAAAAAAGCTAATACAATCCTGGGTTGTATAAACAGAGGCACAGAATCAAGATCACATGAAATATTAGTGCCACTTTATAAAACCCTAGTAAAACCCCACTTGGAATACTACTACAAGAGCTTTGGTGGCTCAGGCTGTTAAATGCCTGCTCTTAAGATCCAGCTGTCTACAATTACTGTAGGCTCAAATCCCACCAGGCTCAAGGTTGACTCAGCCTTCCATCCTCTCGGGGTAGGTAAATTGAGGACCCAAGATTGTTGGGGGGCAATAAACTGACTTTGTAAAAATGCCGCTTAGTAATAAGCAGGCATATACAATGGAATGAAGGCTATTGCTGAGCGCATTGGGTTGTGTTCCAAAAATTGTAAGCCGCCCTGAGTCTTCGGAGAAGGGCGGCATATAAATGTAATTTTAAAAAAACAAAAACAAAAACAATCAGTTTTAGTCACCATACTATAAAAAAGACGTTGGAAAAAGTTCAAAGAAGAGAAACGAAGATGATCAAAAGCCTGGAGACTAAACCATATGAAGAACGGCTGCAGGTTTTGGGTTTGGCTAGTCTAAAGAAAAGGAGAATTAGGGGTGACATGATAGGAGCATTCCAGTATTTGAGGGGCTGCCACAGAGGGGGGGTCAACTTATTTTCCAAAGCACCAGAAGGCAGGACAAGAAACAATGGTTGGAAACTAATCAAAGAGAGAAGCAACCTGGAATTAAGGAGAAACTTCCTAACAGGGAGGACAATTTTTTTATTTTTTTATTCATATTTATATCCCGCCCTTCTCCGGAGACTCAGGGCGGCTTACAATTTTTGGCATACAACCCAATGCGCTCAGCAATAGCCTTCCTTCCATTGTATATGCCTGCTTATTACTAAGTGGCATTTTTACAAAGTCAGCTTATTGCCCCCAACAATCTTGGGTCCTCAATTTACCTACCCCGAGAGGATGGAAGGCTGAGTCAACCTTGAGCCTGGCGGGATTCGAGCCTGCAATAATTACAGGCAGCTGGAACTAAGTGCTAGGCTATTAACAGCCTGCACCATCAAGGCCCTTTACAATTAACCAGTGGAACAGCTTGCCTTCAGAAATCGTGGGCGCTCCATCACTGGAGGCTTTTAAGAAGAGACTAGAATAGTCACTTGTCTGAAAGGGTATAGGACAGGTTTATTTTTATTTTATTTATTTATTAATTTGATTTGTCAATCGCTTACAAGGTAATAGATATAAGTATAAACGTGAGTAAGAATACTGGAAATAGGTGCGAATAAATGGGGACAACAGGACAGGGACGGGAGGCACGATGGTGCACTTATGCACGCCTTATGCCTGCTTGAGCAGGGGGCTGGACTAGAAGACTCCAAGGTCCCTTCCAGCTCTATTTCTTATTCGTATTCTTTCCTAAGCATATGAACCAGGTTTTTGAAGGGAGAAAACCATTCTTCCAAGACGGCAGAGGGGCATATCTTGGTTGTGGGGTTTCCAGAGGTACACAATAACAATAAAGAGAACACTGGGAAAGTGACTTTGGTGTGAGCCAGGCAAGAGTCAATTCTCTAATCACGTCACGGCAATTAAGCTGCTCCAGAAACGAAGGGAGTCCCAATCCAACTCATTCCTCGCGAAGAAAACACGGCTCTTCCACCCTCCGCACCCAGCCTGCTCTACTCCAAGGGGAAAAGACACCAAAGGGGATGCGAAGGTCTGGCGTGCCGTGGAAGCGTCCAGCCAGACTCTGCGGCCACAAAGAGAACCGCCTCGGGGCAGATCCGGGAGCCGCGCCGTGCCTTCTTACCGCCAAACTCTCCGCCTTCTCGCCAACGGTTCAGCCTCTCCGTTAACTCGGCGAGCCGCCGCTGCAGAAGACCGGCAAAGGCAGCTTCGGCCATAAGGAAAAACCCGGACCGGGCTTAGCTTCAGTTACACACATCACGTGACTTATCTTCTTAGCCGCAGACACGTGACCCTCCACCCTCTGTCACGTGGGAGGCTCGCGCCCAAGGTTTCTCTTGTTGAAGTTTGGCGACGCGGCGTTTTTCCTTTTTTAAAGAGGAGGCGTTGGTTGCTACCGTAGAGATGGAGGCGTTGGTTGCTAGAGATAGGAAACTTATAGAGGTGCCATTCCGCTTGTGTTGCTCTTTACTTTCGTAAAGCCAAAACAAGTCACGTGGGAAGTTCAAAGGCATCCATAAAGAGGTCAGTGGGGCAAAACTAGTTTTATATTTTGCCCAGAAATTTCAAGTGCAGGGATCGAGTTCTAAACACACAGATACCTTACCTCTCCTTCATGGAAGAAGAAAAAGGAAAACTGCTTTTGAAATGGTTTCCATTTCTCATTTTAAAAATTAGAATGGCACAATATTGAGATTGTGTAAGAACCCCCACCCCCCCAAAAATAATAAAACATGCTTTTATACTTCTTAATGTGGGTCTTTTTGGGGGTGTTTTTCCTAAATCAAACTTCCACAGAGGTCAATCAAATAACATTTTTGAATAATTGCAAGGCATGCCCGTGCACTGACGCAGTGGGAATTGGAACAAAAGTGCTTCTTTAAGGCTGTTTCAGTGAGTTTATTTAAATTTTCTTCTAGGAAAAAATGTGTAAAATTGTAATCTCGGAATCAGGGAAAGGGGGTTGCTGGGGGTCATTTTGAATAGAGAATCTGATGATGGTTCAAATAAGTCTCAGTAACTCAGGAACCATTTAATACAGAATTACAATAAAGTATAATTATGTCAGTGTAACAGTAAAGGAGGGCTTTGTTACTGGCTTAGCACAGGCTGTATTTCAGCATTTTTTATTTACTAATAAAATAACTGGATGACAGTTTTGAATTCTTTTGCAGTTATTTGGTCTCTTGTTATTTAACCTCAGCTGAGAATAACACTGAAGTACATTGTAGGATTATTGTAAACCATTATCTCAGCCTCTGCTTGCTCTTAGCTTAACTCACAGTGGTTTGCACAGGTAAAGAGGAGAGCAAATTCTGAGAGGACAGCAAACGGGCCTATTTGGAAGTCAAAAACAATCAAAAGGTGGCTTGAATCTGTTTGATGGTGACTTTTAACATGGTATGTAGTAGTAGATCCATTAATGTCTGTTAAGTTTGCATGAAGAGTCAGACGCGGAGTGCTTCAGTGAAGAGTTTATTAGTGACTACAGCTCATAACAGACCTAATTTGGCTGGGTTGCGGCTGCTACTTATAGCCAGCAGCCGCAGTTGCCAGCCAATCAGAGTGCAGGATTTTCCCGCACTTTTTAAACCAATCATTTCTGACATTTTACAAGAACAGTTCAAACTAAACCAATGACATTCAAACCTGCATACATAACACCCCTCCCCACTAGGTTCAGTCCATACTCAAACCCCAACCTATCTAATGTATTCCTTTAAATAGGTGGGGCTCTTACGTGTACGTTGAGACCTTCGTGGTTCAGAAGTTTTAATGTTCTCACCCAGTGAGAGAGGAAATGTGTCTGTTGACATTTCCCTACTTGGGCTTCCAGTGAAAGAAAACCCTGTTTGGTTGTTACAATCTGGTCTCTCCTCCCAACCCATCTCCAACCCAATGTCAGCACCCAAGTCAGGTAGTGATGTGCAATCTTCCACTTGTAAGGATGGATTTTGGCATTGTGACAGGTTTTGGGATGAATGGCTCGTTACACATGGGAAATTCGTTGCTTGCTGATGGGATCCTCATGCTCCTCCCATCCCTAGAAAAGGCATTAGGTGATGTGCTGAACACTAAGAAGTTTTCAACTTTCTCAGTGATGTCCCCAGGACCCAATTGCTGAAGCTTTTCCTGGTAAAGCATACCATTCGTTCAGCCGGCCGTTAGCGAAGGGCCAGGGCTGTCAGGGCATGTCTGATACCCTGTTGTGCTAGATAGGATTCAAAAAGGTTGGATGTAAATTGAGGGCCATTGTCAGAGACAAGAACATCAGGTAACCGTGGGTTACAAAAAGCTTTTAAGCTGCTTGATGACAGCATCAGTTGTGGTGGATGCCATAGGGATGACCTCTAGCCATTTGGAATATGCATCTACTATAATAAGGAAGGTGTGCCCTCTGGTAGGGCCAGCAAATCAATGTGAATCCTAGACCATGGGCCCCTAGGACATTCCCATTCCTGTGGGGGGCAGAGGTGGGGCAGGCCTGACTACCTGACAGTTGGGACAAGATGCAACCCAGTTTTCAACCATTTTGTCAATACCTGGCCACCATACATAACTCCTGGCCAATCCCTTCATCCTGACAATACCTGGATGACCCTCATGTAACATTTCCAAAACCTCTCTTGCAGTTTTGCAGGAATAACCACCCTGTTACCCCACAAAACATCCTCTTAATACAGATAATTCAGTTTGCCTGGATTTAAAAGGTTGGGCAAGGTGAGGTAGATCTTGAAAAGGCCAACCTTTCTTAATCCAGCCTATAACAGGAGCCAATAAAGTGTCTTTGGCAGTCTCTCTGGCAATTTCAGCAGCGTGTACTGGAAGCTTGGCAACAGTTTCTAGGAAAAAGGTGTGTGCCTCAGGTTCAAGTCCTCAGTGTGAAAGCGGAAGTGGGCAGTGACTCAAAGCATCAGCATGGCCAATGTCTTGCCAGGCTTGTGGATGAGCTTGTATGAATAAGCAGCAAGAAATTCAGTCCACCTCAGCATTCTTGGTGACAGGATAGTGGGTGTAGGTTTGTCTCCTGCCACAATGCCTAACAAAGGTTTGTGATCTGTGACAATGGTAAATGTTCTCCCATATAGATACTCATGGAATTTCTTGACAGCTGCAACAATTGCCAATGCTTCCTTGTCCAATTGGCTGTAATTCCTCTCTGCTTTGGTCAAAGTCGAGAGTAAAATGCAATAGGGCTTCCTCCGCTGGGAAGCCTGTGGCTCAACCCCCCCACTCCAAAAGGATGCATCACAAGTAAGTACAACAGGCAAATTCTCAGAGAACTGTATCAGTACAGCATCAGCGTGATTAGTCTCTTTAATACTGTTAAATGCTGATTGTTCCTTCCTGCCCCAGACCCAAACAGACTTCTTATCAAGTAATCTGTGTAATGGTTCTGCAATGGTTGCCTTTTGAGGTAGGAACATGTGATAAAAGTTAATAAGTCAAAGGAAAGCTTGCAAATCTGTTTTGCATTTAGGTTTAGGGGCTTCTTTGATTGCTTTAACCTTGGCATCTGTAGGGTGGATGCCATGCTTGTCAATCATATAGCCCAAGAACTCAACCTTGTCAGTTCTAAGAGTGCATTTTTCTTCCTTGACTTTTAACCCCGCTTTCTTGAATCTGGTAAGGACTTCTCCGAGTCTCTCTTGTAATTGAGTGTCATTTTCAGCAGAGATTAACACATCATCAAAGTAAGGCACTACCCTGGCAGTCCTTGGAGCATCCTTTCCATAAGGCTTTGGAAGATGCCTGGTGCCACGCTTACTCCAAACTGTAACCTTTTACATTTGAAGGCACCTCTATGAGTCACAATGGTTTGGGCCTCTGCAGTGGCATCATCAACTGTTAGTTGTTGATATGCCTGGGCCAGATCCAATTTGGCAAAGACTGTGCCCCTGCCAAGTGAATGTAATAAATGATGCACCACTGGAACTGGATATGCTCTGCTGAAGCATGGTTCAATGTCCCCTTATAGTCTCCACAGATTCTTACTGACCCATCAGTCTTGACTGGTGTGACTATGGGTGTCACCCATCTGGAATGGTCAGTGGGCTCTAAAAAACTTTTCTAAATCGGGCCAGTCCATTACCTTCACGTCTGCAGCTCCCGCCAATGCCTTCGCCATCTTGAAACTGCCAGACCACAGAAAAGACGCCTCTTCGCTTCGGAAATGTCGAGATCATTTCCTCCATACATTTGGAAGCGATCCGCACAGTCCCAGTCTTCTGCCGTCGGATCGAACAGGGCTGGGGTGTTCAGCGCAGCCATCTCTCTCAGCTTGTTTTCCGTGTCGTCTTGTCTTCAGGAAGGATCCCACCTCGTGCCAGTGTTAAGTTTGCATGAAGAGTCAGACGCGAGTGCTTCAGTGAAGAGTTTATTAGTGACTACAGCTCATAACAGACCCAATTTGGCTGGGCTGCGGCTGCTACTTATAGCCAGCAGCTGCAGTTGCCAGCCAATCAGAGTGCAGGATTTTTCCGCACTTTTTAAACCAATCATTTCTGACATTTTACAAGAACAGTTCAAACTAAACCAATGACATTCAAACCTGCATACATAACAGTCTAGACCAGGGGTGGGCAAACTTTTTGACTCGAGGGCCACAATGGGTTCTTAAACTGGACCGGAGGGCCGGTACAAAAGCATGGATGGAGTGTTTGTGTGAACTAATATAAATTCAAAGTTAGATTACTTCACGTAGCCTTCTGGGGGAGCAAGAGAACCCTCCACTCTTTCGGCTCCGCGGGCCGGATAGAACAGCTGAACAGTCCGGATCCGGCCCCTGGGCCGTAGTTTGCCCACAGCTGGTCTAGACTTTCAAAAACTGGCAAATGGTTCTACTGGATAGTACAGATACTTCTTGACTTATGTCCGCAATTGGGATCAGATTTCTGGTGGTAAGTCATCGCAATTGTTAAGTTGAGGCACCCACATGACTGGACTGATTTTATGACATTTTTTGCAGCAGTTAAGAAATGCTGGGGTCATAAGTGTGAATCCATTCTTTTAAATAGATGGTTTCTGCTGGAAGGCAGCAAAAACATTGCAAATTGTGGTGATAGAATAGAATTCTTTATTGGCCAAGTGTGATTGGACACACAAGGAATTTGTCTTGGTGCATATGCTCTCAGTGATATTACTGCAGGATGCTGCAACTGATCACAAAGCCGAGCCAGTTGCCATGTACCTGAAATGTAGTCACATCAGTGTGTGTGTGTGCATATGCAGTGTGTGTGTGTGTGCAATGTGTTTACTATGGTCAAAATGCTTTATTACTGTACATCCGTGTTTCCGTAATATATGACACTGTATTATATATTTTTTGGCTCCCAAAACACACTAGGTCTTTATTTTTATATGGTCTTTATATATATATATATATATATATATATATATATATATATATATGTATATATTAATGAAAAAAAACACCATATTCATGTAGAACAATGTACATTTATTCATTAACATGTAAAAACTTCATCACGATACCATTTTCTCCAAAAATAAGACACTGTCTTATATATTTTTTGGCTCCCAAAAACACACTAGGTCTTATTTTCGGGGTAGGTCTTATTTTCCGGGAAACACGGTAGCACTAGTGTAAAGCACCCCTTCTGGCCCTATTGCCATTTTGAATGGTCATTAAGCAACCAGATATAAGTCGAAGACTAACAGCAAAATTATAAATGATCTATTGGTAATACTAATAAAAGTTTGCTTAAGCCAGAATACCTCTGATGAAAGTTATTTGTTAGATTACAAAATCTATTATTCTTGCTGAATTATATAGTGATGAAATAATGTTTTCATCAGGGAGGTTCACAGAAATACACATCATTTTAGAGAGTCCAGTACTGCCAGAGTTGAAAGCATCTACCTTAACTCTATAGTGAAACTGGAAAGGTGTGGAATAAGCCCAATATCTTTTTAAACTAGGGTCATGCACATTTAAAAAATGCCTCAGATTTTCTCTGAACACAATTATGTCATCACTGCTATTCATTAAAGCTGCCCAAGCCTGAAAAATGCCACTGCTTTAAAAATCACACTAGATTTAATAAGCATCCTATTTTTTCAGTTGTATGTGGACATTTCTAAAAAGTTGGGCTTGTGTGTGTTTTTAGTAACTCTGGGAAGCTTACAGTATTAAAATGCTCAAACTCACCAAAAATATCCAAGAGTGCCCAAGGATAAATAAATAATAACTCTACTTACCAATATCAAAATGAAATAAAACAATTCTTTTACCCACCTGACCCAAACACCAAGGTAAACAGTCAGGTGTGGAGTTTGACAAAAAGAATGGATACAAAATATCTCATAATGAGTTGCTAATGCAATATTTGAATACTATATATTAATTCTAGGATGCTTCACATTTGTTGTTTTTCCATTTTTGCCTGATTTCATTATTTCTTATATTCTTTTGAAATGTAGCAAAGAATAATTTTTTTAATTGGGCTGCTTTAATTAATAACAGAAGTGCTATAGAGAGCACCAAGCACCCAAAACGCTACGTTTGTTGTTATAATGTGTAAAGGGTTTTTTTTGTAATGCACACAGACTTCTTAGGGAAGAAAAATTCAGAAAAATAAGGAACAGACAGAAGATTCAATAATGCAATAAAGTGTATTTTAACAATTTTCTTCATTTTCCTACAGTATATTGTAGGAAAGCATAAGTATAGTGTATTGTAATCAATACAATGTATTGATTGTAAAACTTAATGGAAATTGTGAACTGACAATAATATAAATTGTTAATGTCTGGAGTTAAGAGTTGTTATAAATATATATTTGATATTTGATAGTAATTGTGGCAATTGCTGAAAACATATTTTCCAAACATGCAGTATGTTAAAGGAGAAGGTAATAGGAGCTTCTATTTTCACTTAAAAGCTTATGTTCTCTGACTGTTATTATATCCCAAAGTCTTCCAGTAATTATTTTTAATTAATTCAATATGTTCTTCATTCATGGATGGAGGGATGTCCATTTATATACTACTAAAACACTCATCGTCATGACCTGGGTGAAATGCTGCATCATAGAACAACAATTTTTTGGAACAAACCAAATGAGTTGATAAGGGGATAGGACAAATGTTCCATGCAGATCTGCGGCCTTTCCTGGATCATAATTCCCTGCACTCAGCCGTTTAGCCCCTGGTCATCTCACAGGTGGACTATTGTAATTTACTCTACATGGGAATGCTCAGAGCAGATTGTGGGTAGGCAGGTTGATAACATATGCTTTGCTGGGAATCTGTTCTTTACTGTTGAGACTGCTGTATGGAACAGATGCATAAGTCAGTACATCAGTGATGACTGGAGAAGGGAAAAGATTGGGTTGAAGATGTAATAAAGGCAGTGAGATGTGTTGGGCTGGGAGACGCAGAAAGGGAAAGCAGTAGTGGGAAATGCACGAGGAATTGCTGAGAGGCAAAGAACATTAATCTTTATTTCACACACAACTTGACGCATTACTGTGTTTCACTCGCCACATAAACCTTTCTGGATTTCATCCCTCTATGAGGGAGATGGATGATTTCTAAATGCATAACATAAAAATTTGCACCACCTGAAATCCAAAGCAAAGTAGAACATTTCCCTGTATCTACCAAATTGCAGGCAATTCAAGATCTCTGGGCTTAGTTCTTGAATGTAATGATTTATTATAGATTCTAAACAACTATTTTCTCTGATAAAGGAGAATATTTGTAGCTCAGCGTTGAAATAAGGGACCCTTGGTGCTCTGAGCTTGGTTGCTTTCTTGCAGGCATTTTACTACCCCAACTAGGTAATATCATAATAGGTAATGTGACCAAAGGCCCCTCAACTATTTTCTCTTTTGTGTAGAAACATAGCAACAAATTACAACAAGACTGAAAATAAAACACGAAGCCAGTTTAGCCTGTTTCTCTGCCTTTAACAGGGGTTTAAGTTGTAGAAAAGGGAGAGCTTCACAGGGTGTGAAACTAAAATGGCAGTTTTTAAATAGCAAACTTACCATATTTGAAATGAATAAACTACTAGGCTTAATGGGAAAGTGGGCAAGTTTTAAAGTTAAGATTCACTTTTTTTAGTTTTAGGTGGGAATTCTACTTCTAACCCCAACTACATTTCAGTGGCTTTAAGTCAGTCACTGCTCTGCACTCTTAAGTGTGTATTTGTTTATTCTCACTGCAAAAATGTAAACATGTTTACTTCCAAGTGTTGTGCCCCATTTTATCTTACGCTCCGAGTCTATCCAAGATAGCTAAGAAACAAACTTTCTGGGCTGTCTGTACTAGTTTCCAATGTATTCTTTCCTTGGAGTAAGCTCCATTCAGCACAATTGGGTTTATTGCTTACTTTAAATGTAAATCCATCTCTGGCCTGGAGACTTTTTTTTCTCTAATGATTCGCTCAACTCCCTATAAACCACGGTCCCTTCTCGCGCAGTTTTGGAAAGGGTTAAAAGAAAACGTCAGAGCCGAGCCCCTAACTCTACCCCGGCCTCTACGGAGATCGTCAGTGCAGCCTTTGCCAGCTGGGCGCGGTTTCTTTCCAGCAGCACCAGACTAAGGGGGTTGGGCATCCGCCGCCTTGTGCTCTTCAAGGCCGCCACCGCCGCTAGCCCAGCTCCTTCCTCCTCGCCCTGCACGCCGCACAAGCCCGAAGATGGCGGCTCACCATCTCCTCGCCCGCTTGCACCGCTGCCTCTTGCCCGTTGCTTCCCGATGGGGGTCAGGGCACGGGACAGCGCCGTTGGCTCTCGGGGCGCAAGCGAAGGTAAAGCGGCCACGTCGGGAGGTTTGGGTCCCCCGCGGGGGGACGCTTACGGGCTTGCAGCGGCGTTTTGCTTTTGGCCGAACCTGACCCGCTGTTGGTAGATTCGGGCATCCTTCGCCAGGTTCATGGCAAGTGGGGCCGAGGGCGCGCGCGGAACAGCAGCCATCCATTTGGAGATCCTTTTCTCTAATCGGTCTCTTTAAGAGCGACTTGATCCGCAGCAATTGGCGGGGGGTCAAGTTCAGCTGCGCGCCTGGAAGAACCTGAGCCTGTCCTGGCGGGGTCAAGCCGCTCTCGCAGGCAGAAGAGCCGGTCAGACCGCTTTGCAATCGCGTCTCGCCCTTCTCGCATTTCCTTGAGCCCTTCTTTGCTGTGGCGCGGACTCCCCCGACAATTAGTTGGGCCTGTTTCGTTGGCTCCCACCAGGATCGGGTTTAGCCCCAGGGCTCTTTCAGTTCCTCCATGCAAGGAAAATATTTCACCCCAGCCAGGGCAGGAAAGGTGACCTCCGATCTGTTGCAGAATGAATGACGCGTCTGCATCCTTTCTTCTGCCGGCTGGTTGGAGGGGTCAGCGCATTACAAGGCGACGCGTCCTTGGACGTCCGACCTGACTTTGAGAAAGAGAAAAGGAGCTTCTCAGCTCTGCTTCCGCAACAGGATGCTTCATTTACTTAAAACGGAGGAAGGGAGATCCGGTGGGGGCCCCATTGAGAGGCGGCTTTAAGGGATCACTTTGAAGTCACAGATCCTGTGGCTTCTTACACCTCGATTCTGCACATGGCTTACTCGGAAATAAAGTTTGCTCCTTTTAAACAGCCGTTCCCACTGTGAGGCCTTTTCTGTCTGGAAAATAAACGTTTAAAAAAAAACACCTGCATCTCTCCTCACAGGAATATTTGGTGGATCAGTTTTTATTAAAGCTGTGTTTTGTGACAGCTTGCTGGGGGCTTTGGCAGTGTTTTCCAAACTTGACAACTTTTAAGAGGGAAGGGGATTTCAAGTCCCAGAATGCTGTCTGGGGAATTCTGGTAATTGAAGTCCTCATCTTAATTGTGCCAGGTTTGTAAAACACTGGGTTGCCATATCTGAGCTGCAACAATCTGGGTGGTCACAAAATAAAGAAAACTAAATTGTTGCTGGACAGTGAATCCCATCAATGAAGTTAGCCTCTAAATCAGAATGTGTTAAGAATTGCAGCTACTACTGGTTCCTGGTACCTACTGATCTGAAAAGGGCTAGTAATAAATGTTCCAGTTCAGGTGGAGATTCCAGAAAGAAATATAGGCGGTCCTTGACTTATGACCAGATGCTTAGCAACCATTCAAAGTTACAACATACACCTGATCCTCTCCCTGAAGTCACATTACTGCATTTTGGGCACTTGGCAACTGGCCCACATTGATGGCTATTTGCAGTGCTTCCCTGGTCAGGTGGCCATAATTTACAATGTTTTTGCCAGAAACAGGAAGTAACTGATCACCACAAAAGTTATAAAATGCCTCTGGTGATGTAATCTGCTTTATTACCATCATGACTTTTGACTGAAATTGTCAGGCTCAATGATAGTTGTAAGTCAGGGGTGTCAAACTCGCGGCCCACAGGCCGGATGCATCACATGCTAGCCCTGCCCCTGCCAGTTTTAGCGAAGGGGAAAGAAGTCCTGTCACGTCACATTGCCGTGATGACATGAGTTTGACACCCCTGTTATAAGTTGAGGACTATCTATAGTTATCTTAGTTGGCTGGAATAATGTAGTTTACATCAAAGTTCCCCGATGGTGAAGATAAAAATGATGAAAGCATACAAATATTAAAAAAAATTGGAAAGAGTCAAGAGTTACTGTTAGTCATTTGTCTGTCCAAGATAGGGTTGGAAATATCTCTGCCACAATCTTAACGATTTCCTGTTTCAGATTTAAATAATTAAAAGCTTAGATATCTGTCTTAAGCATGCTGTTTTCCAAATATATTGGGACCACAATTCTCCTGGACCATCCTAACTGGGATTTCTCGGAGCTTATTCCTTACATCTTAAAGGCCATTGTAAAGTAAAGCTTTTTTCAGAAAGTGACTGTCTTCTCAATATTTGAAGAGAAGCACAGGATAACAGTATTCTATAATTGGGTTGTGTATTGTCAGGTTTATATCCCTGCCTTTCATCCAAAAACCTAAGGTGGCATATATAGTAGACCTTGCATTTTTCCTACAGCAACAAGCAGTTGGGAATTTGGGGCTGAGAGCCCCAAGATTCAATGAGATTTATTTCCTTCTTACAACCTTAATAAGAAAGTCACAAAAGTTATCATGTCAGATTATTTATTTTGCTATCTCCTAGAACAGAGTTGTCCAATTTTGGGAAACTTTAAGACTTGTGGATTTCAACTCCCATAATTCCCCAGCTAGCCATGAATTCTGGGAGTTGAAGCCCACAAATTTAAAGTTGCCAAGGTTGGACATACTGTCCTAGAATGATGGTTCTCAACCTGTGATCCATTTTGGACACATTTTGTAAGTGAGCCTATTTGAGGTACCTTGGTTGAAAAATTGTTGCCCAATGAGGTATTGTTTTGCCCAGTTAAAGGTTATGGGAACAAGAGTTCTAGTAGTATATAGATGGAGAGATAATGTAGTGGTGGGTTAATCATAAAAGGCTCTTTGAGTTAGCTAGCACCGTCTGATTAATTGAAAACTGCTCTTGTCAGTAAAAGGTGATGAACTGGTTGCTTGGCTGTTTTGTTACACCCATATTAGTGAAACAGCATGTGCCATGTGATTTTCCATGCCAGGGAGAACAAACTATGTGAGCTGCTTCTTTCGGTTGCAAGAGCTTTGTGGTCTGCGTCATGCTACCAGGCATACCTTATTAAGTACTTTATTTTTTTATTTATAGAATTTATATGGCTGCCTCCTTTACACACGATAATCCTATGTAACTCACAACAACAGGCGAAACTGAGTGACTGACATGCCTTGTTTATATAAATGAGATTAAAAACTATAGAATCTAAAATACCAATAACAATGTACAGTGCCAGCGATAATAAATACACCACATTTATTCATGAAAATTCACATTTTTTATGCCCCCTTTTAGTGACAATTATGTTGGTATTGCTTGGAGGTTGTCAATATAATTCTTTCTGATTGCAAAATAGTAATAGTTCGATAGGAAGATTCATTTTTTCAGTGCCTAACTTTTGACAACTTGTGCCCTCAGTTTATAATTTCTGGACAGAATGATTGTGAGAATACTGTATGATTATAAAACAGGCCACACAGTTTAATCCTAATTTGGAATTAAAATTCATTTATTTTGCTTGGAATTATTTTTTGCTGCTTGGTACTTATGTTATTGGGAGAAACTGATTCTCAATCAGGACCTATTGAACTGGAACATTAGATTAAATTAGTTGTTTCGGTTTGTCAGTTGCAAGCATTGTAAATAGATTCACCCTTGCTCTTGTTATGTCTAGGAATTACTTAAGATAATAACCACTGTTTATATATGAAGTTGTGTTTTATTAAGAATAGGGGCATGCATATACAAAAATGTTGCAGTTATATTTTTTGAGCTTGTAAGAAAATCCTCATTTTGGACCTTTTGTTTGGTTAAGTCAAGAGTATTATCATTTGTAATACTTCTGTTTTTCTAGCTATGCAGTACCCTTTTTTCTGGATAATTAAAAAGTAGTTAGTTGTGCAGTAATCCCAAAGTTGTTACTGCTTGTCTTAAACATTCAAGTCATTTTAACAACTAGCCGTTATACACTATATTTTTGTATGTCTTTTTCATATTCTGATAAAGTATTTCAGCAGATATTTGTGTGCAGGACAACAGCATTTCAAGCAATTCCTAAGAAATATCAATATATTTTTAGTTAACTTTTCTTTTTTTTGAGGTGCCAGGTAACTTGCTGTTATTTAGTGCTAAATAATATGCTGTTCAAGAAAGATGAGAAGATATGTAACACTGTTAAGAAACAGGCATAATAAGGATGGGCAATGAGGAGGAAGTATTAGTAATCATAGCAGGGATGATGAAAGCTGTCGGAAGGACACTAGATAGGGTAAAAGTACTAGAAGTAATGCTATATTAAACTACAGCTCCTTATTGCAATCTTCTCCAAGGGAGCACCCCTCTAGGAATGTCACTATTGTGCTTCTAATGCGATGATTCTGTTTCCACGTGAAAGACAGTTCAAGCAGGTTCACAATGGTTTTTATACAGAACTAATGTACAGCCAAGCTCTTAATATCCTTATAACAGACAGCTGCATGTCTGCTACTTTTGCCCTAGACAAGCCTCTCCCTCTATAACAGTGTTTTGCAAATTTGGCAAGTTTAAGATGGATGGACCTCAACTCCCATGGTGGCTGGGGAACTCTTGAGAGTAGAAGTCCACCCATCTTAAACTTGCCAAGTTTGAAAAACACTGTTCTAGACCCTGGCTGGCTCAGGAATTCTGAGAGTCAAAGTCTACAGATCTTAAAGGGGCCGTTCCCCACCCCTGCTCTGGAGCCTTCCAGATGCATCTTACATAATTCTTGGCTCTCCTAGGATCCCAATATAGGGAGGGTTCTAGATTGCAGAAAGCTTCCCTCAAGAATTTGCTGAGAGTAGCATGTAGTGCTCATGTCTGAGTATGGAGTTTTTTTCTACTGGGTTCTATAGGTTATTATTTGATTGAGTAGATTTATGTCTCTCCTTTTATTTGGGAACTCTCAGTGGTCTATATAGGACTTCCCTCTTGCTTTTCCTCACAAGAAGGAAAATATCGGTTGGACTGAACCCAGAACACTAAAATTTGGGTTTTCCTGCTCCTAGTCCAACACACAGGATCTCAGCTGTTGTTGTAAGGAATTGGGTCTTTTCCTCAGCAATGTACAATGTCTGGATCATTTTTTTTCTCAATATATATGTTTTGGGTCTTTTGTTGGAGGATGGCTAAGAATTGTCTTTTTCTGCCCAGCAATGTTATAAAAAATAAATATGCACCACCAGAAAAAATGAATGGAGCTTTATGCATATATATGTGTACATGAATTTAAACGTATAGATATGATGTTATGTATAATGCAAACAGTGGTGGGATTCAAATTTTTTTACTACCGGTTCTGTGGGCGTGGCTTGGTGGGCGTGGCAGGGGAAGGATACTGTAAAATCTCCAGTCAGAGGTGGTATTTGCTGGTTCTCCAAACTACTCAAAATGTCTGCTACCGGTTCTCCAGAACTGGTCAGAACCTGCTGAATACCATTTCTGGATGCAAAGCCATGATTCATATGATGTCCTAAGTCATAAATCATGGTTTACAAATCAGTAGGGCTGTGCTCATAGTACTGTACATGCTAAGTGAGAATTAAAGAAACCAATTCCAACGTAACGCAATGTGAGAACATTACTTGCTTGCCTGTCAAATGTTCAGATACTTGTTGCTGATCAGTAACTTCTCATGTTTCAGTTCTTTAATTTTAAATTGGATGGGAGACCTTCTATCTGACTGAGCTTAGTAAAATAGGATAGATAGATGGCCATCCAACTTTCAGCGTTTGACACTGGCTTTCCGATAATCTGATTTCATATATTTGGTATGATTTTTTTAATACACATACAATTGACACATACATACAGTATAACAGTATAATTTATTTATTTATTTTATTTTAATTACATTTATATGCCGCCCTTCTCTGGAGACTCAGGGCGGCTTACAATTTTTGGGATGCAACCCAGTGTGTTCAGCAATAGCCTTCATTCCATTGTATATGCCTGCTTATTACTAAGTGGCATTTTTACAAGGTCAGCTAATTGCCCCCAACAATCTTGGGTCCTCAATTTACCTACCCCGAGAGGATGGAAGGCTGAGTCAACCTTGAGCCTGGTGGGATTCGAGCCTACAGCAGTTGTAGGCAGCTGGATCTTAAGTGCAGGCAATTAACAGCCTGAGCCACCAAGGCTCTTAATGTGACTATTTCTCTCTCTCCCTCTCTCTCTCTCTCTCTCTCTCTCTCTCTCTCACACACACACACACACACACACACACACATTATATTGTTGGGATGTTTTGTTACTCAGGAACACCTGCTGTTGCAGCTCATCATAAGAAAACACATAAGATGTATAGAAACTGAGATTTTGTCTGTAACTGAGATCCCTTTAAACTCTTTCAGACATATCGTGATGAAATGTGATCTCCTATAGGTTTTGTGTTTGCATAGGAAATGTAAGGGCTCTTTGTCCCATATGATGGTTATGTTCTTTAGGATCCCTTAATACAACTTTGCAAAAACATAGTTGTTAAAGGCGTGAATATGATGCTGAACTTATACTTCAGAAATACGGAATTTACTTTTTCTGAAGTCTTGGACTTTACTGAGTCTAAATGAAAACCACTCTTTCCAAGCAAAAGGAAAACGAACACTAAATATTAAAGGCTGAATTTCAAGAGATGCGTGCTTTGAAAATTTGTGAGATTCTTTAATAAGATAGATATGCAAAGGAGGCACAATAAGTTTCTATATGATTTATATTTAATGAGCGAAGACAGAACTGTTTGGATTTTTTTGTGAAGTTTTATTTTATTTTCCATATATATATAGTTTTAATTTTGGGGGGGTTAAATTCATTACAATAACAAGAGTATTGCATTCTTTTTTTTGGTATCTGTGTGTATATAGTTTTAGTGTGATGTAAAGCTCTATTATGCATTTTGTGGATAGTTTGCAATTCTAGATCAGTGTAAATTGCTTTATCTATATCTGTATGTATTATATAGAATACACAGTCAATAAATCTGTTATTTGGATTAACTGTATAATGTTGGATCCATGACATTTTCATCTCTCCCCCTCCTTTCTCCTCCTTCACTTTTAGACTTGTGGCTGCTATTTTTCAACCAGTTCCTGTCACAATACCAAATTTTATACTGATCCAGTAGAAGCAGTAAAAGACATACCAAATGGGTCCACTCTCCTTGTTGGTGGTAAGTAGTGAAATTCCACTATTTTTCCCATATAAACTACAGGTGGTTCTCACTGATCTTTTAGCGACTGTTCAAAGTTACAGCGGTGCTCAAAAAAGAAATTTACAATTTATTGATCACCTTTGCAGTGTCCCTCAGCCACATGATCTCCATTACAGTCAATATATGGTGTTCTGTGCCTCAGCTGTGGCTTTTCTTTTTTCCGCTTTGCAGAGCTGAGAGATTGGAGAGAAAGATTTCAAGAGAGTAAACTGTTTGCTTGAAAGTAATGCAGTCATGCTGGGAAGAATAAATGTGATCACTTTGCTTCCAATTTGTAGAAGATCAAAACAACTTTACTATGTACAGATCTCTTTGTTTCTAATCTTTTTGCTCTGCAAGTGAGGAGTAAAAAGAAGCAAGCAATTTCTGAAAGCAGTCTCTCCTTTGCCTAATCCTTGCCCCACACCTCCCCAGATAGAGCATGGTTGCAGAGGAAGAGCAAGATATTTCAAGAGAGTAAGCTGTTTATGTAGTACGCCTGCAGCTCCCAGCTCTGAGCTGTGGTGCAATCTCATTGCTTTCAATGGGTACAAGATAGTAAGCAGGCACTTAAGCATTTGAAAGGGCAGGGAAGTGGTTAGGTGAATAGAATCTGAAAGTGTGAAAGTCAGTACAATCATGTCATTTCCTATTTAGTGACTGCTTCACTTACTGATGGATTTGCCAGTCCAGTTAGGATTGTTAAGCAAGGACTAACTTATATGTATTTAAATCTGTAATTGTCAACGTTTCATGCATGCCTCTATAAGAGATACATGTAGATTATGTACACCCGAGATGTATGCATGGATATAGGGGGAGAGTTTATAGTATTTTGGCTGGTTAAAAAAAACCTAAGCAGAATAAAAACCAATTAGTACTTTATTGGGAGGTGACTCTTGTCCCACTGTCTTTTTCTCAGATAGTTTCAGCTTAGTCTATAGTCCTATGATTTAGTGGAAATCAAGGAATCAAAAATACATGTCAGAAAATGTTTTCCTTATGGTTACAAAAAGTCTTGTTTGAGCACGACTTTACCTTGTGTTCTAAGATTGCAGAACTGCTCAAGCATGTCATGTAGAAACTGTATGGCTTAGTGAGACTGAATATACTTACTCTGTTTATAATTGGGGGTAAAATAAAGTTGAAAACATACTTAATGTTTCAAATACAGTTCCATACCCCATAAAAATCTTTAAAAGCTGAGAGTTTAAAGGTTTTAAATAATGGGTAATACCCTGAGATCCCAGAAACTCTCTAGAGAAGTTACCACTCAATTGTGTCTTTTGAATATGATAGGTGGAAGAATAATAATTTTGATTTATCTCATTAAAATATTGATTGAAATTAAGCTGCGATTTGCATTTTATTCTAGCTCTAACTTTATCCTGATCCTACTTATTATTGGGCAGTGACTTCTGGTATCACATTCAAAAGTTATATACAATTGTTCCCTCAAATAAGATTGTTCAACATTGCCCATTCTTCTTGTAAACAGCTTTGATTTTTTTCTACAAATTTATGAACAAGAAAATTGTTTCAGTCTGGAAAAAGGAAGATAATAATTTAGTAGATTTTTTTAGTGTGAAAGCTGAGGTATTACAAGACTCATTCTCAGAACGATTAAGGCAGTATAAAATTCAATATATAAGAAAAGCAGTAAGCAAATCTGCATTCTGAATACAAATAGCTTTTACTTAGCAACCATTCAGTTATGATGGTCATGAAAAGGAAAACTGAATATCATAAGCAGACGTGTGACCACATGATTTTTCACTTTGCAACTGCTTCACTTAATGATGAAGTTCCAGTACCAATTATGGTCACTAAATGAAGATTACTTGTAATGTTAATAAATCTGTTATAATAATTTGGTAACTTCCTTTACTGTAAACATTTTGGTTATGAAAACTACCACATTTATTATAACAGAAGCTTTGGTCACTCATGTGATGTATATTTCAGTCCTACCTGTGCAGAAATAGAGTGAGATTCGAGTTGTTAAACATCTTTTAATACTTTTCAGGGTATAACATTCTTATATATTACCAAGAAAAATATTTTCTGTTTTCATTTATGATTCAAGTCTTCCTCTTTTCCCCCCATTTCAGTTCACAGCTCATACAGTTCACAGCTCATTGAGATGCTAGGGTTTGGATTATCAGTGAGTTTCTGCCAGCTTCTTCAGGTCTTTTGTGCATGACAAACTATAAGGTTGGGGTGTCTTATTCCGATTATTGACTAAAAGTTTTGGCTGCTCCAAAATCCAAGTTATAGGATGCCTTCTCCTGAATTGGGAAATAGAATTGGGTCAATGGATCATCATGGGAGAACTATATTTTCAAAATAGAATTATTCACTGCCGAACAATTTGTGTCACATAGGTTTTGGGCTCTGTGGAATTCCAGAGAACCTCATAGGAGCTTTGTTGAAGACTGGTGTAAAAGGAATAACCGCTGTCAGTAACAATGCAGGGTAGGTATTTCCCCCCCAATACCAGTTATTAGGATTATTTTAAACACCCTTAGTAATGCTGCGGGGGAAAGAAATTCCTTATCTTTGCTTTGTGAAGTACCTGTTTTGCAACTTTAACTGATGAGGCTACTTTTTTTTTGCAAGTTCAATTAAGCCTGAACTTTGGCTATATTCTTCTCTCTCTACTTATTTTGCTATGCCTGTTAATGGCATGACTACCCAGCAGTGGCACATAATCATATCATAAACAGGGCTGCTGCCATTGCTATTGCAGAGGGTAAGTTATTCATTCATTTAAATATCTGCTGTAAACTTCGGTTGGTCACCCATAAAAGACATTGTTGAAATAACAAGACATTAGATGACAGAATGCCGGAACATGAAATGCACAAATACGAAAACATTTCGGAGTTTTTTAAAACAGGAGTTTAAAACTGAAGTTTGTACATTGCCTGAAAAAAGGTTGGCTTTTGTAATATAAAATCATCACATTATTGTACTTGATTCTTCAAGTATTTATATGTAAAGCAAAGGTTCTCCAACTGCAATTCAGCAATATAGTGACTTCATAAAACAAAAAAATGAATAAATACAGCATTCACCACAATGCATAATGATCTTATTGAGCTTAAGGTATGGAAGGAAACAAATGCACAATTTTCTTTAATAATTAATTTTTGATCTCTATATACAACAAGCAATAATATAACATTGTAGCTATGTAATATAAAATAGTTTAATTTTAAACTACCTCAATAAAACTTTAAACAATATTTTAAATGGGAAGGATGAATTTGCTTTCACAGTGTAAACCTGGCTGTTGGTGGCTTATTCAACAAGCAATGAAAAACATGATGGTTTAACATTGCAAAATGGTTAGTTTTATGAATCAGGGTTTTGTTCTTTTCTTAATTCAAATTTTATTTTATTTAAAACATTAAAATACAAACTAAAAAGTTCATAAACAAATCAAAACAGATATATATATATATATATATATAAATTGCCCCACCAGTTGATATTTCAAAGATAATAACTCCTCCCCCTCCTTGCGAAGCAGACATACAATTTATAAATTTCTACAATGCTATTTACCCAACCCACTTAGCCTGGCATCTATTTAATATATGACAACATAGTTAACAGGTGTAACCAACAGCTAAATTATGAATCAAGCTTTATTTATTTATATAAATGTATAATATATACCCATATATTGAAAATACTGATTCTTGGTCAGGGACCTCTAACTTGAATGTTCAAATAGTGCTAGGAAGACTCTCACAATAGGAATTAGTTTTTAAGGTACTTCCTGTATTAGCCTCTTGGTAATCCTTGGAGGAGTAACCAAAATCTTTGTGTATCTTGTCCAAATAATTAAAGCACCGGTGTCTTTTTTATTCATTTGTTTAACTAGGGGAGCATTGCCTTGGAAATAATCATTCTTAATGATTATTAAGCATTCTTAATTCTGATAGTGGATCACTGCTTGTACAATCTTAGTACCATACTAGATAAACTGCTGTCCAATCTTTTCTTGGATCCTCTGAAATTAAAACATTTAAAATATTTTATGAGTGGGAAAACACCTAAATTGATAACTGTTTCATTATACATTATGTATAAAACACTGACTCCTACATTTTTCTTATAAGTAAATGCTCCCCTGTTTTTACTGATATAGGTAGGCATTTCATGCCAAATATTGTAAGGATGTGAATAACTGTTCTATAGAATAGAAAACCTGATTTAGACTGGCTATTTTGAATGTAATACTGAGGTTAAACATTGAAAGATTTTCTCCCTTAGTTATCAATGCTACTGTTGACAGTGCAACTAAATGATTAGATAAGTCCACTTTTTCGATCATTCAAACACTTTTAGCAATTTTTCATTTCCTAGTTTGAATACTGTTTTCAGAAGCATGATACTGTGCACCAGAACTATGTGAAACTTTACCATGATGTTTATGAAATACCAAAATTTTTCACTAATCCTCTTTGTTGAGAGCTGAGAAAGATTTAGACACTGCTGTAAAATTGAGAAATTTGGCACTATATTTTGTACTGTTGCCTTTTCAGTGTTGAAATCCTTAAATTTATGGTAGTACATTCCCTAAGTTGCTATTGGTAACCATTTTTAATAGGCTTTCTCTTTTTTGTTGTGTGCTAATCCCAGATCTTAAGTGTGTGAAAGAAGGAGTGGCAGAACCTGGGGCGAAATTAAAAGAGGGAACAGCCTAGAGTCCCTATGTATTCTATTCTGACAACAGTTGTGTCCTGGGTCAGGGGAGATGGTAGCTGTCACTCAGGAAGCTTTGACAGCTTTCAGAAGCTTTGTGGTATAGAAAAATGGATGTGAGATCTTGTAGTTGAAATTAGATTTCAATGGGATTTGTTGCTGCTGAATCAGCTTCCTGTTGAGCAGCAATACACTTGTCTAAGCTGCTTGATTTCATTGCTGTGCTGGCAATGGAATCCCCAAGGCTGACAATCTGTGGGGATTTTAACCTGCCCCCAGATGGCATTGAATTGGGAATGGTTCAGAAGTTCATGATAACCATGAACTTGACCCAGATAATCAAGAGCCATGACACATTAAATCTAGTTTTATCTTGGGGCTGTTGCAACCTGACCTGAGAGCTGGAGGATAGTGGGTCTTGTTGTCGTGGGCAGGTCGTTCTCTGGTTGCTTTTTGCTTGCTTGCGATCCTTCTCCCATCAAAGAGATGTGCCTACCCTAGAAACTGGATGGATTTCAAAAGGAGCAAGAGTTTTTTCCTGAGATATGCTGAGGGTTTCTCTCTGGAGTGGGGAGGTGATGAGGGCCTTAATCGGGTACTCCTCACTTAATCACCATTTATTCAGTGGCTGTTCAAAATTACAGCAATTCTGAACAAACAGTAATTATGGCTGTTTTTCAAAGTTAGGCCTGTTGTAATGTGGTCATGTGACCAAATTCTGGCACTTGGCAGCTTGCTTGCACTTATTATTGCAGTGCACTTCAACTCTCCTTTATCCACCTATATCCCCCCCCCCATCTCTGCCCTTTTGGCCATCCTATCCTCCAGCATCATCCCCCACCTCTGCTGCCCCCAGCTGACTACCATCTTGCTGCTGCTAATGAGGCATTGCTTGTTGAGCAGCAGTTGGCCCTTTGCAAGGCTGCATAAGGCCTTCCTCTCCTCACAATGCCATCAATGGATCCTCCTATCTTAGTCAATTTTCATGATGTCTCCACCTTCTCCCAACATTGTTGAGAAGATTTGAGCTTTGGTGGCTCAGGCTGTTAAATGCCTGCTCTTAAGATCCAGCTGTCTACAATTACTGTAGGCTCGAATCCCACCAGGCTCAAGGTTGACTCAGCCTTCCATCCTCTCGGGGTAGGTAAACTGAGGACCCAAGATTGTTGGGGGCAATTAGCTGACCTTGTAAAAATGCTGCTTAGTAATAAGCAGGCATATACAATGGAATGAAGGCTATTGCTGAGCGCATTGGGTTGTGCTCCAAAAATTGTAAACCGCCCTGAGTCTTTGGAGAAGGGCGGCATATAAATGTAATTTAAAAAAAAAAAGATAGTCAGGTTGCAACTGGAGAGATCTCTAAGGGAAACATATTATCTGCAGTAATATCAGAATTCAGGCCAGTCCATAGTATTGAGATGGCAAGTGTTGGAGCTGGGACAGGGGTGTTACAACCATCCTGCTCTCCAGCTGTGGGGAAGTAGGGATAGGAAATAGTGTTATGGTGGTTTTTCTCCTTTCTCTGTGACTGATTCGGGTTGGTGTTGATGTGGGAAAAAATCAAGTCCAGGATACCTGATTTGTGAGGTGTTACCAAGCTCCATACCCTTTCAGCCTTCTTGTTTAATAGCTAAATAGAAATGTTAGGAGAGGTCATCCATCAGTTTGGGGTTAGGTGTCATCAGTATGCCAAGCAAGATCTTGTCCTGGGCCTTGAACTATGTATAGAGAGGAATAGGCTGAAGCTCAACCCTAGCAAGACTGAGTGGTTGTGGATTCTTGGACCACCTTGATCGTGGTTTTCTATGTCTGGTCTTCAATGGGATTGCATTGCACCATTTGGGTCTGGTCTGCAATCTGGGGACCCTTCCAGAATCTCAGATCCTACTCAAGGAGCACCTGGCAGCTATCTGCCAATTGGGCTCCTTTCTGGACATTTTCCCTGTGCTTTGGTCACCATGGCTACAGCTGGTCTAGAATGCAGTGACCTAACAGTTATAGGCAAGCTTGACATCTCTATACCATGGGCTATAATAGTTATCAGTAAGTTTCTGGGTGCAACTCAAGGTCCCACTTACTACTACTTACATGACTCATGGCATAATCCTAGTCATCTGAAGGATGATCTGTAGTGAAAGCCTGTCCATCCCATATAATCCAACAGATTTGGTTTGCTTTAGGTCCCATTGATTAAGTAATTGTGTTTGATAAACCCTCTTTGTTGTGGTGCTTACTGCCTGAAACAGCATTTCTCCAGAGCTTTGTATGTTTTCGCATTCTGTCTACACCTAAATAAGCTTTTAAATTCTGGCTCTTCACCATGGAATCTTCCTCAAGATGCCTGCTGTTCATTTTCTGGGCTACTATTTTAACCATTATATGCCTTGTAAAGCTTCCTAGAGTTGTAGGTTGGCAACCTGGAATTTGACAAATGAATGAATGAATGAATGAATGAATGAGGAAAGCAAAAGGAGGTTTGGTGACCTTCCCTCTTTCTACTGAAATTCCTCCTCCTTAAAGTCTGCTCAAAAAACTCCCCTATATTTATGAAAGATTTGGAGAGTATAGAATTGAAACCAACTGTTGACATCTGCCTTCTGTTGACAGAGGAGACCAACTGAATATCACCCTCTAGTTTTATTTTCTTTAGCAACATATGTTGGTGGGAAAAATACATTCTGCTCATAGTATAACTATCAATCCTGCAAAGAAAAATGAACCATAAATATGTAACAGTGGCAAAGAAAGCAAAAGCTGTTCAATTTACTCAAAGTGAGCACTATCCTCATTGACCCATCCTACATGGAGGCTCTTTGTGACCTATTGCAATAGCGTCCAGGTGAGTTAGGAAGATGGGCAAGGTGAATGACTTCTAGAATGATCCTGTATGATTAATTCAGGAGGGAGCCGGTAGAATCCCAGAATTTTTTAAATAATATTAATAAAATAGGGGATTTAAAAATGATAAGCACATCTGTGAAAAGCAAGATGTATGCTAATCCTGTGGTTGGAACAGTTTCCTATGGAAGCTGTAGACTGCCTTTGCTGTGGACTTAGTAAGAATACAGGTCATCTTGATGAATTACATCTTGAGTTGGCAGACAGAAAATTGCAACAGATCGTCTTTAACTTCTGACCAGGTGCTTAATGTCTTTTGAAATTAACTGACTCCAAAAATCCTACTTATGACCGTTCCTTAAGGTTACTACTGCTGCAGCTCACCCTCCATAATTGTATTTTGTATGCTTGGCAATTGGCTTACTACTGGTTGCAACTTCCCATGGTCATATGACTGAAATTTGCAACATTTTTTTTGCCATTTTCCAGCAAAAATGTCCATTGGATATGCTGGATTCACTTATTGAGCATGTGGTTTATCTAACGGTCACATGATTTGTTTAACAGCCATGGTGACCCGCTTTATGACCATCATAAAAATGGTTATGAAATCTAGTCTGATCATATAGTCACTCCCACCTATGACTGCAGTGTCTTGTGATCGAATTTCCTTACAACTGTGGTTGTAAGTCAAGGACTACCTGTACTATTACATCCAGGAAAGATAATTGCATATTCTGTCATTGTCTACAGTATATGAGAAAGGAGGAGAAGTTGGGGAAATCTCCACAAAAAGTAAGATTTCTTCTTTTGGTTATTTGATCCCTTCATTTTTGTTGCTAATTTGTCTTGGTTCTTCAAAATTCTTCTGATCTGATCAACATGTTTGTTCCAGTATTGTCTGTCATCAATTGCTTCTTTGATTTCTGTAATGCTCTTGCTAGCTCAGTGGTAGTATCTGGTCACCTTGTCTCCTCTTAGCCTCTTTTCCAATTGCCTTTGATGTTTTCCCCCAAGCAACAGGGTCTTCTCCAAGGAGTCTTGCCTTTCTAGTACACATTCAAAATATGTAAACTTCAAGGTCATTATTAGGGCTTCCTGTGAGCAATCTGATTTTAATTCATCTAAGATAAATTTGTTGTTACAATTAAAGGTATTCTCAATAGCTGTCCTGCTTCACAATTCAAATTTATCATTTCTCTTTATTTAGCCTTTTTGATGACCCAGCTGTCATAATCATATATTACATCTGGGCCTCATGGCCTTGATCATATGTACCTTTTTTGACTTTGGAATTTTGACTAGATATACAGTATGTCCTAGACTGATTCTTAGAGATTAAAAGAAGCAAATAGTTCCCCCCCTCTCTAGATGTAATATTGATTCATATATGTACTCATGTTGAAATTAATTAATAATAATTTATTAGACTTAGTATCATTGATGGCATAAATGATGGAAATATTTGTCTTTATATAAACTTGTCTTTAAATAAAACCAAGTAGATTTAAGAAGCTGCCCCATCTTTTAGAGTAGCAAACATAAACACCGTATTTTTGCAATTTCATTTTTGAAAGCACAGTTCATAATATTATGTAAATTATGAATATACAGTGTGAATGTCCTTCTGGTTGGGGGCCCAATACATTTTTATTTTGTAACTTTATCTTGGCATACAAGCCACTGTGGGCATATGTAGTATTGGGCAAGTTTCAGTGTGAACTATTCTTAATTCTCCATCAGTTGATGTGCTGGTACAAGCTTAAGGATTCCTGTCTCATTTGTGCTCTGTTGCCTACAATATACCTATGAAAACATTTGCCAAGCCTTGATTTCTGCATTCATAAGAGGACTAGCAAGTACAGAAGAGAATTGTTGGATATTTATAAAGTCAAGAATGTGCCCAATAATTGAAGAGAAAAATGCTAGAACTAATTCTAGTGAATCTGAAAGGAGATACTTTCAAGGCTGCCAAGATGAGGTACTGCTTAGTGCAGGAAACGGTTCATTTACTATACTTTATTCTGCTTTTTTCCATCAAGAAAGTCCAAGCAGAATAGTTAGCATTGGCCAATAAGATTTCATATAGTCTAGGTTTCAAAAAATTAATGGCATCATCTATCTTCAAAAATATGAGTTTTTCGCCATCTTCTAGAAGTGATATAATCTCTCTTATATCTCCTATCCTATTCGCTTTCTCTAAGATGGTAAAAAAAAACCCATCCTTTTCCAAAAGGCCTTCAAAATCCTTGGATGATTTGATAATGCTATCATAAATTGGGAAGGGTTTGCTATTCTTATTTTTAATTGAATTAAATCAACATAGAAATGCTTGTAAAATAAATAATTGTGTTGAAATTCAACAAAATATATTGGCCGTGGAGTAGACGTTTAGACTTCTATTCTCAAAATTTCCTAGATTCATGGCTATTGCTGAGAATTCTGGCAGCTGAAATCCACACATCTGGTGGGTGCCCAGATTATTTTGCTAATTGTGAATGTATATTTTTTTAAGAAAAAAATAGAATAGTTTTAAAAGAATCTCCAGACTAGTTCATCTATCTTAATTTTCTAATGCTTTGAGTTTTATTTATTTTATTTTTATTTTATTCACATTTATATGCCGCCCTTCTCTGGAGACTCAGGGTGGTTTACAATCTTTGGAGCACAATCCAGTGTGCTCAGCAATAGCCTTCATTCTCTTGTATATGCCTGCTTGTTACTAGGGCTTTTTGCCCCCCCCCCAAGCGGCATTTTTACAAAGTCAGCTTATTACCCCCAACAATCATGGGTCCTTGATAATGTTACTCCTGCATTAAGGATTAGCTGGTCCTAATTTTAGCTGGAAGATTATTTCTCAATATGCCAGATCAAGTTGCTCTGGAATATTCCTAAAACCAGAGGCTCCAAAGAGCCATGTTTTGTTGGCAAGCCTGTATGCAGTTTGGGCTACAAGTGAGGAATGGAAAACTGGGAGATATTCCAACATGAAGTCAGCCTCTGTGCCGGGACAGCATATCTCACCGAAGTGACAATGAAGTTTAACATTGGCTGCTAGACCATATTAGATTTTACTTGCTAGTCAAGGGAATGGCACATAGTGTGCATTATGTGTGTGTGTGTGTGTGTACAGCTAGCAACTGATACCTTTGTTTCCTCTCCTCCTTTGATTACCATAATGGCAATAGCAATAGTACTTAGACTTATATACAGCTTCATAGTGCTTTACAGCCCCCTCTAAGCGGTTTACAGAGTCAGTATATTGCTCCCAACAATCTGGGTTCTCATTATGCCAACCTCAGTAGAATGGAAGGCTGAGTCAACCTTGAGTCAGTCAAGAGCTAACTCTGGGCAGTGGGCAGAGTTAGACTGCAATACTGCATTCTAACCACTGTGCCACCAGGGCTCTTATAATTCAGAAGGTCTAAGAAACAGTGCAGAGATAGTTAGATAGGTGCTTAGCCCTGTCTTACTTCTGATGATATACAGGTAGTCCTTGACTTATAACAATTCATGTAGTGACTGTTCAAAGTTACAACAGCACTGAAAAAAAAAACAATTTATGACCATTTCTCATATTTGTTGCAGCATCCCCATGGTCAAATGATCAAAATCCAGATGCTTGGCAACTGACTTATATTTATGACAGTTTTGGTATCCCAGATCATGTGATCAGCTTTTGCAACCTTCTGACAAGCAAAGTCAATGGGAAAGCCAGATGTCAACTCAAAAATATTTCTCTGGTCTTTTAGAGTTGTCAGCAGAAAGGGAATGGGGGAAGTAATTCATACCTTAAATATTTTCATAGATAATTGCTAGGCAGCTGAAGTTTCTGGCACGCAAGATTATTACTGGAGAGCATGATTGATGACTCTTGGCTATGGATGTGTCCCATTGGAGAATATACATCCAGGGGTGGGGGAAGACCAGGGTTGAAGGTGAGATGAATGATGTGTCTCAGAGTTGGCTGCACCCAGGTAATGCCGGCATGTTCACTCCTAATAAATGATTTTTTTAAACTCTGAGAGATGCGGCTGGAGACTCATGATTTGAACGGGGGTGGATTGTCTGACACCAGATTCGCTTAGCAACTGTGTTACTAACTTAAAAGCTTCACTTAACAAATGTGGCAAGAAAGATTATAAAATGAGGCAAAACTCACTGAATGAGTTGGCTCAGTTTTGGTCATACGTTGAAGGCTATCTGTAATTACAGCTTGATGACATCTGGAAGGCATTACGATGCAGAAGGCCAGCTTCAACAATCTACATGGAAATCATGTGGCAAGAAAATAAATTTCACTACCACCCCACTTCTTGAATGTCCCCAAATCTTTAATCCTTAAAACCTCATCTTTAGTGTTACCTAATCAAGTCAGCAATAGATAATGGTACATTCACTGTATTCCAGGGTAAAATCAGACTTCCTTATCCATATCACTCTTTCAAGGCATTATTTCTAAGATATACACAAACTTAGAACAAACCCATTAACAGCAGGAGGATAACGAAAGTGATAACATCTTATTAACTGAGTAAAGCTAATTAACAAGCATGTGTTTCCCATGTACAAGCACAGATAGCCCTTGACTTATAGCTATTCATTTAGCAACCATTCAAACTTACAACAGCACTTAAAAAAGCCACTTACAATTGGTCTTTTCCCTTGCAAATGTTGCAGCATCTAAACCAGGGGTTGCCAAACTTTTGGACCTCAGGGACCACCAAACTCATAATTTTAAATCTCATGGACCAGAGACCCTGGGAAAATCTTCAAAAAAGTCTGCAGGAAAATTCCCCGCCCCATTTTCCTACCAATTGATCATTCTTTATTTGGGATCGTAGGATACCATCTCCAGCTCCGTTCTTGGGAGAGTGAGAGAGACTTTTGACTTCATGCAAGGAAAGCAGCAGAAGTCTTTCTTTCTCTCCCCAAACTCCGCCAGAAATGAGTCTTTGTGAGACTTGTCACGCCAGCGCACCCTCTTGGAGCAGGATGCCTTGCAGGGTCCCAAAGACTCATTTCTGGCAGAGTTTGGGAGAGACAAAGACTTTTGCAGCTTTCCTTGCGTGCAGCCAAAAGCAGAAGAAGAAAGAAGCGGAAGAAGCAGCCCGGTGGCCAGGTGAAGCGCATGGGGTGAGTGGGGCAAGTTCCCTACCTCTGCCCTTTCCCCCCTCCCCTTACTACCTCGTATTGTTCGCAGTGCAAGTGACGCAAGCCTTGTGTTCCTGCTGGCCATGTGGGTGGCGCAGCCTTGTGTTCCTGCGCAGCCTGGATTAATTGCTTTTGGGGGTGCATTGGGGATGACATTTCTCTGTGGACCACCAGAATTTTCTCATGGACCACCAGTGGTCCCAGCCCACTGGTTGGCGACCATTGATCTAAACAGTCATATAATCAAAATTTGGGCACTTGGCAACCAGAATATATTTTATCATGTTTGCAGTGTCCTGGGGTATGTGATCACCATTTGTAACTTCCCCAACTGGCCTCTGTCAAGCAAAGTCAATGCAGGAGGGCAGATTTGCTTAACAATGCATTTTAGCTAACGGTTACAGCGATTCACTTAATAACCATGGGGAAAAAAGGTGATAAAAATTAGGGCCAATACAGTTGGCAACTGCCTTGCCAAGCAATGGAAATTCTGGTCCCAACTATCATCCTAGGTTAAGGATCATCTATAGGCTAATGCCATGTGGCTGTTTTGTAGCCAAAGGATCCTTCAAAATGGCAGCAGGAGTTTAGAGGGGCCACTTGGTTTCCTTATTTATACAACATACCAGTTGCTGTTATTGAGAGTTATTAGGAGAAAGTGTGTTGCAATAAATAAGATTAAAAATTTAAAAATAATGAACACATAAACAGCAGCAATTGTTATCTTTACTAGAAAGAAGGATGAGCCCCCCTTTTTAAAGATAATCATCTATTAAGAAGGAATGATTCCACAGAGAAAAGTGGTCTGTTTCCATTGCTATGTTTTCAGCAAATCTAAGTTGACAGCTTCCTTTTAAATATTCAGGAGAGTGGATTGAACAAGTCTTCGGGGAAAATGCTTACTTACAGATACTTTATTTTTGTTCCTAGCATTTTTCTCACAAGTGCAAAGTCTTCTTTCCCCCGATCAACCAAATATTGGTCCAGTGGTTGATTAACTGGCTTGTTGCCTGAGCCTGTGAACTGAGAGAGAGCGACTGGCCCAAAGTTATCCAGCCAGTTTCATGCCTAAGGCTGAAGTAGAATGCTGAGATTTTTGAATTCTAACTTGATGCTAAATCACTAGACCAATCAAATCTCTTTCGCTTTCAGATACTGTGGTCCCAAAACAGTGTTGTTATAGCTTTCATTTTTATCCTGGAAACAAATCAGAAGCTGATGAAAACGGCTTATCATACCTCAAGAGTACCCAGGTTTTTCTTTTTTCTTTTTGAAAAAAAAAACCACTTGAATTTAGTTTTGTTTTTGAAATATAGAAATTGTGAATTAGCCAATATTTCTTCTACATTTCAAGTTATAAGCTATGCTAAAAAAACACACGATTGAGAAAGGTTAAAATTTCTGAACATTCATCCCCTCCCTTTTTAATATTATAGAATTATGTACAGTCTGAGATGAAACAAGCTTTTATGTGTTGGAGACAGCTTGAACCAAAGTATATAATAAACTGTGAATAGTTATTCTGGAAAATTATAAAATCAATAGAAGAGAATGTATGTAGCTCAGAGTTCATCTGTAGAATCCTTGGTGATCTCTGTGCTTGTTTGTTTGCAGATGTTTCATTACCCAACTAGATAACATCAATGTGAGTGTGTGGTTTGTTCCTTATTTTTTATATAGTAGCTTGCTCTGCCAGTGTTGATGGAGGTGTACTTTTCTCCTTGATTACAATATTACTTTCTGCTTGATTGTTTGTCTGGTGTTAATCCCTGCTTATGTGGAATGTTGGTTGCCGGAGAAGATGTGTTCTGCTCTTTTTGTTTCCTTCTTAGCTTTTTATTGTCTCTTGAATGGTGTGCAAATATGATTTGTTCCTATGTGTCCATAGAACACGTGCCCATTATAATCCATATCATAAACCATGTTTTATAGTCTAAGATTGAAGATGCATTCTTGCAGACCTCAGAGCTTCTTCTGACTATAGTTGTTGAAAAGTGATGGCATATTTTCCCATATTTTGAGATAGGAGAGGAATTCAATGCAGCAAACTTGAATTCAATGCAGATTACACTGACCAAATGTAATCTGCATTCTTCTTGGTGTGGCTTCTGACGTTTTCCCTTTGTGAAAAGACAGGTGCAAAATAGGAGCTAAGCATGTCAGGCTTCTCCCTGTTGCCTACCACCCTATCTTTCTTCTTCAACCAACAGACCCAAACTTCCTTGATCTTCTTCATGTTCCACTCATACATAAATAATTGTTTGTTATTTGCAGCATTTATTGTAAGCCTCACCTCATTCTGAATGTTAGCTTTCATAACTTCATCCTTACAGGTTTAGATAATTTCCTGGTAAAATACTTTTGTAATGTGCCCCTTTCTGATTTTGAGGAAAATGTTCTTTCCATTCCTCAGTTTATCAGAACAATTTATGCAATCATGTTGTTGTCTCTTGTTCCTGGCTACTGAGATTTACTTTCTGTGTTCTCTAGCTTTCCTCCAAAACATTACATTTTTTTTGCTACACCCTGAAAAGGCTGTACTGTACAAGCCACCCAGTTGTAGTTTATTTGACAGATTGCAGTTAAACTAAATTGTGGCTCAGTGTGACTCTTTCTTTTTTTCGTTTGTATATTGGTCACAATATTGTAGGCATAATCTAAATTTTCCATCACTTAATTCTCAACCTTAACCCTGTTTTCTCTGCAGCGTAGACAACTTTGGGCTTGGACTTCTGCTTCAGACCAAACAGATCAAGCGTATGGTGTCATCCTATGTTGGAGAAAATGCAGAATTTGAGCGGCAATATTTATGTGGCGAACTGGAAGTTGAGCTTACCCCACAGGTAAAATGTTAATGGCCTTTTCCTTGGAGTAAGGCTCCTTATAATTATTGGTACCAACTTTTTGGTTTCCATTCCAGTTGCAGGATTTCCACACTAGAAACTGAAATGTTGGTTGTGTAACTACTGTATTGCACTGCCCTTTTGTGTCTGTTGCAAGCTGTAAGATCAGACAGCTTTCCTCATTTCTGGCATTGTGCATCTTGGGAGTGTTTTGAATTGCACCACTGTAATAATGAGGAAACTGGACTACTTCTTTCTTTGGCCAGATTAAGAACCAACACTAAAGCCTGATTTATGTTGGAGCCTCAGGCTACAGACGCACTATAATGATTATAACACAGTATTAACATACTAGTAAGAAAACATAGATAGTCACGTACCACTAGTTAAGAGTAGGAGAGGTAGGAGGTATTTTTAATTGCATTTTGCATTGGCAGTCACATTTTTAAAATCCATTAGTATTTGCAATGTTGTGCTTGACTGAACTGTACTCCATTCTTCATGCACATTTAAACTAGCTTTTTGAAAAAGATTACTGCTTGCCTGCCAGCCAAACTTTCCCTCCTATGCCAAAGTTAAGAATACAAGTAGCTCATTTTATATTTATCATCTTTTGTAAGTTAATCTTTTCTTAGCTCAACCACACTGAGTAAATAAATTAACCACAGCCTGACAGGCTCTGGCTGCCTTCTCCAAATCTTCAGATTCTGGGAATATTCCTTTAAGATGAAGTAGCACAGTTGAAATGTGTTGTAATTAGCATGGCAAAGAAGCCATATTTACCTGAAAAAAAATCTATAATAAATATAGTTGGGGAAATAGATTTTTCTAAATATTTTTGAGGAACTGTAAAATATGAAGAAAAGTTTGGAAAGTACATGCCAGGGGATTGAGAAATGAAATATTGGTAACATTAAGATGCCCTGCTGATCTTATTTTATTATTGTGTAGTGAGCTCCCATTGCTTGTCCCAGCTTCTGCCAACCTAGCAGTTCGAAAGCATGTAAAAATGCAAGTAAAAAAATAGGGACCACTTTGGTGGGAAGGTAACAACGTTCCATGCGCCTTCGGCGTTTCGTCATGCCGGCCACATGACCACAGAGATGTCTTCGGACAGCGCTGGCTCTTTGGCTTTGTAATGGAGATGAGCACTTCCCCCTAGAGCCGGAAATGACTAGCACGTATGTGCGAGGAGAATTTTTACCTTTACCTAATAAACTAATATTAAAAGTTGGAAAGCTTGAATACCTCTGTTCCACATTTCTTGGGAATGAGTATTCTATGGAAATCGTCTTGCAATATTCTGGAACCATCTCAGTGGACTTAGAAAAGAAGAAAAGGTCCCTTAACAACTATTGTCAAAGAATTGATGTACTGTTATGAGTTACAAGCCTCCTTTACATTTGTCTTGTCTTGCCAGCCATTAAGCCTTTTGTCCTTTCTAGGGTACCCTTGCTGAGCGGATCCGAGCAGGAGGAGCTGGTATCCCAGCTTTCTTCACCAGTACGGGGTATGGGACATTAGTGCAAGAAGGAGGGTCTCCAATCAAATACAACAGCGATGGCACTGTTGCCCTGGCTAGTGAGCCAAGAGAGGTAAAATACTTGTGGATTTGAATGAGGTTGAATGAGCGGGGTGGGCACAAGCCTTTTTGAAATTTTTGAAAGTTAGGGCAGATAATACACTTTGCCAGTAATATGATAGTGTGATTTTGAGGCCTGTGCAGGAAAACGAAGTGAACTAAGTCACAACTTAGAGCAATATATTAAGCAGATTATATAAATCCACTCTGCAGATCATATTGTGCTCCTGATTTTATTCAGTGTGCACATTTGATTTACAGTTTTCATTACCGCCAATGGTATTTTCACTCCATTTCATTTCTGTGCAAAGAGATCGTGTTAAATTGTAGTGTGAGCTCATAATTTAAATAGAACAAAACTTTTCAACATTTCTTTAAAGTTTTCTCCCCTCTTTTTTTTTTTAAAGGTGAGGGAATTTGACGGTCGGCATTACATTATGGAGAAATCAATTACCGGAGATTTTGCATTAGTAAAGGCCTGGAAGTCTGATCGTGCTGGAAACATTATCTTCAGGTATGGCATGTTCACAGAGCAAGCATGTTTTTAACCTTGCTTTCAGAGAGTTTTCTGGGAAATAGGAACATTCTACAGCTTAGAGGAATTATTATTATTTGTTTCTGTTAGAATGCATCTTGTAATTATAAGCAGCAACAGGGGAGGCCCAGTTGTTCAGCTCAAATAATTTATTTTGAGTCCTGGTTTGATGTTTAAAAGATTTCTAGTCCCATACTAGGACAATGTGAGGAGTTAAAAGACCATAAAAATGAAACAAAAAAGAACCTCACTACAACATAACACCAAAACAAAAGAAAAAAACAGCAGCAGTACATTTTAGTATTGAGTGCAGAGTTTATAGCCCTAGAATTGGAAGCAGCTCTCCAAAATTGTCAAGACCTTTCCAAAACCCCAACAGCTTTCCAAAAGCTGATATCAAATGGTGCAGAATGCGGCCGTGCGGGTTGTGATGGGAGTTTCCTGGTATTCCCATGTTACGTCCCTCCTGCGCAAGCTGCATTGGTTGCTGGTTGCCCTCTGAGTGAAATTCAAGGTGTTGGTATTAACATTCAAAGTCCTTCATGGCTTGGGTCCAGGGTATTTGCGGGAGTGTCTGTTGCCGACATCGAATGCCGATCGCCCTGTGCGAGCACACATACTGGGACTTCTCTGGGTGCCATCCGCAAGACAGTGTCGGCTGGCGATAGCCCGGGGAAGGGCCTACTCTGTAGCGGCTCCCGCCTTGTGGAATCAACTGCCCTTGGGGCTCCGTTTGGCCCCGGATCTCCGCTCTTTCCACCACAATCTGAAAACTTGGCTGTTTGAACAGGCCGGGCTGGACTGATCTCTTGGGGGTGGGGTTAAACTGATTTTATTTGGGCTTGTCGGGTTTAATTTGTTTTTAATGTATTTATTGATTGTATTTTTTAGTTGTGAGCTGCCCCGAGTCCTTTCATAGAGGGGGCGGCATACAAGTCCAATTATTAAATTAAATTAAATTAAATATTGTTCATTCAATAAAAGAAAATTACAGTCTTTGACTTATGACTGTAATGGTAAAGGTAAAGGTTCCTCTCGCACATACATGCTAGTCTTTATGGCTCTAGGGGGCGATGCTCATCTCTTTTTCTAAGCCGAAGAGCCAGCACTGTCCGAAGATGTCTCCGTGGTCATGTGGCCGGCATGACTAAACACCAAATGCACATGGAACACTGTTACCTTTCCACCAAAGTGGTCCCTCTTTTTCTATTTGCATTTTTACATGCTTTCGAATTACTAGGATGGCAGAAGCTGGGACAAGTAACGGGAGCTCACTCCGTTACGCGGTGCTAGGGATTCAAACTGCCAAACTGCCAACCTTTCTGATCGACAACCTCAGTGTCTTAGTCACTGAGCCACCGTGTCCCTCTGACTGTAATGGAGGCTGCCCATTATGGCTGTAAATTATAATGTTCATAAAGTGGATCATCATATGACCAACTCAATTATATGACTTTTATTTTTACAGTAATTAAGTAAGTGTGGTGGTCATTAAGCAAACCAGAGACCCAATTTGGTTTAGTGGTTAAAGCACCGGGCTGGAAAGCAGGAGACAGTGAGTTCAGGTCCCTCCTTAGCCATGAAAGCTGGACCAGTCATTCTCTCTCAGCACACCTCACCTCACGGGTTTATTGTTATGGGGAAAATAAGAGGAAGTGTGCTGGATATGTTTACTGCCTTGAGCTATTTCTAAAAATAATAAAGCTGAGATACAAATAAATAAATTGTTTGCTATGTGTAGGATGTTACTGAAAACTGTAAATCAACACCAGTTTTTGAAAAAAAAAGAAAGTAAATTGCGGTCATGGGGAAAGGAGGTGTCTGAACTTTGGAACCAGCTGTAAGAACCTTTTGTGGGATTGCCAGGTTTGACAACAACCACTGTTTTAGCCTGCTCATTTCTGCACCCGAGTCTCATTCATTTTTAGAATGTATTCACTGGCCTGCCATTGAGAATTCAAGTATGGTTACAACCTGAACAAGATTGTGCATTCCTGTCCTAGGTTATGTCCCAGAATCCTTTGAAGCAACGCAAGAGCTTCTGGTCTCTGTATAGTGGGGCTAAGAGTGGCTATAGGAAGAAAGCTGATATAGCAAAGCTAGGCTCCTCCCACTCATCATGGCTAATGAGGGCAGGAGGTTGAAATAACTTCCCCATTTATTATAATGGTTGTCTTATTCCAGTAGTTTGTTCCTTCTGTCTCTGTGTTGGCAATGCTGCCTATCTATGGTTTTTCTTCAACAGCAAAGACTTTTCTCCTGGTTTTGATCCTTGCTCCGTTCTACCGTATTGAACAAACCCAGGAAACAAAAATAAAACCACATGAGGGCAGTAGAAGGCTGTAGCTTTCAGCTTTGCATGAGCTGGAGCTGGAGACACTGTTAAAAAAGCAACAGTCTTGGCTTAATGTTAAGCCTTTTCTTAATGTTAAAGAGATGTATGCCATCATTTGGAGACATGCTGTCAAAATCACCGACATCCATATGAATTCAGTGCTAGCATTCTGATAAAAAGCAATTATTATAAGGCTGTGTATCCAGGAACAGATAACCTTAGCAAAACAGAAGGAGAGAGCCAGGGGATTTTTTTTGCTGATGATGTTATAAAAACATTATTATTTTTTCAAATAATGTCAAGATGGTAAATAGACGGAGAGCAGAATTAAGAAATAAAATTTAAAACTGTGATCTTTTCTTCCAGGTAGAAATGTCGTTATTCTTTCTAAAACCCAGGAATAATATAACTAGTTTCAGGACTGTTCCCAAGTGGTTTAACAGAGATGGTCTATGAGATATCTCTATCAATGCTCAGAGAATTGTAAATTAGAGGGAAGTTAATGCATGGTAGGCCCTCTAAACCAGTGTTCCTCAACTCAGTAACTTTAACTTTAAAAGCCATGGTGGTGCATGCAGTGCTTAGAGTGCAGTATTGTAAGCTAATTCTGCCGACTGCCAGCAGTTCAATTCTCACCGACTCAAACCTTCCATCCTTCTGAAGTCGGTAAAATGAGGGTCCAGATTGTTGGGGGATAATATGTTGATTCTGTAAACTGATTAGAGTGGGCTGTAAAGCACTGTGAAGCAGTATATAAGTCTAAGTGCTATTGCTATTAAGATGTGTGGACTGTATTCCAGAATTCCTCAGCCAGCCCTATGCTAAACAAATCCATGTTTAATGTAAACCATCCATAACTGGAACATTTCCAGCTAACTCCCTCTGGCCTGTATCTGAGAATCACCAGTGAGGGAGAGCCCAGGGTGTTTCTAGTCAAATTCCTGCTATTGACAAGATTGCTGTAATATTGATTGAAAATCTTGCATTGTTATAATCTAAGAAACCATTAGAGGTGGTCCTGGCATGGCTGGCAGAGAACATGCTTCTACCTGCGATTTATTTGTTAGATTCATGTTTCATCTTTTCTCCAGAAGCTTTATGGCTTACATGAAGATCTGATTTCATTCTATCCCAACTATAACTTGGCTCAGAGAGGATGAATTATCCATAATGATCTAATGAATTTTCATGGTTGAACCTCAATAGCTTCACTCATCTAATACTTTAACCACTACGGTACACCAGAGGTGGTATTCAGCAGGTTCTGACCAGTTCTGGAGAACCGGTAGTGGAAATTTTGAGTAGTTCAGAGATCCGGCAAATATCACCTTTGACTGGAGATTTTACAGTATCCTTCCCCGGCCATGCCCACTAAGCCACGGCCACAGAACCAGTAGTAAAAAAATTTGAATCCTACCACTGCAATGAACCCATCCTCTGTGCTACAACTACAGGATATGAACATTTCTCATGCATTTGTTCATAAATATACAGTCAAAGGGATATCAAACATCCTTGTCTTACTCTCTTTTCTATGTTGAATCTATTCACTAAGCACTCCCCATGGGAGAATGGGACAGACCCAAGGGAAACTTTTGAGATTTTCGGCTGGTTTTCAATGAAAAACAGTCAGAGGGATACATTGATTTGCTTAAGGACTGCAATGTTTGCTTAATGACCTCAGCAAAAGTCATATAATTGGTTCCAGTCACGTGGATGCCTCGAAGTATGACTATTATGATTTATGATGGATAATCTAGGTTCCATTACAGTAGTGTGTTGAGGACTATCTGGAAAAGTGATTAATTGAGAACTCTTGAAGATACCAAGGATAACACTTTACCATTAAAACCTACTCTGTTGTTGTTTTTGATGTGGACACACCTGTTCAGCTTGTATGTAAGCAATCAATGCCTGAAGGACAGAGGGAAGTCCCTTTACTGTCTATGTTCAAACAGAAGCTAGATAGCAAAGTGGGTTTGCTTTGGTTGGGATTTCTGGACCTGAAGGCCAATCCCCTTTCAACTCTGAATTGATTGTGCTTTGAATTTTGTTCTGCTAATGTTTCTTGACATTATAGAAGATGATAACTGCAGCTCTATTAAGTGTACATCACCCTCTTCCTTCTCAAACAGAAAAACTGCGAGAAATTTCAATCAGCCTATGTGTAAAGCTGCCAGAACAACAGTGGTAGAGGTAAGGCAAAAAAGTTATTCCCAGCCCCAGCAGTGGTTCCTGGGATAAAGATGTTTCATCCTTCTGATTCTGAAGCTTTTCTTTTTTCAAACAAGTTTTATTCAATTTTTAACAATTTAAATAAGTCTCTTTTCAGTAGACAGCATATTTCCGGGTCATCACTTTTACATGCAAATATGACAATAGTTTTATAGTATTTTTAACATTTAACTTCGTATTTTATCCCATTTTTACTTCCATTCCATTTTTTGCAAACAAAGAGCCAAACAAATTAATCCTAGTCTCAGATCTTAATCTCAATCTATATAACCCCATTTCATTTCAAATTATTATAAATAGTTCTTAAGCATTTCTATTTCTTTTAAAAATAACAATATGTTTGCTCATCATATAAAGAATAAAGTTTATCCATATCTATCCTTAAACTATCTTCACATTATTAATGCTTTTATCATTTACATATTTCTTTTATCCGTCAGATTTGCCCTTTCATCACATATTCTTTCCATAATTCTAAATCAATACAAGCTTTAACACAAAAAAGAATAAAAAAACCTAGACTTACCCCCCTTTACTACTTTGAAAGTGTCACCTCAGTGATTAACATAATAACATTATATTAATCATTCCCTTTGAGGCAAAAGATAGAATAAGAAAAAAGAAGAGAAGAAAAGCTACATAACATTATATATCTTTTCAGTCGGGTTCTGCAACACATATCCCCCCATTTTAAAATTTATTTATAATTTCAAAGTAATAGTAAAAAATAATTAACCTTGGTTACTGACAAGTCTCATTTTTAAACATCTTCAAGAATTATTTCAATTAATTCAATTTATCTAATCAACATTTACCTTTTTTTATAAGTAAAAAGTGAGAGTGTACCTTCATCTAAAAAAAAAATTGTTGTCAGTAGCCCCTCTATTGTTTTATATTTTAATAATTACGGTATATTCTTATTACCCATCTTCTCCATGCAGAACCCCCTTCTTAATACCTTAGCCATTATCTCTATATAAATGAGTTTCTTTCTTCATTATATAATTCCCATATTTCTCTATCTTCTGCTCCTGTTTCTTGTTCCCCCTCCTCCTCTTTCTGCTATATCCCTTCTCCATCCAATTTGAATCCCTCTCTCTCATTACCTTTCTGCTCTCTTTTCTTCTGGGCCTTTCTACCTTGCCTAATTCCATAAATGTTCCCCTTTTTAATTGCTTTCTTAGATTTCATTTTTTGGACCACCCTTCCTTTCCCTTTTATTTGTAGTGATCTTTGTGTTAGTTGTCTCTTTAAAATGGCTTTCCCTTGTGCTGACTCCTCCCTTTCCAGGATTCCTTCTTCTTGTTCTTTGTTCGCCATTTCCATGTCTTCGACCAAGAGCTAAATTAATTCAGTCACTTCCTGTAGCAGTTCTTTCATGCTTTTAGATTCCATTTTTAATTCCTTGTATGGCCACAAAAGTTTTTATTTTCCTTATTTCTTCTTCTTTAATTTTTTAAAAAATCTTAACCCATGCCCAGAGTCTGTATCAATGTCACCAGCTAGTCCAGCAGTCTGTCTTTTATTTAAGTTCAAACTTTCACCTTCTGTAGTTCTTGCTTTTTTGTTTCAATATTTGTTTAAAATTGTAACAATTCCAATCCACAAAGGAACAAGATATTTTCCTTCTTCTTTAAATTCCAGTTTTTATCCACTGAGTGGCACTTTCTGTCACACAAAATCTTCTCCCTTTCCTTTTGTTTTAATATTCAGGATTTTTCGAGCCTCAAACTTAAATTCTTACGCCGGCTTCTACCTTTCCCGGTTCAAAGCCCCTTATAGCTGTCAAAAATATTTTACTATTTTTTCCTTCACTTGATACTTGTACCGCTTCTTTTTCTTTTTCTTTTAAAAAGCTCGTTTTTATCTTAGTCCCGGGGTACCTTTGTTGATTTTACCTTCCAATACTTCCGTTTCTTCTGCTGTCAACTTCTTTTTTTCCTCCTGCACAAATCTTAATCCAGGTGAGACCTTCTCTTCAAGGTGGCCATATTGACCACCGCTTCTTGTCGTCTTCGGAGGGAAAAGACCAGACTCAAAGGGGGGAGATGCGGCTCCCCTCACTCTGTCTGGCAGCTTTCCCTTTCTCCGCCGCCCCTACGAGGCAGCTTCAGCCCCGATCCTTACAGTTCGGGGGTCTCAGACGAAAGAGCCGGGCTGCGGTCGCGGACGATCGCAAACTGCCGCCCATTAGCGAGGTGGCTCAACCCGGAAGTCGATTCTGCAGCTTTTTGAGAGAACGAGATTGTTGTGTTTGCAGCATCTTCTTCCATACTGAATACCCTCAGACTTGTTTGGTTCCTCTTCCCTTGTTTTTGTTTTTACATCAAAATCAAAATCCTCTTTTACAAGCACAGCCTTAAGCCAAATTGGGAAGAGATGAAGATGTGAGAGTGCAGTATCCCCTGCTTTCGTGTGACAAATGTATAGAAAGACCTACAGGCCTTGGTGAATTGATGCATGACATATCTATATATTTAAAGCTGAGCAGTTCAAGAGAATGGGGAATTGCTGATACTGTATCTGTGTGCAGCAGAAAGGGAATTAGCAGAGGCATTTATATAATCCTAAAAAGCTGAATCCTTGTTTCCAAGAAAAGGATTGCTCCTTTTTTTGAAGCCTAAGCTTTTATCCTTTGCATGTAGGAACATAGATCCTGTTTCTATTAACTCTTTCTTCATAAGTATATTTAATAGTTGTCTCTCTAGAAACAGTTCTAAGTGGTGTACAGTACAATATAGCTAAAATAATCTTGTAAGTAAAGGAAAGATTTCCTCAAGTTGAACTGGACACTTGATGATAATAGAACACATCTGGACTGTTGTTTTCTCCTGAGATTCTCTGGGGATCTCCCATACAAATGCTTACCAAGCCCAAACTTGCTTAGCTTCTGAGCCTAATCAAAATTGACTATGTACTTCCATCAAAAATGCTTATCATGTTGTAAAGCAAGTCTTAAGGAAAAACTCAATGGGGGAGGAGGGGTTGGACAAAGTCAAATAGAAGATCTGCTTAGAAAACTTGTCATCTATTAAATTCAGCGTCAGAGAATCACTTAGGAAGTAAGGCTGTTGGATGTAGACAGCCTGGTCTTTTTGCCTGGTCTTTTGATGTCTCAACCAATCCTACAGCAGGAAGGACTTTCCTGCCTTTGATCATGGAAAGATGTAACATTTAATAAAAAACAGTACTAAGAACAGCCTTCACCAAGCTGTTAGATGTGTTAATCTTACAGGATTTGTAGCCCAATGCACCTGGACCAGGTTGGAGAAGTCTTAAAGCAGGAATCTTATTGTACTCTGTATTTCAATCCCCATATCTGCCTCTACTCCCTCTATCCTTTTCACTCTCCACTCTGTTTTCCTTCCCCTTGTCTTCTCCTTTTGTCATGTTCTTTGCAAATTGTGTTTTTTTTCCTTGTCAGTGGAAGAAGCTAGAAAAATAAAGGTCTGTATTTTGTTTAATTTTTGACAGATTCAAGATGAATTTTGAGGATGCGGGTTCTACACAGTGTAGAATTCTTTCACCCATAACTAATTAAATAAATGTAATTAAAAATCCTGCAATGTATCCCAGGTTGCTTAGCAACAGCTGTCCTGTTCCATTATTATTCTGCTCTCTCAGGTACAATGGATCTCATTACGGTGTGTGGCAGCATTAAATAAGTTCCACTTCTCACCTAAATATTGGTATTTACATAACTTTTAATGAATGTTTGAAGATTCTTAAAAAGGGTCAATTTTTATACAAATTAGTTTATTTAATCTTAGTTTTCCTTAGTTTCAGGCTTCCCTTATTTTCCAGAATTATAAGAATTTATTTCCCAAATGAATATATAGGAAGCACATTTTTCAGATCCCTGAAACAACTTAAAAAGAAGTCCACAAATTCATCTACTTCATATAATATTAGCCAGCACATCCCATTCAATTTAGATGTATTTTCTGTGTATCTCTTTGCCATGTGTGCCCTATTGATTGCAGCCTATTGACAATTATTTTTTCTAAACATTTGTAGAAAACATGCATTAAATGTACTATAACAAAAATGATAAAACAGCAATGAATCCAGAGATTGCCAATTGAAGATTGATCAGATAAACCGCTATCAAATCCTTCCCAAGTTAGTGAGAATCTAGCTATTACAATACCCATAAACTTAAGGCGTGTTAGCCTTTGAAAGCTGCTTGAGGTATTTGAAATTTTGAAAATGCATTGCAGGCACTTATGAAAGCTGCTGCAGAGGAGAGGAAAATTTCTCCATATAAAAATTACAAGGCACATTGAGGGAATGAGGAATTGATGATTTTTGAGTATAATAACATTCATTAACTTCCTTTTCTGCTTTGGTTTTCTGTTGTGTAGTGGTCACTAGTAGCTAAAGGCAGAATGGAAAAAAATATTATTTGGGGAGGGTTGTGTCTGTCAAATTGATAACTGCACATTTGTTTTTTCACTGATCTTCATTCTGGTTTGTTGTCTCTACCTCTGCTCATCTGAGACTATATGTAACCATTTGCATCGGTATGTTTATTAGGAATAAATGGTAGAGATCTTAGCAGTAAATGGGCCATAGCAAGTAATTAGTATTGGGGAAGACTGCATTTAGGCAGTAATTCATTGACATGTGCTTAAATGATGTTTTGAAAAGACTTTCTACTTTCATGAGTTTGGTTTATCTGAATAAATTGTCTTCAAATTACTTCTTTTGGTGTATTGGGATGACAACTCACATAATTCGCAGCAAGCACAGCTTTGGACTGTGTGTGCTAATATTTCTGGGCATAGTAGTACTAGCACATCTGGAAAAGGACTGTATAAGGGAAAACTGCAGTCTCCTTATTCTTGTCGAAATCATGTGGTATGCTGCACTAAATTCTGTCTTTATCTTTCCTATTTTCCTGTCATTCCAGGTAGAAGAAATTGTTGATGTAGGGTCCTTTGCCCCCGAAGATATCCATGTCCCCAAAATCTACGTCCATCGTCTCATCCAAGGGACAAGTATGAAAAAAGAATTGAGGTAACTCCTAGGTGGGTTTGGAACTGGTCTGTGGATATGGGTGTGCCTGCAAAATGTTTCCACTGGCAATGTTAAATTGCATGTGGTGATTATAGCGAGAACCGAGGAACAGTTTCATGTGCTGAGTCTCCAGAGTCAGGTAATCTATCCCTCTCACCTTCAGACATTCAGCACAGGCAAATCTGATCTATGCTTTACACAAAATCATGTGTGAGACAGCAGATAACTTAAAAGGGCATTTCCTTATAGAATAATGGTAATCTTTGATTCCCTTATGGGGGCCATCACTCCTAATGAATAACTTTGGTCCAAGAGTATATCTTAGGGTATGTGATACATCAAATTTGCTGATATGGAGGGGGCCTCCCTTTGAGATTGCTCTGAATTCTATGTATACTATCTTGAGCTCTGTGAAGGAAATTAGACCATAAATAGAGGCATCATCTGTTATTGTAGCCTTACTTGTTGCAATTGCAGTCAAATGATTGTTTTATAGCAGATATGTCCCTGGCACTGTTTGTTTTTTATTATTATTTATTTATTTATTATTTGAACTTGTATGCCGCCCCATCTCCGAAGACTCGGGGCGGCTCACAACTAAAATACAAAAACAATAAATACTTAAAAAGCGATTAAACTAAGTTACAAGCCCAAATACTAAAAAATGTACAATAATAAACATTAAAATCCATCCCTCCCCCCAAGGAGGGGTCACAGCCCGGGCTGGTCAAATAACCAGGTCTTTAACTCACGGCGGAAGGTGCAGAGGTCAGGGGCCAGATGGAGCCCCAAGGGCACTTGATTCCAGAGGTCAGGGGCTGCGACAGAATAGGCTCGCCAGCTGGCATTGACCCGCCGACGGGACCCCGAGGAGTCCTTGCCTATGTGCTCGCACAGGGCAGCCAGCATTTGATATTGGAAGAATATTCTCTTTTTCCTTAAGAGAAGCTTGCAAAAGGAAGAGATCCATGGGATGACAGCACAAACAGTTTTGCTCTCTTTTTTATATTTGGTAGTGCCAAAAATGAGAGCCAGTTTGGTGTAATGGTTGGGATACTAAGTTAGAAACCGAGAGACTGGGAGTTCTAGTCCTGCCTTAGGCATGAAGCTAGTTGGGTAATCTCGAGCTAATCATTCTCTAGGAAAGAGACAATAGCCACCCACTTCTGAAAAACCTTGCCAAGCAAACTGCAGGGACTTGCCAAAGGAATCACCAGGAGTCAATACTGGCTCAAAGTCACATGTCCACAAAAATGTCAAAAACATTTTAATTCTGCTTAAAACAGCTCTTCACAGTCCCAGTTTGAACCTAGTTTTCTAATATTGCTTTCCTTCCTTCCTTCCTTCCTTCCTTCCTTCCTTCCTTCCTTCCTTCCTTCCTTCCTTTCTTCCCCCCCCCCCTCCCTCCTTCCCTCCCTCTCCTCCTCCTCCTCCGTCTCTCCCTCTTTTATTTTACTTTATTTATTTAGCTTTCACCTTTGGGTCAATGTTGACTCCTGGTAACTTTCTAAGCAAGTCCCTGCAGCTTTCTTTATTTCTTCACATTCAGTCAAAAGGTCTATGTGTCGGACAACTGCCCTTCACCTTTTCTTTTCCCCAGGTCTGTTTTCCTTCACCCTTGTGATTCCTCCTTCATTTTCTTTGAAATGTTTCATATAGCCTGGATCAGCAGTTGCAGCTGGGATTGAATTGGTTTTGCTTATTTTTTTTAATCCTCCTTGGGATCTTTCTTGGTAAACAGACAATGAAGCTTCAAGCTTGCCTGTTTACTGAGTTGTGGGGTGTTGAGCGGAGCAGGAACTGCGGAAAGAGTCTATAAAAATAGCATTCATCTATAAGGTGCTGATTGCATTTTCAGATAGAAATTATATTGGACGTAATACAGTTTTCCACTGCCTGCTGGGTGAGGATTCTGGTATAAAGCAGATTTAACTAGGGAGCCTGGCAAAGAAAGATAGCCTTTATCTTATTAAAGGAGGAATAATTGCAGTCATATATCTGGCCCAACTGCAGTTGTGTGAGTAAAATAGCCAAAGAGATACCTAAATTCTATTTATCCCACTTCCCCCCTCTCAATAACTGTATTAAGATATTTATGCTCTTGACGTTCAAATTTCAAATAAGAAGCAGAGGCCAAGATAACAAGCTGCAGATTTAGACCAGAAGCCTTGTCCCTGGACCTCACAGTAGCAGCCTGACCATTGATCCACAGCTCTGCATAATGCATACAGGAATATTCAGGGCTCTTGCATACACTGTTCTTGCCACTGTGGAGATGATAAAACCTCATTTCCCCTTTTGCAACCCCTGTTGAAAATCCATCCTGCCAAATAAAACCATCTGTCTTGAATTAGACCAAGCACTGATTTAAAAAAACAATATTTGGCTTGTATTCAGGTTGAGGTCTGAAAGTCCTTGCAATAATCAATGTGGATTATTTTGCTTACTGGCTCTAGGTTACCTTGTCAATATAAATTACTTTAAGTTGAGAATTGCTCAACTTAAGTTTGTAACATTCTTGTTGGGGATCTCATATAGACAAACATCTGTACAGGTGTTCTTTGTTGCAAAATACACATTGCACAATTCTCCTGTTTAGTTCTCCTAACACTTTTGGTAATAGTCTTAATAATAATAATGATAATGGTATCAAACATCCAACTAATATTTGATTCATTCCTGACTTGATTTTGGCACGGAGGCTAGAAGATTTCTTACACTTTGTAAAGAGTTTAATGGGTGGCCTTGATAAAGAGAGGGATATCTATTACCAAAGCAAATAAGATAAACATGGCTTAAGTCTAAACATAGATAGAGATTTCTGAAAATGCTTAAGGCAGACACAAGAACATAAAAGAAGGAAGAGGGAAATACATTTTGTGTGAATCCTGAATACAAACATGAGATTTTCTTACTACAGTCATTCTAATAAGAGTAGTTTTAGGCATATGTAGTGGCTGTTGCTTCATCTGATCTACTTTGTAGGGCTGACATCTTTTCTGACTTAATGTAGTTCATTGCTGTGCCATACAAATATTATTTAGCATTCATTTTGGAGAATGAGGGTGAGAGTTGTGTTGCTCATGTGTGTATGCATGTGTACATGTATTTCCTTTCTGAGCTGCCATTGCAAATATTACTCTTTAAGTCTAGCACAAGTCTAGGACATTATTCAAGGCAGATGAGGCCCTGTACCAGCCTTGTCTTGATGCAGAAGTTGGAAACGGTTTTATGTTTGCTACATTGTCTGAGTGAATAGGCTTGGATTGCTTAGAAAAAGCTGATTGAGGAGAGAAGTAGAGTCTACATTCGAATAATTTTTAGGAATTATTCATTTTGCGTACCCCTTGCAAATAACATACTCACTTCAAACACTAGTATTTCATCTTGAAAAAAATATGGAACAGTTTATTTATTTATTTATTTATATTTGAACTTGTATGAACAGTTCAACAGTTCAACAGGAACAGTTGAGAAAGGAATGATATTGTGGAGCAACTGGTTTATTGTTATTTGTTAAGCTTGCATGTCACCCAACTCCCAATGATTTGGGGCAGCTTGCAACAATCAAATAAAGAAATTGCAGTAAAAACGATAAAAGCTGGCAAGTGCGACAGTCCAGATGGAATGAAGGAGCCTCATTCTCCCTTGCCAAAGGCCTGGATGAAGGACTAAGTCTTCACTGCTCTTCTGAACAACAGCAGAGACCCCATCCAGATCTTCAGGGGAATCTCATGTAGTAGTGCTGTTATAGAGAAGGCATCCTTCTGGGATCCCAATAGATGGCATGGTTTGATAAAAGGAATTGGAACGTCCAATCCTATCAGATCAGTCAAGCAGATGCTATGGGACAGGTGGTCTTCAAATAATAAGGCTCTTCACTATGTTGGACTTTATTCAAGCACCTTGAATTGCACTTGGAAACAAACTGATAACCAGTGAAATTCATGAAGCAGAGGCGTTACATCATTGCTTGTGCTTCTGCATTCTGGACCGGTTGAAGTTCATCATTTCCTGATGGTTTTCAAGAGCAGCCCCATGCAGAGTGCACAGTAGTCAAGCCATGAGTTGACATAAGGATGGGTGAAGATTTCCCCTCCTCCCATTTCAATTTACTTAAATTGATCTATAATATTCTCCAGATGTTCTAAATTAAATTACAACAGAGTAGCTTTACTGGATGCAGATTTTTTTTATATGTACCCCCACCTCTCTTTCAACATGTGTACACTCCCCTCACCCCCACACCCTGTAGGAAATCTTCTTAGTTCATGGATTTGTCAGTTCTTGGAACAGGGTGTTAATAACCTACAGTGTTGAGTCTTAGTTGTCCCAAATTGATACTAAATCCATAACACAGCGGTGGCTGTGGAAAGCAGAAAAGAATACCCACTAACAGATAATGTTGAGCTTTTGAGCTTTTATTATTAGTGTCAGCTTCTGTTTTTATTACTTGATGTTTAAACACTCGGACTCCAGGGAGGAAAGTGGAAAACAAATGTGAGTACTGTAAATATTGTTGAGCTCAGCAGTTATATTAAACTTGCCTGCCCTGTTCTTCGATCTCAGAATAGGGAAAGCAATAGCACCAGCAATAGCATTTAGACTTATATACCGCTTCACAGAACTTTACAGTGCTCTCTAAGCAGTTTTACAGAGTCAGCATATTGTCCCCAACAATCTGGGTCTTCTTTTTACTGACCTCGGAAGGATGGAAGGCTGAGTCAACCTTGAGCCTGGTGAGATTTGCACTACCAAATTGCAGACAGCCGGCAGTCAGCAGAAATAGCCTGCAGTACTGCACTCTAACCACTGTGCCAACACGGCTCATAAGAATGATTTACCCTTGATATTTCTGTTTTGTGAAATCAACCCTAGTCTAACTAATCAATTTATCAACTATTGACTTATATCACTTAGAAAACAAGCCCTCCCACCCGAACAGCCATAGATTAGAGAGCAGCCTAGGTACCCATTCCTTGACAAAATCTGAAATTCTGTGTACTACAATGGTGTAGTCAGGATAGGGCCTCTGGAAATATCCTTAGTCTACAGCTGACTGCACTACTGATACAGGTCTTAGCATAAACTAGAGACTTACAGTCTGAAGCCCCAAGGGTGCATGCAGCTCCTGTGCAACCTCTTGGGGATCTCGAAAATTAATTAACAAATTCTGCAGCGGTTGGAAGAGTACCCAATCACTTCCAATAAAGTCTGAATGAAGTATGAAGCCAGTTGAGTGACCATGGGCCAGTCATTCTCTGAGCTCTAAGAAGGCAACTCACATCTAAAAAAATCTTACAAATAGAGCTGCAGGGGACATGTCCAGATAATTTCTGGGAATCAAACTGACTTACAGTCAGGTATTCACAGCCAGAAATTATATCAGGAGGAGAAATAAAATTCAGAGATTTTTCTTTCATGCTTGAACCATGTAGCAAAAATTTGAAACCTGAGAAAGATTATGAACTTACTACATGTGGACTTTAAATGTGTGTATGTATGTGTGTGTGTGTGTTTCCTTATTTATTTTCTTTTATGTTTTCTTTTTTCCTTTTTAAATATTATAGCATAGTTGAAAGGATAGAGGTTTAGGGTTATAGAGGTATAAACAATGCAATGTAATATATACTGTATAGAAAGAACATATTATATACTCTATAAGACAAAAAACAAAAGGTCTTGTCTCCTAAGAGATGTGTAATTAATCAAAGTATACCATTATGCCTCTGCTGTTAAGAGTGCATGATATGCACCATTTCCTGTCTGCATTGCTCCTCCACTTAGTTTATTCCAGATCCTCTCTACTACGTTCAACATTCAGCGCAACTTTTCTTCTATTCTGTCCCTTTTTGTGAAAATATATTGCCTATTATTAATTTTAAGTAAATGCACATTAAAAAAACAAAGTAAGCATTTTAAATAACTTATTAGATTTCAAAAAAGATACACAGTTAAAAGATAAATCAAAAATTAGAAAAAGAAAATGGTTCGAAAAACAATAAAAGTAAAATGCAGAAGTAAAAATAATAAGAAAAATAGGAAAATAATTATTCCTAACTTTCTTTGATACAGGTATAAATATAAAAATTCATCAAAGTATTACTCTAAAGTTAACATTTCTCAATATTATTTTCATAATCCTGTGTAATACTAATCATCAAATCTCCAAATCAGCTTTTCATTTCTTTCAGTTTCACTCAAAAAGACCAATAATGGTTTCCAAGTAAAACTAAAATTTGCCAAAATCTTTCATCAAAGCTATCGATTTCACCATCTCTGCTAATTCCACCAACTCTCCATTCTACTATTGTAGATATTTATAAGTCCTTCCACCTTTTTTTTAAATTACATTTATATGCTGCCCTTCTCCGAAGACTCAGGGCGGCTTACAATTTTTTTGGGATACAACCCAGGGTGCTCAGCAATAGCCTTCCTTCCATTGTATATGCCTGCTTATTACTAAGCTGCATTTTTACAAAGTCAGCTTATTGCCCCCAACAATCTTGGGTCCTCAGTTTACCTACCCTGAGAGGATGGAAGGCTGAGTCAACCTTGAGCCTGGTGGGATTCGAGCCTGCAGTAATTGCAGGCAGCTGGAACTTAAGTGCAGGCATTTAACAGCCTGAGCCACCAGCCTGAGCCACCAAGGCCCTTTGAGCATATAAAAATCAGAATAAGCTTTTGACCCTTTTTCACTTGATATTTTTGGCTTGTAGATCCCAAGACTTTATTAAAAAAACCAAGTACAACGCTCAAGTCAGAGAAAATTGCTATAAATAATCCAGGCCCACCTAATACTATTTCTTACTATTTTAAAGTACCTGAGTATAAAGCAGCATCTGTTTATTTAAGGCCCCTGAGATGTCATTTGCCTGTTCCAGATATCACATGGAAGAAACACCAACTTCTTGCTCTCCTTGTTTTCTTAGAGATTATCACTTCGCAAAGCTGAGGATTCTCAGAGCAAACAGAAGAAAAGTGGTGATAATGTAAGAGAAAGGATTATCAGGCGGGCAGCTCTTGAATTTGAAGATGGCATGTATGGTATCCTTTAAATATGATGAAAGTTCTTCGTTTCCTTGTTTCTGAAGGCACAACTGAACAAACAATGTAGATAAAAAGTTGAATGCAACCTTAACTTAATTAATTAAAGCTAACTTGGGTATTGGCATTCCCCTGCTTGCCAGCAACTTCATCAGCCCGGCTATAACTGTGCATCTACAGAGTGAAAATGGCGTCCTTGGTTTGGTAAGAATAGAACAGAGATAATACAGAAACCTATCCACTAGCCTACTGCAGCCAAGCCTTCCAAATAAATAGGACTACAGTTCCTATCATGCCCTTGTATGAAATGGAACCTGTAGTTCAGCAGAGGGCAACAGTTTGTTGAAGACTGCTGTAAATATGGCTGGGGAGGTTAATACTTATGGATGAGTTCATCAAATATATGGTTAGAACAAAGATTCAATATTTGTTATTGTTGTTGTTGAATTAGGGACCCTATCCATCTGAAAATGAAGTTGACCCTGACCTCATCAATGCAGGTAATTTTTTCCCTTTCTTTTACTTACATTTCTATCTTGCTTTTTCGTTCAGAGAGATTATTGCAACCTATTGTCTTACTCCAGATAGAATACATGGGGAGGACCAGAAAGCAAATGTGCCAGGTGTAGAGATGTAGAAGAAGAAGTAGCTTTAGCATATGGGCACACTATTTTTTCTCAGCCAAAGATTTACTTGGTTGTTTAGTAATGTGCCCTACACCACAAAGCAAATTTTTGTGGAGTAGCAGCCATGGCAAAGATTAAACTTAATGTCATTGCCACTTAAATACAGATAGTAAGATTAAATTCCAACTATTTTATAAAAAAAAACCTTCCTCTTCTGTCATATCAAAATAATAACTTTTGCATGTTTGGGAACCAAGACATTCAGGATTCACACAAAGCTAGAAGGATGTAGATTAAATGTACCTGACATTTTTTTGTTGCCAGTCATTTTAGTTACTCAACTCAGAGTAACTCTAGTAATTCTTAGCTTTAGTCACCAAGTTACAAAGTAAAAACATCACAAATACCAATCTTCCTCCTCTCCCAATTTAGTACTGCACATCTCCATCCTGATAAAAATACTAAAATTATTACTCAGTACCTCAGTATTTTTTCTCTAAGCTTCTCCTTGGGAGATGATTCTGCCCTTTCAGAAGTAAATAAAGCATCTCATGGGAGTTATTTGGTTCTAATGGAACTGGCTGAACTGGGCAGTGCCATTTCTTGGAGATTTTTCATCAGGGTCCCTGACTGATTCATAAGGATCTATTCTGAAGCTATTCTCACACTGAGCTTTTCGTTTTCTTAGTATTCTTGGATCCTTCACTCAGTTGTAGTTTATTCCTCCATTTGTCACCCTAACAATCTATTGAAATAGCTGCCTCATGGTTTTGTCTGAGCCTAATTTTTGAAAAAAACCTAACTTCCTGACTTCATTATTTAGTACATTCAACTACAGCCCTTCAGCTCTTTTCAACTTCAGTTTCTGTACAGTATTTGTGCTAAAATATCTGTGTTTAAAGATGAAGCATGTAACTATCATTTTCTGATTCACTGGCTTCATTTCTGCATTTCATAAAGGTAGTGGTCAGCAGCACAGGATCTATGGATGCCTGAACATTTGCAATAGCCTTAAATGGAATCAGATTTAAAACAATTGATTAAAAAAACGCAAGGTATCAAGCAAATTTAGCATCTTTGGGGCAGATGTGAAGTACTTGAAAGTATACATGGTTTCTCATTTTGTATTCATTTTTTCCTAACACTAGAACAGGTACCATGAAGATAGTGCACCTTCGCTGTACATTTTTCTGCCTTACTGAATTCAGTCTGAAGATATTCTCAATCATCCAGGTCATGGTTGTACCAAAAGTGCTTTTTTCAGGAGGCAACTGGACTTTCTTGTTTTTCTTTTGAAGATGTTTCGCTTCACATCCAAGAAACTTCTTCAACTCTTGACAGGATAGTGGGGAATGGAAGGATTTATATTCCTTGCAAATGACCAGCTGTCTGCAAGGCTTTAAATCCTTCCATTCCCCACTATTCTGTCAGAGCTGAAGAAGCTTCTTGGATGAGAAGTGAAATGTCTTCAAAAGAAAAAACAAAGTCCAGTTTGGGACTTACTGAATACAGTAACCATTTTAACAGTGAGGTACTTCAATAAAATTTCTATTTAATTGCAGAGGGAATGATTTTTTCTTTCTGTACTAATTAAGAATCATAATATATGAAGTTGATATGAGTTGAGTTGACAGAATAAATTTCCAGTACATCCTGGAAAGTTCTCTGGCTTTATGCCCAATTTCTTTTTCAGGTAAAGAAACAGTCACTGTATTGCCAGGTGCTTCATACTTCTCTAGTGATGAATCTTTTGCAATGATTCGAGGGTATGTAACAATCATCTTAATTTTACTAACTGAACAAGGCACTGCCCCAGCTGGTAGTTTAATTTATTATTTAACCACCCCAAAAGGACTTCATACTCACCCTTCCAAAAAGTCATGCAGTTGATAGATATTTGAGCTATATTAGCAACTCCAGCAGTTTTAAGAATTGTCAAACTAACTCCTCTTTATGTAAATCCTTCTATTTTATGAACTGAATTTTGTAGCATGGATGTTTTCATAACTAAATATGCAATGCATGAAAGTTACTTTCTTATTTATTAGATGTTAACATTTGCTTGTTTGTAACATCTGCTGATCAACATCTCTGGTACCAAGCCACCAGTGGTACTGGTAGGTTGGCTTTGGGCTAAGCAATTTGCATGAACCCAGTCATTATGGTTTATGAATCATGGTTTAGAGTCCCAGCCAGTTGTGATGTATTCAATTAATTAATACCACATTTTAATCTATTACAGAGTTCTGACAGACAGTGTTGTATAAATGTCTTTGGAACTTTGGTCTTATGTTTATTTAAATACATTTAAACAAGCAATTCTTTAATCTCACTGCTATTTAATTTTTCAACATCTTGAGAATTACAGTAACTAATGTGCCAGAATTCTGTGTGGTGGTGTTCTTCCAGTTGTGCACTGATGTTGTGCTTTGCTGTTTAAACAGGGGACATGTTGATCTAACTATGCTTGGGGCAATGCAAGTATCTAAAACTGGTGATTTAGCCAACTGGATGATCCCTGTAAGTAGATTTAATTTTATATTATTTTATTGCTGAGAGTAATTTGAAGTGCTGATATATATCATTACTAAACATGCTTTCTTAACATCTGTGTTTCAAAAAAAGTGCCAGAAAAAGGAGAATATAACTTTTGAATGCATGCTCAAATAAACGTTATGGTCATCTTCTGATTTGCTCAGAAGGGATCACAATATTATATTTGTCTTTTGAAACTGAATATTTCCTTTAAAAATATAATGAAATCTAATAAGTCTAATGAAAAAGAAAAGGAAAATCTTGATTCAACCTGTTTTGTGTCATTGCCCTTCCCACTAGGGGCTCCTTAGTGTTAAGTGTAGTTCCTAATTATTTATTTATTTATTTATTAGTGGGACTTATATGCAGCCCCATCTCCGAAGACTCGGGGCGGCTCACAATGAAAAAACAACAACAATAAATACTTAAAAAAGAATTAAACTAAACAGCCCCAAAAACACAATTACAAGATACAAAACTTAAGATCAATCCGAAATCTACAGTATCAATTGATCACTCAACTATATCATAAACATAAAATGAAATTTTGAAACCTGTTATTTAGTTTCAGGCTGAGGAACCAATGATTCCAGATTCTGTGGGATGAGAATTCTGTCATGGTCATGATGGAAATTGTAATCCAAGACATCTGAATCACAGAGTAGAATCAAGGATTTCATAAAATGAGAAGGGGCTAGTTAGATCCCTGCTGAACTGATCTTGTAGTTAGAAAGTTTTTTATAATATTCAGTCAAAATTTGATTGATTCCGTAATTTAAATCCATTTTTCCATGGAGGAAAGAACAGGTTTTGACCTTCTTTGTAATATCCATTTGGGTTTTTTAACAGTCCTATTTTCTTATACCTCAATCATCTTTTCTCAAAACTTAATATACCCAGTTTTTTCAATCCATCTTCATAGGACTTAATATCTGATCCCTTAGTCTTCCTTCTTGCTCTTCTTTAAATTTGTTCCAGTTTCTCTAAATTCATTTTCAAAGATGTTACCCTGAATAGACAGAGTACTTGGTGTACGGGGTGGTCTGACTAAGGAGACTAAGAATAAAGAGGAATAATAATAATTTTTGTGATTTGAAAGTTATATTTCTGTTGATGCGGCCTAACAAACATTATTATTATTTGCTTCCACATTACAGAATACAGAACAGAATAATAGAGAATTACACAGAGTTACACGTACTTGGTTTGTAACCGACTACTATTCTAAGATCTTTTTCATAGGTTCTATTACCAAATGAACTGAAGACCTTCATGCTTCTCTATTGTTAAACTTCATTCTGTTACTGAGGATACTTTTCAAGATAACTGTAAATGTTATTTCTGTCCTCTGGGATTTTAAACTACCTGTAATGGAGTGGAATGTTTGGGGTTCTGAAAACCAAACTGATAAAACAATAGCACACAATAACCCATCAAATGAACCAGTTCAAATATTTTCATAATTAGATGCATTGACAGAAAGCATTGGTTTCTATTCCAGCCATGCAGGGCCAATCATGTAAATGTTAACTAAATGGCAAGCTAAGCAGAGATATAAATAGATCTCCCCTTTCCTTATTCACCTGCCTGCAAAAGATTTTTGATGAAAGGTTGGAATGCAACAACTTGTATTATAGTTTTATTGCAATAGCATTCAGAGCTCAACTATTTCACTGCCTCCAATAATAAAACTTCTATGTGTCCAACTATAGTTAATCTTCTTAGGGTTAATTAAGGGCTTCAGAGAAAATGTAGCTGGCAATCTCTTGTGGCTATTAGCACATGGATATTTTTCTCTTCAGATGCTCTATTCCCGCTGAGAATTCTGCACAGGATAGACTAATTCCAAAAATCTGGTCCTCTCCTTTGATGATCTTCCTTAACCCAAAGACTCTTCAATGGCTCTTTGGTCTTCTCTGGAATCCAAGGATCTTACAGTAGCCTCCAAACTAACATAGTTTACCTAAACCCAACTGCTTAAATCCACTTTAGTTTGCCACTTCTAATCCTCAGATACTTTCCCTATTAGCTACTTATCCCAATTCAGCTTCTTCTCCCCACTTTTCCTCAGAGGCTCTCTCTTTGGGCACGGGTCTGTAAGCTAGTTTCTCGCAATTATTTTTTTCAGATTGAGTTTACAACCTCCAGGAACAGCTTGTCTATCTGGGAAATCATATGGTAGGATGCAGAAAGTGTTTAGCTTCTACATCTGTCACATATCCATTTCTGTTTCATTTGCAATCAACATTCCCACCTTTTCTACATGCAAATCATTAATGAAAAATATTACAGATTAAAGGACCCTAGGATTAATTCTTGCATTATCCCGTTTGATAATACAAGAATTTGATCAGGAACCATTGATGAACACTCTTTTAGGTATGCTTTTCAAGCCAGCTGTCAGGGTTCCAAGAATAAATTCATTGCAAGCAAGACTCTGAGGCAATTGAATTCCTCAAAGATTACTTTTTTTGGAAATATCATATTGGCACATATCTGGTGAAAACTGATTCTGAAAACTCCCGTGGTTTTCACCATATTAAAAGTAAAAGGTTTTCCATTTTCTCAAAACAAACCATCACATGTTCTAATCACTGTGCAGTCCGACATCACTCTGCCTTCTTCTGATCAGGTGTGAGAATGTCCTTGGTTCCCAAGAGAAAGTATTTTGTTTTGGCTACAAAAATCCCTCTATCTCAAATCCCCACTCCCTGACCCCTAGCTCCAGTGTGGCAACACTGAAGCGGACAAAATGGCTTCGGTCAGGCCAGCTTCAGGGTTGACACCAGCTATGAAGTCATTTAATTGTCATGCAATCTAGCCCACATTTAACTAGTTTCCTAATCAATATGTAATGAAGTATTTACTCAAATAGTCTGCTGAAATCAAGATAAATTATGCCTACTACATTGCTATAATCTGTTACAATCAAAAAAATGTGAATGATTCTGTATTCCTTCATTAAGCTGACTAACCATATACCCAGGAAATATAATTGTTTCAGCAGAACCTCTTGTTACCCTTTTATAATTTTATTATACAGTAGTCATAAGTATGAAGCATCTCCCACATTCGAGGGCTTCTTAGGACAAAGCTCTGATATATTTTCTCATTTAAAAAAAACAAAGAAAAAGGTGCATTGATTTGAATGCTTTGTTTAAAGCATTCAAACCAATTAAACCACATTTTATTCCTTGTTCCGTATTTTACCTATTTCCATACCTCATTGATTTCTTCCAGGCTGGCACTCAGCTATTCAGGCTTAAATTTTAAGTGACAGGAGAAATTTAATCAATTTTCAGACCTAAAGAAATTCATTATAAAAAGAGGTGGGGAGAAATAAACTTTAAAAATCCACTTGGCAGTTTTCTTCTTGCAAGAATTCTCTCTTATTACTGTGGAAGGCTGGAGTTAAGATTCAATAAATTTCTTGCTGTGAGCCAGCAATGTGTGATATTTCACTATTGGCAGTGAAGCCTTTTCACGCATCCTCATCTGACATCAGCTTAGCAATTCAGAGAAAAAGCAGGTTGTCTCACCCTCAAGACTTGCCAAGGGAAGAATAAAACTGCCTTATGGTTTAGGCCCTCTGTGGTTTCCTTGAGATTTAACAGTAACAGTAGCAGAACTGCAAGGGACCTTGGAGGTCATCTAGTCCAACCCCTGCTCATGCAAGAAACCTATACTATTTCTGACAGATGGCTGTCCAGTCTCTTCTTAAAGGCCTAAACGGATGGGCACCCACAACTTCCAAAGGCAATTTGTTCCACTGGTTAATTGTTCTAACTGTCAGAAAATTTCTTCTTAGTTCTAGGTTGCTTCTCTCCTTGATTATTTTCAATTCATTGCTTCTTATTTTGCCTTCAGGTGCTTTGGTGAATAAGTTGGCCCCTCTTCCTTGTGGCAGCCCTTCAAGTATTGGAAGACTGCTATCATGTCACCTCCCTGGTTCTTCTTTTCACTAGACTAGGTATACCTAGTTCCTGCAATTGGTCTTCATATGTTATAGCAAGGGTCTTCAAACTTTGGAAGTTTAAGACTTGTGGACTTCAATTCCCAGAATTCCTGAACTAACATGACTGGAGGAGGAATTCTGGGAGTTGAAGTCCACAAGCTGTCTTCAAGCTGTCAAGTTTGAAGACCCCTGTGTTATAGCTTCATATGTTATAGTTATAATCATCTTTATTGCTCTTCTCTGAACTCTTTCCAAAATCTTAGCATCTTTTTGGTATTGGGATGACCAAAACTCGATACAGTATTCTAAGTATGATCTTACAAGGCTTTATAAAGTGGTACTATTAGTTTGTGTGCTCTTGATTCTATCCTCTGTTAATGCAACCTAATATTGTATTAGCTTTTTTGGCTGCTGCTGCTCACCGTTGGCTCCTGTTTAGTTGGTTGTCCATGAGGACTCCAAGATCTCTCTTGCAGTTATTACTATTGAGCCAGTTTTCATCTAATCTGTACCTGTACATTTGATTTTTCTTGTCTAAATGTAAGACCTTGCTTTTCTCCAATTTAAATTTCATTTTGTTGGATAGGGCCCAGTGAACAAGTCTATCGAAACTTGTTTATGGGTTTATCTAAACAAAACAAGTCTATCTAAAAACAAGTCTACCTAACAAACTATCTCAAATCTAAAATTATTTAACTATCTATCTATCTATCTATCTATCTATCTATCTATCTATCTATCTATCACCTCTCTAAAAACAAGTCTGTCCATACAAAACTTTCTCAATTTTTTGCTTACTAGGCACATTAGGAGTAGAACTGCTATCATTCCCAGCTAGCATACTGATCACCTATAAAAGCTATGACGCTGGGAATCAGAGACTTGCAGCCCTAATATATTCAGGGTGAATTAGGTTGGAAAAGTCATATTTAAATTAATCTGTGATTTGGATGCGAACAAAGGAGAGTTATTAGCTTTTCTTTATTCATTTAATTTATAAAGCTTCCCATTCTCATTGTATTCATTTAATTTATGTTGCTTCCCATTCCCATTTTGTATGACTCTAGTCAGCTTTTGACCAAATCAGTCTGCTTGTTGGATCCTTTTTTGTTTTTATGAATGTTGTCCAATATTCAGATTCAACAAATTAGTATAAGAGACAAGGCCTTCTCGGGATAGCAGTCCTTGACTTATAACTACAGTTAGGACCAGTATTTCTTTTGTTAAGCAATTTGTTTGTTAAATGAATCATCCCGTACTGAACTCAATTTAAGACCATTTTACCATAGTTGTTAAACAAGTCATGCTGTCATTAAGTGCATCACATGGTTGTTAAAATCCAGTTTACCCCATTGTCTTTGCTTGTGGGAAGCTGGCTGGGAAAGTTGCGGATTGCAGTCATATGACTGCAGCATGCTGCAGCTATTGTTAATGTGAGCTAGTTGCCAAGCATCAAATTGCAATCATATGACTCTGGTGATGGTGCGACAGTTGTAACTTTGAAAATGTGTTGTAAGTCATTTTTTCAATGCCCTCATAACTTTGAACTGTCATTAACCAAATGGTCATAAGCCAAGAGCTACCTTTAATGGTCCTAAAACTAAACTCTCTTGTTAATGGAGATACATTTGTCTCTTTCATTATCTTTGTTTATGTGGTTAATGAAGACCTGATTGCTCTCCCTGTATTGGTTTGTCCATATAAAGCAGGGATGACAAACTCAAGGCCTGGGCCCGGACCTGGCCCTTGGGGTGCTTAGATCTGGCCCATGGGCCCACCCTGGAATCAGTGAAGGGCCAGCCAGCGGTGCCTCTGCCAGTGAAAGGGAGCTCAGAAGGGTCACACGTGGCCCTTCTGGGCTCCATTTTGGGCCACGATGGCCTCCTGCAACCCTCTGCCAGCGAAAGCAGAGCTCAAGGAAGACATTTTCAGTGGCAGATGGTTGCAGGAGGTCATTGCGGCCCAAAACTGAGCCTCGATGAGTGACATTGAGCTGCCCATGCCCCCTGGCCATGCCCCACCCACCCCCCAGAGATCAAACACAACTCTGATGCGGCCCTCAATGAAATTGAGTTTGACACCCCTGATATAATGAAACAGCCTGAAGCTATGCAGATTTTTTATGCCTGACTGGGTTTTTTTAAAGCCTAAAGTCTCTTGTTTAGCCACTGTCCTCAAATATTTTTCACTACAATTTGTGTCAACCTCAGCCATTTTAGGAAGAACAGGAGAGGTAATCCAAACTATTTGGGAAGGAATTTGACTGGGTAAGTCTGGTCTTATTCTTGCTTGAAAAGTTTTAGGATCCAGTCAGGTGCTCAAATACCTTAAAAAGCCCAATTGCATACGGTGATATTTGCTTCTTTAAAAAAACCCATTAATTAAAAACCATTAAAAAAACTAAACAAAAAAGTGAAACGGAAAGGGAAAAGGGTAGGAAAAAAGCAAAATTGGGAAATATAAATGAAAGCAGAAAAGAGCTATAGAAAAAAAGGTAACTTCTGACTGTCTTCAGTATAGATAAAAACCTAAAAATCAATGACTTTTTGAACTAGAATAAACCATAACAAACAGTAATTCTATCATCACAACGTAATTTAATAACCATAAGCCAATTTTAACCCAAGGTTAAAATTTGGCTTATGGTTATTAAATTTCTTTTTAACCCAAGGTTAAAATTTCATTTCTTTCAAACAGTTTTTTTAAAAAATCGAACTAGAAATGAAGCTAAATAATCTTTAGTAACAGAATAAGAGAATTGGAAGTGATATTGGTGGCCTTTTAGTCCAATCCTCTGCTGAAGCAGGAAACCCTATACCATATAATTAAAGCAGTCAATTTCTCCATCTCTACCAATTCTATTAATTTCACCAGCCATTCTTCCATTTTGGGCAAATATGAGTTCTTCCATCTCTGTGCATATAGAGGCTTTGTCAGTGATATTTGTTTCTTCATTGTCATGTCTGATGCCATTGTAAATTTTTTTCATTTTAAGTTGTGTTCCATGTGCATAATAGTGTGATTAGGGCTTATTAATATTTATTACTTCCCTTCAACAGAAGTCTCCCACCATGCTTAGGGCACAAGTGAGTTGCAACTACTACTGGGAGCATCTGCTTGAGAGATATTAATCTAAATGTTACATTAAATGTGAATTAAAGAAAGATTTGAGACTGTGCATTTATATTTGCCATCTTTTCATGTGATCTTCATTGATAAACTTGTAAAATCAAGCCAGAAGCATAAATGAAGCAGGTGGTATAGAATAAGCTTCTTGTTTAACCAAAATAATGATAAATATTATTTTCTTACTGGCTCATTCATCCTCCTTACACAATCACATATTTGAATAGCCTGAAAGTAAAAGCAGGATGGAGAAAAGAAGGCTGAACACAAATTAGATGTTGCAGATGGAAGGTTCATATATTCCACAGGTTACATCTTTCCTGGGCCCCTGGCCTGTCATCATTGTGATGGAAAGAAGACTGGGTAACTGTGGATTTTAGGGCCTCTGGATCTGGAGAACTTCCACCATTACTTCTGGATAGGGTATAGCTCCCCAAGACAAAATTGTTCCAAATTCTGGGCATCTTCTTGGATCCACAGCTGAATAAACAAGTGGCAACTGTGGCCAAGGACATCTTTGCAACAAATCTATGTTGTGAGCCTTTCCTGGATTGGGAGGCTCTGGTCATAGTCACTCATGCCTTAATCACCTCCCATAACCTATTGCAATGCAAGTCTACATTGGGTGGTCTTGAAGAGCATTTGGAAACTGCAGCTTCTCCGGAATGTGTTGGTGTGGAACGTTTTGAGTGCACCCACATTAGGGCCCTATAGCACCACTGTTATGTGACTGATTTCTAGTAAGGTTCTATGAACAATTCAAGGTGCTTGAATTGTACAGCACACAGGGACGAGATACTCATGGGACAAAGTACCTCTGGTGATTTGCAACCACCATCAGAGCGAGCAGGGTAAACAAGTGCTAGGTCCCTTCTGTTAAATGCTGTCATCTCTTGGGACCAAGGGGACAGGCCTTCCTTTCACAGCACCTGCCCTATGGAATGGCTTCCCTCCTGAGGTTCAGATGGTCCCAACACTGAGGGCCTTAAAAACCCTGACTCTTCCCTCAGTCCCAAGGGCAAGGAAGTGAGGTCTGCTATCTGCCTTGTGATGATTGGAAGTTTCTTTTTTTGCCCGATGTCTTTCATTGTTCTTTCTATTATTTTTGTGGTGTGTATTTCTGTTTTCATTCTTGCCAGTCACCTAGGATTATTTGATTAAGATGGGTGCCCATATACATAAACAATTTTTGAGGCATGGATAACTGGGCTCTGTCCATTCAGGTGCACTGCCTTCTTTTTAAACACCTTACTTGACTAGGAGCTGTTTATATCATATTCTAAGACCAGCTTTGCTGATTTGAAGAATCAATCCAACCCTGGAAATTACTACCTCTTCTGGAATGCATGTTGCTTCTGTAGGCTTCACGCAGCTACTGCAGCTGTCTTTTTTTGGTACCTGTTGTTATTCTCAGCTCTTTCTCTAGTAGATTGTTCATTTCATCAATTTATTAGCCACCTTGATCACTGGGATAGCTATAGGAAGCATACACAAATTAAAGATGTATAAAACAGCAGAAGTGTCACACCAACAATACCATAAAAACGGTCACTGAGCAGGATTCCAGATCTTTCTGTTCCAGGCCTGCTGGGAAAGTTATGTCTTTGTGGTTCTTCTGAAAACCAACATAGAAGGGACCATATGGGCTTTGGGGGAAAATGCCCTCCTCCACACAGAGCTGCTACTGAGAATTTACAGATAACATTCTTTAAAATATTGGTTCCAGGGCATGCTGACTCTTTTAGGTCTTACTGGATGTCAGAAACTTTAGAAAAATCTTATAGAGCACTTTCCCCCCAGAATTTTGCAGGTTACTGAACTTTCTTTGCCTTAAGGAGTCATTCAGTCTCTTTAATCTCTTTTAATATTACACCTTTACACATGGATTTCCTTTCCATAATGCTTATGTAAACATTTCCTTAGCTGTGTAACATTAGGTGAAGTATTGCTTTGACTGTTATGAATACAGGTAATCCTCAACCAAAGACCATAATGGGGCTGCCTATTACTGCTGTATGTCATGATGATCATAAAGCAGATCATCCATGTGACCAACCCAATTTTACGACCATTTTTCCAGCAGGTTGTTAAGCACATGCCGTGGTCATTAAGCAAATTCATTGTTCACTATGGAGTGTTTTGCCCCAAACCAGAAGTAAATGCTGGTTTTAGACAAAAACATTAATCAGGTTCATGTGATCATGGGATGCTGCAAACAGCCATAAATGCAGGTCAGTTGCCCAGTGCTCAAGTTGCAGAATTTCAAAACCAGGTTGTAAGTACATTTTCAGATGGCTTGTGGTAACTGTGAACAAGTGGCAAGTTGAGGACTATCTACAGTATGATGCTTAATTGATAGGAAGGGGTCTATCATACTGAAGTCCAGTCTATCTAACTAAAAGTTTGGAGCTGTTGAACAGACTCAGAATTTTGAGTTCATGCTGTGGAACTTCCAAGATGGCTGCTGGAATGGTATCTCCAACAACACATCCCTGATTTACCAGAAAGCAAATTGATGAGGTTGCTTCTTTCCATTCCCCTAGCTTCCCATGGTGATGGGAATTAACATTTGGTAATGTTAGACAAGTCCTGTGCTATTAAACATCCTACTTTAAAAGCAAAATATTAAGAGGTGGAAAACAGACAAAGTGATAGACGACATCTTGCTATGGACTTATCAATATTAATAACATAAAGAGTAATGTTGCTGATATATGCAGCAACGTAAGTAAACTACCAAACCAATGACACATATTCTGAGGCTATTAGTCAGTGAATCCAAAATAATAAATCTGGCAAAAAATTCTTTAGGGAATATGGAAATATATGGAAATGTCACTTCTTACTTTTATTTGCTCTTCTGGTTCAGAAGATGACTGTTACGAAATACTCGCTTCTGAGAACTGCTTTTCCTTAGCAAAAAACTTCATTATCACTCTTGCCTTACATGGTTTTGAACCTTTTGATCTGTTTGCCTTTTAAAGCCGCCCTCAAAGATAATTGTAATCTCTCCGTATTCGACTTCGGAATGCTTTGAAAGAACCCTAACATTAACAAAGTTGCTATTTCCAACTCCTTTTTTTAGCTCAAGCGACAGCATTTGCCTATTGGTTATCGGCATTCTTTAAATTTTACAGAGAATTTTCTGTTTGGAACATACTTGCTTTCAGCCTTCTTAGAAGAGAGCTAGTTCTTGATTAATGGTTTCTAGGCTCGCAAAAATAACATATTGCCAAGGCCTGGTTTTTTTTTTTTGATACAGTTATTTTGATTTTCTTCCTGGGAAGGAAAATATAAATAAATCTTGCTTAACACCTTTTGAGTACTGGTACACACTGAGAAGTGTTCTTTCACTCTTCCTGTCTCTTTTAATCAGCAAATCCACCCTCCCCTCGTATTCCCCTTCCTACCCCTTACATTTGAACACCCAGAATTGATTTTAAGCATCCACAGGATGGAACTCAGGAATAAAGGAGAAAATTGATTATATGTATAATATGTTGGGATGATACTAGCATCATAATAATATGAAAACCTGGAATCCATCAATAAAATGTAAGCACAACAAAAAAGCAATAGAATGAAATCAGTTTAAAGTGAAATGTCTATGTTCCTCAAATCAGCAACTAACAAGATTAATATAAACTTGTCTGTTTTTATTTAAAATCAATGACATTTCTGAGCTGACATCTCGACTGTACTGCTACTATAAATTGGCAGATACACGGAGCCTTCAAGCAAACGAGCAAATCTTGGATTATGTATCTCAAATGTGAAATTATATCTGCTTTAAAAGAATAAAAAGTTTGTCATTTGCATATTGACCTTATTTCCTTACACTGAAATGTGTCTTATTAGTGACCCATTTCCCTTGGTAATGAGTCAAAGGCAACACTCTTAATATTTGCAGGAATTAACCTTGAAAAACAAAAACTTTTGATATATTTGTATTTTAATTTCTTCCTTCCTTCCTTCCTTCCTTCCTTCCTTCCTTCCTTCCTTCCTTCCTTCCTCCTCCCTCCTCCCTCCCTCCTCCCTCCCTCTCTCTTCTTTCTTTCTTTCTTTCTTTCTTTTTCTAGGGAAAGATGGTGAAAGGAATGGGTGGAGCCATGGATTTGGTGTCCAGTTCAAGAACTAAAGTAGTAGTTACTATGGAACACTCAGCAAAGGTAAAACAATATATAGAAAGTGAAATTGTGTGTCGCTTCTATATATGCTTATATCTTGATAGCTATTCCTTATGTATTCTATAGACAGTTTCTCTCTGCATCACAGCATTGTTGAATAGAATAGAATTCTTTATTGGCCAAGTGTGATTGAACATACAAGGAATTTGTCTTGGTGCAAATGCTCTCAGTGTACATAAAAGAAAAGATACATTTATCAAGAATCATAAGGTACAACACTTAACAATAGTCATAGAGTACAATAAGCAGTCAAATCATGCTAGGAGACAGTCAATATAAATTGTAAGGATACAGCCGAGAAAGTTACAGTCATACAGTCACAAGTGGGAGGGGATGGGTGATAAGGAGTGATGAGAAGATGAATAGTAATAGTAATGCAGACTTAGTAAATAGTTGGACAGTGTTGAGGGAATTATTTGTTTAGCAGAGTGATGGCGTTCGGGAAAAAACTGTCCTTGTGTCTAGTTGTTTTGGTGTGCAGTGCTCTATGGTGTCGTTTTGAGAGTAGGAGTTGAAACAGTTTATGTCCAGGATGTGAGGGGTCTGTAAATATTTTCACAGCCCTCTTTTTGACTCGTGCAGAATACAGGTCCTCATTGGAAGGCAGGTTGGTAGTAATTATTTTTTCTGCAGTCCTAATTACTCTCTGAAGTCTGTGTCTGTGTTCTGACCCAACCAGGTTCCCAAAGAGCAAACACAGACAAAGGCAGCAGCCCCCACCTTTTAAGGTTTAATAATGAATTCTGTTCCTTTACAGATAAAAGGCTGTTCTCCACTAATTAGCTCCAACAAGAAAGAGCCTTGCCAAGTTGTTTGTCAATGATGCCAAAAACCCAGAGATAAGAACTAATTTACAAGATTCTCCAAACATGAACTAAGATGTTCACAAGTTGAGCTTCAGAGCTTCTTTGGTTTCTGCAAACCTGGCTTTTATCCTCTTGAGGGAGGGATCATTACCTTGCAGCCTTGCTCCCGAGTCACCTGTGCTGCTATAATTGTTCTTTCCTCCGAGTAATCCTTCGTGCATGTGCACTTGGCACACGCTCCTTGGGAACCTCCTCAACACTGCTGTCAGCCCCCACAATCTCTGAAGGCAGCAGTCCACTCCTGGTGGTCCTGGCCCTTCATCAGAATCCTCGCTCTCCTCAGCCATCTGCACCTGCTGCCGGCTAACCACTGTTGGATTGCAGAACCAAACCAGATAGTTATACAGGTGCAGATGACAGACTCAGTAATTCCTCTGTAGAACTGTATCAGCAGCTCCTTGGGCAGTTTGAGCTTTCTTAGTTGGTGCAGAAAGAACATTTTTTGTTGTGCTTTTTTGATGACGTTTTTGATGTTAGGTGTCCATTTTAGGTCTTGTGATATAGAGGAGAGAGGTGTGTTAGCTTGCTGTAGTCAAAAATCAGGAGGAGTCTAGGAATAATTTTTCCAAGTAACAAACATTAAACATTTATTTTAATTATTGTGAGAAGAATAGCAAAAGTACTTCATGACTGTTATGATAGGTTGGTGAAGCATAACATAGATAAATCATTACTATACGAGGAAAAGTAATTTTATGACTTCCAATGTTCAGGCTTCAAAGTCAAAATTCTTATTTGCAATCATGCAGATGAAACTTGTGTCAATGTATATACAAGGACTGTGATTGCACGGTTATGACCATCTTTAATTTGACCTTTGCTTTTTATTTATTTATTAGATTTACAGTATATGGCATTCATCTTGTTGTTCAAGGCAACTCTGGATGCCTTTTCACATAAAAAAACAAGCAGGGTTTTGGTTATACTATGGTGGATATCTTCTTGACTATTTTAACTACGCTCTGTGGACATCCCTTTATACATTAGAATGAATTAGAATGAAGTAATCATTTTCTATAGTAAAAAGAAAAGAAAAGGACATAACAAAGAATCTTTCAAAGAGTTTAAATTAAAAAAAGAGGTGATATAGAGCAGCTATAAAGAAGAGTTAACAGTACTGCAAAATTCTACACAATGATCACTGATTAAAGCTTGCAAAGTACTTTCAAGTTGCTAATTAGAATACTTAATCCAAATGAGCAATAAGATTGGAAAGCAGAAGTGGAGAACTATTAACAAAGCTCACCTGTAGCTGAGCAGTTACTAGTAAAAGTATGAAACTTTTTCAGGCAACCAGCGAACAGATTAAAGTGTTCATAATTAGAAGGCATCGTTTCTTTTTGTCATTTTAAACATAATATGGTATCAATCATTCTTAACATAGGAATAGTTACATGATATAATCACATCACATTCATGGTATAAACTGCATTATTTCTGGGATCAATCTAAATAAAATGAAATAATAATAGCGATTGAAAAGCAGAACTGAGGGAAAGAAACATGCTGAAAAGGAAATAAACAATTCAAGCTGGAAAAAGTTACAGGAAAATATTTGATCCCTGGACTACTGCTACCCTTTTGTAGGCAAAGATGTTTCAATATGACCTTGATGTAAGATAAATAAAGTTGGCTCTGTAATGATAGTATAATATAAATACTATTTATAGATACATATAGTATGCTATAAATACATAATGTAAATACTGTATATGCCTTAAGTACATATACTACTTGAGAATATTCCACCTATTAATGCAGTCATATGTAATGTAATAATTATTTTGTTCTGCTGGTATGAAAACAAATTACAGCTTTGAAGTACTTCTAGATCAGGGGTGTCAAACTCAAGGCCCGTGGGCCAGATCCAGACCATGGAGGGCTTAGGTCTGGCCTGTGGGGCTGCCCTGGAAACAGCAAAGGACCATGCCTCTGCCAGAGAAAATGGAACTTGCGAGGGCCACGCGCAACCCTCTTTTCACTGGCAGAGGGTTGCAGGATGCCATTGCAGGGAAAAATGGAGCTCAGGCATCTGTTTTTGCTGGCAGAGCGCTCAGGCCACCATAGGCACCTGAGACTAACTGAAGAGTTGTACTGTATTTGTAGCATTTGAAAAGTAATGTGCTTCTGATTTTGAAGCAAGTAGGACTCTTGAAACATGATGATTTATTGGAGTGAAATCTGTATTCTGTTGCAGGGCAATACCCACAAAATACTGGAAAAGTGCACTTTGCCGATTACCGGGAAACAATGTGTGGATCGCATCATAACAGAAAAGGTAAAGTAGTTGGTTTGGTTATTTTTAGCTTATTTCCTTTCTCACATAACCTGAAGAATTTAGGAGAGGAGAGCCTTATTATCTTCATAACAAACCTGCAAGACAAAGCAGGCAATAAATTGCCTAAGATAAGACCTTGAATAATACTAAAATATTGTTTTGTTCAAATGACCATTTTTATCTTGGTCTCAGAAAACAAGGTCCAATGCCTGCATTTTTGCTCTGTGTTATTTTCAGTTCAACTAATAAGGGGAAACAGCCTGAAGATTAGAATGAATATATAGAAATGTATATCTGAAATAATAGTCTCTTCATTTCTTTCTTTCCAACTCATGTCTGCCTCCACCGTGTAAGCTTACTGAGAAGGAGAATTAAAGTCTTTTCAACTGGAGCTGTCATTCAGGTTATTGCTCCAGGGTGCCTAATTATTTATGGCTTGATTCCCCAACCTGGCAGATTTTGGCTCTGCTGGCTCAAAAGTATAATCCCAGACCATCTGTGAGCTCTTGGCTGGAGAATACAGATTTCTGACTGGTTCAGTGGTGGGACAGCAAAAGGGACTCTAAAGGATTTGAGATCTATTTATTTTTGTGTAATTTTCCATTTCCTTACAGAGCTTCTTTTCCTCACCTGGCTCCAATTTTCTGGGAAAATATTAGACTGTTCTGCTGAAGCAAACCTTTTATTAATGCTTTGTAGTGTTTATCAACAGGTTTCAAGGAAGGGACTATAATACTCCTTTTTCATACCGTACGATAGCAATCTGTTATAATCTCACTATTGCCAGGCTATTCCATCTACAAATTGTTGGTGAGGAACAGGGAAGGATATCTTGATAGTTGTGCAAAAAAGCCCTTGACAGTTTAAAAACCAGCCTGTCAAGGAAATATCTGGGTTTAGCACTTCCTTCCATTCTTCTGGTTTTACATACTATGAACTTAAATATAATGTAATTGCTTTCAGATACTTAACTCTGTTTGGTCTGGTTGGCTGCCCATGCTTACTCTCCCCATCAAGCAATTAATAGCGACATCATCTGGCAACAAGTACAGTATGTTCTTTGAGTTTGGGAGTTGTAGTATCAACACCAGTTTTCTTGAGTGAGTGAATTGCTCATGCTGCTTTTAAAGTAGGTGGAAGGAAAAAGTGTAAGTGTAGGAAAACAGAGGAACAGGCAACCATACATCAGGACTCAAGAGCAGGGATTGGTTTTCAGAATTTGAATCAGCTTTCTGGGTCAGCAGAGTTTTGCATTCTAACTAAACCTCTTTACAACTTACTTCAATCCTTTAGGCGGTTTTTAATGTCGATAAGAAAAAAGGACTGACACTGATCGAGATCTGGGAAGGCGAGTCTGTAGATGAGATTAAAAAATGCACCGGTGCTGACTTTACTGTAAGTCTCTAACTAGTTAAATATAGAGAGAAATAAATTGCTAAAAAAGACAGGATTCTCTTAATCCCTTACTCTTGGCCTAGTGTAGGGGTGTCAAATTCTGTTTCATTGAGGGACGTATCAGGGTTGTGTTTGACCTCAGGGGGGGGCTGGGGTGGGTGTGGCCAGCTCGACATCACTCATGTCAGGGGTGCATGTGGTGGCCTGCACACTCTGCCAGTGAAAACAGGCTGCCAACCTCCATTTTCGGCTGCAATGGCCTTCTGCAACACTCTGCCAGGAAAAATGGAGCTCTGATTTCACCGGCAGAGGCACTGTGGCCAGTCCTTCACTGTTTCCAGGTCGGTCCTGCAGGCCAGATCTAAGCACTGCCTTGAGTTTGTTATCCCTGGCCTTGTGCAATGCAGGCTGTGGCCTTTCAAACATGAAAGACAAAGGTTAACAGTTGATAATAGTACTGGGTTTTAAAAAAAATCCAGTGGTGATATAACTTTTCCAGACTAAGGGGAGGAAAGTAATTTGTCTATTTCAGGGTTTTTTTTTTTTAGAAAAGATGGGTAATTGGCTTGACTTAGAGTGAGCCAATCTTCTGGCAATATTATAATGTTTCTGTACAATGTTGTCTTATGCTTGCATGTTTTTGATTGCATTCATATGATACTGTGAAACAAGATTGGAGTAACTGACGATTATAGGAATATAAACATATTTAAAATACATAAAAGTAGCAGATTGAGCTGGGTAGCAACATAGATCAACATCCCCACTTTCTGGCACTATTTTATAAACTGAGGGTTCAGCAACTAGGTCCCAAGCCTCAGATCTGGCCCACCAAGACACAAAAGCTTCTTAGCCTGCAGCTACAAACTTACAGGCAAATAAAATATACTGTACAAAAACAGGAGGGGTCTTGGCCTTAATGAGTTGCTGAAAGTTTACCAGTTTTGATCCTGTGTTTTTACCTACAAGTCATATTCCTTTAAAAATTGATGCTATCCAAGGCTGTAGGCCTTTAAATGTCAATAATATGTTCCATCAAGCCATTAATTTTAAAAAAACCATAGTTTTAGAACTATCCTTATTTTTAAGATTTTATGTAACAACGTATTAGTTGTATGCTTTTGTGGAGAGCAATACCTTAGTGGTAGCCTTGAAATCTTGCCATGCATTCTTATAAACAAGACCAGAAGGAATCATATCCTAAATTGCACTAATATGCTGAAATATCTAAATTAAATTCTGCAGGGAAAGACAAAGCATGGTAAAAATCATAACACACAATTATGCTCTAGAAAATTAAATGTGGAAACAGTGGAATCAATGGTCTTAAACTGGATTAGTTTAAACATAAACTAAACATTTAACCCAAACCCATAAATCCAGATGCGTTCAGTCCTCTATTTGCTTACATCTAATGGACAGAATCTTGCCAAACTAAATCCATAACTTTTGAACCTATTAAATATATAGTATCTTGAGATGGTTACCTTGAATCTCTGGAAAAAAATTGATGGCTTGATAGAACACATTATTGACATTTAAAGAGTTACAGCCTTAGCATCAATTTTTAAAGGAATATGACTTGTAGGAAGAAAACACAGAATTAAAATTCTCCCTCATTTCTGCAGGTGCACATTCCATCACAGCTAGAAAGATCTGGAAAGGGTAGACAAAGCTGCCTGTGACTTTGGCCTAATTTCAGTCTTTCTGCCTACTCATCCATTGGAAGAGATCAATCAAACCTCTCCATTAAAAGCTCTTTGTCTCAATTTGATGCCTACTGTTTATGGGTAGGAGTGGAGAGACAACATGTCAGAAAGGAAAAAAAAGGGTGTGACAAATAATGACACCAGTGTTGGCTGAAGGCCTATTGACTGCTTGTTTCAGACCATGTGGTCTTTGCCAGATTACTGCTGAAAGAAGACAAGAGAAGTTTGCCCACACATTCACTATTTAAGCTTATATATTTTAAGTCCCACTGAACTCAGTGGGATTTTAATGGAAGAGAACAGAAACCAATCTACACATGGATTAACTTTCTCAATCTAGTATCCTCCAGATGTGTTGGACCAACTCCCAGAACTTCCGTTCTAAATATTTGGAGGGCACAAAGTTGAGGAAAGCTATTGGAAGCTTTTTGTGTGCTTCAGTAAAGGGAGATAGTTGTTCATAACTGATGTATAATAATCCATGTATACATTTATTTCTATTCTGTTCTGCTGAAATGCATGGACATCAGTATATGCTAGAACTTTTATTGGCCCCAGCCCTTTCATGTCGTGATTACATTGTTGTGTAGACACCAATCATATTTGATTAAAGACAGGTGGTGACATTTTTTTAAGAGTTGAAAGCGATTTGTGACACGACAGATTTGGTATTAGGGCAAACCAGGAATTGAAAGAGAAAACATAAAATCTTGCTGGGTCTGTTTTACCTTTGGGGATTACTTTGCACATCCAAATCAGAGTAGTAGAATGAAAATGTAGGTGTGAGACTGTACTCACACCAGACATGGGATGCTGTGCTTTCTAATCCAGACCTGGTTGAAATCAGAAAGCCCTCAAGAATCTATGGGTCTCTGTAAATGAACATATGGGCGATATGGGGCGCTTTCTCCCACCCTGCCAAAAATGAGCACTGACCCATCATTCAAGGTCTTTATTTTTAATTATTTTATTCAGCATTGTTGTTTTTGGTAATTGCTCTTGTCTTTATTCCTGAATCTAAATAGAATTTGCACAGTACTTCTTGTGTGTTCAAAATAATGTCCAATAAAACTGTTCACTGTTATTATAGCAGATGGTTTCTGGATACTGGCGGCTTACCTAAAACTTGCTCCATCATCAATTTCAAACTATAAATTCAATATCAAACTATAGTCTCTTATGATACAATGGAGTATTGAAAAAAATGGAACTGTGCAAATGCAAAAGCTGTTTGTCTAAATTAGCACACATATCCCAACTTGAACGTCCTCCAGATTAAGGCACTTCAACTCTGCAGTGCCCTTTTGGTCTGGGGAATTCAGGGAGTTAAAGTCCACATAAGGGTTTAGTTTAGAAGGACCAAATTCCAGACCATAGATTTAGAAGGTAGAATTAGACCTAAGCATTCACAATTCGCTCATTGTCTCCCATAATGCATGTTTGTTCTGCCAGTTCATATACCTGAAAAAGCAAGATTTTCCTCTCCAATCCAGCATAATATTTCCAAGTTGTTTTGGTCCCATCAGTATTCTTAGATCAGGGATCTTCAAACTTGGTTTAAGAATTCTTCTTCAAATTCTGGGAGTTGAAGTCCACAAGTCTTACACTTGCCAAGTTTGAAAACCCTTGTCTTAGATAATAAAAAAGCAAGTGACTGCAGTGCAAGGCTTTGTTCAAAAGTGTACCTCAAATTTCCAAACCAGAGCTGAGGGCTTCCTGCTTCATGATACCATAATCTATTCTTGTTTCTCCTCTCCTTTCTTTTCTGGAAAGTTGAAGTTGAGACTCAGGTTTTTATTGGAGGCAAAAACATTGTGTTTTCTTCGTCATCTTATCACCACTATAAGCACTGAAGAGTGATAGTCACTGGCTGCAATCAATAGCTATTTCAGAGAGCTGCAGCAACGCTGGTAATTATCTGTCAATTCATTTTTCTCTCTCCTTTCTTAACAGGTTTGCCAATCATCAGAACTTTGGACATTTAGACATTGTTTTTTCAGGGTTGCATTGCTAAAAGACTACACAGGGTTGTTTATATCTCTGATAAAAAAAGTAAGCATTTTTAAACCTTCCAGTTACTCATCCTGTGAAATACAAATATGAGTTTAGATGACTGGAGCATATATTTGATTGTTGAGATCTCAGAACCACAAAAGTCTAGAATTCTTGTTTTCAAAATTTGCAGTAATATATGAATTTTGTTCTGCATAACATATAAAGCACTTTCTGATAGGTTATCCCATAGCACTTACTTGCTGAAAGCATGAATATATGCATTAGAAATTAAATGTCTGGCAGGATAAAATGTGCAAGATAAATTGGGGAGAAAATTGCTTAATTTGTAGGAATAATACTGGCTGCAATATCTATCAGTCCCTTCATTGGATTGGTTTGGCACAGAAATTTGTTTATTTAACTGCCAATGTACAGCCCTGAATTGTATAAAAAATATACAACGAATTGTTCATCTTGCACATACCAGAACCTTTGTTGCAATGGAACTTTGTCATGATGCAGTTACAATAACTTTCTTTTTACTAATCTTATTTATTCAGCTGCACCTATTCATACATCTAATGTATGGATTCCATATTTTCACCAATACCAAAAATGAATTGTTCACATAGATTTTTAATTACATCAATCTAGGTGCTGTTTGGAATTTGACTTTTTCCTTTAGATTTTCATATAGTAGCAGATAGCATCTGCTTTTCTCTCTTGATCTGAGAGATTAAAAAAAATTCCCAGGTCAAAGCTTCTTTTCTCATTTCTTTCTTTCCTACCTAAGCACTGATGATTGCAGAAGCATTACAGCTTGGCCAGATCATTAGCATTCCAATGAGATACATCCCTGCCTTTTTATGTGACAGTGCAAAGGAATCAGGTTGGTTTTCAGTGACCAGTACCTATTTGCAAGTGCAATTGGATGTAGATCTTTTTTTTTCTTCCCAAGAAGTCCTTCTGATCTGAAATGCAGAAATTAAAGAGCAACATCTAAGCAAAGATTTTGGGTGATGAGAGCTGAAATTAATTTGTGTGCGATATAGGAACCTTTGAATGACTGCTTATGGGCTAATGAGCAGCTAGTGATATTTTTTCCCTTGGGGCAGTGCTTCTAAACCTTGGCAACCTGAAGATGGATGGACTTCAACTCCCAGAATTCCCTAACCAGCATGGTGCTGGGAAATTCTGGGAGTTGAAGTCCACACATCTTCAAATTGCTGAAACACTGTTCTCAGGAGGAACAGGCATTTTGCAGCAGGAGAAGACTGTTTAGGGGGAAAACATAAGAGATGCTGAAAGTTATTAAGAATATGTAGCACTTCTGGCCTCTCTTTACTCTTTTTTTCTCTTAGGTATTAGTTTATATTAGTTTTTCTCATTCTGTTTTTAATATTTAATAAAGTTGTGCAAAAAAAGTTTCATCTGAACCCAGAGCTTATTATGAAACCAATCTTGAAGGCAAGTTCAAAGGAAGCAATCTGTACACCAAGTATAATTAGCAGGACACAGTGGTGGCTTTTTACCACAGTTGGATAGTAGTACCAAATCCTAGGGGCACCAATAGAAATGAATTATTTGCAGGAAAATTTGAATTTATTATTGTCCAAGTCATCTGGAGATTCGGAAAGGTGCATATGGGAGTTCATCCTCTAGTCTGGTCCACCGGTTTATCCAAGAACCCTTCCTGATTGTACACCTAATATAATAGTATTTCTGTCCTTCAGTAGAAAGTTTCTTTTTTGGCCCTTCTCTTTCATGCCTTGTATTTGTCAAATGTTTCACTCTGCCCACTGATAAGGAATAAAAGTGAACTGACTAATGACTGTGCTGTATACTGTATGCACAGTCTTTTATATGTAACTTTCAAAATAATAAAAACAAAACACACAATGGCTGTGTAGTGCTCTGTTGTTAAGTATGAACTTGCATGGTGGAAATGCTTATGCCTTGCATCCAATCCAGCTCCTCTGATACAGGTTTAATAGCATAGCACTTAGACTTATATACCGCTTTATAGTGCTTTACAGCCCTCTCTAAGTGGTTTACAGAGTCAGCATATTTTCCTCAGCAATCTGGGTCTTCATTTTACCAACCTCGAAAGGATGGGAGGCTGAGTCAATCTGGAGCCGGTCAGGATCGAACTCTTGGCATCTGTAGAATTAGCCTGCAATACTGCATTCTAACCACTGCGTCACCGTGGCTCTTAATAAACATGAAATGAAGTGATGCACTACTTCGGAAGCCAATGGCTGTTTTGGCATTTGAGAGATGTGCCTGGACTCACATTTTGAACAATTGAGTGGGGCCAGGACAAAGAGCTAGCCAGGGCTAGGTAAAAAATTAAACGTGCTTTAATATACAGGTGAAACTGGAAAAATTAGAATATCATGCAAAAGTTCATTTATTTCCGTAATGCAACTTAAAAGGTGAAACTAATATATGAGATAGACTCATTACATGCAAAACAAGATAGGTCAAGCTGTGATTTGTCATAATTGTGATGATGATGGCTTACAGCTCATGAAACCCCCAAATCCACAATCTCAGAAAATTAGAATATTACATGCAATCAATAAACAAGGATTGTACATAGAACAGTATCGGACCTCTGAAAAGTATAAGCATGCATATGTACTCAGTACTTGGTTTGGGCCTCTTGCAGCAATTACTGCCTCAATGCGACGTGGCATGGAAGCTATCAGCCAGTGGCACTGCTGAGGTGTTATGGAAAACCAGGATGCTTCAATAGCAGCCTTCAGCTCTTCTGCATTGTTCGGTCTCATGTCTCTCATCTTTCAATGCCCCATAGATTCTCTATGGGGTTCAGGTCAGGTGAGTTTGCTGGCCAATCAAGCACAGTAATCCCACGGTCATTGAACCAGATTTTGGTGCTTTTGGCAGTGTGGGCAGGTGCCAAGTCCTGCTGGAAAATGAAGTCAGCATCCCCATAAAGCTTGTCTGCGGAAGGAAGCATGAAGTGCTCCAAAATCTCCTGGTAGACGGCTGCGTTGACCCTGGACTTAATGAAGCACAGTGGACCAACACCAGCAGATGACATGGCTCCCCAAATCAACACAGACTGTGGAAACTTCACACTAGACTTCAAGCATCTGGCAGTGTGTACCTCTCCATTCTTCCTCCAGACTCTGGGTCCTTGGTTTCCAAATAAGATGCAAAAGTTGCTCTCATCAGAAGAGGACTTTGGACCACTGAGCAACAGACCAGGTCTGTTTTTCTTTAGCCCAGGTAAGATGCTTCTGACGTCATTTGAAGCCCATGTCCAGGATCCGTCTGTGTGTGGTGGCTCTTGATGCACTGACTCCAGCCTCAGTCCACTCCTTGTGAAAGTCCCCAACACTTCTGAATGGCCTTTTCCTGACAATCCTCTCCAGGCTGTGGTCATCCCTGCTGCTTGTGCACCTTTTTCTTCCACCTTTTTCCCTTCCACATAACTTTCTATTAATGTGCTTTGATACAGCACTTTGGGAACATCCAACTTCTTTTGCAATTACCTTTTGAGGCTTTCCCTCCTTATGGAGAATGCAATGATGGTTTTCTGCACAACTGTCAGGTCAGCAGTCTTTCCCATGATTGTGATTCCTACTGAACCAGACTGAGAGACCATTTAAAGGCTCAGGAACCCTTTGCAGGTGTTATGGCTTAATTAGCTGATTAGAGTGGGACACTTTGAGCCTAGAATATTGAACCTTTTCACAATATTCTAATTTTCTGAGATTGTGGATTTGGGGTTTTCACAATTATGACAAATCAAATCACCTATCATGTTTTGTATGTAATGAGTCTATCTCATATATTAGTTTCACCTTTTAAGTTGCATTATGGAAATAAATGAACTTTTGCACGATATTCTAATTTTTCGAGTTTCACCTGTACTGTATGTATTTGAACACAAGGAATATTATTACTTGCCATAGTTTTCCCTCTGTGCCACCAGTTAAGTTAGGGGGATAGTGGATTATGTATCTCTGATTAAACATCCTTCAGGATGATAGGGCGGCATAGAAATCTCATAAATAAATAAATAAATCTAAAGCAATTTTGGTGCTTTGTGATTACCATCCAAAATGGTAACTCTTCTAATTCTAAATGACCCCCAGGAAGTTCCAGAGCAATTGTATGCCTTGATTTCAGTAGGGCTTACTTATAGGTAAATTTGCTGAGTATGCTTGGGATTTGCAGTGTGAAACACTGTTTAAGGTCATCAAGTGAACAAAACCTATTGGGTCGCTTAGCCTGGCAATGTGATATTGTGAATTAATTTTTAATTTCCTGTAGCTGTGTGGCTTGTGGAACATTTGTACTACCCAGCCTAAATATTATGCGCACCATATGGTTATCCTGCTTTTTGTTTAGAAATAGCTACTTGGGGTGTATTTCAAGCAAGGCTATTTTGGCTTTGTTCACATGATACGGTTATCCATGATTTAGTCAACCACATTTTCTTGGTTTGCCACACCCTGAGTCATTAGCCGCCCATATGGCCTGCGTTTGCACAACATGCTAAGCTAAAATCCGTTGAGTAGTTTATTGTGTATTGTGCCAATAGAAATAGAAAACATTTGAGATTCTTTCAGCTTGCAGAATTGGAGGTTTCAGCTTCTTTACTTTCCAACCTGCCTAAAGGATTTTTTTTAAAAAGAAGTGCCATTTAGTAGAATGTAACTTGTGAGGGGATCATTTGTCCACAGTTATTGATGACTGGAAACCCCTTACGGATTTTTTTTACATAAAACAGGGGAAGAAAATGAATTTAGGATTTGTTTTTGGTGATTAAACAGACTGGAATTGAAGTTCGCACAACTTTATGGGGGAATTCTGGGACTTCAATTCCCAGAATTCCCCAGCTGGAAGAGAGTTATATTGTAACCATAGAGTAAGAAGTCAGTTTATAATTGTACGTGGCGGTGCCCAGGGGTAGGGCCTTCTCTGTGGGGTGCCCACCCTGTGGAATCACTCCCCGTGGACTTCGTTTGGCTCCGGATCTCCGCTCCTTCTGCCGCGACTTAAAGATTTGGCTATTTCAACAGGCTGGCCTGGACTGAACCAAGAAGGGGGGGTCTTTTAAAATTTTAATAGTTTTAACTGTTCTTGTTCTTAAATAGGCTTGTATTGTTTAATCCTTTTTAATTAATTTATTGTACTGTATTTTTATTCTGTGAGCCACCCTGAGTCCTTAGGGAGAGAGGGCAGCATACAAGTCTAATAAATAATAATAATAATAATAATAATAATAATAATAATAATAATACTTACTATATAACTTATACAGTAAAGATTGGAAACTACTACTTTGTATCCTTTTTCTTTTCTATTTTTCTTCTTTTTCTTCCCTTTTTTTTCACTTTCAGCTTTGATTTCTTTTGTTGCAATTTCTCCCTTTATATGAGTTTTTATCTTCTTTTTAAAATATCTAATAAAATTATGCAAAAAAATGAAGGGATCATTTGAACTGAGCCACTGAATGGAAAAATAATACAGACACACATAAAAACCAATGACATTAGGAAGATTGAAAGGAACAACCAGCTCCTTCAGGCATAAAAGATAGCAATTTAGATTAAATAGCTTCCTAGTTTGAAGTGACTGCAAGCAGGATTACTCACATGGCACAACCATTCCAGCTATAAAACATTGAATAGTAAAAAAACTGAAATACAGTTGTTCTTGGAGTAAGTTTAGTATTATTTGTCACATATTATTTGCTTTACCAGAAGGAAAGCATTCCCAAATGCTTAACAACATAATAGAAGTAGAAAGTGTATTGTTGCTATGAGTGCTAATGGATGTTGACAATGGTCAACTTTCCTACCCCATTAGATTGATGGAAGGAAGAAAAGGTGCTTCAACTGAGTTTCTAAAAATCCTACGATAAGACAGTGAATGATCACAGACTAAGAAAATGAAAAAAATCACATTCAGAGGCCCGATCACACTGAATTTTTGGCCAGAAAGAATCTTTCCCTGCCATGGTAACTTTATCCACTATCCAATCTGGATTCTTAAATGTATCAGCCTACCATTCCCATTTAGCTGTTTTGAGGCTTGTGATATGATTCTTCCCCAACCCCAAAAACTTTAACGTTAGACTGTCTACTGTTGACCTCACCCCATTCCTAAGAGGTCTGTAAGGGGCGTGCATAAGCGCACCAAGATGCCTATCGTCCCTGTCCTAATGTTCCTTTTTATTTGTATCCATTTCATGTATTCATAATCATGTTTATACTTATACCTGTTATTTAATACATACTTGACAAAATAAATATAAAATAAAATAAATGATTATCTTAAGCAATGCTGACACTGCATCCCAATTCATAGCAAAGAAAATGGGGAAGATTTGAAATGATGTAGTCAAACCTGCAAGCTGTTCCTGAGTACTGAGCACATGGAATCTTCTCTCCTAGGGGCTTGTTTGCAAGGCCAATAAGAGGTCAGTGGTGTTGATAACTATAGCATGCTTATTTCCTAAAGTAGCAAATAATATGGCTCTACAGTTTGGGGGCAATGGGGACAAAACATAAATCTTCCTCTTTGACAGTAGCTAGGGCCCAAGTCTCCTTAACTATTTATTTATTGCAACAACCACAGTATTGTTATTGCTTCAGTGAATATTCTAAGTATTACTCATTTTTCACTATAGAGTATGCGAACTCTATCAGTCTCATGAGTCTGCATGAATTTAATGTTACAGTACATCACTCTGAGTCTTCAGGCACTGTAGATTAATTAATTCATGGGTGTCAAACTTGTGACATCAGATCACGTGACGTATCATGACTTTCCCCATTCGCTAAATGGATGGGCGCGGCCAGCGCGTGACACATCCGGCCTGCGAGCTGCAAGTTGGTTCATTCCCACCCTTTATTTAACGGAGTGTGCAACCAGATAACCAGCTTATACGTCCATTTTTGTGTTGGATTCATTTCTTATCATTTTACAATAGTTTTATTCATTTTTGTGCTGTTAGAATAGAATTCTTTATTGGCCAAATGTGATTGGACACACAAGGAATTTGGCTTGGTACATATGCTCTCAGTGTACATAAAAGAAAAGATACATTCATCAAAAGTCAAGAATCATAAGGTACAACACTCAATAATAGTCATAGGGTACAATAAGCAATCAAATCACTAGGAAACAGTCAAAAATCATTAGCAATCATTACAGTCATACAAGCAACAAGGTTACAGTCATACAGCCATAGGTGGGAGGAGATGGGTGAAAGGAAGGATGGGAGGATTAATAGTAATAGTAATACAGACTTAGTAAATAGTTTGACTGTGTTGAGGGAATTATTTGTTTAGCAGAGTGATGGCGTTCAGGAAAAAACTGTCCTTGTGTCTAGTTGTTCTGGTGTGCAGTGCTCTATAGTGTCGTTTTGAGGGTAGGAATTGAAACATTTTATGTCCGGGATATGAGGGGTCTGTAAATATTTTCATAGCCCTTTTTTTGACTCGTGCAGTATACAGGTCCTCAATTGAAGGCAGGTTGATAGTAATTGTTTTTTCTGCAATCCTAATTACTCTCTGAAGTCTGTCTGTCTTGTTGGGTTGCAGAACCAAACTAGACAGTTACATAGGTGCAGATGACAGACTCAATAATTCCTCTGTAGAACTGCATCAGCAGCTGTTACATCATTGCTTTTATTTCAAATATTTATTAGATGTTAAAATCACAGGAACCCCACAGGAATGCTGTGTGCTCCTTCCTCATTGATGGGCCACCCAAAGGGAGAGTGTTGAATTGATCACAGCCAAAGCAAAATGGCAGCTCAAGGCTTCTTCTAATAGCAAGAAATGAGATCTCAGGATTAAAAACCATTCTCCTTCCTTAAACACAAGTGTCATAGATGACAGAAAATAGAGAGCCTACTTTTCTTCTGCCAAGTGAAGGTGCTGTAGGCTTCATCAGTGTAACTTCTTAAAGTGCAACTGTCCCTTTAAACAGGGACATATTTCATTTGTAAGCAAATTAAATCAAAAATGATTTTTCATCAGCAATCATTATGAGCTGACAAAACTGGTTATTGATACCGCTGTCGGGGTTCAATATTTCAAGATCACATAATCCTGGATATTTTTTCAAGGGGTAGCACTTACGAGCAGTCCTCCTCAACCTGCACGTTCTCCAGATGTTGAGCATTAATCTTTCATTTTAGTTTGCTAACTGGCATTGCTGAGAACTCCAATAATTGAAAAACACACAATAGAGTGAAGTTGGGCTGTCTAGTAGGAATTCATTTGGACATTTTCAAATAATTGGTTAGGAAATCAAGTTGCAAGTACAGGTATCCTTCCTCAACTTATGGCCATAATTGGGACCATATATTCTTTTGCTAAGCAAGGTGATTATTAAGTGAATTCCACCTGATTTTGCAACCTTGTTTTGTCATGGATGTTAAGTGAATCATTGCATTTGTTAAGTGACTCAGAACTTACTTGTTAAGTGCATATCAGAACAACAAGACACAAGGACAGTTTCCCCCAAAATGCCATCACTTGGCTGAACAACTAATTCACACAACAGGGGTGGGGGGGCGGATTGGTTGTGGGGGCTCGGCACTGGGGAGGGTGGGGATTCTATCCCCACGGCAATTGGGAACGGCAGGAGACGTAGAGGCAGAGGGCCATATCGTGTTTTGGGAGCGCCGCTATCTTAGAGCAGTGGCACACTCCGACCTGCTTGCCTCAGCCTGCTCCCCTGGGGATATGGGAAGTTCGGCCCCTGGGCTTAGGCTGGTCTATGTCAATGCCAGGTCCGCAAGGAACAAGGCTCCCCTCCTCTGTGAGATGATAGAGGAGGAGGAAGCGGACCTGGCTTGCATTACGGAGACGTGGTTGGGACCAGAGGGAGGTGGCCCCCTGGTCGAGTTGTGTCCCCCAGGTTTCTGAGTGCTGCACTGGCCACAAGCTCAGGGGAGGGGAGGGGGTGGCAGTTGTAATCAAGGAGGCCTTAGACCCGAAGGAGGTCATTGTCCAGCAGATAGATGGCTGTGAGCTTCTCATGAGGTTGGGTCCGGGTGGCCAGTTGTGTCTTTTGCTGGCATACCTCTCCCCCAGCTGCGTAGCACAGACCCTGCCCGGGCTGCTCGATGTCCTCTCGGGGGTGGCAGTGGAGTTCCCCAGGCTTCTGGTCCTGGAGGACTTCAACCTGCCATCCCTGGGAGGGGATTCGGGCTTAGCTTGGGAGTTCATGACCTCCATGATGGCCATGGACCTGACCCAGTTGATTCAGGGCCCGACTCATGAGGGGGGGAACATGCTGGATCTGTTTTTTGTCTCTGGGCAGTGGCATAGTGATCTGGGTGGGGGATCTCCAAGTATCCACCCCCTGTCATGGACCAATCACTAACTCCTTTGACTGGTCTTCTGTTATGCCACCCCTTGCTGCTGGGTTACGGAGCGACCAAATGGTTCTGCCCAAGGTGCCCTATGGATCCAGAGAGGTTCCGACAGGCCCTTGAGGTATTGCCAGCCTCCCATATTCACGACTCGGCCGAGGCCCTGGCGGACGCCTGGCAACAGGCGACCTCTGAGGCACTTGACCGAGTTGTCCCCTTGCGGCCCTTAACCCAGCGCAGATCCTGAGTGGCTCCCTGGTTTTCCATGGAGCTTCAGGAGATGAAGTGCAGGAGGAGGGGCCTACAGAGCAGGTGGAGGGCATCCCGGTCCGGGTCTGACTGATCCCAGTTAAGATCCATTTCCAGGACTTATCTGGCAGTGATGAGGGCGGCGAAGAAGGCTTACTTCTCCGCTCTCATCACGTCCGCAGATAATCGCCCAGCTGCCCTGTTCAGGGTCACTCGCTCCCTCCTTAATCAGAGGGAGGGAGGGGACCCTGCGCAGGGACGTGCCGAGTTTAGTCAACATCTGTTGGATAAGATCGCTTGGATCCGGGCCAGGCTGGACTCCGCCTGGCTAGAGTCGGAGACAGGTGGCGTCGAGTCTTGTTCATGTTATCTGGGAGGGGTTTGAGCCTGTATCCTTGGATACGGTGGACAGGACCATGTGGCAGCTGAGCACCACTATGTGTTTGTTGGACCCTTGTCCCTCCTGGCTGGTCTATGCCGCCCGGGAGGGTACAATTGGCTGGTTCCAGGCAGTTACCAATGCTTCTTTACGAGAAGGATCCTTTCCCACCGCCTTGAAGGAGGAGGTGGTGAGGCCCCTCCTCAAGAAGCCTGCCTTGGACCCAGCCAATTTAGACAACTTTCGTCCAGCCCAGAGCCTGGTGGCGCAGCAGATGCCGAGGTTCCTGGAGGAAGCTGAGTACCTGGACCCGTACCAATCGGGATTCAGGCCCGGTTACAGCACGGTGACGGCATTGGTTATGCTGATGGATGACCTCTGGAGGGCTCAGGACAGGGGTTGTTCCTCTGTCCTGGTCTTGTTAGACCTCTTGGCAGCTTTTGATACCATCGACCATGGTATCCTACTGCGCCGGCTCTGGAGGCTGGGAGTGGGGGGCACCATATTGCAGTGGTTCTCCTCCTACCTCTCAGGCCGGATGCAGTCAGTGTTGGCAGGGGGGAGCGGTTGGCCCCTAGGCCCATCACTTGTGGGGTGCCGCAGGGGTCGGTCCTTTCTCCCCTCCTGTTCAACTTCTACATGAAGCCGCTGGGTGAGATCATCCGTGGTTTTGGGGTGAGGTATCATCAATATGCTGATGATACCCAGCTTTTCATCTCCACCCCGGACCACCTCAGTGATGCCCTCTCCATGATGTCCCGTTGCCTGGAGGCAGTGTGGGGCTGGATGGGGAGGAACAGGCTCTGGCTCGTTACCTCTGGACTTGACTACTGCAATGCTCTCTATATGGGGCTGCCCTTGCATGTCATATGGAGACTTCAGCTGTTGCAGAATGCGGCTGCACGGGTGGTGATGGGAGTGTCCCGATTCTCCCATATTATACCCCTCCTGCACAACCTGCATTGGCTACCGGTTGCCCTCCATGTGAGATTCAAGGTGCTGGTAACAACCCATAAAGCCCTATATGGCTTGGGTCCGGGGTACTTGCAAGAACGTCTCCTACTGTCGACGAACACCAATCGCCCAGTGCGCTCCCACAGATGGGGCCTCCTGGGGGTACCATCAGCTAAACATTATAGGCTGGCGGCCCCTAGGGGGAGGGCCTTCTCTGTGGGAGCGCCCACCCTCTGGAACCAGTTACCCCTGGAATTGCTCCTGGCCCCTGATCTCCGCTCCTTCCGCCGTGACCTTAAAACATGGTTATTTTCACAATCCAGCCTGGACTGACAGGGGATCGGGGATTTAACTTGGAATGTTTATTTGGCTGTAATTTAATATTTTTTTAATTGTTTTAATTTTTGTATTGTTCGTTTTTATGTATGCCGCCCTGAGTCCTTCGGGAGAGAGGGAGGCGTATAAGTTCAAATAAACTAACTAAACTAACTAACTATGACCATCACTAAGTGTTGTATCTTATGATTCTTGATGAATATATTTTATTTTTTCTTTATGTACACTGAGAGCATATGCACCAAAGACAAATTCCTTGTGTGTCCAATCATACTTGGCCAATAAAGAATTCTATATCTATTCTATAATTGCTAAGTGAATATAGTTTTTCCCCTTTATTTTGCTGAAAAGTCAGAAGTCAGCTGGGAAGATTATATATTGGATAACAATCACATGATCCCGGCATATTATTATCTAGACCTGTATCAATCGGGCTTCAGGCCTGGACACAGCACGGAGACAGCATTGGTCGCACTGATGGATGATCTCTGGTGGGCTTGGGACAGGGTTTTTTCCTCTGTCCTGGTCCTTTTAGATCTCTCAGCGGCTTTCGATACCATCGACCATGGTATCCTTCTGCGGCAGCTTTGGGGGTTGGGAGTGGGGGGCACCGTTCTGCGGTGGTTCTCCTACCTTTCGGGCCGCTCACAGTCGGTGTTGGCAGGAGAGCAGAGATCGGCCCCGAGGCCCCTCACTTGTGGGGTGCTGCAGGGGTCGATTCTATCACCTCTCCTGTTTAATATCTACATGAAACCGCTGGGTGAGATCATCCGTGGCTTTGGGGTGAGGTATCACCAATATGCGGATGATACCCAGCTTTACATCTCCACCCCAAACCAAATCAGTGATGCTCTCTCCGTGATGTCCAGGTGCCTGGAGTCGGTGCAGGTCTGGATGGGGAGTAAAAGGCTCCGGCTCAACCCGGCCAAGACTGAGTGGCTGTTCTTACCGGCATCTCGGTTCTCAATGGATGTGCCATCTTTGGTGATGGGGGGAGAGGTGTTGCCCCCCGTGGATAGGGTGAGGAATCTGGGCGTCCTCCTGGATTCACAGCTCAGTTTAGAGGAGCAAGTGGGAGCTATGGCCAGGGGGGCTTTTGCCCAGGTTCGCCAGCTCTGCCCTTATCTGAGCCGAGATGCCCTTTGAACGGTCACTCATGCACTCGTCACTTCCAGAATCGACTACTGCAACGCTCTCTACATGGGGCTGCCCTTGCGGACCACCCGGAGGTTGCGGCTGGTGCAGAATGCGGCCACGCGGGCTGTGAAGGGGGTGTCCCGATACTCCCATGTTACACCCCTCCTGCGCGACTTGCACTGGTTGCTGGTTGCCTCCCGGGTTGCTTCAAGGTGCTAGTAACAACTTATAAAGCCCTAAATGGCTTGGGTCTAGGGTACTTGCGGGAATGCCTCCTGCCAGCATCACACTCCGATTGCCCCGTGTGCTCCCACAGGAGGGGCCTCCTTGGGATTCCGTCGGTTAGACATTGTCGGCTGGCGGTTCCCAGGGCTAGGGCCTTTTCTGTGGGAGCGCCCACCCTATGGAATCATCTCCCTATGGATCTCCATTTGGCCCCTGATCTCCGTTCCTTTCGCCAAGACCTGAAGACCTGGCTATTTCAGCAGGCCGATCTGGATTGACCCGGCGGTGGGTTATTTTTACTTATTTTTACTTGTTTTCATTTAATTTTAATTTTAATTGGTTTTAGACTTGCTGTTATTTAATTCACTTTTATTGTAATTTTGTACGGTTTTTAAATGTTCGCCTCCCTGAGTCCTTAGGGAGAAGGGCGACATACAAGTCTAAATAAATAAATAAATAATAATAATAAATAAATATTGCAGCTGTCATAAATATATGCCTATTGCCAAAAATACAAACTTTGAGCATGTGCACTAGGGATGCTATGATAGTGTGAGGACCAGTCATAAGTCATTTTTTAAGTGTTGTCAATAACTTTGAATGGTTGCTAAACAAATGGCTGCAAGCCAAGGATTACCTGTAATTATTAAATCTCCACTTTTTCATTTTTCCATGGTGTAGTGTGCTGTCTTTGGATTCACACTCCTGGAGTATGAAGCACTAGAACCACAGCTTTGTGGAGCATAGTTTTAATCTAACCCAGTTTTGAAAAGTACAGGTAGTCCTCAATTTATGATCACAATTGAGCTCAACATTTCTGTTGTTAAGTAAGACATTTGTTAAGTGAGTTTTGCCCCATTTTAGGAGCTTTCTTGCCCCAGTTGTTAAGTGAATCACTGCAGTTGATAGGTTAGTAGCTGGTTGTTAAGTGAACTTGTCTTTTCCATTAATTTTGCTTGACAGAAGGTTGCAAAAGGTCATAAGTAGGAACCAGTTGCCAAGCATCTGAATTTTGGTCACATTATCATGGGGAATGGTGCAAAGGTCATAACTGAAAAACGCTCATGTCACTTTTTTCAGTGCCATTGTAACTTTGAACAGTCACTAAATAAACTGTGATAAGTCGAGGACTACCTGTAGAGACCATGTTTTTTAAAAAATAATCTCTTTCCAAGTAATCGTCTACCTGTTTTTTTTCTCCCTTACCTTTGGCAGCAAAAGTATTTCTAAAATGGATTAAATTGTTAATAGCTGTTCTTATGCTTTTTTCTTTTCTTTTTAAAAGTGATGGTTAGATTAAATTCTTTAATTCATTTGCATTCCAATAAAGAGTTGCTGAACGTGATTACCCTCATGATAAAATGTCATGAAAAGGCTTCAAGTGTTATTTCAACACTCTTGCAGTTTATTAAGCTAATCTTCAGTTATTACATATTCAAGTAAGCCTGGACTGTACTTTTAGAGGGCATTTTCTGTCTATTGGTGATGCTAGAAAAAGATTTTTACTTACATGTCTTATCAAATAGTGCCATTTGTTTGACTTGGCACAGTCTTCTTGTTTCCTTCAGCTCTACATCAAGGAAAATGAAAGACTCTTGCACAAACCAGATTATCTGTAGTATCTTGTCACAAAATTTCATGTTACTTGTTAGATTTATATTCTACAGCAGAGTTCTCCAAACTTGGCAACTTTAAGATTTGTGGACTTCAACTCCCAGCTTTGCTGGCTGAGGAATTCTGAGTGTTGAAGTCCACAAGTCTTAAAGTTGCCAAGTTTGGGGACCTGTTCTACAGTCTATGGGGATATATATATCAGTTCTTTGTCACAAGTTTCCTTTCACTAACAATCCTTCAAGAACTTGAGAGAGGATCAAATCAGCTTCTGTGTCTGAGGTTGGACTTGAATCTCCCTCGAAGTTATGGTCTGCAAGAATGTCCTTGAGAGGTAGGAGAAATAGCCACAGATTATGCAATGGTCAGATAAGAGACAGTTTAGGTGGCAGGCAAGAAACCAAGAATTAAATATAAAATCCACGGTTGAAAAGATAAGAGAAAGCCGAGACTGCTAGATTTCAAATTGTATTTTTCAGTCTGGTGTTTGGTATGGATAAAAGAATGGCTGTTGCTAAGATATAAGAGACTGTTACAATTAGAGGAGCACAACCTGAGTTTTGGGTGGTATAGTTTTTTATGGTATGATAAAGGTAATGTATATTTTTTAAAAAATCATTATGTTAGGCATGTCTTATTGAAAATAGAGAGAGAAAATATAGTATGCTAGCAATGGTTTGTATTGAGAGCTAAGGGCGTCTCTAAGAAATGATTCAAGGAAAATTCACTGATTTCTTAGAACCACAAATTGGGAGGGATCATTCAGTGTACTGAATCCAATCTCAAGTTTAGTGCAAGAGCTCAAATGAAAGCATCCCAATTCCTAATTTCCTCTCAAAGACATCCAGAAGAGAACCTGCTGCATTTTAATGCTGTTACTCTATTTTTACTGTTTTTAATTTTTTTCTAACATTTAGTTTGACTACCTGGTTTTGTATAATCCTGTCCCTGCTGGTTCTTTTTCCAAATCTGTCTTCTATGGAACATTGAATTTTGTTCTCTTTTTTGCACACCCGAGAACACATAGCTGAATATGTTTCCTTAGTAGATGCTCAGACCATCTTTATATTTTGGTATCTGCTCTTTCAGTCATGCTTCAGTTGAGCCATTTTTCAAAAAGTGTATTATTTATTTCAAATTAACATTTCATGTGACCTTTGGTGAATGCATATTGCAAGAAATGTAGACTTCCACATTTGAGACACAGCTTGTCAACAGTCTTCTATCAGATTTCTAGAATACAAGAATACAATTAGAGCAGTTCTACTTCAGAGAGCATGATCTTACCTGGAATAATAGCTGCAAGGCTTTTCCATCGACAAGCATCTTGTTTATGAATTATTTCATCTTTGCTGTATTTCCTTTGGAATATATTAAACACACTGTTATTTATAATTGCCATGTTCTAATTCAATCCAGATGTGGTGTTGTAAATTGTATCATGCGCATCTGCTTCTTTTGTCATTGAAGCTTGAAGTTCTTCATCATTTTTGCTCATAAACATATGATAATAAAACAGATCCCCTTTTAAACTGGTGAATTTATAAGTGTAAATACTTGTGTTCACACACATACAAATACATTCAAAAATGTGCAAAAGTGTGGCAACAAATACAAAATAAAAATTAGCTCTATTGTGATATTAGCTTTATTTTCTTTATTTTCTGCAATCTATCCCTAAATCTGTGACAATAGCACTACACATATCCCCTAAACAGTCTATGTAACCCCTAAACATCAGTAAACTATTTTTTTTAAATGGAAGAAGGGGAAGATTCTAAAATTCATGGGAAATAATCATATTAGCTTATCTGGTTTTAAAATTTAATATTAAAGAAACATAAACAACTTCCCTTGTTCTTCACCCAATTTTCCTTCATCCAAAAATGGTTATGTCTGCTTGAAATAAAAGAGGGACCCAGAATTAATGAAAGGAGACAAGGATCTTAGAGCACAGAAGGGAACATATTTCATTAGACCATCCATTTTTCACTTCTGTGAAAAAGTACCAGAGCTTTGTCACTTTAAATTCACATCCTCTTATCTTTCCTGAACAAATGCTGTTATGGAAAGTCAGAAAGCATCCAGGAAGAAGTTGATGGCAAATCACTTCCGTACAGTCATCAAAGAAGGAAGAAGGGAAGTTATAGAGTTGCATAAAAATGAGTGTCTTGGTTGAAGAGAAGGAATGAGAAGCTGCTCAAATAGTTCATTTTATACTTGTAGAAATATAAGATGACTATACTGAATAATATGAGAGTGGAAAATATTTTGACATCTGCAGAGCCACCATAAATTTTCTACAAATAGAGTTACAGAATTGGGTTGGTGTGGTACTGTAAGCAGCTGACAGTTGAATAGCAATTATTGCAGTTGGAAATGATCTTTTGCCCATTTTGGTTATGGACACTAACTTTGTGCTGTATTTTGAAAGGAAAATAAATCCATGGTCGATATTCAATGTGACTTGGATAAGTCAATAATTTGTCAAAATAACAAACTGACTTCATAAATAACAAGGGGTTGCTACAAAGAAGAGGGAGTCAAATTATTCTCCAAAGCACCTGAGGGCAGCACAAAAGCAATGGATGAAAACTAATCAAGGAGAGAAGCAACCTAGAACTAAGAAAACATTTCCTGACAGAACAATTAATCAGTGGAACAACTTGCCTCCAGGAGTTGTGAAGGCTCCAACACTGGAAGTTTTTAAGAAGAGATTGGACAACCATTTGTCTGAAATGGTATAGGGTTTCCTGCCTAAGCAGGGGTTGGACTAGAAGACCTCCAAAGTCTCTTCCAACTCCTGTTCTGTTCTGTTCTATTCTATTCTATTCTATTCTATTCTATTCTATTCTATTCTATTCTATTCTATTCTATTCTTTCCTATTCTATTCTTTCCTATTCCTATTCAATACTGATATAAAATCATAAAGTGGGATAAAAATAAATAAATTGGTATAAATAAATATGACTAGAAGGCTATTGTATCACACTTACTAAGCTCCTGTTCCTGGCACACATTAGCCCTGAATCCACTCATATTGCAGCTCAGTGTATGTGAAAATGGTAAAAAAAAAAAGAAACAGGAATGTGATTGCAGATGAGAAAAAGTAATATGGGAGATTGGAAAGAAAACAAAAAAATAGGTTTTAGACATCAGCATATTCTTATATATTCTCACTTGGTCTTCCAAGAAACAGCAGGTAGCTTCTCTGACGTCAGTACTGTATTCAGTTTTTGAACTAACCTCCACAGAGAATCACACAAGCTCCCAAGTCTATTCTGTGTTCAAGGCTAGAATCAGCCCTGTTATTCTCTCAGACCTTTTCACTTCTTGCTACCATGTGAGTTTTTATTTGTCCTGTCCACCACTGTTTACTGCCTGCTGTTTGTTGCTATTTTAAAATGGGCCTCTTCTCTGGTGCATTCACTTTCCAGCTATTTTTGTTTGTAGGTGTATAGGTAAATAGATGATTTATTTATTTAAGCTGCCCACTTGTCATGTGACTTTGGGTGGTTAGCAGAGGGTTTAAAAAGAGGGCTCCTTGGTGGCCTCGGAACTTGGTTGTTTTCTTGCAGGCGGTTCGTTACCCAAACTGCGTTATATCATTAGTGCCAGTGCTGAATCGAGCTCAGAGAGCACCAAGAACTCCTTATTTCAACCCTGAGCTACAAATATTCTTTAGAGCAGGTGTCTCCAACCTTGGCAACTTTAAGCCTGGAGGACTTCAACTTTGTTTTGCTGGCTGGGGAATTCTGGGAGTTGAAGTCTGCCAAGGAACCCTGCTTTAGAGAATTAAAAAAAAATCAAACGGAAAAACAACCAAAATCCTTAAGCCACATTATGCTGCTGTTTTCAAATTTGGATTCACCCACAATATTAATTTCTCATGTGATTTAGGATCAAATTGTACCTGCTTGCCAATTCATAATCAGATATGTCTGACAGCTTACAAAGTTCAAATAAAAATCCCCTTTTAATATATACTTGGATCTTCAACCTGCCAAGAATACAGAGGAATATATGCTTGCTCTAGTAGGGCAAAGGGGGAGGGAGGATTTCATAAACATTTCATTTTAAAAATATTAAAATGAAGGCCCAATGATATTGTTAAAAATCTGATAGATCAAAGCTAACTTCAGGATAAAGGCAACCTCTGTTTTGGTCAAGGATATTCAAGGGGTTTAGCTTGCCATAAAAATATTCTTATTAAAGTATTTATTTGTGTAAAGAATCTAAGAGGGATTATCATAGGAATCATCAAAATATACACTAATCTTCATGTAATCTTCATTTTAATTGCATCATCCTTGCTCCAAAGACTTATAGTAATTGAAGTTTTAGTCATTAAATTGTATCTAATGAAATTGCATCTAGGCCATTAAACACTTTTAATTCTAAGTATTATGGTATATTTCAATTAAAATATAAACCCAAGGTTTTTTTTTAAACAGAGTCAGCACAAAATGGATACTGTGAATTCCAAAGACAGAAAATTAAACTTTTTTCCAATTAAAAGTATAACCGGAGGGTATAAACAGAGTATAAACTATATTGCTATAAAATTTTAAATAGTTTTGCTAATGACAGTAGATTATTATCCAAAATAAAGTAGCCATGATATCATCAGCATATAAAAACGTATATTCAGTATCAAGTGCCTACATGCCCCTAAATATCTGAAGATTCGCTATAGGAAATCCACAGTTAACAACTGTAATTGTAAGTGACATACTTGTAAATCAAAAACATCATGTCACCGTGCCAACTTATGATGGCACATCCAGCAGTTCCAGTTGTGATCATTAAATGAATCACACAGCATTATATATGACTTGGGACTGTGACTTGGGACCACCCAGGCAGGGGTGGGATTCTACCAGTTCACACCTATTCGCTAGAACCGCTTGTTAACATTCTAAGCAGTTTGGAGAACCGGTTGTTAGAAGAAATTACTGGCCTAATCCTGTAAGGAAGGCAGGAAGGAAACATTCTGGTGTTGCTTACGGAAACTGCCTCTACATTAACCCTTATTACATTCTTGGCAGGACTAGACTTCCTGCCTCAGGAATTTCTCTGCAGTTTTTCCCCCCTTCTTTGTTGGTACTTTGCTTGTGTGGAGTGACCATTCAAAGTTACAATGGCACTGAAAAAAGTGACTTATGACTGTTTTTCATGTTTATGACTGCTGCAGCATCCCCACAGTCATGAGAGGCCAGGCGAGGAGATGCGTGCCTCAATGTGAGTGATATTGAGTTGGCCACACCCAGCCAATAACATGACCACCAAGCCATGTCCACCCAGTCACATGACCACCAAGCCACGCCCACCACCTAAGCCACAGCCACAGAATTGGTTGTTAAAAAATTTGAATCCCACCCCTGCACCCAGGGGCTACTCCACTGCCTGTCAGAAGTCAGCAGCAAAGGTTCAAATGCCAATCATGCAGCTGTGGGATGCTGTGAACATTGCAATTGTGTAGGAGTTGCCAAGCATCTGACTCATGATCATATGACTGCAGGGCTGCTGCCAAAGCTGCAAGACTCACTTGGTGGTGTTATAACCTCGAATGGTCACTGAATGAGTGGTTGCTGAGTGTTGTGGTTTGCCGGCAGCCAGTGCAGACTGCAGTGGAATCAGACAGTGACCAGTCACCATCAGAACGGGGACCAGTCAGGGAGTCTGGAGAGGATTCGGACGAAGGACCTGCATCCGATGCAGGGATGAGGCCAGGACCATCTGGGAGTGGGGTGCTGCCTTCAGAGCCTTCGGAGTCTGGCAGCAGCATGGCAGAGGACTCAGGGGAGCCCGTTCGCAGTGCGCATGTGTGCAGAGCTGCTAGAAGGCAAGAGCAGCTGAAACAAAAGGGGCAACTCGGGAGTAAGGATGGTAGATGATTGCCCCTCCCATAAGGTATAAAAGTCCAGCCAAGATGACGAAACCTTTGCAGGAAGCAAGGTAGTTCGATTGGTTCAGAGTCATCCTTGAAGCTCTTTGTACTTCGGTTGGTTTTTTTTGTACTTCGGTTTTTGGCAGCATTTCACAGAACTGAAAGGTGTGTGCTTATCTTGGGGGACTGTTTGAGATTAATTCCGGCTGAGAATGAAAACAATTCCTGGCATTGCAATAAAATGTCTTGTTTTTAAAATAAGTTTGTGCATGATTACGGTTTAGGAAGCCTGGGTCAGAACACTGAGTGAGGACTACCTGTAAAAGAAGAACTCAAAGCAGTGGTGGGATTCAAAAAAGTTTACTACTGGTTCTGTGGGCGTGGCTTGGTGGGCATGGCTTGGTGGGCATGGCAGGGGAAGGATACTGCAAAATCTCCATTCCCTCCCCACCCCCCTAACCTACTTTCCAGCTCCGTTCTCCTGTGCAGGGCAAAAGAGAGACCCAGCTGATCAGCTGGGACTGGAAGCAGAGAATAGATGGGGTGGGGCCAGTCAGATGGTATTTGCCAGTTCTCTGAACTACTCAAAATTTCCACTACTGGTTCTCCAGAACTGCTCAGAACCTGCTGAATACCACCTCTGACTCAAAGGGTTAAGAAGCTAGTCAAAATTGTTAAGGAGACAAGGGCATTATTAATGGGAATCACAATAGCAATAGCACTTAGATTTAATTATCACTTCATAGTGCTTTACAGCCCTCTCTAAGTCCCCAGCAATCTGGGTCCTCATTTTACTGACCTTGGAAGGCTGGTGTCATGGTTCCGAGTAATGCTCCCAACCAATTCAAGACTCTGAGACTTTAGCTTCCTCAAAAATCCTGTTTATTGGGTACATCATATCGGTGTTGTTAGAGGTAAAACTAATACTGAATAATTCCCACTTTTTTGGTATAGTTAAAGAATAGATATTGTTCAGCCCCCTTTGTTACAATAGAATAAATGGAATAGATTGGAATAGCAGAGTTGGAAGGGACCTTGGAGGTCTTCTAGTCCAACCCCTTGCTTAGGCAGGAAACCCTACACCACTTCAATCAAATGGTTATCCAATCTCTTAAAAACTTCCAGTGTTGGAGCATTCACAACCTCTGGTTAGGCAACCAAGCAGGCAATGAACTTCTCAGCATTCCCTCCTGCCATTACTACGGCACACTGAATTGACCTTGGTTCTCAGGAGCCTTAGTGTTGTTATGTCTGGCACATTTGATGAAAACATTCTATATTCCACAAGTCCTCCTCCTCCCCATAAGTATAGCAACTAAGAAACAAAGCAAGAAAATATGGCTTTAGTCATTTCAAGAGTTGACAGCTGGAAGGCTGAGTCAACCTTGAGCCAGTCATGATCGAACTCCTAGCAATGAGCAGAGTTAGCCTGCAATACTGCATTCTAACCACTTGGGCCACCATGGCCCCTTGATGGATGGCGTAAGAAATTCTTTTGTAATCATTCCAGCCATAATATGAAACAATAATCTAGTAAACGAAAAATGATGGAAACCCTTATCTTTTTAGGATAGATTCAATCAATTTAAACTGAACTGTATCAAAGGCCTTTCCAGCATTCAACACCATTCAGCTAATTTCACAGTATCAGTGGTAATATTCAAAATAGTAGTTGCTATTGTCAGAGGTTTGTCTACTTTTTATACATTCGGTCCTGGATAGACTTGGATAGATGAATGATGCTATTATTTTCTGTAATTCCTGGCTATAATACAGGCCTATGAAACTTCCGTGCTATTCAAATGGAAATCTGTCTGGTCCAGAGCCTTTCTTCATTTCATAGTTGGAAGTGTTTCTGCAATTTCTCATGTTGGTGGCTGAAATAGCTGATTTTTAAGTTCCTGAAAGATCACTTACATTTCAATATTTCTTGAGAAATTAATAATTTGCTGTGCAGTTAGAGATATACATAATTTATATAACTCTGTATAAAAATATAAAATTGATCATTAATAGATTCTGTTTTAGTTTGTAAGTGACCAATACTGCCAGAATTCTAGATATAAAATGTTGTTTTCGTTTCAACCCATAAGCTTATAAAATTTCCAGTTTTCTCTCCTTATTCCCAGGAGTTCAGATTAATGCATCTCAAGGAATATTCAAATTGTTATGAATTTGGTAGACCCAATTTAACCTTAGCTGCTATAAATACTTGATATGATTCATCTGTGGGGTTTCTGGTATATAACAAAATGAATCTATTTTTTTTCCAGATGAATAAAATTAGCAGCTCTGAGCTTCTTCTTTTTTTTCTGAGACAAAAGTGATAATAGATCTGTAAGTGGATGCTTTAATTATGTCCTGGGAGATTAACATATTGGTAGCATCTCAATTTATTTTTAAGAAAGAGCAAATTTCCTTCTTAATATTTGCTACCACAGAAGACAATTTGGCGAAAAGCAGAGCCAATGACTATGGCAAAGAGCAAAGAGGTGATGAGTAGACCAGCTATTTGAACCTCTCCAGATAAAGAGAGGAAATTACCTACTTTTTCTTCTTCTTGTGCCATATCATCGGATGTTGGCAATCATGTTGGCTGTCTATTTTTATCAACAGCTGCATGAAAAGTGCTGCTGAGTTTTGTCCAAACCAGTCCCTTAGATTTTTTAAAAATTACATTTATATACCGCCCTTCTCCGAAGACTCAGGGCGGCTTACAATTTTTGGGATACAACCCAGTGTGCTCAGCAATAGCCTTCATTCCATTGTATATGCCTGCTTATTACTAAGCGGCATTTTTTACAAAGTCAGCTTATTGCCCCCAACAATCTTGGGTCCTCAATTTACCTACCCCGAGAGGATGGAAGGCTGAGTCAACATTGAGCCTGGTGGGATTCGAGCCTACAGTAATTGTAGGCAGCTGGAACTTAAATGCAGGCATTTAACAGCCTGAGCCACCAAGGCCCTTCAATTTTGAAGCCATGATGTTCTTCTTCTGCCTGGACCTCCCCCTAAGAGAAATTACCTACAAGTCCTCTAAACAGTTGTTCCTCACAAGGAGACTGCAAGACAGTGTGTCAACCCTGAAGCTGACCTGACAGAGGCCATTTTGAGGCTTCAGTGTTCCCACACTGGAGCTGAGGGTTAGAGAGGGGGAATCAGAGATAGTGGGGGTTTGTAGTCAAAACAAAATACTTTCTCCTGGGAACCAAGGACAGATGGCCAGAGAGAGGAGGAGCGATGTCGCCTGACAACCGGACGGGTCCTTGGTTGGACCATGTGACTGATTGTTTGGGAAAAGGGAGAAACTTACTTTTAATAAGGTGAAACTGGTGGGAATATTCAGAGTCTGTTTTCACCAGCTTATGCCAATATGATATGTCCAATAAACCAATTCTTTGAAAAACCTACTTGCCTTGGAGTTCAGTTTGTTATGGATGTATTACTTGGAACTCTGACCCAGTGGTTTTCAGTGGGTTTTGTGGACAGGGATCGATGAGAGAATAACCATCTTGCTCAAATCACAGTTGGGGTCTTTAAAAGAACACTAAGTGGATTAAATTAATTAATTTTTAGCTGTTGGAAACCTTTGGATAACAAGTCTTACAAACACTGGGGAGAGTCTACCTTCAAGCTTTAATGAAAGAACATAAACCAGCTCTTTGGCAGCAACAGACCATCAGCAATTCTAGAGCCGATGGGGTTGATGAGGCCTGGAGGTGTTGGAGGCATTTGACAGTGTGTCTTTCTGGCAGTGGCAACAGCAGATCTTGCCTGGTAGCAACAACATTTGACAGCAGTCAATTTATTGAGGTTTTTTTTTTTGAGAAACACCAGTGCACAAGGCTGCTTGATGGACTATATGTGGCCCATGGGCCATAAATTGTCTAGGCCTGGTTTACAGAATTGCTAATAGGTTACTATGGATTGTCAGAAGAATGTTCCAACTCGAGCAGGGGTTGTGCAAAAATAAATAAAAATGAGATCCAGACAGCCGTGAGGAAAGAAGAAATATTTATTCCTAAAAGCAAACAGTTTGCCTTTAGGGGAAGCTGCAGAAAAATGGGGTACAGCAACTGATTTTTATGTGGGGGGGCTTGTCCGGGGTGTAGAAATGTCTATGTGCTGATTCTAGGGTGACACTTGAGGTGTGTGTGTGTGTTAGGTATGTCTATGATGTTTATTCTTGTGATCATGTAATTCTGCAGGGAGACCTAATTTACTTAACTCTATTTCTGTTTGCAGATCTTATCCTTTGATATGTGGATTAGGTTTGGGTAACTTATTTGGAGGTTTGAGGAAATTTGAGTAAAGATTTTCTTCTCCCATTTGCTATTTTTACTTGATTAATTTAGTTTCAGCTTGACTGTCAATTATCTAATGGAACAAAGTTTCTCAGACCATTGTGGATTTTGTTAATGTTTTAAGGAAAGATGGAAACATTATAAAGTCTAAAATATATTTTGATATAAAATTTCTCACAAGGTTTTGCTCTGTTTATATTCTATATATTGCTATAGGTTGCTAGCACCTAATAATTTTTAGTGTCTAATCATATGCTGAGGGATGGCCCCACACAATGGATTTATGTAGATGTTAAGTAAGAGTAAGGAGATTTGAACCCTGACAACTTCCACAAAGCAATGGCCTAAAGGTAGATCTTTCCTTCATTGAATGGAAAGGAATCAAGGCAACCACTGCAACTCCATGGCCTCTACTCCTAACCCCCTGAGCCAGTCCAGAAGGATATCAAGATTGATGGAGTGAAAGGTCACTGAGAGTTTGGGATAACCAGGCCATACTCATCCCTTCTAAAGCCATCCTTAAGCAAGATCAATGTTGCCTCAATGCCTGAAATCACTCATGCCTGAAATTCAACTGGAAGAAATCTGGATAATTTACTTCCTCCACAGTTCAATAATTTTCTCTATGGTGTTCCCCAAAAGGTTGGAGACTAGTAGAGATCTAGCTAACATTTTTAGATTCAGCGATGACTCCTTGAATAAAGACAGATTATTGCAAGAAGAGCTACCCCTTCACTTAAGAAAAAAATGATTACCACTTGGGCTCAATTGCATGTTGTCTACTGAGAAACTTTAACCAACATGGATCCAATAAAGTGATGGCTGTGCTCATAGCCTGAGGAGATCATGTCCATTTGCTTAAGGCTAACATGCTCAAATTCCTACCAGATAATCAAGATAGACGAGGCCCCAATCAACTCAGCAGAATCTACACAACCAGAGACTAGCTTAGAGCAGATCAAAGCAATTTTATCTGTCAGATGCTTCAAACAATCCTCCCAATAACCTTTCAGATATTCTTCCACTCCTTCCCTCCTATAAGAAGGACTGGTCAACTCAAGCAAGGCCAATGAACAGAAATCTGTAGATGCAATAATAGAAAAAGTAGTGAATGTGCTGTCTATGTTTGTTAGGACTCCCTCCTGTTGTGGGAAAAACAGGAGGAAGGAACATTTTGTACACATAGCCTTAAGTTGTATGAAATAAAGGCAGTGTATCCATCAAGCAAGCAAGCAAGCAAGCAAGCAAGCAAGCAAAACATCTGAAAATAAACTGACTGGAACAATTTTGTGTTTTGGCTCAAGATGAAATCTACAACTAAAACAGGCAGTGGCCCCTCACCTGCAGAAGAGAAAATTGCTTTCCTGAAGAAACACCCTTACTGTTCTTAGATGGTAACCAGTCTGGAGAAGGTGAAATGTCCTCTGGAGCAGATAAGGACACAAGGATAATCTTTGAGTCCATTTACATGCTTTGGCATTTCTTGCTTGCTGTCTTAGAAGGCTCAGATTCCTAGCCTGCACTTGACTGACTTCTTTACATTTCAAAATAAGGCAAGAAATAAGTTTGGAATTGGGCAGTTCCTGAATAGACCAGACTAGCCTAGCCTAGCATAAAATACAGCTATTATGTCATCCAACACAGGGTCGCCAACCTCAGGAACCACCAAACTTATAATTTTAAATCTCGCAGACCACTAATATGAATTTTGACTGACAGTGGCTTGCTGACTGCAGAAAGCAGCAGAGACCCTGGGAAAATCCCCCAAAAAGCCTGCAGGAAAATTCCCCACCTGGTTTTCCTACCAATCAATCATTCTTTATTTGGGATTGCAGGATACCGTCTCCAGCTCCCTTCTCAGAGGGAGAGAAAGAGAGAGAGACTTTTGGCTTCATGCAAGGAAAGCAGCAGAAGCAGCAGAAATCTTTTCTCTCCCCCAAACTCCTCCAGAAATGAGTCTTTGCCAGCACAGCCTCTTGGACCAGGATGCCTTGCAAGGTCCCAAAGACTAATTTCTGGTGGAGTTTGGAGGAGACAAAGAAAGACTTTTGCTGCTTTCCTTGCATGCAGCCAAAAGCAGCAGAAGAAGAAAGACGCGGAAAGAAGCAGCCCAGTGTCCAGGCCAGGTGTGTGATGTGCATGGGGCAAGTCCCTTTGCCCTTTCTCCCCTCCCCTTACTACCTCGTGTTGTTTGCGATGCAAGCCTTGTGTTCCCATGGGCCATGTGGGTGACGCAGCCTTGTGTTCCTGCACAGCCTGGATTAATTGCTTTGGGGGGGTGCTTTGGGGGTGACATTTCTCTACAGACCACCAAAATTTTCTCGCGGACCACCAGTGCTCCCAGGCCCATTGGTTGGCGATCACTGATCCAACACCTATCCATGTTTCCCCAAAATAAGACCCTGTTTTATATATTTTTTGCTACCAAAAAGGCATCAGGTCTTATTTTTGGAGGGATGAATGTTGTCCACTGACTCATCTCACTTGTGTGCATGGCCCCTGGCCTTCTTTTCATTGTCAGAGGCCTTCAGGAACTTCTTTGGCTTTAGATCCAGGCCTCACACACCTCAGCCCATTTCTTCTGCAGCCAGTAAGGCTTTCCTGAAGGCCTCTGTAGCCGATAACAGAGCTCCATATTTTGTGTGTGTGTTTTGTGTGATTCTACCAGAAATTCCCCAGGGCTGCAGATTACATTGAGAAGTTTGAAAACATCCCATGGAAGGCAAAGATACATATCACACTGTTGTGAAGAAAACTCCATAGATGTGTCTATGGAGGTTCCAGGAATTGAGTTTAACCCAGAAATATTCCCTTTTAAAAGTCCCAACAGTTCTTTATCATGAAGTTTGGCATAGCTGGCTACAGATTTGGGAATAGGCAACTTAACTCAGCTTGATTTCTTTCATGTTAAAACAATTACTACCAACCTGCCTTCCATCAAGGACCTGTATACTGCATGAGTCAAAAAGAGGGCTGTGGAAATATTTACAGACCCCTCACATCCTGGACATAAAGTGTTTCAACTCCTACCCTCAAAACGACACTATAGTGCACTGCACACCAGAACAACTAGACACAAGGACAGTTTTTTCTCAAACGCCATCACTCTGCAAAACAAATAATTCTCTCAACACTGTCCAACTATTTACAAAGTCTGTACTACTATTAATCTTCTCATCACTCCTTATCACCCATTCCCTCCACTTGTGACTGTATGACTGTAACTTTGTCACTTGTATCCTTAGGATTTATACTGACTGATTCCTAGTATGATTTGATTGCTTATTGTGCCCTATGACTATTATTAAGTGTTGTACCTTCTGATTCTTGACTCTTGACAAATGTATCTTTTCTTTTATGTACACTGAAAGCATATGTACCAAGCCAAAATCCTTGTGTGTGCAATCACACTTGGCCAGTAAAGAATTCTAGTAGGTAGATGAGAAAATGATTGAAATAAGAGATGATTACAATATTATTCCTTCATACTTTGAAAAGAATTTCCCAAATTATTCCAAAGTAGACATGGAGTATGGGCTTGTACTGGTTTGGTGACATTGGATCCTGCAGCCTTCCGCAAGCTTCAGTTGTTGGGATTGGAAATTCCAAATCCAGCCCCAAATGACTAGATAAATACAGGCAGTCCTCAAATTATGACTGCTAATGCTGCCTGGAATTTCTATTACAAGTCACAATGATCCTATGTTGAGGCACCCATGTGGCCAACCCAAGTTTTTGACCTTTTTTTTTAACCTAAAGCAAACATGGCATTTAGTGAGAAAATGCATTCTTATGCCTTTGGGTGTGTTTTGTTGTAAACTGTAGTTTGGATGGTCACACACACACATGGTCACAGGACTCTTTTTCAGAGACTTGGCAACTGAGTTGTAAAGGTGAGCCAGTTGCCAAGTACTTGTGGCCATGGCTCTGTGTGTGTGTGTGTGTGTGTGCATGTGTGTCCGCCAGTGGTGGGATTCAAATTTTTTTACTACCGGTTCTTTGGGCATGGCTTGGTGGGTGTGGCTTGGTGGGCGTGGCTTGGTGGGCATGGCAGGGGAAGGATGCTGTAAAATCCCCATTCTCTCCCCACCCCACTAACCTGCTTTCCAGCTCCGTTCTCCTGTGCAGGGCAACAAAAGAAGCTCCAGCTGATCAACTGGGACTTGAGAGGCAGAGAGTAGATTGGGGTGGGGCCAGTCAGAGGTGGTATTCCGAACTACTCAAAATTTCCGCTACCGGTTCTCCGAACTACTCAAAATTTCCGCTACCGGTTCTGCAACTACTCAAAATTTCCGCTACCGGTTCTGCGAACTACTCAAAATTTCTGCTACTGGTTCTCCGAACTACTCAAAATTTCTGCTACCAGTTCTCCAGAACTGGTCAGAACCTGCTGAATACCACCTCTGGTGTGTGCGCGCGTCATCATCAGAACTCCAGAACCAGGTTATAAGTACCTTTTGATACTTATCAATTGTAATTTTGAACAGTCAAGAAGCAATCTATCATTAAGCTAGGACTGCCTGTAACTGGATGGCTGTGTTACTTTCCACTTTCCAAGTCATCTACTACAGTGTCACATAGCGAACAGGCTTTAGTTTTTGATAAACGACATCAAATTATCTCAGTTGAAAACTTAAGCACAAAGGGGAAAAAACAGATTTCCCCCCGCCCCATTTCTTTTTTAAATAGAATGGTTGCAAATATAGCCCGTGGAGTTTGTCATTATGTGTCAGTGCAAAATAAATTTAGTAATAACGTGTCAAATAATCTTCCTGCTTCACAGCACGTTTGCTGACAACCATGCACACAGTAAATGCACACAGCACCTGTTTGTTTTTAATTAAGCAATAAGTGCATTATGTGTCAGTGCAGTAATAACGTGTCAAATAATCTTCCTGCTTCACCACGTTTGCTGACAACCATGCACACAGTAAATGCATGTTAATGGCAATAAGTTCGTGCAAGAGAGTCACCACTAAGAGAGCATTTATAAAGATACTTTAAGTTAAGGAATTACTGAAATCAGAAAGCAGTCCTGGAAACTGCCTTAATAGATAACTGCTCTGTAATTAGATGTCCTTTACTATGTTAAACTAGCAATTTCCAGGATTAAAATTTTGGGAGTACTAACTTTCAGCAAACTGGAAAATCTGGGTTGGATTAAAATGATTAGATTAAAATAGTCTAATTAGATTAAAATAGAAATCAATTTCATATCCCTTTCAGAACTACAGTTGTGATGTGTTATCACTTTCATTTTTAAGATTACTTACGGTACTACCTTGTGCAGAATTCATGAGAATTGCATTCTTCAAAGTCTGTAGAGATTCTCAGACATCCAGGTCATGTTTGTCCCAAATGTCCTTTTTCAGGTGGCAACTGGACTTTCTGGTTTTTCTTTGAAGACGTTTCGCTTCTCATCCAAGAAGCTTCTGCAGCTCTGACAGGATAGTGGGGCATGGAAGGATTTATATTTATATTCCTTGCAGAACATTGATCATTTGCATCCTTTCATTGAACCACTTGGAGGTTTACTTGTATCTACAAATGGTTCCTGTAGCCTGCAATTTTTTTGGAAATCTATTCACATTTCCACACCATTCAAAGGGTATTCATCCCAAATTGCATAGCTAAAAGTCTGTAGAGATTCTCAGTCAACCATTCAGGTCATGGTTGCCCCAAAGGTGCTGTTTCAGGAGGCAACTGGACTTCCTTGTTTTTTCTTTGAAGATGTTTTGCTTCTCATCCAAGAAGCGTCTTAAATTCTTTGAAGTTCAATGTACATAGGTTTTTTTTTATCTTTTGCTGTTTAACTTTGAGTGTTGGGATCAAGATGTTGTCTCTTTAGGTCATTGTCAGTCAGGTGACATAATAATTACTTCTTTAATTTACAGTCAGAGTCCTTTGCAGGAGGGGATCAAGGGGGGAGGTTGTCAAATGATGGCCAACAACACTATGCTGACAAAACGTAAGTTCTACCCCTTTTTCATGCATGTTCGGAGGTCACATAGATTTACAAAAGTGGCAGGTCTTGAACCCCAGTGTCACATTACTTTTGCCATTTTGATTAAAGTAATGGGTTCTACAGATGCCCCTGTTTATAGCCCCTCTTCTACCAAGAGCAATTTTACAACAGTCAACATAAAGAATAAAATTGAAACACAACTATAACAAAGAAATCATTAAAAACACAGAGGAGTTTGCAGCTGGTTGCTTATTAAAAAGTCTCCTCAGTGTTTACCAGTCTGGAACCAACTGTTACATCATCCCTGTTGGGTATAATAACAATGGGCCATTTAAAAAGACAGAAAAGGCCTGTGGCTTTGTAAGGAGATACAAAAGCTAAGGTTAAGCTGCAGTGGCTCAGTGGTTAGATTGCAGTACTACAGGCTACTCCTGCTGACTGCTGGCTGCCAGCAGTTTGGCAGTTCGAGTCTCACCGGCTCAAGGTTGTCTCAGCCTGCCATCCCTCTGAGGTTGCTAAAATGAGGACCCAGATTGTTGGGGTAAAGGCTGTAAAGCATTGTGAAGCAGTATATAGGTCTAAGTGCTACTGCTATTAATATATCAGGCCTTTCTTTTAAAAAAGACCCTCTTGAGAGAAGGTTGTTTAAATTCAATGTACTGTGCAGCACAGTGGAGCAAGCCAAATGTGTCTATTTATGCCTCTCTTTCATTTGCATTTTGCATTTCATTTGCACCTTGCATTTTGTCCTTTAACTCCCAGTCCAGCTGTCAAAGACACTAGTAACTAGGGCTGAAAGTCATTCATATAATGAGAAAGTGCTGTCCACTCCACAGCTGCATTCTTAGAACATTAAAACCTGATGCAAAGTGTTCTAATAATCATTTCTGGTGTTGACCATTCTACAGCATGAAGCCCGCAAAGGCCTTTTAGAACAGTCAGCATTTTACAAGGTTTCCAGAAGGCCCTGAAAGTGGCAGCCATCTTTGCTCCAGGGACAAGCTGTTTCAAATCAGAGGAGACACACACCTCTTGACAGAAAGATTGCCTCCTTTTGACCCCACACCCATCATAACTGTAAGGATGGGAACCCCCAGGAGACATTTTCTCTTCACTTGGACTGTGTGGGCAGAATTTTGGTGGGATAAGCAGTCTCATAGACACATGGCCTGGAGCAATATGGGGCATTATAGGTGATTACAGTACGAGTGGGGCCGGAATGTCCATTGCTAAGCAGGGCAGTTGCTAATTGAGTCATACCCATAGCTTTCTTGCCACAATTGTTAAGTGAATCATGAGGTTAAGCAAATCCAGTTCCCTGGTTGACTTTGCTTGTCAGAAACTGACTGGGAAGGTCACAAATAGTGATCACATGACCAGAGGATGCTGCATCTGTCTTGAATACAGGCCAGTTGCCAAGCACCTAAATTTTGACCACGTGTCCATAGAAATAACTGGCAATAAGTTGTAAGTGTGAACATTGGTCGTCAGTCACTTTTTCCAGTGCTGTTGTAATCTTGAACAGTTGCTAAATTAATGGTTGTAAGTCAAGGACTACCCATACCAGGTACAGGTACCAGGTCAATCTGTTTTCAGAAACATGCAGCTTCTACAGCAGTAGTTTTACATGTCAGTAAGGAGCTGCCCATTAAACAAATACACTTCTGAATTCTGTATCAGCTGTAGACTCAGGTTGATCTTCAAGGCCAGCCCCATGTCTCTTACCGCCAACCCTACCAGGGAGGGGCTGACAGCACCCTGAACTGCCAACTAACCCAACACAACTCCAGCTTCCTCTAGCATGTTCTGAACTCCCAACCTTCCTGTAACAGTTGAACAGTTGAAAGCTTTAAATGAAACTTTCATAAGCGGTGCATTGAAATTGTATCATTTGATGGATAATCCAAAACACCAGCAAAGTATATTATAAAGAACAGACTAGACCACTGGTCGCCAACCACTGGACCGGGGACCACTGGTGGTCCGTGAGAAAATTTTGGTGGTCCGCAGAGAAATGTCCCCCCAAAGCAATTAATCCAGGCTGCGTGGAACACAAGGCTGTGCTGCCCACATGGCCTGCCCATCTGCTGGCCCCCACCCTTCAGCTGAGCACAAACCTTACCTTGAGTAGAGCCACACGAGCTGGAACTGGAAGGTAAGACCAATGGAGGGGGAGGGAAATCTTCAACGGGGTGCTTGCTGATGTTGGTGGGAAAGTCGGTCCCATATTCCAGAGCTGCAGGAGTCACAGGACTGGCCCTTTGGTCATCCCAGAGCAGCTCCTCCAGTCCATGGCAGGCCGGTGCACGCGGGTGGAGGAGCAGCTGCTCCGGGATGACCAAAGGGCCAGTCCTGTGACTACTGCAGCTCTGGAATATGGGACCGACTTTCCCACCAACGTCAGCAAGCCACCGTCAGTCAAAATACATATTAGTGGTCCGTGGGATTTAAAATTATGAGTTTGATGGTCCCTGAGGTCCAAAAGGTTGGTGACCCCTGGACTAGACATGATTACTAAGTTATGTAATGAATGGAAACTGTCCTCTTAATAAGTTTAAAACATGGGAGAAGAATATAGAAGAAAAGTAATTAATATTTAGGACATTATCTAAATAGGGTTTTCTAAAATATATCCTAGGTAATTCTAGAGCAGACTCCTTTGAGAACATGTCTTAGTTTTTTTTATTGCTTTAATTTGAAAATTATTCTGAAGTTTTTTCCCCAAGAATTTGGGTTTCAGCAGTGTTGCAGAATTCCTACAAAAATAGTAATAATGTCTTCCTACTACTACTCTTGCTCAGTTCTCGGGGACTACATGGAGATTGTCATGTAATTTTCTGGGCAACAATATATTGCCTTGTTCCAAGAGAAAATGAGAGAATTTGCCAACTGTATTATGGCCTGGTATTCCCTGGTGTGTCCTGCTGAATTTTTTGAGATATGCTAAAGACAACTAGGAGCTGCTATGGGTAAGATGTCTTAGTAAAGAGAGACTAAGCAAACTGTATTATAATCATTCTGTGACTTGCTGTCTCCCAGACTTTCCCTGTTTCTATTAAATATGAAGGCTGGAGGCTGACAGAAACATGTGTAATTCACAAATAGACAAAGAAAAACAGCAACCCTGTAGCGATTCCATCATTGGTCACCTTCAAAGCATCTCTTAACTTCGAAACACTACAAAAAGAAATTCAAATGAAACTCTAAAGCAGGGGTCTCCAACCTTGGCAACTTTACAACTTGTGGACTTCAACTCCCAGAATTCCTCAGCCAGCATCCGCTGGGAGTTGAAGTCCACAAGTGCCAAGGTTGGAGACCCCTGCTCTAAAGCAGGGGTCACCAACCTTTTGGACCTCAGGGACCACCAAAATTCATAATTTTAAATCTCGGGGACCACTAATATGAATTTTGAGTGACAGTGGCTTGCTGATGTTGGTGGGAGAGGGATAGAGAGAGAGATGTGACCTAACCTCTCTCCCTCCCTCCCTCCCTCCCTCCCTCCCTCCCTCCCTCCCTCTCTCTCTCTGTCTCTCTCTGTCTCTGTCTCTGTCTCTGTCTCTGTCTCTCTCTCTCTCACACACACACACAAGGCAGGGGTGGGATTCAAAATTCTTAACAACTGGTTCTGTGGGCATGGCCTAATTTGTGGGTGTGGCTTGGTAGTCATGTGACTGGCTGGGCATGGCTTGTATGTAAATATTATAAATATTTATATAAATATTGAATTTTTTATAAAAAAGAGCAACTTTTACCCAAAATCAGGCAAAGCAGGCAGGCAGATTGAGTTGCTCACAGAATCACAGATTCATTCAGAGATCTATCTGCCATCGGCTAGCTGAGTCTGTCACATAACATTTGCTAGCAAGCAAACTCACAAAATTAACTCACAATACACCATATATGTAAATATTGAATTTTTTAATAAAAAAGAACAACTTTTACCCAATAATCAGGCAAAGCAGGCAGGCAGATTGAGTTGCTCACAGAATTACAGATTTACTAAGAGATCTGTGTTTCTGCCATCGGCTAGCTGAGTCTGCACTGCTTCAGTCCTAAGGAAGATTTAAAGATTAGCTAGAAAGCAAGAAATCCAATTCACAGCAGAACAGCTGATGGTCGGGAAAAAAAAGGAAAAATAGCAACTTAGCAGGCAAGTTTGCCAGGTAAGGAGTGAGTGAGCAGGGAGGGTTCCCGCAGGCCATGTGGGTGGCACAGCCTTGTGTTCCTGTGTAGTCTGGATTAATTGCTTTGGGAACTGCTCTGGGGGTGACATTTCTCTGTGGACCACCAACATTTTTTCATGGACCACCAGTGGGCGCAGCCCACCGGTTGGTGACTGCTGCTCTAAAGCACCCAGAGACTGAAGTACAAAACCAGAAGCTACATTTGAGGGAGAAGAAAATTTGAGGGAAGTTGAAGGAGAGTGTTTGGCACAGGACTGAAAGAATTGCTTAAGGAATACTTTTTTCAACTTTTATTTTGGAAAGGTATCAGAGTGGGATTCTTTTGGGAAAAGCTGACTTGGTTCTCAGTCTGCTCAATTAAAGACATACAGACAGAAAGAAAGACTTAAGTGGAAGTATGCCAAAGTAGCATCACATATAGGACAAGGATGAGGTGGGGTGGAAAGAGAATAGCTAAGACCAGGAGTGCTGCTTTCAGTATTCTGGTCCATTAATATTCTGGTTCTTTCTTCATTGACAACTGGGATGCTGAGGTCATTATTTGGCTCCTTTTCATAGTGTTAAGTCAAAATCGTTAAGCTCAACTAATTTGCAACAGCAATTTGAAACCAAGACTGCTTGGTTGCTTGAGAAACCTTTTTGAAATGCCAGCTCCATCAGACATTAAGAAGCAGGTTCCTAGCTGACAGCTACAAAGTGAACCCAAAAAGAGCAGAATTTGGGATGTGTCATCATTTGATACTCGTCAGCATATTGCTCCTGTCTCGGAACAGTTCAGGAGAGCTGCTCAGCATTCCTCTTATAAAATCTGAAAAGATTGCCTTTTTTCCTGTAAAGTAAAGCTTCCACCATGCCAAGAAAAATAAATGATTAATTTTAGCTTGCCTTTTAAGAACACCCAAGAGTTAAATTAGTTATGATCAGAGTTGGACACAAAGGAACTTTTGAAATTCTGCATCAAATTCATGAGAAATTTCTTCAGTGAAGAAAAAATTCTTCAACATTGTTTTTTAAAGGGAAGAACTGTCTTTCCCCCACAGGTTCTGCTGTGCTGCCTCATTGTGGTTGGGGAGTGGGGTGTTCCAGGGAGGGATGAGTGCACACCAAGAGTATTTGTTCCCATTGTGATCAGTCAAGGTGTTAGAGCCTTGGTGGTGCAGGCTGTTAAATGCCTAGCACTTAATTCCAGCTGCCTGCAATTAGTAGAGGCTCGAATCCCACCAGGCTCAAGGTTGACTCAGCCTTCCATCCTCTTGGGGTAGGTAAATTGAGGACCCAAGATTGTTGGGGGCAATAAGCTGACTTTGTAAAAATGCCGCTTAGTAATAAGCAGGCATATACAATGGGATGAAGGCTATTGCTGAGTGCATTGGGTTGCGCTCCAAAAATTGTAAGCTGCCCTGAGTCTCCGGAGAAGGGCGGCATAATAATAATAATAATAATAATAATAATAATAATAATAATAATAATAATAAAAACCATTTCAGGTGCCCAGCTAAAGCAACCAGTTACCTGTGCTGGGGAACAGCCATGCAGAAAGATGCTGGAGGCAAATTATCAGTTTAACCACAATGGCAATGGCATCAATTCATACTACACAGGAGAAGGTAATGGTAAACCACTCTTCTTACCAAGAAAACCACATGGATGAAAAATATCAAATAGCTGACTACAGTCAGGGGTGGGATTCAAAAATCCCAGCAACTGGTTCGCTGCCCAGTTACTGGGTGGGTGTGGCCATGATGGGCCTACTGGAACTTCCTTTATTTTATTTATTTTATTTTATTTATGAGATTTATATGCCGTCCTATCTCCCTAAGGACTCAAGGCGGCTTACAATGCTAAAAACAACACACTAGAAATATTAAAAAAATAATTAAACCCAAAATCTTATAAATTAATTGAAATTAAAACAACACTAAAAAGCCACACTAACCCCCCCCCCCATCCATCAGTCCAGGTAGGCTTGTTGGAACAGCCAAGTTTTTAGGCCATGGTGGAAGGATCAGAGGTCAGGGGCCACCCGGAGCTCCAGGGGTAGCTGGTTCCAAAGGGTGGGTGCCCCCACAGAGAAGGCCCTACCCCTGGGAGCTGCCAGCCAGCATTACCTGGCTGATGGCACCCTGAGCAGGCCCTGCTGGTGGGAGCGCATGGGTTGTTGGGAAGCTGTTATTGGCGGCAGGGTTTCCTGCAAATACCCCGGTCCAATGCCATGAAGGGCTTTATAGGTTAACACCAGCACCTTGAATCACCTTTGCCTTCCCAAGGGTCTGGAGGCTTCCCCCAGGCCTCTGGTAAGGCAAAAACGGCCTCCCTTGGGCTCTGGAGGCCCACCGGAAGCTGGAAAGAGGCCTGATTCCAGACTTCCGGTACTTCCAGGATGGCCATTTTTTGCCTTCCAAAGGGGCCGAAAATAGCCTCCCCAGGGCTCTGGAGGCCCTCTGGAAGCCAGAAACAGGTCCATTTCTGGACTTCTGGAAGGCCCATTTCCCCCCCTCCCAGACCCTCCGCGTGGACTCTGCACTTACTTGCATCGCATGGAGACTCCTGGGAGGGGAGGGGCAGGGTGGGCAGGGCCAGCCGGTCAGTTGAAATACCAGTTCAGCAAACCAGATGAAAACTTAACCTCTAGTTTGCCCAAACCCACCCAAACCAGTAGAATCCCACCCCTGACTACAGTGCTGGATGATGGATATCTCAGGTCAGATAGCACACAGCTGAGCTAAATGCTGAGAATCATTTGGAGTACTAATGCTGTTTATATTATGGCTAGATTGAAGCCTTCATGTTGTATGCTTGCTGTTACTGCCATCAAGAAAAAGAAAATCTGAAGCTGCAAAAATAGAATTATAATGGGAACATGAATTGTAAGGAACAGTAACATGGGAAAGCCTGGCCCAGTGAAAGATGAAATGGAACCACTACAAATTGACTTCTTAGTCATCGATGAATTGAGATGGACTGGGATTGAACACTTGCAGTTTGAAGATCATCTTTTTTATTACTCAAGGCATAAAATACAAAGCAAGAAAGCATTGCTTTTATAGTTAGAAATGAGTATTGCAAGAACAGTATTTGACTATAATGCTTTCAGTGACCAAATAATATAAATTAGACCTCATGGACAATATGATGATCATCCAAGTCAATGCTCCAACCACTGATGCAGAATAAGAGAAGGTTACTAAGTTTTATTATCAAGTTTAATTTGAAATTGATTGAATTTGCTGGGTAGATGAAATTGGAGACTGGAATGCCAAAGCTGAAAATGTTCAGGAGGAAATCATAGTTAGATTATATGGCATAAAAATTGAAATCAAGTTGGGGAGGGAGACTTACCAATTTATACCACTCCAATTATTAGTTCATAGCTAACAGTAATAGCATAAAAGACATAGTCACTCAGGCCCTCGTTATTTCCCGCCTCGACTACTGCAATGCTCTCTACCTTGGACTGCCCTTGCGTACCACTCGGAGGCTTCAACTGGTGCAGAATGCGGCGCTGGTTGTGATGGGAGCTTCCCGATACTCTCATGTTACACCCCTCCTGCACGGCCTGCATTGGCTTCCAGTTGCCCTCCGGGTGAGATTCAAGGTTTTGGTTCTAACATTCAAAGTCCAACAGGGCATGGGTCCAGGCTATTTACGAGAACGGCTCCTCCCAACATCAAATGCTAACCGCTCTATACTGGCACAGGCGGGTCTCCTCGGGTGCTGTCTGCGACACAATGTCGCTGCGACACCCGAGAGGGCCTACTCTGTGGCGGCTCCCACTTTGTGGAATCTTCTTCCGCTGGAGCTCCGTTTGGCCCCCGATCTTCGCACCTTCCGCCATGATTTGAAAACTTGGCTCTTCTTACAATCTGGGCTGTGCTGATTCTCTTGGGCTGGGGTTATTTTAATTAGGGGTTTTTAAATTTTAATTCAGCTTAATTTGTTTTACTCTGTTAATTAATTCATTTATTGTTGTATTTTAATTGTAAGCCGCCCCGAGTCCTTTGGAGAGGGGGCGGCATGTAAGTCGAATAAATAAATAAATAAATAAATAAATAAATAAATAAAATAAATAGTTGCTGATTGCAGAACAGATCATAACTGCTGATATGTGGAGTTCAAGTTAAATCAAAGAAGAAAAGCACCCTGTGTCCAGGGTGTATATTATTGAACATATAGCCACTATTTTGAAGAAAAACACTAGGAATTGCTTTGAAGTACTGAACTTCATTGATTGAGAACCAGAGGAATTATACAATGAACTTAAAGATGATATTATGTAAAATGAGACTTCCATAAGGAAGAGATGAGAAGAAAGTAAACTGGATATCAGAACATATTGTAGAAATTGCCAAGGAGAAAAGTGAAGGCAAGAAAGACAGAAATCTCAGAAAGGAACTTAAAAGAGATCCAAAGGACTGTTAGAAGAGAACAAAAATTATCTTTCAACAGTAACTGTAAAGACATAGATGAAAACAGACATAGGAAAACAAGGGAAGTATTTTTTAAAAATCTCTGAACTCAGGAGATTCCACTCTCAAATTGGTATACTAAAAGATGACAATTATTATTATTATTATTATTTATTAGACTTGTATGCCGCTCTTCTCCCTAAGGACTCAGGGCGGCTCACAGAATAAAAAATACAATACAATAAATTAATTAAAAAAGGATTAAACAATACAAGCCTAATTTAAGAACAAAACAATTTAAAACTATTGAATTTTTTTTTTAAAAAAACAATGAATAGATAGTAACCAATTAAAGGAGATCAAAGGAGGATGGAAGGAATATTCATAATTCCACATGCTAGAAAAAGAATGCTTAGGATCATCCAACACAGATTGGAACCCTACATGGAAAAAGAGATAGCAGATGTTCTAGCTGGCTTTGGCTGAGGAATATGAGACATTGCTCCCAATACATGCTGGATAATTCAGAAAGCCAAATATACTAAAAAAGAAGTCACTATGCGCTTATTGATTATAGAAAGCCTTTTAATTATGTTGATCATGTCAAGCTGGGGAATGTGCTCAGCAAAACAGAAATCCTAAAGCATTTCATTGTCCTCATGAAAAACTATAGGTCAGAAAGCCACAGTATAGACAGAACATAGTGAAATAGACTGCCTCCATGTTGGCAAAGGAGTGCAACAAGACTGTATATGCTCCCCTTATTTATTCATCCTACATGCTGAATATATATTAAAAGAACCTGGATTGGAAGAATACAAGCATCATTTTAAAACTGGAAGAAGAAACTACACTATGCTGATGACACTACTGTGATAGCTGAAAATGCAAAGAATCTGCACGCTCTAGTCCAAGAGCATAATGAAGGAGTGGAAGTAGAATATAAAGAAGATCAAACTAATGAGTATAGATACAACAGCTGCCCCAAGAATTGACAATAAAGTCATTCAAGTGGCAGAGGAGCTTCTGCCTTTTAGGATCAACTACCAACTAAAAGGAACACGTTCTCAAATAATATACTACAGACTAGCATTTGAAAGCATTGATAACCATGAATGAATTGGAAAAGATATTGAGATACTATGTTGGGTCTATACCTACAAAGATCAGAATAATATAAATCATAGTATTTGATGGAAGCAACAGTTGGACCTTAAAAGGTGGGAAGAGTATGGATGCTTTTGAATGTTGGTGTTGGAAATGACACTTGAGAATATTGTGGACAGCCACGAAAACAATACATGGATCATCGAATAGATCAACCCAGAGTTCCCATTTATGGATGTCACAAATGACTAGGCTCAAATTATTCTACTTTTGACACAGAACTGTCTAGAACAGATGTCCCCAACCATCAGTACGTGACCTGCTGCTGCTGGGCTGCAGCCTGTTTGGAACCAGGCCATGGACATGGCCATGTGCACAAAGCTGCATTTGTGAAAGTGATGCACACATGAAAACATCCCCTCCCCCTTCTGACACTTCTCCTGGTCCACTGAGCCAGAAAGGTTGGAGATTGATGGTTTAACTTTAGAAGATACTCTAATTCTGGGAAAGATGGAAGGAAAGAGGAAGAAGGCACCTGGTTGACAGGTAGATGAACTCAGTTACAGCGGTGATGGATGCACCATTACAAGACCTGAAGACCAGGTTAGGGACAGATTGTCATAGAGAAAATGTATGTCATCAAGTCAGTGACCACATACGTAATCAACTGATCAATCAACTGATTAATTAATCAGGACTCTCCTTAGTGGTGGTAACACTGCTTCCTCCATAATGCCCTTGAATGATAGGACAAGCAGCCCTCTAAATAAATGCAAGAACTTCATGCTCCACCTTCAAGAATTGTTCTAAATAAATTCTCCTTATATTGTTGTTATCAAATGGAATGAGAATTAGTGGGAAAATATATCAATACTTTATGCTAAGATTATGTTCTCCCAAAGCTCACATAAAGCAAGTCCTCATAAGACAAGACACTGAGCCAGTGGGAAAAAAAGTGAGTTGCAAGGTGTGGTGTCAAATTCTGTAACCCAAAAGCACTAACAAATATGCACATACATTTTTAAAATCTTATTCATAAGCACTACATTACTTAAATATGTGTTCTTCCTTGCCTCATTTCAATGTACAGTGAAAACATTTTCCCATATCTTCTACAACTGGATTTCTAATGTAGATGGTGGACAAAAAGCAAAAAGCTTCACAGAGGTATTGATTTTTTCAGCATTATTTATTATATGATGCACAGTAGATTCACTAGGTTAAAAGCTGAACCTAGAGCTGAAGATCCATCACCAGCCTGACTTAATAGGTCTACTTTACTTCCAGTGTTGGGATAGATCTTCTCTTAAAGGTAAAGGATTTGGACAAGATGTTGGTGGTTGCTTTGACCTTATGGGAAAAGGATTAGGTATTACCCCTGTGAAAGTAAGTGGGCAACACACCATTAGAACAATCACACAAAACAATTTTTGTATGTCTTTTAATGTTTGGGAGCTACCCAGAATTGGTTGAAGGATGGGCAGCTATATAAAAGTTAAACTAACAAACAAACAAATAAATAATAAGTGGTAAATAATAAATGGTGCATGTGTGAATGAGGGCAGAAAAGAGTCTTGGTGGGAAAATGTTCATGTGGTTTGGGTTGGAAGACATCTTGGCATGTGTATCCAGACTTTGGGCACAAACTGTCTATGCTGGCACAAATTGCATAACAGTGGGTTGTGTTTGTTTGTTTGAGTTGCATGAAGCAAATTCTTGGACAAAAAAATATAGTTAATTAGCACGAACTGAACTCTCACGAAGTGAGAGAAATCTGCCTTTGCCTCTGACAGGTTTGAATGTCCTTCACATTATCAATAATAGGCAGGAGGCACTCTCCCCCTCCCCCAGTATCTACCATTTTATAAGAGTTCTTGAAAGAAACCCCCCCCCTCAAACTCTCATGATTTTGAAAAATTCAGTATCTGGCAAGGATTCTTGTCTAATTCAAGGTGTTAGTGACAACATATAAAGTCCTACATGGCTTGGGTCGGGGGTACTTGCGGGAGCGTCTCCTGCCAGCGCCGACCTCCAATCGCCCTGTATGCTCCCACAGACAGGGCCTCCTTGGGATACCGTCAGCCAGACACTGTCGGCTGGCGGTGCCCAGGGGTAGGGCCTTCTCTGTGGGAGCACCCACCCTGTGGAATCAACTCCCCTTGGACCTTCATTTGGCCCCTGATCTCCGCTCCTTCCGCTGTGACCTGAAGACCTGGTTATTTCAGCAGGCCGGCCTGGACTGAACCAAGGGGGGTGGTCTTTTCTTTTTAAAATAATTTTAATTGTTTTAATATTTAATATTGGGCTTGTATCGTTTAATCGTTTTTTAGGTAATTTATTGTATTGTATTTTATATTGTAAGCCGCCCTGAGTCCTTAGGGAGAGAGGGCGGCATACAAGTCTAAATAATAATAATAATAATAATAATAATAATAATAATAATAGCTCATGAGGTTTTTATGAATTTCTATGAGTTTGCTTGGTGCTCTTGAAGAGACTTTCCACGAGACATGGAGGGAGGGACCCTAAACCATCACACAAAATTACACAGTGATGCATGAGAACATAAAGAAGTTGCCAACCAAAATAGGTTTCAACCAAAATGCAGTCACTAACTGGCAGAGTGGAGTGAAGATGAGTGCTTCTTGACATTATAAAGGGATAGAGAAACATACTTTTTCATGCATTGGTTTTAAAAGTTTATTTCAAAGGAAGAAACCAAGGGGACTTTTTAGCACATAACATACTTAAATAATCTGGACAATTGTGGATAAGGTGCAGTTTGAACTGGGCGTGGCAGTGGAATAAGGAGGATTTATCATTTTGCCTTCAGCAATTAAGACCTTTTCAACATATGAGACTATTTAAGCTTGACTATATTAACTTTTCTGAACTCTCCTATTTGAAATAACAACAATAATTTGATTAAGCTACTGCGACATTTTGTTTGCAAACAATGCATTATGTACCAAACCACAGAGAGAGAGGTTTTAATCACACTTCTTTGAAAGGAAAATGCATTTCTGAACATCACACCAATCTGCCATCATTGCTTAACAGAACTGTGCTTCAGCCTCAAACCCTTTCCCTACATGAGAGAGGTGGGATAGAGAGGCCTTTTGTCAGTTTCACTCTTGAAACAGCCATCTAGGATGTCTACTGACAAGACTAAAAATAAGCTTGGCATGATCTCTGTCCTCTTGGTTCTTAATGGACTGAAATCCAGCTGCCTTAGGGAATACTCGGATTGTTCAGCAAAATGAAGGCACTTTGGATTATTTAACTTTGGTATAGATTTTGGGAGGGGGAGGAGGGGTTAAATATGCCAGGTTTCTCATTGCGCAACCTCTGCAACAGACCTATTGGCTTAAAAGGGTCCTATTATCGTTAATGGATTCCCTCCGTGGAACAAGAGAATGGAACAGTATTAGATCAGCATTTAAAATCTTCAAGGGGCAAATTGCCCATGATGTGGAAGATGATCAGGACTCTGAATTTAGTTGTTGGCCTTCATCCTGCTTTGTAATTTTTCCTCTAAGTTGCTGCTTCTACTCTCTTTTACCTCTTTTCAGCTAGATCTTATTTTATTTATTAAAAACATAACCGTTTCATACACCCAAAGAACCATAGGATTCAAAATGGCCATTCACTCCACTGAGTTCAATCATCCTATTCAGGGCAGGAAGCTAGATTTAATAATGTCTGGCTGATGGCTGTTTAATTTCTACTTTAACACATTTGGTAAAGGGGAGCTTATGTCTTTGGGTAATTGGCTCCACCGTTGAAGTATTCTTAATGTTGGGAGGTCTCTTCTAACATTCACTCAAACTCTACCTCCCTGTAACAGGTGTTTTCCTTCAACTGCTCTCTTTCAGGCATGGGGATCATCCTACCTACCAGCTCTTCATTAATCATATTTGCCATTCTGTAACAGGCTCATCTGAGATGAAGCTCATCTGATCTTTATTTCCCACACTCCCATTATCATAGAAAATGAAACTATTAACTTTATGAGCTAATATGCCTCCTGGTTTTCAAACGTGGTTTAAGAGGGCTTATTTCAGCACACAGTCACTTTCCATAGCACACAGTTCTTGATCCAAAGTGCTTAGTATGGGGAGGGATTCCCATTCCCACCCTGACGGAGTTTATGTTAAAGCCCTCCTAGTCATCTTCTCTATGCTTTGATGAAAGAAAATTTTAATAATACATGCTAGGGGCCATTTCAAGCCAACTGTTGACCTAGGATCAACAGATCAAGGTCACCAAACCAAATCTTTCCTGTTAACAGTATGTATGTATGTATGTATGTATGTATGTATGTATGTATGTATATATCTATGTATCTATGTATCTATCCATCCATCCATCCATCCATCCATCTTTCTTTCTATTTATCTATCTATCATCTATCTATCATCTATCTTGTTAAGTTTGCATGAAGAGTCAGACGCGAAGAGCTTCAGTGAAGAGTTTATTAAGTGACTACAGCTCGAATGGACCTGACTTGGCTGGGCTACGGCTGCTTCTTATAGCCAGCAGCCGTAGTTGCCAGCCAATCAGAGTGCAGGGTTTTCCCGCACTATTTAAACCAATCCTATTTGACATTTTACAAGAACAATTCAAACTAAACCAATGACATTCAAACCTACATACATAACACCCCTCCCCACTAGATTCAGTCCATACCAAACCCCAACCTATCTAATGTATTCTTTTAAATAGGTGGGGCTCTTGCGTGTACATTGAGACCTTCGTGATTCAGAAGTTTTAACATTCTCACCCAGTGAGAGAGGAAATGTGTCTGCTGACATTTCCCCATTGGGACTTCCTGTGAAAGAAGACCCTGTTTGATTGTTAGAATCTGGTCTCTCCTCCCAACCCATCTCCAGCCCAATGTCAGCACCCAAGTCAGGTAGTGCTGTACAGTCTTCCACTTCTAAGGATGGATTTTGGCATTGTGACAGGTTTTGTAATGGTTCCTGTCGTAATGGCTCATTACACATGGGGTTGATTCTTGCTTGCTGATTTTCCTCCTGTTCCTCCCTTCCCCTGGAATTGACATCAGGTGAGGGAACTAGAGAGGAACAAGGGCGATGTTCCTGAGAGAACCTGGATCTAAGTTGATCAATGTGCCTGCTCCAGAGGAGTCCATCCTCTGTTTGCACCCTGTAAGAACGAGGGCCTGTGATCTGAGTTATCTCAGCAGGAATCCACAAAGGTTCACCTATAAGGTTCTTAGCATAACAGAATCACCCACACTGAATGTGCGAACTTTGGAAGTGGAATCTAGTGGTGCGTTGGGTGCGTAAGTGGGATGAAGGCGGTCAAGGGAAGACCTAAGTTTCCTACCCATCAACAACTCTGCTGGGGATAAGTTATTAGATGGGTTAGGAGTGATGTGCTGAACACTAAGAAGTTTTTCAACTTTCTCAGTGATGTCCCCAGGACCCAGTTGCTGAAGCTTTCCTTGGTAAAACGTACCATGCGTTCAGCCCGGCCATTAGCCGAAGGGTGCCCAGGGGCAGTAATACCCTGATACCCTGTTGTGCTAAATAGGATTCAAAAAGGTTGGATGTAAATTGAGGGCCATTGTCAGAGACAAGAACATCAGGTAACCCGTGGGTTACAAAAAGGTTTTTGAGCTGTTTGATGACAGCATCAGTTGTGGTGGATGCCATGGGGATTACCTCTAGCCATTTGGAATATGCATCTACTATAATAAGAAAGGTGTGCCCTCTGGTAGGGCCAGCAAAATCAATGTGAATCCTGGACCACGGGCCCCTAGGACATTCCCATTCCTGTGTGGGGGCAAGAGGTGGGGCAGGCCTGACTACCTGACAGTTGGGACAAGATGCAACCCAGTTTTCAACCATTTTGTCAATACCTGGCCACCATACATAACTCCTGGCCAATTCCTTCATCCTTACAATGCCAGGATGACCCTCATGTAACATTTCCAAAACCTCTCTTTGCAGTTTTGCAGGAATAACCACCCTGTTACCCCACAAAATACATCCTCTTAATACAGATAATTCAGTTTGCCTGGACTTAAAAGGTTGGGCAAGGTGAGGTAGATCTTGAAGAGGCCAACCTTTCTTAATCCAGCCTATAACAGGAGCCAACATAGTGTCTTTGGCAGTCTCTCTGGCAATTTCAGCAGCATGAACTGGAAGCTTGGCAACAGTTTCTAGGAAAAAGGTGTGTGTTTCAGGTTCAAAGTCCTCCTTGTGGCAAGGAAGTGGGCAACGATTCAGTGCATCAGCATGTCCAATGTCCTTGCCAGGCTTGTGGATAAGTTTGTATGAATAAGCAGCAAGAAATTCAGTCCACCTCAGCATTCTTGGTGACAGGATAGTAGGTGTAGGCTTGTCTCCTGCCACAATGCCTAACAAAGGTTTGTGATCTGTAACAATGGTAAATGTTCTCCCATACAGATATTCATGAAATTTTTAACAGCTGCAACAATTGCCAATGCCTCCTTGTCCAATTGGCTGTAATTCCTCTCTGCTTTGGTCAAAGTGCGAGAGTAAAATGCAATAGGGGCTTCTCTCCCACTGGGAAGCCTGTGGCTCAAAACCCCACTCCAAAAGGGGATGCATCACAAGTCAGTACAACAGGCAAATTCTCAGAGAACTGTATCAGTACAGCATCAGACGTGATTAGTCTTTTAATACTGTTAAATGCTGATTGTTCCTTCCTGCCCCAGACCCAAACAGACTTTTTATCAAGTAATCTGTGCAATGGTTCAGCAATGGTTGCCTTCTGAGGTAGGAACATGTGATAAAAGTTAATGAGTCCAAGGAAAGCTTGCAAATCTGTTTTGCATTTAGGTCTAGGGGCTTCTTTGATTGCTTTAACCTTGGCATCTGTAGGGTGGATGCCATGCTTGTCAATCATGTAGCCCAGGAACTCAACCTTGTCAGTTTTAAGAGTGCATTTTCTTCCTTGACTTTTAACCCCGCTTTCTTGAATCTGCTAAGGACTTCTCTGAGTCTCTCTTGTGTCATTTTCAGCAGAGATTAACACATCATCAAAGTAAGGCACTACCCCTGGCAGTCCTTGGAGCATTCTTTCCATAAGGCTTTGAAAGATGCCTGGTGCCACGCTTACTCCAAATTGTAACCTTTTACATTTGAAAGCACCTCCATGAGTCACAATGGTTTGGGCCTCTGCAGTGGCATCATCAACTGTTAGTTGTTGATATGCCTGGGCCAGATCCAATTTGGCAAAGACTGTACCCTGCCAAGTGAATGTAACAGATGATGCACCACTGGAACTGGATATGCGCTCTGCTGCAGCTCATGGTTCAGTGTCCCCTTATAGTCTCCACAGATTCTTACTGGCCCATCAGTCTTGACTGGTGTGACTATGGGTGTCTCCCATCTGGAGTGGTCAGTGGGCTCTAAAACCCCTTGAGCTATTAATTTGTCTAATTGTGCATCAATTTTTCCTTTAAAGCAAATGGGACCCTTCTGGGCTTTAAACGAATTGGGGGCACCTGGGTATCTAGGTTGAAAGTGATAGGGGTCCCCATATACTTGCCCAATCCTTCGCTGAAGACCTCTGGAAACTCAGACTTCAAGGCCTCCTCCCATTCAGAGTTGCTTACGTGATTGATGCCAGTCACCTCGATGCCTAGTGGATTGAACCACTCAAGTCCCAGCAAGCTTGGGCGATCCTTGTCCACGATGGTCAGGGGAATTTTGGGAAGTAGCCTGTGAATAGTGTCCCATGACACCATAGATAAATAGGAGCCTGAGTCCACTTCCATTTGGCAAGGCCTTCCTTCAATGAATACCTTCACATGTACTTTTCTGCTTCTCAAGGGTGAAGAATGACCAATGGTGACTGTTTGATGAGTTTCATTCTTCCCATTTGCTTCTGAGTTGCGCCCCATTTTCTCACTGAAGTTGTTGGGCTTGAATTCTTTCTCAGGAAATTTCTTCCTACTAGGTGGAGTTCTGGATGATTTGCAGACTCTTGCTAGGTGACCTCTTTTCTCACAACGTAGGCAGATGGTGTCTAAAAACTTGCATTCAGTGCAGGGGTGGCCCCCCTTACAGCCTCTGCAATAAAATTCTTGCCTCTTTCTCCAAGGTCTTTCCTTTTCTTCTCCATTCTGAGTCTATAAATTCCTTCCTCCACCTCACTACAGTCTGAATCAGAATCTATTTGCTGCAATGGGTTGTTGTGGACTTTTCCACATCAGAATGGCTTGAGGCCTTGTTAATTTTCTTCATGGCTGCTGCTGAGGACTTGGTTGCTTCCGCTGAAACAGCTTCCTCTATGGCCTCCTTAAACGTGATCTTAGGTTTCATTAGTAATTTGCTCTGTAAGACCTTATCTTTAAGGCCTAGAACAAACCGATCACGCATGGCCTCTTCTAAGTTGGTAAACTCACAAGCACCCCCAATGTCCCTTAAACTTGCCACGAAGTCGTTAACATTTTTGCTTTCCCCTTGATCCCGACGATAAAATTTGTGTCTCTTAATGAGGCACAATACTTGTAATGGGCTCTTAAAGCTTTTCTAAATCAGGCCATTCCATTACCTTCAAGTCTGCAGCTCCCGCCAATGCCTTCGCCATCTTGAAGACTGCCGGACTGCAGTGCGTGAGAAATACCGCCCTCTTCCAATTATCGGGGATGTCGGCGAGGTTGTTTCCTTCCAAATACATTTGGAAGCGATCCGCATATGATTCCCAGTCTTCTGCCGCCGGATCAACGGGCTGGGGGTGTTCAGCACAGCCATCTCGCTCTTCTGCTTGTCTTCCGCGTCGTCTCTTCTTCAGGGGAATCCCGCCTTCGTCGCCAGTGTTAAGTTTGCATGAAGAGTCAGACACGAAGAGCTTCAGTGAAGAGTTTATTAAGTGACTACAGCTCGAATGGACCTGACTTGGCTGGGCTACGGCTGCTTCTTATAGCCAGCAGCAGAGTTGCCAGCCAATCAGAATGCAGGGTTTTCCCGCATTATTTAAACCAATCCTATTTGACATTTTACAAGAACAATTCAAACTAAACCAATGACATTCAAACCTACATACATAACATATCTATCATCTATCTATCTATCTATCTATCTATCTATCTATCCATCCATCTATGTATCTATGCATGTATTTATTTATTTTTATTTATTTATCTATTTATAAGCCATGGTAGCGCAATCGTTAGAGTGCAGCACTGCAGGCTACTTCTGCTGACTGCTGGCTGCCTGCAATTTGGCAGTTCGAATCTCACCAGGCTCAAGGTTGACTCAGCCTTGTATCTTTCCGAGGTGGGTAAAATGAGGATCCAGATTGTTGGGGGCAATAGGCTGACTCTGTAAACCACTTAGAGAGGGCTGTAAAGCACTGTGAAGTGGTATATAAGTCTAAGTGCTATTGCTATTGCCATTCATTCATTCATGAAAATTTATATTGCTGTCTGTCTATCATGGCGACTTAAGGTGGCTTACAGGGAACAAAAACTCAATATAAAAGAAAATAAAAATAAAACAATATAATAACCCCGTATCCCTTCACCACGATGACAACACATACTCACATCCAGCCATTTAATGGGCTCCATCCCATTCTGGGTTCCCCAGGCCTGCTGGCAGAACCACGTCTTCAGGGCCTTCTGAAAAGGTGTCAGAGTGGGGCCTAATCTAATTTTCAGAGGGAAGGAGATTGCTTTTATTGAGTGTAAGATGGGACACAGAGAAACTTGGATGGGCTTTTAAGATTAAAATTTTACCTTATACCATAAAGAGTATTCCTGAAATTCATGCCATGTCTGTTTATTACTTGCCCTTCTTCAATGAGATGACTGCTAATGTGCTTTAAAAATCTATCCTCATAGATATCTCTCCCTGCCTTATCACACACACATAATCACCTTTTTAAAGGTTGCTCTTATAACAAAATGAAAATCCTCTTGGTACAAAAGAAAAATATTAGTCATTTTGTTTACTGGATGTGTCATCCCATCTCCAAGATGAGAAAAGTGCTTATTTTGTTGCCACTTCACTCCTTCCCCCTATTTTCTCAATTTGCAGAAATAACAAGATTTGTATTTATAATCCAAGTTTTATTCTCTCCTCTTCACACTTAAGAGTGCAAGTAAAGAGTAAGGAGAGTTTAGCAGTGAGAAAAAGGAACAGGTAGAGACTGGAAAATCTGGGGGCTGAACAGTGGTGGTATTCAAATTTTTTTACTACCAGTTCTGTGGGCGTGGCTTGGTGGGTCTGTTGTGGCTTAGTAGATGTGGTGTGGCCTGGTGGGCATGGCATGGGAAAGATACTGTAAAATCCCCATTCCCTCCCCACCCACTAACCTGCTTTCCAGCTTCGTTCTCCTCTACAGGGCAACAAAAGAAGACCCAGCAAATCAGCTGAGACTCAGGAGGCAGAGAATAGAAGGGGGCAGGGCCAGTCAGGGATGGTATTTACCGGTTCTCCTAAGTACCCAAAATTTCCACTACCGGTTCTCCAGAACCTGTCAGAACTGACTGAAAGCCACCTCTGGGGTTGAGAAAGGGGAAGGGATGCATGCATTAGATAACCTTTAATTCCTGGGAAAAAACATAAGATGCAAATATACACTGCCTAGAGTCCCTCTCTCAGGGAGATGGGTTGTTAAGAAATATGAAATATAAATAAATAAAATATACAATACAAATGACTTCCCTTTCAGCATATATTCTAGATTTTGGGAGTTTATACTCTTTACCTGAGGATCCATTCACCCATTCCTCAGAAGACAACATTGACTTAGGCTATGGACTTAGTACATTGGTGTTTATATAAACCCTTCAACAAGAGAATTTAGAATGCAGATCCATGAAAGTTCTTTAGTCAATCGGCTTCATTTCATGTAAACTTTGGAGTCCTTGGTGCTGTCTGAGCTTGCAGACATTTTATTATCCGACTAGGTAACATCATCAGTGCTAGAGATGACAATACACATTTTACACCCACCAGCACTTCTGATGTTTCCTAGTTGGATAATGAAATGCCTGCAGGCAAACAATCAGGCTCAAAGAACACCAAAAACTTTACAGTTCAACCCTGAAATAGATGGGTAGATGGGTGGGTAGATAGATAGATAGATAGATAGATAGATAGATAGATAGATAGATAGATTATAGATAGATAGATAGATTATAGATAGATAGATTATAGATAGATAGATAGATTATAGATAGATAGATAGATTATAGATAGATAGATAGATAGATAGATAGATAGAGATAGATAGATAGATAGATGAGAGAGAGAGAGAGAGAGAGAGAGAGAGAGTCTTCTGCTGGAATCATGTAAACTTGTTAAGCATGCTATAGTTAAGACTTAATAAGATTATGTTCCAGTCTTTCTTTTCAATTTGACAGGACAAAAGCGGTCATATCGGGACAGAGTGGGAGAATTGTGAGGTTTTGGCTTACATCTAAAGCATGGGATTTAGGTGCCTAAATAAAACCTTAACTTTGCCTATTCCTTTTATATGGTATTAGGGACAGCTAGGGACTCTACCAAGTACACCCAGAAGTGAGCACTGGGAAGTCCTGGAAGTTGTGAGGATAGAGGAACTAAGGACATGAATATAAGATTGATGAAACCTACTATAGGTAGGAACAGAGTTGAAATCTGAGATGCAGAAAAGATGCAGAACAAGGTGGTAATGAAAATATGGTGGGAAACAAGAGGAGGGTCACTCTTGGGAAAAGGGAATTGGTTATTTGAGATTAATTCCCACTTCTGCTGTCTGTCACCCTAGGAACTAGGTCATCAGGTGTATGAAGTCCTTAGTTTCTGACTTTTGTTGATGAATGCTGAGTCTGCCTACAATACACCTGACTCACTCTTGGATAAATCATTCATCCAAGATGATTCAAGCAAGATGATTCAATCTTGGATGAGGGAGCAAACTTGGTATGTGTTGTTTGTGCATCCTGGCTGGGTGAAGGAGGAGAGGTTTCCCTCTTAGAAATGTGCCTCTCTGGATTTTGGATTTGGCAAGTGTAAAAGTGCCACCTTAAAGAAACATGGCATTGTTCCTCTTATAAAGGGAGCCATGTTACTTCCCAATTTAGCAGGAAAGCCTTCAGCTGTTACAGGTAATCCCTGATGTATGACCACAATTGAGTCTAGAATTTATGTTGCTAAGTGAAACATTGGTTATGTGAGCTTTTCCCATTTTACAACTTTTTAACACTACTGTTAAGTGAATTATTGCAATGGTTAATAACACATTTGTTAAGTGAATCTGTCTTTCCCTGTTGACTCTGCTTGTCAGAAGGTTGCAAAAGTGATCACATGGCCCCATTATACTGCAACCATCATAAATATGAGCCAGTTGCCAAATATCTGAAATTTGATCTTATGACCACGAGGATGCTACAATGGTCATAAGTGTGAAAAATTGTTATGAGTCACTTTTTTCAATATGTTGTAACTTTGAATGGTCACTAAATGAACTGTTATAAGTTGTGGACTACCTGTGCTGCTAATGTGTGCTTGGCTGTTTATTGGAGACCTGCCCATATGACACTACGGCACATGGAAATCAGAGGTGGTATTTAGCAGGTTCTGACCAGTTCTGGAGAACTGGTAGCAGAAATTTTGAGTAGTTCAGAGAACCAGCAAATACCACCTCTGACTGTCCCCACCCCCATCTATTCTCTGCCTCCCAAGTCCCAGCTGATTGGCTGGGTCTTCTTTTGTTGTCCTGCACAGGAAAATGGAGCTGGAAAGCAGGTTAGTGGGATGGGGAGGAATGCAGTAACCTTCCCCCTGGAGTGAGGACGTAATGGAGATTTTATAGTATCCTTCCCCTGCCATGCCCACCAAGCCATGCCCACCAAGCCACATCACACCCACAGAACTGGTAGTAAATTTTTGAATCCTACCACTGATGGAGATAAGTAGCAATTCCCTGTACTATGACCTTACAATCATATTATCCACTGGTGCTCTTAGCAGCAGGGTATTTTGCATTTGAAACAAGTTTCTGATTGTGTTTTATTAGGCAATTGTGTTTTAACAATGGATTGTTTTTTTAAAATTCATATTTATATCCCGCCCTTCTCCGGAGACTCAGGGCGGCTTACAATTTTTGGGGGGATACAACCCAATGCGCTCAGCAATAGCTTTCCTTCCATTGTATATGCCTGCTTATTATGAAACGACATTTTTACAAAGTCAGCTTATTGCCCCCAACAATCTTTGGTCCTCAGTTTACCTACCCCGAGAGGATGGAAGGCTGAGTCAACCTTGAGCCTGGTGGGATTTGAGCCTGCAATAATTATAGGCAGCTGGAACTAAGTGCTAGGCTATTAACAGCCTGCACCACCAAGGCCCTTGTTGTTGATTGTTGTTGATTGTATTATGAAAACTACTTTGATTAGCTTCTTTTTGGAAGAGATAAGACATGGAGCACATTTATTTTTTATAAATAAGTAACACCCCCCCACAAAAGAACGGCATTATCTAAAAAGAAAAAAAGAGGTACTTTTTCTACTTTCAAACTTCCAGAATGAAATTTTCCTATTCCAGAGCTGGACCTGCTCCTTGATTATCAATAGGCTTTATTTTGGGAAAGGTCAAATGATGGACTAGTGAACTGAAGATTTTTTTTTAAAGCAAGCACTTAAATTATCTTTTTAAGCATAAGTCATGAAACTGTTTTTGAACCTATTCTAAATGTGAATGCTTTTAATACTATTCAAGAAGAAATAGTATTAAAAGCATTCAAATTTAAGTCATTTAACACAAAATGTCCATATATGGATTTTGGTGCATATTTTGCAAACTTCCTGTGCTGCTATTTCATATAAACAAACAAAGAACACATGGTACAGACTTGCATGGTTTGTGTGTTTGTGTATGATGTTTAGATGCTGGTGAATTAACTTATTCTTCTTCCCAGAGGGAATAGGAGAAAATCAGACGTGGGGTTCTTTGGCATTCATTTATTGTATGAAGGTAATATAAATAGGGAAAGAATAGCATGTATAAATAATTTAATGAGAAGGAAATGGTGTTGCTGTGCACCAGCTGAATAGAAGCCAAATAAACCAAATGCTTAAATTCACAGACTGGATTAAATCTGGAATTTCATTGGCTGAGTCTTGCAAAAAGTTTACTGACTCACAAATATATACATTGCAAGCAACAGCATATGTTGATATATTTGTTAGAATTATGTTCCAGACTTCCTTTAAGAGCTCAATGTGTTATCCCCTAGAAGGCTAGATTATGAAGTAGTCTAGATTGAAAGAGTGGCTTATAGTCATTCAGGTAAACTTGTATTGAAGCTTCCTGATCTTAGTCCACTGTTCTCATTAAGGAGGATGAACTAAAGGGTTTGCAGAGAAATATTGGTCTTTAATGGATTATGTTAGCCCTTTGAGGTAATCCAGACAAGAAGCACAACAATGAATATTAGCTCACTTTCTTTCTTTCTTTCTTTCTTTCTTTCTTTCTTTCTTTCTTTCTTTCTTTCTTTCTTTCTTTATTTGATTAGTCAATTGCTTACAAGATAACAGGTATAAGTATAAACATAGTTATAAATACATGGATACATATAAGAAAATAAAAGAAACAATAGGACAGGGACAGTAGGCAGTTTGGTGCGCTTATGCACGCCCCCTACAGACCTCTTAGGAAAGGGTGAGGTCAATAGTAGACAGTCTAAGGTTAAAGTTTTTGGGGTTTGGGGAAGAAACCACAGAGTCAGGTAGAGTATTCCAGACATTGACCACTCTGTTGCTGAAGTCATATTTCCTGCAATCAAATCTGGTGTGGTTAACCATGAGTTTGTATCTATTGTGTGCTCTTGTATTGTTATGGTTGAAACTGAAGTATTCATTGACAGGTAGGACATTGCAATGTATGATTTTATATACTATACTTAGATCGGACTGAAGTTGGCATAGTTCTAGGTTTTCTAGGTCTAGAACCTCAAGTCTGGTGGCATAAGGTATTCTGCAATGAGTAGAGGAGTGTAGAACTCTTCTTGTGAAATATTTCTGGACTTTCTCTACTATATTGTAAGGTTACATCAGCAGAATTTTGCCGGTCTGAAAATATTCCTCCCCTCCTTTCCTTTTACTTTCCTGAAAAGTAGGGAAGTGCTTTCTGAAATGCTTCCCATGCCCTCTGCTTCCACAGACTTCTGTATCATGATAGTTTAGTCTGCAACTCTTTCTCCTGTCTCTCAAGGTCATTCTCATATATACCATTATAGATTACCGTAACACCAGATTCTCTAACTTGAAGTACACCAGATGTGTTGGAATTGTTGATAGGGAATTTGCAAGTTACCAAAGTTGTTGTCTCAACAGATTCCCTCAATAGATAGCTTGGGGAAGGATAGATTAATCATCTGTTAAAGTAATTACTCTATTTGTCAGATAAGTGAAATCAAACTAAGCTGAGTATGCCAGAGGGACCTACATTTTCCGATTCATCACAGTAATTTACACAACTGAGTAAAGTGTTGTAAATCAGCAATGAAATTGCAAGACAATAGAAAATTATTACTTGACTTCTGGCATTAGGAGCCTAGAAGCACACAACTGAATCAAGTGAAACAACAAAGTCTAAGACACTTACATGCAAGTGAAATAAAAGCCAAAGGTTGCTAAAAAAAGTTGTTACTTTTTAAAAAAAACACTTTGGGTAAAGGTTTGTCTAAAAGGTGGAATTCTTTAATATTATTTCTAGCTCAGTTATAAGATGTTTTGCTCATTAATTTGCAAAAAATACTACCATTCATCTTTTGACATGCACAATTTGAAAGTTGGGAAAGAAATCAGAGAATAGAAAGAAGACAAATATGAGTCCTGGAAATTATGACAATACAGAAATGATTGTGTGAATTTCAAAAGCATCCCTAGTCAAACCATCAACAGCCCTATGACAATGCAACAGACAGGGTTATTGAATAGAAAGTGACAAAGCCAGGTTCCTTGAGTGTAAATGAAAACTATCCAAGTGCTAATTAGGACTAACTGTATCCAGAAGGGCTTTGAACACCCAGTGCACAAAAGACCCAGACCGTGTTAAAGATAATTGGAAACTATATTCACAACCAACCATCTTGTTGAACATAGAAATCATGATTGTGGTTCAAGCATTCAGTCTTCCAAGTTCTTGTCTGCATACCTTTTGCCTTACCCTCCTAATATAGTACTTCACCTCTGAATTTGAATCCTCAACTGGATTTGAGCCAGTCACATTTACAACTTTAAATTGTCTGGTTTCTTTTTTTCTTTCCCTCTTCTCTCCACAATTCTGGAGGTCTCTTGAGCCAACTGGTGATGTTTCTCTCCTACCTCATTATTAGAAATATAAAAGATCATGTCTTTTATGGCACTGTCTGAAAAGAGCCTTATATCTGATCTCTCTCCCAGACACACCCCCACCTTCTTTCAATTAGCAAAGGACAAGCTTACTATGATTATTTCATTTTAAACCCTAAGCTTGAGAGAATGGCAAGAGGCAAACAAGCTACAATAATAATTTCAAAGGATTCCTTTATTCTAAGTCATCCACAGTCATCTTATAAGGGAGATGGGTGTAAGCCAACACCTTTATCTGTAGAAGACCTCACTTCTGCTTATTCATTCATTCACTCATTACAAACAGAATCCAGGATTGCGTGTATGTGGATAGGGTACTAGTTCCTCTGCCAAACAGACAAGCCTTTTTTTAAAGATCTCCATGTAAGAAATATTAATTATGCATTTTAGTAGTGATTCAGAAGAGGAATTTTGGAACCTGTGGCAGTCCAAATCCAGCACCTCCTCAAAACATTTGTGTAGATTTTTTTCAAGATTCTGTATGAGTCTGAAAATACGGATATGGCTGCTGTTAAGAAGTGTACTTTTGTAAACACTTAGTTTGAATCATATTTTAAGCCTGTGCAGCTATATTAATAGTATGAGGTTTAACCTGATACTTTATTTCTTTAGAATAGCATTAATGTTCAGCTAACAGTGTCCCCTTAGGCCAGGATTTCTCAACCTTGGCAACTTTTAGATGTGTGGTTTTCAAGCTACCAGAATTCCCCAGCCAATATGCTTTCTATGGACTTCTGGGAGGTAAAGTCCACACATCTTAAAGGTGAAGAAACCTTTATCTTTTCCAAACCACATCCTGTACATACTTTGAAAGAAGCCATCAAAACACATGGGAACAGAAAGCCAGCACATTTGTGATTTCCCACAAGAAGTTCTTAATGCTACAATTGTGCAAGTAGATTGTGCTGCTTTCTTTCCAGATAAGGCCAACAGAAAATAATTTGCTTATAATGACTCACTGGGTTTGTTTGTTTTTAAAGAGTGAAAATAATGTGTGTTTCAATTCCAGCAAATTAAGCAAAGATCCATGCTGCCATTCAGAAACCAACAAGCAAGAAACACACAAAAAATCCTTATGGATATAGATCGAACAGCATCTGAGAACAAACTGAACTGGCTTTCAATTTTATCCTTAATAAAACAAGATGTTATCATGCAGTCGGTTGTCATTAAAACATCTCAAAGGGGAAGACTCCAAATACAGCAATGACATTAATCAGTTACAAATATCTAATGATTCAATTGGCTAAATAAGGATGCATCAAGGCATAATATCAGCTTGGTAAAGGTCAGTTTTATTGACTTTAAGGAGAAAAAGAAGCACCTCCACATAACTCTTTACCTTTTAATATAAGAAAGAAGCACTGATGGGTTGCCCAATCTATTGCATTAATGATGCCTGTTAATTGCAAAAATAGAGTTATAGGACAAAGGGAGATTCATAATGTTTTAGTACCAGCCAGGGAAATGATAAGTGGAAACTCTCTGATTTTTCATAGGCTAACACTTTATTTTGAAACCTTTGCTTCTAAAACAATTACTGCAGCTGGGTTACAATGAACAAGCAAGATCAATAAGCAGAGTTTCTGCTGTAAAAGGCTGGGACTTTTTGCCCATCAGTCAAATGAAGCATGTTTCTGGAATTCATGTCAGATTTTTTTGGACTTAATCTAGATTTTTATTAATTAATTAATATTGTTATATTATTATTTTTTATTTTATTTTATTGTGGTTTTATATTCTGTAAGCTGCCTTGAGTCGCCATGGGTGAATAGGTGGCAATATAAATTCAATAAATAAATAAATAAATAAATAAATAAATAAATAAATAAATAAATGAATTTATATTGCCACCTATTCACCCATGGTGACTCAAGGCAGCTTACAGAATATAAAACCACATTTAAAACAATAAAAACTAACAAAAATAAAATAAATTAATGTAGTACAATATAACAAAATCTCCTCCCAACACCCACCCACCTGCCCCGGCGACAGCAGATCTCATGAGCCATTTAATAGACTCCATCCCATTCTGGGTTCCCCAGGCCCATTGGCAGAACCAGGTCTTCAACACCTTCTGAAAGAGTGTTTAGAGTGGGGGCTGTTCTAATCTCTGGGGGAATGATGTTCCAGAGAGAGGGAGCCATCATGGAGAAGGCCCTTCTTCTGGGTCCCACCAAGTATATCTCCCTCGGGGATGGGACCCGCAACATTCCCTGCCTTCCCGCTCTGGTGGGTCGGGTACATGTGACTGGCAAAAGACAGTCCTTCAGATAACCTGGTCCCAAGCCATGAAGGGCTTTAAAGGTGACAATTCATGGATGAATTGCACCTGGAAGCAAATTGGCAACCAATGCAGCTCCCACAGGAGAGGTGATACATGTGCACACCAGAGTCTGCATTAAACCATGTGGGCTACTGCATTTTGCACCTACTGGAGCTTCTGGATGCTCTTCAAGGGCAGCCCCATGTGGAAGTGACTACTAGGGCATGAGTGACTGTGAGTAAGGACTGTTGGTCCAGGAATGGGTGTAACTGGTGCACAACCCGCAGTTGCACAAAGGCCCTCCTAGCCACGACCACCACCAGGTCTTTGAGCAGGAGTCATGAGTCCAGGAAAACCCCTAGATTACACACAGGGTCTGTTTGGGGTAGTGCCACCTCATCCAAGACCAAAGGTGGCAATTCTTCCTGAGTCAATATGCATTATTAACATGCATTTGATTGCCCTGTCCAGCCACTAGGAAGTTGATGGAGAAAAACCTGTTCAGATCAGAGAAGATGCCACTATCACTGATTTACTCTATTACAGTTACCATATTTGGGGCAGAAATCCAGCCAAACACAATATGATAGCCAACAGATACAACTCGAATATATAATGAATACAGGAAAAAGTCCAATCCTTAATTCTGCTCGGTTTTAATTCTGGGCTCATCCACTTTGGATTCAAATTACATCGCTGACAGGTTTCAATTAAGATAATATTGGATTTTGACAGAAAAGTGGCTCCTTAACTCTGTTGTAAAATAAGCAATTCCTTCTTATAATAGAAGGAAGCTAGATGAGAAACCAACTCACTGGCTGGATTTTCACTATTTGCAAAATCATGATTTACAGTTTATTGAACATATAGTTTTGAAATCACAATGTCTGGGTTTACATGAAAATAAACATTTTGGCTTAGTGTGATGTGAAAAAACCAGTTATAGTAACCAGCTAATATAAGGCAAAAAACAAAATTTACGATTTGGTGAAATATATGGCACACAACAATTTTTCTGTTTTGTTTTTGCTTTTTCATTTATTAGGAAGCGCAGTAAAACAATTACTACCAGCTAATTGCATTTCAAGGCTTGCCCACCTCATTCTTCCTGTTGCTTGATAAAAAAAAAAGGCCAGCTGGCTTTTGAAACTGCCTTGCAGAGATATTTTTTCTCTCTCTGCACTCAAGATTACAGCTTAGGTGACTGTAATTTTGGTGAATGCATGTGTTTGCAAAGTATGATGTTTTTTTTAAAATTACATTTATATCCCGCCCTTCTCCGAAGACTCAGGGCGGCTTACAATTTTTGGGATACAACCCAGTGTGCTCAGCAATAGCCTTCATTCCGTTGTATATGCCTGCTTATTACTAAGCGGCATTTTTACAAAGTCAGCTTATTGCCCCCAACAATCTTGGGTCCTCAATTTACCTACCCCGAGAGGATGGAAGGCTGAGTCAACCTTGAGCCTGGTGGGATTTGAGCCTACAGTAATTGTAGACAGCTGGAACTTAAATGCAGGCATTTAACAGCCTGAGCCACCAAGGCCCTAATTTAACCTGCATGCATACATGGTTAGTTTTAATTACCCTAATTTCATTCTTCTTTGGGGCAAAAAAGGACTACATATATACTGGTTGGCATCCTGGCACAGGTGTTCAGTCTCTATTCTTGGCTGTCTTCAGTCATCATCAGTCCCACAGGGAAAAGGCATTTACAGAAATGGATTCAAGCTTCAAGTGGTGGGTACAACTGGGCCAATGGAGCTCTGCCCCTTTTTATCATGTATCATGAGAGGGGAAAGGGATTCAATCCTGCCTAATTTTACGTATCTGGGTTAAAGAGAAAAACTCTCATGACATATCCTGCTCTTTGTCTTCAGCACACACTTCTGACTGTGCCCTTCAGATGCCTTCCAGGAACAAAGCAAAACTTCAGCAGTGTAACTTCATCTAGATCAATTTTTGCAGCTAGTCATTTTACTTTCTCCAGTTTTCCTTTCCAGTTTTTCTGATAACCAAGAACCTTCTTTGAATGCAGGTGTGTGTGTCATAAAGGTTAGAGGGCAGCCACAGCCATGCCACTGACCAGCCATTTAATTGATTGATTCAATTCATACTTTCAGTGAGTTCAAAATACATTTTGTTTACCTATAAACAATATATTTTCCAGCAATGGAAATTAATTTCAATGTGGCCATAACCTTTGCTTTCACTTATAGTATGCAAACTCTTCCAGCGTGCTCTCCCACCCAAAAAACTGATGCCTGATTTCCTTTCTTCATTTATTTATTCCTACATTCCTTTCTTGGTTTAAGGTTAGAGATGAAAGGCATTAAAATAGCAATAGCAATAGCACTTAGGCTTATATACCTCTTTACGGTGCTTTACAGCCCTCTCTAAGCAGTTTACAGAGTCAGCATATTGCCCCCCAAAATCTGGGTCCTCATTTTACCCACTTCAGAAGGATAGAAGGCTGAGTCAACCTTGAGCCTGGTGACATTCGAACTGCCAAATTGCAGGCAGCCAGCAGTCAGCAGAAGTAGCCTGCAGTACTGCACTCTAACCACTGTGCAACCACAGCTCAATGTCTGCAGATTTTGTGGTTATATACAAAATGCTGCTCTTGATCCATTCCAATGAGAAAATTCTTATATACGCTTCTTCCATACATTTAATGAAATATTCGTAAGACCTAGGCATAGTTTATTAGCATACACACTAGGTAATTCTGAAGTCTAGATATCCTAAGTTTGTCAAGGTCAAGAAACACCAGACAGTCAGAAATTAAATATAAACCCTCTAGTCTAGAGTATCAGGATTCCGGCAGTTACCCCCATTTAAATCACGAGTGTTGAGCCAAACTTCCAGAACTTAAAGAGGATTTATTGGGAGTTAAAATGTCTGGCACTGCCTGGATGTTGCTGACTCTGAGACACATAATTCATTGTCACCCTTGACCCTGGTTTTCCCCCACCCCCTGAGTGTATCGTAATTCATATTCTCCAATGGGTCACATCCATAGCCAAGAGTCATCAATCTTGGTCTCCAGTTAGAATTTTGCGCAGCAGAAACTTCTGTCACCTAGTTACTATCTTTGAAAACATTTATGGAATGCAGTTTTGGTTTGCAAGCTGCTGCACTGCTCTCCCCTCCCTTTCTGTTGTCAACTCTAAAAAGACCATAGAAATATTTTATGAGTTGACATAGAGGGGTTAGGTTTGCACCATGACATTTGGCAGCTTTCGATAAACAAAAACACATGGCACTTAAACTTATATACCACTTCACAGTGTTTTACAGCCCTCTCTAAGTGGTTTACAGAGTCAGCATATTGCCCTCAATAATCTGGGTCCACATTTTACCAAACTCAGAAAGGTGCAGTCAACCTTGAGCCTTTGAGAATCAAACTGCTGGCAATCGGCAGAATTAGCCTGCATTCTAGCTTCTGCGCCACCGTAACTCTTAACGACAGGCACACACACCTGCAGATGCCACTAGATATACAAACTGATAACCAAAGACCTGTGCTTATGGTGGAAGTCATATTAAGCAAATTCTATAGATCAGCTGCAGAAAGTATGGTGGAAATGTAAGGCATCTTGCAGAATTACACTTACTAAGATTATCAAGGAACCTAGCAAAGGCTAAATATTCACCAAGACATAATCCTCAATTTACAACCATTCATTTAGCAACTGTTCAAAGTTACAACAGCACTGGAAAAAGTGACCTATGACCAGCTTTCATACCATTGCAGAACTCCCACAGCCACATGATCAAAATTCAGGTGCTTAGCAACTGACATATTTAAAATGGCTGCAGTCTCACAGGATAACATGATTGCTATTTGCAACCTTGCCAGCTGGTTTCAACAAGCAAAATCAATTGGGAAGGCCGGATTTGCTTAATGACTGCATTAAGCACTTAACAAATGGCAAAAAAAGTTTGTAAAATTAGGCCTGGCTGCCTTGCTTAGCAGGGGAAATTCTGGTCCTGTTTGTGGTAATAAGTTGAGGGCTACCTGTAAAGCGGGGCTCCCCAACTCCAGTGGACTGGCACCATCTGTTGGCATGCCAGAAACCAGGTCATGCAAACAAGTTAAGCCCCATTCGCAGGATGCAGGCAGCACACGACACCACACTCTCTCTGGCCCATAGAAAACCTCTCTTCCTGGAACCGGTCCCTAGTACCCAAAAGGTTTGGGGCCTCCATTGTAAATAGAAAAGATTGGTTTAAACCTTCATAGAATTAACCACTATCAGGACCATGGAGAGCTCAGTACAGATTGTTGTAATCTGGTTGGCTAGAATGCTCTGCAGGATCGTGTTTTCTGGTTTTTTTTAATCCTTGGTTGCTCTTTCTAGAATCAAAATTTTATCAGAAATGTCAGCTGAAGATTGGCCAAGGGCTAATCCAGGCTCCATGAACTGTCCTTATTATGTAGCTATCAAATATTGTTATAAAGATACTGGATTTGAACCAGGCAAACACATTACCTTTAGCTAAGGAAATTCATTTGGAAACATGATCCATCCCTATCTCTCTACAGACAATGGAAAACATGCATTAGAGCTGTGTAGCATTTTGGTTTTGAAGATAAACAGGTGCTTCAGAGCATATGGAAATAAGTAGGCAACCTGTCTCAACTTCTTAAATTTCATTTAGAACTTTTTTAAAAATAAAATCTTTGAAAAAGCGATTTAGAAATGGCAGCTTGGAGAGCAGATGCCTGATCCTGGAAAAGCCCCAGCTGATTTGAGGAGTTCAACATGCACTAGATGCTTCATTTGGATTTTTGCATGCTTTAAACCTGCTTCCTTTCAAATCTGAAGTTCTGCGCAGACGTTCTAAGTGTGTTGCTTTGAGATTCTGATGGAAAAGTTGCTCTTGGTCCCATCTGCTAGAGATTTCCATCTGGTGGGACCCAAGAAAAGAATTGTTCTTCTGTGGTGCCTGCCCTCTGGAATATCATTTCCTTTAAAGTTAGACTAGTCCTATCCCTGATGGTCTTTTATAAGACATTAAAACTGTGGTTTTGGCATTGACCCTAGGGCCCTGGAAGTATGACTGAACCTGTTTTTAGTCAATTTGAATGTGAGATGTTGAATGTTCTTTGCAATTATTCTATGTTATAGGTATTGTCTTTTTAAAATGTGGGTAGCTTTATTCTGTTTTTAATAGTTAGCCACCCATATATATGAAATGGGTAGCCATATAAATATGCCATATAAATAAATATACATCTTCTTGATTATGGAATATAATTCTATTGAATAACTCCAGTGAGGAATAATTATAAGAGAAAGAAATGCTAACCAGTACTGAATCCACCTTCTAGATTGTGATATAACTATGGAACAACTAGTGTCAGCCTTCAAGATTTCTTTCCTTTGCTTTGCATCTTTCAGCTGTCATAAGTAATAGGGAGGAGAAGGGGTGAAATAGTTATGAAAAGTGAGCTGGAGGTTTGAGAGCAAAAAAACTGTATAAGTTGCGGGGGGGGGGAGTTTCTTGTTTATGCTTCTTTCCTATGCTATGCGCAAGTGCACCTCTTTATCAAAATAGGCCAAGGTCAACGGATAGATGCCTCACCACCACCTGAAGATGCCCACATGATGTTACATGCAACCAGGTCCAGCTGGTTCACCAGTTATGCCCATATCTGGACCGAGATGCCCTGCGCACGATCACTCATGCACTTGTTGCCTATCGACTCGACTACTGTAACACTCTCCATTGCACACCATCCGGAGGCTTCAGCTGGTGCAGAATGTGGCCACGCGGGTTGTGATGGGAGCTTCCCGGTACTCCCATGTTACAACCCTCCTGCGTGACCTGTTGCCCTCCGGGTGAGGTTCAAGGTTCTGGTGCTGACATACAAAGTCCTTCAAGGCATGAGTCCGGGATATTTACAGGAGCGTCTCCTGCTGGCATCGAGAACCAACTGCCCTATGTGGGCCCACAGGCAGGGGTTCCTCGGGGTGCGGTCTGCGACTCAATGTTGCTTGGTGGTCCCCCGGGGAAGGGCCTATTCTGTGACAGCCCCCGCCCTATGGAACCAACTACCTCTGGGACTCCGTTTGGCCCCTGACCTTCGTACCTACCGCCATGATCTGAAAACCTGGCTCTTTGAACAGGCTGGGCTGTGCTGACCTCCAGGGATGTGTGTTAAATTTAGTTTAGGATTTGTGGGTTTTAGAGAAATTTGGCTTGTAATATTTGATGCTATTTTTAGGTAATTAATTTATTGTCAGTTTTTAGTTGTTAGCCTCCCCTAAATAAATAAATAAACAAACAAACAAACAAACAAACAAACAAACTTTTAATTGGATGGACAGTTTGAACTATTGTGGGTGGGAACGTTGCCATCACTTTGCATATTTCTCAGATTGAGAATTCCTTTGATGCTACCACTTGATTTCCAGTAAAAGATATATTTTCTCTAATTAACGGAGCCTAAGTGTTTCTTGCTTGGATTTTGAATGGAGCACCAGCTGACAACTAGGCAACGACTTCCACCCTCTTTCCCCTAGAGAGCTGGATGCCCCTGTTGACTTTCTGGAAAACCATGAAGAAGATCTGGTTCTTCTGCCAGGCATTAGGCCCAGGATATTAGTAGAGCCAAATATGTGTGTTTGGTGTTGTGAGTTGATCATGAGATCTTTTGGTAAACTTATTTGTTTGTATCCTGCCTTTATTATTTTTACAAATAACACAAACATACCGTGTTTCCCCGAAAATAAGACACTGTCTTATATTTTTTTTGGCTCCCAAAAACACACTAGGTCTTATTTTCGGGGTAGGTCTTATATATTTATGGTGCCAAATAGTGGGTGTGAGTGTGTAGGGGTGTTTCAGTTGCTCCCTGAAAAGTCTTCCTGGAACTGGAGATTTACACTAGGTCTTATTTTTGGGGTAGGTCTTATATTAGGGCAGGTTTAGAAAATAGTGCTAGGTCTTACTTTCGGGGTAGGTCTTATTTTCAGGGAAACACGGTAGTTTGAGCAGCAAACATATCCAGCAATCCCAAAGCTGCTATTGGAGGCAACTGGACTTTCTTGTTTTTTCTTTTGAAAATGTTTCACTTCTCATCCAAGAAGTTTCTTCAGCTCTGACAGGATAGTGGGGAATGGAAGGATTCCCCACTATCCTATCAGAGCTGAAGAAGCTTCTTGGATGAGAAGTGAAATGTCTTCAAAGAAAGAAAAAACAAGAAAGTCCAGTTGCCTCCAGAAAAAGCACCTTTGGGACAACCATGGCCTGGACGAATGAGAATCTCTACAGACTTATATCCAGCAAACCTTCCTCCTATTTTCCCAACAGCAACAACCCTGTGAGGTGAGTTGGGCTGAAAGAGAGTGACTGGCCCAAGACCACCTAGCTGGCTTTCATGGCTAAGGAGGGACTAGAACTCAAGGTCTCCTGCTTTCTAGCCTTAATTATTATCATTTTAATTGTATTTTGTTTTCTTTTACATTGTAAAAAGTTCTCTGTGTAGTATTTGCTAGCCACCCAAAGTTATTTATTTAAGGTGGGCAACATATGTTTTTTTTCTTTTTGTTGATTTGGGGTGGAGTCGGGGCAATTCAATAGAGCTGAGGGTTTATTGGCCAGATGCCCTTCCTGACCCCTACACTGAGTTTGCAGCAGCTATTTTCTCTTTGCGCCCTGAAAGCGAAATATCTGTCGCTGCCTAGGAGTGAACTCTCAACCTTCCGAATGGGAGGCAGGTGTCTTCACTTCTAGGCCACCATGCCGCTCATGGGTAGCACATAACATTTTATAAATACATGTACAGGAAGAACACAGTAAAAACCTGAGAATGTGCAGAAAATAATACTCACGTGGAAATAACTCAATTAGGCCTTTGTGACTGCAGACTATTTATGAAGAAAGCATCAAAATCTTCCCAAGTCTTTGGACCAAATCCAGCATAATAAGAGCCTCTGTGGCGTAGTGGTTAGACTGCAGTACTGCAAGCTACTTCTGCTGACTGCCACCTGACTGCAATTTGGCAGTTCGAATCTCACCAGGCTCAAGGTTGACTCAGCCTTCCATCCTTCCAAGGTGGGTAAAATGAGGACCCAGATTGTTGGGGCCAATAGGCTGACTCTGTAAACTGCTTAGAGGGGGCTGTAAAGCACTATAAAGCGGTATATAAGTCTAAGTACTATTGCTATAATGATTGTGTGATATTTACAGAATGTCATTAGTTTCTTCCATGGCTCCTCACACCTTTGGGAACTGCTATATTACTATTTAAAAGAGGATGACTTTTTCCAACATTCAAATGACAGGATCTCATTGGCTATGAGCAAAGCCTTAGAGAACTCGAGGAAGTTTTATTGTGCTACCTTGTAAATCTCAATATTACTTTTTAACATTTGTACCCTTTGAATTCCCCAAACTCTTTAAAAAACTTGTTCGTGGTTTGATGAACCTCAGAATATGCAGATTTATAAAGCTACATATCTGTGGGTAAGAATGTCCAAAGAAGAGTTTGATTCCCTCTGGAGGAGGGAATGCTAAAGACAGATGTCTATTTATAATATTCTTTCCTTTATTGAAATAGATGTTAAATTAAATTAGAATTAAAAAGGGGGAAAATAACAGGTAGTATGAACTCAAATCAGCAGTAATGTTCTTCACATATTTAAGGCTCTCAGAAGACATAAAAGCAAGAAGATAAACAATTTTATATGATATGGGACTTGTTTTATCAATGGTTGGACAAAAAGAATGAGCAATGTAATAGAGTATAATTTTGTAATAGAAGTTTAATAGATTGATATAAAATATAATATAGACATATATAACCATTGGACGAAAGGATAATATAAATTTTAACATAAAAATTAGGAATATCTTGTATAGAATGGTGGAATAAATAGCCTAGTCATAGATGTTTTTTTTTTAATTCATATTTATATGCCGCCCTTCTCCGGAGACTCAGGGCGGCTTACAATTTTGGAGCAACCCAATGTGCTCAGCAATAGCCTTCATTCCATTGTATATGCCTGCTTATTACTAAGTGGCATTTTTACAAAGTCAGCTTATTGCCCCCAACAATCTTGGGTCCTCAATTTACCTACCCCGAGAGGATGGAAGGCTGAGTCAACCTTGAGCCTGGTGGGATTCGAGCCTGCACTAATTGCAGGCAGCTGGAATTAAGTGCTAGGCATTTAACAGCCTGCACCACCAAGGCTCTGTTTAAAGATGTTTAAAGATTTTTAATAACTGATAAATATATAAGCATATGTGAACTTGACAATGTGAAAGTTTATATAAATTGTGAGTGATGACAACAAGAATGATAGCACAATGGATTTGTAACCAACTGACACTCTGTATGTATATAACATGGAAGATGGTTTTATGTTTTTATGTTTTGTTTGTATATCTGTCTTAAAAATAAAAACTTTTTTGCAAAAAAAAAAGAAATATATAAAATATAAACAAACTAGACCAAGTAAAATTATAGGACATTTTGGTTCATAATTGGTTACCTCATATGAACTTATTGGTTTTCCAAATGTTGCTGTTCAGCCTCACAAGGGTTGTGGAAAATGTTGAGAGTTTTTCTGACAGCAATATTTGAAAGATTTCCTTTTTCTGCTTTATGGTAATATATCAATACCACAGCAGGCTGTGGTATAGTTAACTATATTAGCAGAGCAAGCCATAGGCGGCCAGCTTCATGTAATATACGAATAAACTATGTTTAATAGACCAACATTTGCAATTTGCAAGTAGATAGTCACATACATTGATTAAATGACTGTATTTACCTAAGTCATACTAAGTCAAAACCAATTGCAACCATACTTTATTGGAATATATGCATCCCAGTTTATGGATTAACACAATCCTGACCCCATTTGCTTATGATTTATGTAGCAAACCATGTTTAAGAAATTGTAGTTTAAGATGATGGGTGAATCCAGTCTTCTGACCACAGTGATTCCCTTGGAAGTACTTAGAACTTAGAATAGGTTTATTGTCACTTTAAATGCATACTAACTGGCACACATTAAAATGAAATTTCACTGCATACAGCTCTCAAAGAGTCACCACCTCCAATATACACTACATAAACATGACAAATACCCACATATATTATATGACACAGAGAAACAGTCTAGTCTGGATTTTTACATGTACTTGATGAGAAAAACGAATCTTGAGAGTTTACCAAACAGATAGCATAGGGAACAAAGACTGCTACAGAATCTGGTAGTCCTGCTAGAAATACTTCAAAACCTCCTCCCAAAGGGAAGCAACACAAACAGACCATAAAGTGGATGTGTGGGTCTCTAAGAATGCTTTGAGCTCTAAGCACATAACGCTTATAAGCAGCATCCTGAATATCGGGAAGCGAGCTTCCTATAATCTTCTCGGCTGTCCTTACCACTCTCTGTAAGGACTTTCTATCTGAGGCCCTGCTGCCACCAAACCAATCAGTGATGCAGTTTGTTAAAATGCTCTCAATCGTGCCTCTGTAAAAAGAGGCCAGGACAGAAGGAGAAAAATGTGCTCTCATCTGATGATGCAGGAAATGCAGACACTGGCTTGCACGCTTCACTAAGGATGATGTGTGGAGAGACCAATTCTGATTGTTAGTTATCTGCACCCCAACATGCTTAATACTGTTGACCACCTCTACGGCAGCATCCTTGATTCTGAGTGGAGTATGACTATGTTGGCTCTTTCTAAAATTGACTAATTGACTAAAACAACTGAAGGAGTTCTTCCTAGCACCAGAAATTCATCCTATAAAACTGGTTGGTATGTTTTGATTTATTTTCAGCTATAAGTATTGTAAAGCATATTCCCCCTCAGCTTGTCTAGTTCAATTGCTAATGGCATCTAAACCTTACCAGTTATAATTCAGGATGCATGGTAGCTGCCTCTGTAGATTTAATACATAGAATTTATTTTTAGAAAATGTTAGTGCTATAAAGAGAGTTCTGCAGTAGCTTTTTAATATATGGACTTTGAATCTTTCCTCCAAAGTATTTCCTCCAAAGACCAAATAGAAGCAATAATCCATTTTGTTTTTAATTAAGTAGCTTTAAGCCTGCTTAATTTAGTATGTAGATGTAGATGTGAATCCCATGTCAGGAGTCCTTTATTAGCAGAATTAAAACAGAATTAAATTCCATCTTGTTAAACCGCCCATCCAATTTCACAGGATAATAAAAGAAGGATCTCTTTGGAGGTTTGGGATCACGGTTTTAATGATCCCACAGTTCAAAAATCAGAAATGCATAAATAATTGCAGCCTAAATGGTATTCAATTGTAATTAAGGTTAATTACAAAGAATGGCAGTGCATATCTTCTAGGAAAGTCCACTAATATTTTAATATATGAAATGAACTTGTTCTATAAAAAGTGAAGAATGTATTATTTTGTAGTGTAACTTAGATTTGCCAGAAGGGGAAAAAGTATGAAATGTATCTGTTAATAAAGAAGTCTTTCCCCCAAAGACTTGTTTAATCGTGCATTCATTCAATTGATGCCATGTCTTCCATCTGTTGTATACTCAAAGCAGCTTTCATAAAATAAAAAACACCCAGAACATGTAGGATACATAAAGTTAAAATATAGTAAAGTGATGTTAATATAAATTAGCTAAAGTTAATGCTAAAGGCAATTAGCAATTAAAAGCCTGGTAAAAGAAGAACCTTTCCCCCCCTTTTTTTACAAGTTTTCTAAATGCTGAGTGAATGGTGGGTCAACTGAACCCTCAAAGGGGTAGAATGTGCCAGAAAGATAGGCCTCTGATACTAAAAACACATTTAGAAGAACTTATTCTGGAAAGTTTAATTGTTGTTGTTGTTGAGTCACTAAGTCATGTCTGACTCTTCAAGACCGTATGGACCATGGCATGCCAAGTCCCTGCCTTCCACCATCTCCCAGAGTTTACTCAAATTCATATTTCACTATGTGGAAAGCTTAATACATAATAGCAGAGGTTGTTTTAATGCTCTGATTGAAGGTATAAGTGAGGTCCTTGGTGCTCTCTGCGCTGAGATAACGTCATCAGTGTACATACTCTCTTTTGAAAGGTATAGTCTGCATTTATACTCAGATTACAACTTTCACATCCTTCACTATAGGTCATAGACCATTCTGCAGGGGTGGGCTGCTGGGGGTTCGCAGGGGTTCGGGAGAGCCCCTAGCTAAGATTCTGTACAGTTCGGAAAACCCTCAAATCCCACTCCTGGCTGGCCCCACTCACCCCAATCCTCCCCTCCCAGGAGTCCCCATATGGCCCACTTTGGATGCAGATAAGTGCAGGGCATGCTGGAGGCTCGAGGAGGGTAAAAAACAGGCCTCCTGGAAGTTTCTAGCTTCTGGAGCTCAGGGAGGGCAAAATGCGCCCCCCCCCAGCCATGGTGCAGGAGGCCGACTAGGCCAATCCCACCATGGCCACACCCACCCAGCAACTGAGCAGAGAACCCGTTGCTTAAATTTTTGAAGCCCATCCCTGCCATTCTGCTTAAATTTGGTAGAAGTCAGAACCAATAACAACAGTTGGAGTAGCCATATATTGGCCTCATTGAACTTCATTCCATGAAATGACAGCTATATCCCTACATGGAGGGACACTAACCCTGCAGATGATGCACAGAGGCTATTCTGCAGTATGAGATGAACTGACCCATCCTCAACATCTGTTTCAACAGTTTAAAACAACATCTGTAGCTCAAGATGTGACATTCACAATCTGAACGTAGAAACAATTTGATCAATGAAAATCCTGCATGCACAACAGGATTCTGAGAAGAATCTCCCTGAATTTAGCATCCTTTACATCAGAGGTGGTATTCAGCAGGTTCTGACGAGTTCTGGAGAACCGATAGCAGAAATTTTGAGTAGTTTGGAGAACCAGCAAATACCACTTCTGACTGGAGATTTTACAGTATCCTTCCCCTGCCACGCCCACCAAGCCACGCCCACAGAACTGGTAGTAAAATTTTTTGAATCCCACCACTGCTTTACATGGGACAAAGAGGAACATCAGACTTTTGAGTGGCATGCCAGAAAACCCTGTTGTTGCATTTACATTTAATTAAATATCATTGACATGATTAGTCCAATTATCAATTATTCTCCTCTGCATTAAAAATTACAACTTAGATTATTTTCAAAGGCCCCCAGAACCCTGTAAAAGGCTTTCAGAGATTATGAACTTCAGCTATAAAGAGAATAAGTGACTCTGGAGGCCCATAGTTTCCCCATTGATGTTCTGTGGCATTACATTCACATCAAACATTATCTTTCCTTTTCCCTCTAGCCTTTTAAGCCATTTTCAATTGTCTTTTATCTGTTGTCTTTTGTCTATTATATTTGATCCTGCTAATTTTATAGGTATGTCTTCTAATCAAGCCAAAAACAATACCCCAATCAAGGAACTATCAAGCAGAAAAACCATACTCTGGCCTAAACTGGCAGGGCAAGTTACCTGTATGTAAACAGAGCAAACTCCAAATTCATTAGCATTGGTGATATTACTCAGTCAGGTAATGAAATGCTTACAAGCAAACAAACAGGCCCCAGAGAACACCAAGGACTCCAGAGGTAAATTCTATATGGACTCTCTGATCAATCAATCTGGATCAAATCTTTTTGCCTTTGAATCTCACAGTCTGATGAAAACCAGTCATGTTTTCCTATAAACTGAAATGGCAACTGGGACCAGAATTTCTGTTGCTAAGCAATGTAATAATAAATCATGACCGTATTACTTAGTGACAGCAATACCTGCAATCCTGACTGCTATTTTTAATTGAATCCCTTGGTCATTAGGCAAGGGAAATTCCTGACAACTTCCCACAACCACAGTCAATGGGGAAAAAAAACAGAATGAAGTTGCAAGTCTTAAGCTGCTCGGTGGGAGATGGAGCATGGGGGTGTGCAAGAGGCACCACACCAGTTGGGGAGAACGTGAATGCATAGGAAAGATTTACCAGCAACTTGCAATCTTCCCTGTAGGCTTTCCCATTGATTTTATGGGGAAGCTGGCAGACAAGGTTGCAAATGGTGATCACCTGTTCACAGCAAGCAGCATAATTGTTAAGTTTGCATGAAGAGACAGACGTGGAGTGCTTCAAGCTCTTTGTTTATTAGTGACTGCAGCTCAGAACAAACCCACTTTGGCTGGGCTGCGGCTGCTACTTATAGCCAGCAGCCGCAGTTGCCAGCCAATCAGAGTGCAGGGTTTTCCCACACTTTTTAAACCAATCATTTCTTACATTTTACAAGAACAGTTCAAACTAAACCAATGACTTTAAACCTGCATACATAACACCCCTCCCCACTAGGTTCAGTCCATACTCAAACCCCAGCCTATCTAATGTATTCTTTTAAATAGATGGGGCTCTTACGTGTACGTTGAGACCTACGTGGTTCAGATGTTTTAAGGTTCTCACCTTGTGAGGGAGGAAATGTGTCTGCTGACATTTCCTTACTAGGACTTGTAGTAATGGTAGAACCTGTTTGGTTACTACAACCTGGTCTCTCCTCCCAATCCATCTCCAACCCAATGTCAGCACCTAAATCAGGTAATGATGTGCAATCTTCCATTTGTGAAAATGGTTGTTGGTATTGTGACAGGTTTTGGGATGGTTCTTGTCGTGTTAGCTCGTTACACATGGGGTTGATTCTTGCTTGTTCATTACACTCATGATCCTCCCTTCCCCTAGAAGAGGCAGTAGGTATGGGAACCAGAGAGGAGCAAAGCGATGCTCCTGAGGCAATCTGGATCTTAACTGATCAATGTGCCTGCTCCAGAGGACACCATCCTCCATTTGTACCCTGTAAGACCTGGGGCCTGTGATTTGGGTTATCTCAGCAGGAATCCATAATGGTTCACCCATAAGGTTCTTAGCATAAACAGAATCACACAGTGAATAATTTTGCTAGTGGAATCTAGTGGTGAGTTGGGTGTAAGTGGGATGAAGGCGTCAAGGGAGACCTGAGTTTCCTACCCATCAACAATTCAGCTGGGGACAAATTAGTTGAGGGGTTGGGAGTGATATGCTGAACACTGAGAAGTTTTTCAACTCTCTCAGTGATATCTCCTGGACCCAATTGCTGAAGTTTTTCCTTGGTAAATCGTACCATACGTTCAGTCTGGCCGTTAGCTGAAGGATGCCCAGGGGCTGTCAGGGCATGTCTGATACCCTGTTGTGCTAGATATGATTCAAAAAGGTTGGATGTAAATTGAGGGCCATTGTCAGAAACAAGCACATCAGGTAACCCGTGAGTTATAAAAAGCTTTTTAAGCTGTTTGATGACAGCATCAGTTGGGGTGGAGGCCATAGGGATGACCTCTAGCCATTTGGAATATGCATCTACTATAATAAGGAAAGTGTGCCCTCTGGTAGGGCCAGCAAAATCAATGTGAATCCTGGACCATGGGCCCCTAGGACATGCCCATTCCTGTGTGGGGGTGAGAGGTGGGGCAGGCCTGACTACCTGACAGTTGGGACAAGATGCAACCCAGTTTTCAACCATTTTGTCAATACCTGGCCACCATACATACCTCCTGGCCAATCCCTTCATTCTGACAATACCTGCATGACCCTCATGTAACATTTCCAAAACCTCTTTTGCAGTTTTGTAGGAATAACCACCCTGTTACCCCACAAAATACATCCTCTTAATACAGATAATTCAGTTTGCCTGGATTTAAAAGGTTGGGCAAGTTGAGGTAGATCTTGAAGAGGCCAACCTTTCTTAATCCAGCCTATAACAGGAGCCAATACAGTGTCTTTGGCAGTCTCTCTGGCAATTTCAGCAGCGTGTACTGGAAGCTTGGCAACAGTTTCTAGGAAAAAGGTGTAAGTCTCAGGAGCAAAGTCCTCAGTGTGAGAAGGAAGTGGGCAGCGACTCAAAGCATCTGCATGCCCAATGTCTTTGCCAGGCCTGTGGATGAGTTTGTGTGAATAAGCAGCAAGAAATTCAGTCCACCTCAGCATTCTGGGGTGACAGGATAGTGGGCGTAGGTTTGTCTCCTGCCACAATGCCTAACAGAGGTTTGTGAACTGTGACAATGGTAAATGTTCTCCCATATAAATACTCATGGAATTTCTTGACAGCTGCAACAATTGCCAAGGCTTCCTTGTCCGGTTGGCTATAATTCCTCTGCTTTGGTCAAGGTGCGAGAGTAAAATGCAATAGGAGCTTCCCTTCCGCTGGGAAGCCTGTGGCTCAAACCCCCCCCACTCCAAAAGGGGATGCATCACAAGTCAGTACAACAGGCAAATTCTCAGAGAACTGTATCAGTACAGCATCAGACGTGATTAGTCTTTTAATATTGTTAAATGCAGATTGTTCTTTTCTGCCCCAGACCCAAACAGACTTTTTGTCTAATAATCTGTGCAGTGGTTCTGCAATGGTTGCCTTCTGAGGTAGGAACATGTGATAAAAGTTAATGAGTCCAAGGAAGGCTTGCAAATCTGTTTTACATTTTGGTCTAGGGGCTTCTTTGATTGCCTGAACCTTGGCATCTGTGGGGTGGATACCATGCTTGTCAATCATATAGCCCAAGAACTCAACCTTGTCAGTTCTAAGAGTGCATTTTTCTTCCTTGACTTTTAACCCCGCTTTTTGAATCTGGTAAGGACTTCTCTGAGTCTCTCTTGTAACTGAGTGTCATTTTCAGCAGAGATTAACAATCAAAGTAAGGTACTACCCCTGGCAGTCCTTGGAGCATCCTTTCCATAAGGCTTTGAAAGATGCCTGGTGCCACGCTTACTCCAAACTGTAACCTTTTACATTTGAAAGCACCTCTATGAGTCACAATGGTTTGGGCCTCTGCAGTGGCATCATCAACTGTTAATTGTTGATATGCCTGGGCCAAATCCAATTTGGCAAAGACTGTACCCCTGCCAAGTGAATGTAGTAAATGATGCACCAATGGAACTGGATATGCGCTCTGTTGAAGCGCATGGTTCAATGTCCCCTTATAGTCTCCACAGATTCTCACTAACCCATCAGTCTTGACTGGTGTGACTATGGGTGTCTCCCACCTGGAGTGGTCAGTGGGCTCTAAAACTCCTTGAGCTATTAGTTTATCTAATTGTGCATCAATTTTTTCCTTTAAGGCAAATGGGACCCTTCTGGGCTTTAAGCGAATTGGTGGCACCTTGGGATCTAGATTGAAAGTGATAGGGGTCCCCATATACTTGCCCAATCCTTCACTGAAGACCTCTGGAAACTCAGACTTCAAGGCCTCCTCCCATTCAGTGTTGCTCACGTGATTGATGCCAGTCACCTCAATGCCTAGTGCATTGAACCACTCAAGTCCCAGCAAGCTTGGGCGATCCTTGTCCACGATGGTCAGGGGCAAGCATTTGGTGTGGCCTTTGAACTTCACGTTGAATTCTCTTGTTCCAACTACTGGAATCTTGTTCCCTTGGTAGTCTTTAAGAGTCAGTGCTTGCTTCTTGAAATGCTTCTTCTGAATGTTTGGGAGTAGTCTGTAGTGTCCCTGACACCATAGATAAATATGTGCCTGAGTCCACTGACACCATAGATAAATATGAGCCTGAGTCCACTTCCATTTGGCAAGGCCTTCCTTCAATTAGTACCTTGACATGCACTTTTCTGTTATTGATAGAAGAAGAATGACCAATAGTTACTGTCTGATGAGTTTCATTCTTCCCCTTTGCTTCTGTGCTGTGCTCCATTTTCTCACTGAGGTTGTTGGGCTTGAATTCTTTGTCAGGAAACTTCCTTCTGTTGGGTGGAGTTCTGGATGATTTGCAGACTCTTGCTAGGTGTCCTCTTTTTTCACAACGGAGGCAGATGGTATCTAGGAACTTGCATTCAGTGCGGGGTGGCTTCCCCACAACCTCTGCAGTAGAAATCTTGCCTCTTTCTTCCCAGGTCTTTCTTTTTCTGCTCCATTCTGAGTCTATAAATTCCTTCCTCCACCTCACTACAGTCTGACTCAGAATCTATTTGCTCACAATGAGTTATTGTGGACTTTTCCACACCAGGATGGCTTGTGGCCTTGTTAATTTTCTTCATGGCTGCTGCTGAGGACTTGGTAGCTTCTGCTGAAGAGGCCTCTTCTATTGCTTCCTTCAGCGTGATCTTAGGTCTTAGTAATAACTTGCTCTGAAGCACCTTGTCTTTATGGCCCAGAACAAATCGATCACGCATGGCCTCTTCTAAATTGTTAAATTCACATGCACCCCCAATATCTCTTAAACTTGCCACGAAGTCGTTTACATTTTCGCTTTCCGCTTGATCCTGACGGTAAAACTCATGTCTCTTAATGAGACACGATACTTGTGGGGCGTAATGGGCTCTTAACAACTTTTCTAAGTCAGGCCATTCCATTACCTTCACATCTGCAGCTCCCACCAATGCCTTCACCATCTTGAAAACTGCCGGACCGCAGTGCATGAGAAAGACCACCCTCTTCCACTTCTCGGAAATGTCGGCAAGATCATTTCCTTCCAGATACATTTGGAAACGATCTGCATACATCTCCCAGTCTTCTGCCGTCGGATCGAACGGGCTGGGGGTGTTCAGCGCAGCCATCTCTCTCTTCTTCTGTTCCGCTTGCCTCTTCTTCAGGGAGATCCCACCTTTGTCACCAGTGTTAAGTTTGCATGAAGAGACAGACGCGGAGTGCTTCAAGCTCTTTGTTTATTAGTGACTACAGCTCAGAACGAACCCACTTTGGCTGGGCTGCGGCTGCTACTTATAGCCAGCAGCCGCAGTTGCCAGCCAATCAGAGTGCAGGGTTTTCCCACACTTTTTAAACCAATCATTTCTTACATTTTACAAGAACAGTTCAAACTAAACCAATGACTTTAAACCTGCATACATAACAATAATTGCATATTATAGGGCAGTGGTGGCTAACCTTTTTGGGCTCCCATGCCAATAATTGCGCACGTGCTTGCCTGCTCATGCTTGCATGCCATCACCCAGAAGGCAATGCATGTGGGACTCCTATGCCTCCTGCGCATGCGTGTGCAACCAGCAGAACTCGCACTTCTGTGCATGTATGCACATCTCATGTTTCTGTGCATGCATGTGACTCACACGACCCACACTGCGTGCTTCTGTGCATGTATGCACGACCCCCCCACATGCGCTGCATGTTTCTGCACATGCACAAGTGTCTCCTGCATGCCACCATGCCCTGCAGATGCGTGCCAGATACCCGACAATCAGCTGGTGGGCAGGTGGCATGCACGCATGTGCAATACACCTTTTCTGGGCGAGTGCTTGCATGCCAGCAGTAATGGCTCTGCGTGCCACTTCTGACATGCATACCATAGGTTCACCACCATGGTTATAGGGGGTGCTGAGACAGCTGGAATTTTGAGGACCAAGTACAATTCCCTTCATTCAGTACCATTGTATCTTCAAATGGTTATAAGCTGAGGACTAGGTGTAGGCTTGTACAGACTGCAATGAAGCCATTCTGGTGTGATGCTTTGGGTGGCCGAGACATGTATTTCTGCCTAGATGGGATGAAGCATGAGCTGTCTATCTTGAGGAAACAACTTCTACAACTGTTCTAATTCATTTTAAATGTATGTTTCCCCACATGCGCTGAACAAAAATCACATTAGCTTAATCAGAGTAACAGAATTGGAAGGGACCTTGGAGGCCTTTCTAGTTCAACCTCCTGTTCAAGCAGGAAATCCTATATCATTTCAGACAAATGGCTGTCCAATCTCTTCTTAAAAACCTCTGGTGTTAGATCACTTACAATTTTAGGAGGCAAATTGTTCCACTGATTAATTGCTCTGTCAGCTAAGTAAAGGAAGCACTGTAGCCACTCTGCTGGCAGGAAGCTGAGTCCAATGGTGCTTCAATGCGTTGCTTCAAAGGAGGGCTTCCCTTGAACCTTTGGTGAAGCAAAGGGAACTATCCAACATATGTGTGGGCTCTGCTATATAATGCAAAATATTTATATATTGCAGCCAAGGAGCAATATTTTGAAAGAAAAATGGATCATATATTAGCTACAGTGGAACTAATAATATAATTTTTGAAAGTTTTTATTAAAATATATTTTAGAACTGTAACAGTGTAATGCAGAGAAAAATTGGGAGCCTGTATTGGCTTAATAAAAGTGGTGTCCAACTGTGGGAAGCCTCCCCCCCCCAGAAGAATGAAATATTTTGGAAAATATTAAAAAATGCATGATAAAATATTTCCCCTAAAGGGGAAATGAAAAAATCTTAAGGGAGGCAGAAACCACCTCCAGTTTCCCTGCCCCAAGCAGAAAGCGAGGAGGCCAGCTTTTAGAGCTGCAGATTTGGTAATCCATTCAGAAAAAGTGGGTCAAGACAGAAACTCAGATAAGCAACAAACAAAAGGTTGACAAAATTAGCTCAGACAAACATCTAGGATTTGCATTTCCCTTTTGCCTATAGAGTCAGTCATGACCCCTACATGACCCCCTAGGAATCCAGAAGGTACTCAAAACACCCACTCAAAACTCCATTTTTGTCAGCTGCCCTGAACAACAAACCCTGGTGGTTCTGCTCACCAAAAAAGGACCTTCTTTCAATTTAGTCTCCAGCCTCTATTTTGTTTCCAGCATCTTTCTCCCCACTTGGAACTGAACCAGATGGATTTTTCTTCCAACACAACTCTGACAATTCATGAACTGAATGGAAGGATATAGATGTTTATCTCATTGAAACTGACTGGGTAGGCTCTAATCAGCTTCCAATGAAAATGTAATTTCATTTGATGATAATCTTAGTGGGGCCGTCTCTTTGTTGTGTGATACATTTAAATAATAAAATGTTATTGTAGTGAGAAGGGCAAAAGAAAGCACTAATTGGGAGGTGAGAGTATCAATTCATTCTTAGAGGTAGCTTTTTTCCTCCCTTCACGTGCTTCTATTTTCCCTCTTCTCTCTAAATATATCATCTCTTTTCCAAGTGACCAGCTGCACAGAGGGATCATGAGCTGTCAACAGATGTCTGAACTGATGTTTTATGCACAGCTTTGACATTGGTTCAAGGGCTTCAGGTGACTCTAGAAAATTATAGTTACAAGTACAGTGAATTTTTACTCTCTGTATAACTTTTCCAATGAGAAGCCTCAGGAAATGGTAACATCTGGCTGTTCTCGGAAGCTAAGCAGGTGTGACCTTGGTTAATATTCAGGTGGGGGACTTCAAGGGAATTTCAGGGATATTCAATAGATCAGGGGTGTCAAACGCACATCATCACGGCAGCATCACATGATGTATCGGGACTCGCCCCCCTTTGCTAAACCGGGTGTGGCCATGGCCAGCACGTGACACATCCAGCCCGTGGGCCAGGAGTTTGACAGCCCTGCAATAGATTGAGAAATTGAAAAAAATATCCAGGAAGAAGGCATTTGCAAATCATGTCTGCAATGTTGCCAAGAAAATTTCATGCATGCAATCACAGAGGAATGCTGTAACTTGCATTTATAAAAAAAAGCATGCTTAAGATCACGGTAAAAATTAATGTAAAGAAATTGTGTAATCGTGTTGTCATAATTTAATTTAATGTTTTTTTTAAAAATAGAATATATTCATTATTGCCAGTTCTGCATACTTTGCTGCTTTTTAAGAAACTGCTAGGTTTTTTTTTATTCAAGACAGCTTGGGAAGAGAATATTTTTCACTTGATGAGAAAAGGTGAACCTGACTGCATATGGGCTGTGATCTCAATCTTCTCTGCCTTTTTGGTTTCACCAAAATGATGCCATGTCTTGTTTTGTCTAATTCTCCATATTTGCACGAAGCTGAAACATCTTGAACTTTACTCCAAGCAAATGAATTACTTAAAAAATTGTTTCGGTTGCCACCCATTTTTTTTCTTTACAGCTTTATTGGTATCACAATTAAATTCGAAACAGAGGGGGGGAAACCTAATGTGTTCCATCCCACACCCTTACACCCAGTGTTTGTGTATACAACACCTTCATGTTCTAGAGGACAATTCAGAGTTAAAAATATATTATTAGCAGGGCTAAAATAGTGGTGCTGAGAGAAAGAATCCAGCCCATTCCTTATTAATCTCAAAGCAGGAATTTACTTGCCCACATCACAAGGAAAAACAGTAACTTTTCCAGATTAAATTGTAGTAACAGTATTTAAGGCCTGTTTATATAATTGCCCAAACTAGACTGTTCAACCCCCAGTATTCTAGTTAGAGCTAAAGCCTGTTGGTATCTTGGACAGAGAAAGTCACATGCAATATTGCTATATGCACGAAGTCTGTGGTAGAATCCATTAGAACAGGAGAGTCAAACTGGTGGCCCATGGGCTGGATATATCACATGCAGGCCACGCCCACCTCAGCTCCAAAAATGGGAAAAATCACGTGATGGCAATGTGTCACCACAAGTTTGACACCTGTGCATTAGAATATTGTTGATGAGTGTTCTACCTGGAACTTTTACCTGCTGACTCATTAACACCTGAATGGCGTTAGATCTTTTTCACTGATGGACAACAGTGAACATGGACATTTAGAGATGAGAGTGTCTCAGTATAGTAAACAAACAAACAAACAAACGAATAAATAATGGCCTATAATATGAAGAACTGCTCATTATGACTCCCACTCAATTCAGCAAGCATGGTTGATGGTAACAGATGCCTACAATGTAATTAGTAGTATGTGGTATGTGGTGAACTACAATTTTTCTGTTGCTGATTTATAGATATTATAGAAATAAAAAAGAGTGGGAGGAAAAAAACAATAATGGGAAGATATCTTGTCTCAAAACATTGTATATTTGTTCTTATTGGGTGAAAAGTTCTGTGTTTTTCAGATAATTCCTTTGGCTTTCTAAGAAATTCAAGAAAGTCTAAAAAGTCTAAACAATTTACATCCATTGTATATTTTTAACAATTTTCCTCTTCTTCATAAAGGGGTTTTCTGAATTGAGGCTTTTCATAATATTTTTTAAATTAATTCTATCATTGATATTGCTGAAAATATAGCAATTTAGACATTTTTTTCTCTCACGAGGGTGGAATTTCTACTGGAATACTCAGTTACAGGCAAAGGCATTGTAAGGAAGAAAGTCAAGAGGGTTATCATACAGTTGAAGCCCTGGCTTCTTTATGTGTGGAACATGACATAAGGAGGGGCAGTATGGTGGCTCAGCAGTTAAGATGCTGGGCTTGTCAGCTGGAAAGCTGGCAGCCCAGGTTCAAGACCAGAGGTGGTATTCAGCCAGTTTGGACTGGCTCTAGCAAACTGGTTGTTCCGGTGAATGGTTGGCCCTGCCCCCCCTGCCCCTGCCCTTTCCTGTCTTGTATTTCCCTGTTTTTTTACCTCAGCTGATTTGTGTGGCACAGTGATTGCCACACCTCAGCTGTTTTACTCATCAGCGCTGTTATAGAAGGTATGTTTTTAAGCTTAAAATGGGTGGTTTTTTAACTCTGCGCAAGTGTGCAAAGCACATGTTAGGCGTGCGTGTTCACTGAACTTGTTAAACTGGCTGCAACCACCATTGTTCAAGACCCGAGTGCCATGCAATGGGATGAGCTCCCATCCTCGCTCCAGCTCCTGCCAACCTAACAGTTCGAAAGCATGCAAATGCAAGTAGATAAATAGGTACCACTTTGGCAGGAAGGCAATAGTGCTCCATGATATGAGGGCCTTGGTGGCTCAGGCTGTTAAATGCCTGCACTTAAGATCCAGCTGTCTACAATTACTGTAGGCTCGAATCCCACCAGGCTCAAGGTTGACTCAGCCTTCCATCCTCTCGGGGTAGGTAAATTGAGGACCCAAGATTGTTGGGGGCAATAAGCTGACTTTGTAAAAATGCTGCTTAGTAATAAGCAGGCATATACAATGGGATGAAGGCTATTGCTGAGCACCCTGGGTTGTATCCCAAAAAAATTGTAAGCCGACCTGAGTCTTCGGAGAAGGGTGGCATATAAATGTAATTTAAAAAAAATAAATAAATATCATGCTGGACATATGACCATGGAAATGTCTTCGGACAGCTCTGGCTCAATGGCCTTGAAATGTAGATGAGCACTACCCTCTATAGTTGGCAATGACTAGTGGAGTAAAATCTGCAGGGACTCCTTTACATGACACAAGCACAGTAGCATCATGTGCAAATGATGTGCAGGGCCAGTGTGAAAAGTGAGTGTGGATACTGTGTCCTGTTTTAAAATTTCTATACTCCTTTCTTCTCGCATACCAGATTGTAGCGGCATCCATGAGGTGTGTGTATGTGTGTGTGTGTGTGTGTGTGTTTCAAAATTGGCAAGGTGGCAGGCAGAACATTGTGAAACAAATACTGCTCCATTTCTCTGTGCATCAAAGTTGCATTCATGTTCTGAGGGCTTGCATTCTAATGCTCCATTTGCTTCTGATTTGAGCCATTACCCCTCTTTGGCACTGCTCATTGCAGACTGCTAGGAAGGAGCACAACAGATGGGTTTTGTTAAAGGACTAAATACATGACTTGCAAAGATACCTTAGATGACTTTCTCATCTTCCCGTACTTTTCCCAATAAGCGCTCTCTTTCCTAAAACTTTTAGCAAACACCAAATACAAGTTGAGTTTCAGCTCCCCCAAATATTCTATTGCATCAACATTCCTCCACCAAACATTACTAAGAGTAATCGAACTTTCCTGAAAAATGTGTTACTCATAATTATTGGAAAGGCAACTAATTTGCACCTATCCTTGTAGGTGTCTTGGCAAAAACATCCAACAATACAGAAAGGTTGCCTTCTTTTGTGACCCCCGGTTTCAAATCCAGTTTATAACCCTGGTGTTCTCAAATGGTTTCCCATTCACACAGTAACTAGGCCTAACCTTGTTTAGATTCTGGGCTGCTACCTGTTAAGAACTTAGTTTAGGTAACTTTCAACTCATATTTCTGGGTTTGCTCCCTCCCCAATTATTCCCCAATTAACTTTACTCCCCCAATTAACGATGCTATAGAGCACTGCACACCAGAACAACTAGACACAAGGACAGTTTCCCCCTGAATGCCATCACTCTGCTAAACAACTAATTCCCACAATACTGTCAAACTATTTACTAAGGCTGTATTACTATTATTCTTTTCATCCTTCCTATTATCTATCTCCTCCCACTTGTGATTATAACCTTGTTGCTTGTATCTTATGATTTATATTGTTTTATTTGTTTCCTAGTATGATTTGATTGCTTATTTAGTAACCTATGACTATCACTAAGTGTTGTATCTTATGATTCTTGATGAATGTATTTTTTCTTTTTATGTACACTGAGAGCATATGCAACAAAGACAAATTCCTTGTGTGTCCAATCACACTTGGCCAATAAAGAATTCTATTCTATTCTATTCTATTCTATTCTATTCTCTATTCTGTTCTATTCTATTCTATTCTATTCTATTCTCTATTCTATTCTATTCTATTCTATTCCATTCCATTCCATTCCATTCTATTCCATCAATATTTTTTTCAAAGCATCACTAAGAGTAACCAAGATTTCCTGAAAGACCTGTTACTCATAACTATGGGGATGCAGGACATCTGCCAGAAGCTGGTTCTTTCTGGTATAAGAGGAGGCCTGGTTTGGTCTCAGAGGAAGGCCAATGCCTGCAAAACAGGGTGGATATATGTTGCCCCTATTGGTGAAATGCAAAAGTGTTGGCCATGGACTAAATCTCAGTCTAAATAAAGAGGGTGCAAAATGGATTGGGGAAAAGTGCATATGAAATTACTTTCATGTGTAGGTTAAACCTTCTTTGAATGTTTTCCTTCTTTTCTGATTTTGTGTTATTAAAACATAGAGACATACAGTATACCAAATTTTTTTTTATTTTTATTTTTATTAGATTTATATGCCGCCCTTCTCCGAAGACTCAGGGCGGCTTACAATTTTTGGGATACAACTAAAGTGTGCTCAGCAATAGATGGAGACCTTATTTGCAAATTCTGCCAAAATGATTCAGAAAAGCTGTGATTTGGCAGGAAAAAAAATCCAAAATGGTTTTAGGTATTTTGACTAGGAGAAACAGTGGGGTTCAGAAGAAACTGCTTGGATTGCAAAAACATGGACAGTCATTAGGTGGTGGTAAAGAGATACAGAAAACTCTGACTCTTTGTGCAAACTGGGGTTTGCTAGGACTTTGGCAGCTCAGATCTGATCTATGTTCTAATTATGGTGTCTTTGAAGTACAAAGTGGCACATGTGTGTGAAGATGGCACATTAACTGGATATGCATCAATAGGAACCAATTGCATGTTCATACTTTAGAGAGAGAGAGCGAGAGGGGGGGAGGGAGAGAGAGAGAGAGAACTAGTATAGATTTTTTAAATATACAATTGAAATATATCTCCATTAATCAAAAAGCACAAGTAAACACATTGATGACACTTTGCTAAGTTTAAGTGTAACATGCATTTAGAGCATGGGCTTTTTTTGACCTATTGATTGTGGAACTGTCAAAGTGCCTTTGAAGATGAAAATACTTGCTGCCTATATAAAGGAACCCACAATTTCAACATCAACACCAAGAAGATGTACTATGAGCACACAAACAATGCACACACTGGTCCTAAGCTAACCAAACCATTATACTCCATTACCTTGCTTGTACATCACCGATGTCTGAACTTGAGACCATATTACTGGATGCCCATGGACAGACACAGCTAATCTACGTGATGTCTAGCTGGGAATTTTACATAAAGATTATCTTCTAAACAATCAGGCAAGGTCATGATGCTTGGGGAAGCACAGAACACCATGTCCACGCTGCACATGTGGGTGCTATGTCTGCATGTTATCTCAGAGGCATTGCATCCTTTTTATGACCCAGATTGATCAGGGTTTGTGCCCAGCATTAACATCACATTCATGCCTGAACATAGTAAGGTCATAGCGGTGATGGAGAAAAGCCATGAGAAGAATGGTATTCTGCTCTAATTCAAATGGTGTAAGAATTAGATAAATCTATATGGAGTCTCTGCCACTGTGAGCCTCAGTCCATGGCTCAGGGAACTAAAAAAATGCCAGAAGTTGAGTGACATGAACTCTCCTATATAAGCCTCATGCTGTGGTTGTTCAGGGACTGAAAGGTATGCCATGTAGAGTCTCCCTCTTTTAGATGTGAGTCATGTTCTTGTCCCAGAGTGACTTGCTTCCCTAAGCAAGTGACTGGTTGAGAGTATGAGCCAAGAGAATTCATATCCTAAGAGAAACAATCACTCCTTTCCAATGCCCATATCTGGTCAGTGGAGAATATAGGTAGGCAGTCTTTTGCCAATGGTCTCTACGAGCTAAACTTCAGTCTTTCCTCCTTAAATCAACACATTTGGGAAATTCAGTCCTCATCTCACCAACATCTTGTGACCAAAACATAGTTGAGATTTTTTTTTTGGCAAGCTATAATGTGCAACAGCATCCCTTGTACAAGCATTTCGTCTGTGCTGCAGAGGAGCCCTTTTTACTTTCCTTTACAAAATGATTCAGTTATGCCACATTTATTTAAATATTTAAATAAATACTGCAGAAACTTAAACATTCAGAGAAAAGTCAGCAATGACTTCTAGGATTGTTGTAAAATATCGAACAATTGCAATTGTTTCCACCAGCATGGTGCATCATTGTGTCTATATTCTATGCTTATTTTATGCAATAGCCAGTAGCAAATATACCACTCTGCTGTTGTTTATTAACTGTGAAGTGCAATGTATACTGCTGGGTTTTATAGCTTTCTGATTGTACTGTTGCAGTGAGAGAGCTTATCTATGTAATGTGAATAACAGAGAACAAAATTCGTGTCCTTCATTTTCTATATGATAAGAGGAAAAATAACTCATAATTTTATGTCACACTTGGCAAGTTTGCTTTAATAAGTAAAATTATTCATTATAAATTAACGTGAAACAGCTAATATGGCTTCTCTCACATACTATGGGTAAAAAAATCTTGACCTAGTAGTATGCTTGAATTCAGACAGAATTTCTTAGCTTATGTCACTATTGTATGTTGCTGTATGGATTCAGTTGGAGGAGAGTATTATGCTGTCATAAGCTCCTGAAAAAAAAGATATGAATCCAATGAATAAATGAGTTTGTATTATTAGTATCAGAAAATAACATTCATGGAGCCCAGCTTTCATGCATTTCCCAATCCCTGTCCTCTTTCTGAATGATTGGGAGAAGCAAAACCAGCATTCAGCTCCATTTGAGAAGGTTCCTTGCTTATTGCTATCCAAAAACTAGGTATTGTTTTTAAAATAATATCTAATCAACCACTAAACAAACCAACAGGGAACCTTGAGTTGTGTTGTTGGCGCATTTGATAGGCTACCATTTATTAACTAGATTTTGTCCTTCACCAGAGTTTGTATCCAAGGATGCTTTACTCTGAGGTGGTACAGTGGTGTCAGATGTGGGTTTGGAAGAATGACCGCATGTGTATTGACATCCTTCCGAGGTGGGTAAAATGAGGACCCAGATTGTTGGGGGCAATATGCTGACTCTTAGAGAGTCAGAGAGGATTAGAGAGGATTGTAAAAGCACTGTGAAGCGGTATGTAAGTCTAAGTGCTATTGCTATTACACTTGTGTCATCATCTGGTTGTTACTATGATTTTTTTAAATGATACTCTCAGTATTGTAGATGCTTTTGTTCAAACAAGAATGTGTTTAGAGAGAAGTACTGAAGTGAGGACTATCTAGGAGAAAATATTCTTGAGATTGGTGTTTGCATGAAAGAAAATTAAGCTTTGCTTAAGATGCAAAAGTAATAAGAAAACCCGAATTATTTAACTATATTAGCAGCTAAGTGTATAGTGTTTGAACAGAATTAGGTCAGAGACAGAAAAAAGAGAGAATTAAACTGAGAGGGGAAGAATATGCTGACAACCATTAGAACATCATCAAACTAATAAGAAGCATGTTATAGAGAGACATGGAAAATAAATGTTTTAGTTAAGGAAAGGAGATAAACATGTGTATCATGTTCTTGCAGAGGGTGAAGAAGAAGCAGGACACTGCTTCCTGTCAGTCAGTTTTTCTTGCTACATGCTCTTGTTAAGTTTCTGTCTCTTTGAATTGTAGAGAGAATTCAGAATTGTAGAAATGTGCAACCTACCAGATCAGCCTTCCAAATGGATTGGAGCTGCAATGCCCAGTTGCAGTCTTGATCCAACTGGAAGATTCCAGGCTGTAAAAAAAAAGTTACTTGACTTAATTGAGCCTGGAATTTTGGTTGTAAGTCATTAACAACAGTCATAGAAGTTGTTAATAAAACCACATGTTTGTAAGTCTGAATGCAATGGGTGGTTGTTGCTGGTTTGTTTGCTGGGAAACAGCACAAAAGTTGCAAAATGTGACCATATAAATGTGAGCCAGTTGCCAAGTGCCTGAAGTGTGATCCTGAGACCATGGGAATGATGCAGCTTCAAGGATGGGTTGAAAGTAACTTTTTTTTGAGTCCATTGTGACTTTGGTCATTAAGCATTAAGTCAGCAGTATCACTTTCCCATCTTGCTGTCTGGGGAACCACTGCATAAAAGTTTCTCTATCGATCAAAATAGAGCTGGAAGGGACCTTGGTGGTCTTCTAGTCTAACCCCCTGCTCAGGCAGGAGACCCTATACCATTTCAGACAAATGGTTATCCAGGTTATTCTTCTTAAAAACCTGTGATGAAGTATCCACAACTTTTGAAGGCAGGCTGTCCCACTGGATAATTGTCCTCACTGTTGGGAAGTTTCTCTTTAATTCCAGGTTGCTTCTCTCCTTGATGAGTTTCCATCTATTGTTTCTTGTCCTGCCTTCTGGTGCTTTGGAAAATAAGTTGACCCCCCTCTTCTTTGTGGCAGCCCCTCAAATACTGGAATACTGCTATCATGTCCCCCGCTAGTCCTTCTTTTCTCTAGACTGAATTCCTGTAACTTTTCGTCATATGCTTTTGTCTCCAGACCCTTAATCATATTAGCTGCTCTTCTTTGCACTTTTTCCAAAGTCTCAACATCTTTTTTGTAATGTGGTGACCAAAACTGGATGCAGTATCCCAGGTGTGGTCTTGCCAAGCATTTAAAAATTGGTACTAATGCTTCACATGATTTTGAATCTATGCCCTTGTTTATACAACCAAGGATTGCATTAGCTTTTTTGGCTGCCGCCTCGTGTTTACAGCTGGCTCATGTTTAATAATCATCCACTAAGATTCCAAGGTCCCTCTCACAGTCACTGTTTTTGAGCCAGGTTTCACCTAACCTGTACTTGTACCTTTGGTTTTTTCCTGCCTGGGTGCAAAACCTTGGTTTTCTCCACATTCCATTTCATGTTGTTGCATAGCATAGGGCCCATTGTTCTTTTCTTTTACCGTACTATTATAGCATGGAAGAAATGTTGCTCTAAGCAGAATCAGATGATGAGTAAGAGAGTTTGAAGCCTATTTCTTCCATGCTCAGCTCAGATGCTGCAGAATAGGCTGGCAAGCATGTTGAGACAGTAGTTCTTTCTCTTCAGAGCACTATCCATTTGGCCATAATGCCTAGGAAGGATGAGCAAGAAATAGAAGTTGGAAGATAACTTCTTTTTCTATTGCATCATTGTCTTCCAAAAGAGAAAAGGAGACAGAGTCATTGGCTCCAATCTTCTTTGCAGGCAAATAATGCTTGTCATTTCCTCTGCTCATCTGCTCCTTCATTTCCAGCATGGCATCCATATGTTCACAGACACTTATCTCAGAACTTGTAAGACTCCAGCTTATTTCATTTTTAAATAGTGTTTTGAATGAGAAAATGAAAAGAAAGGAACAAAAACGGGACACCAGCCTGTATCATAATCTGTATTCCAAGGATACTTCTGGGTCTCAAATACACCCCAATTTCCAAAGAATTCTTAATTTTTTAAATTTTAATTTATTTATTTTGTCAATTGCTTACAAGGATAAACATAGTTGTAAATACATGAAATTAATACATATAAGAAAAATAAAGAAACAATAGGACAGGGCCAGTAGGCACATTGGTGCAGTTATGCATCCCCCCTACAGACCTCTTAGGAAAGGGGTGAGGTCAATAGTAGACAGTCTAAGGTTAAAATTTTTGTGGTTTGGGGAAGAAACCACAGAATCAGGTAGAGTATTCCAGACATTGACCACTCTGCTGCTGAAGTCGTATTTCCTGCAATCAAGTTTGGTGCTGTTAACTTTGAGTTTGTATCTATTGTGTGCTCTTGTATTGTTATGGTTGAAGCTGAAGTATTGATTGACTGGAAGGACATCACAATGTATGATTTTATATACTATACTTAGATTAGACCGAAGGCGGCATAGTTCTAGGTTTTCTAGGTCTAGAATTTCAAGTCTGGTGCCATAAGGCATTCTGCAATGAGTAGAGGAGTGTAGAACTCTTCTTGTGAAATATTTCTGGACTTTCTCAACTGTGTTAATATCAGATACATGATGTGGGTTCCAGACTGACGAGCTGTATTCAAGTATTGGTCTAGCAAATGTTTTGTATGCCCTAGTTAGTAGTGTGATATTACCAGAGAAAAAGCTATGTAGGATTCGATTAACAACTCTTACTACCTTTTTGGCTATGTAGTTACAGTGGGCTGTAGCACTTAGATCATTAGAGATGAGTATTCCAAGGTCCTTGACGGAGTTTGGATCATCAACAAGGTCTTGACTATTCAGTTTATATTTTATTTTCTGATTTTGTTTGTCAATATGTAAGACAGAGCATTTATTTGTTGAGATTTGAAGTTGCCATTTGTTTGACTATTCTGATACATAGTCAAGGTCTTTTTGAAGGGTAGTGGTGTTGAATAGCTTTACATCATCAGCGAAGAGAATGCAGTTGCTCTTAATATGATCACAGAGGTCATTTATGTAGAGTATGAAGAGAGTTGGTCCTAGAATGCTGCCTTGGGGTACACCACTGTTGACAGGTACAGAATTTGATAAGACGCTCCCAATTTTGACCATTTGTTGTCTGTTTGACAGGAATGCTTCTATCCAGTTATGCAGTTGTCCAGAGATACCATAAGATTTTAGTTTTAATAGTAGTTTGTCGTGTACCACTGAATCGAAGGCTTTACAGAAGTCTATGTAGATTGCGTCTATTGCTTTGCCCTGATCGAATTGTGTAGTCCATATGTTTTTGCAGTGTAAGAGTTGCAGATTACTTGGAAAATGAAATGGCACAAGACTCCAGTGCTTTCTTTGGAAGAGATCTCACTCATCTACAAAGAAAGACAAAAGGAAGTAAAACTGATAAATAATAATCTGGGAAACTAAGATGGTAAGGATCCCTTTGCCTTCTTCTAAAATGGTAAAGGTTCTCCTCACACATACGGGCTAGTCATTTCCATCTCTAGGGGGCGGTGCTCATCTCTATTACAAAGCCAAAGAGCCAGAAGACATCTCTGTGGTCATGTGGGCAGCATGACTAAATGCCAAAGGCACATAGAACGCTGTTACCTTCCCACCAAAATGGTCCCTATTTTTCTACTTGCATTTTTACCTGCTTTTGAACTGCTAGGTTGGCAGAAGCGGGGACAAGTAACGGGAGCTCACTCTGTTACGTGGTGCTAGGGATTCGAACCACCGAACTGCCGACCTTTTTGATTGACAAGCTCAACATCTTAGCCATTGAGCATTGCGTCCCCGAGTTGTACAAAATTGTGATGCAGTCCAGCAAAGAGACAACACTGTACTTGTCTTTAAGGAGTAATTGACAGGTACAGCCAGTTTGGGCTAGAGATTGGGCTGGAGTCTGGGATACCATAATTTTCCAATCCTGCCTGAAGCCACCTTGGCAAAAGGCCATCTTGGGGCAATCATTCTCTCTCAGCCCTAGGAAGGAGGCAATAGCAAACCACTTCTAAAATCTTGCCAAGAGAATTTCAAGACCAAGTCCAGGCAGTTGTCAAAACTCAAGACTGACTTGAAGGTGCCAAAAACCAAACAACCAACAACAACCAAACCAAACAACAACAAAAACAGTTGACATGCTCATTCAAGATCTGAAGCAGCTTTTCTGCTTTGGATCTGAATACTACAGGCTTTTTATGACTCAGCACGGATAAAGATGGGAGACCCTCTTATGCCTTACTTTCAAGATGCCAAATCTTCCTATCAGTCCACAAAGGTGGAGGATCTCTGCTTTACTTTTTTGCATGTTCTGTTTCTTGGGTGATGCAATGAAAAGAATGAAGCTGAGCTATCTAGAGATATTAGCAAAACAGAGCCACCCTTTTTGCTTGTTTGCTCACCTTTGGTCAATGATTGGTATGGTGCACAGAATATTTGGGATCAATTGCAGCATTATATAAATCAGTGATGGAAATTGTATTGATTTGCAAATTGCAAAACTCACATATTTTAATGATTGATTCACTTAACACAACACAACTGCCTTTGTTGATAGGCCAATAGTATGGTATATCTCAAAACAGAACCTCACCTGTTCTTTTAATCTTTTGTGCAACCCACTTGTCTTCTCTAGTCCTTTCTCCTATCAGCAATAATAGCAGTTGTGACCATAGTACAGATTTGTGTTGTGGGTATATTTATGTGGGAAAGATTACAATCCACAAAAACAATAATAAAACCAAGTAAAATAATTAATGTATTTGTCAGAAAAGGTACTGTAAAACATGTTTTTATTTATTTTTCCACCTTTATTGTTTTGATAACTCAAGGCAGCTAACATACTTAATACCCCTTTCTCTTCCTATTTCCCCACAACAACCCTGTGAGGTGAATTGGACTGAAAGAGAGTGAATGGCTCAAAGTCACTCAGCCAGCTTTCATGCCTAAAGGTGGGACTAGAACTCACAATCTCTGGGTTTCTAGCCTGATGCTTTAACCACTACACCAAACTGGCATATTAATAATGAATAGTACAACAATAACAGTAATAAACTAACTTCATAGTAATGAAGAAGAAATATTAGACATCCCTTAAAACATAAGAGTGTGAAGTCTGAGAAGTAAAGGAAGACCATTTCAAATAATGAATATCACAACAGAGAAGACCCTCAACGCTCCCTAATGAGTGTGTGTGTGTGTGAGGCACTGTGAAGATGCATTTCTGCAGATCTGAATGTTCTGTGGATATGCTCTTTGACAAACTAAACATTAATGCTGTTTAAATATCTTTACTAGACCTTTCAAATTCACCTGCTAAGCTGCAGGTACCCCATACAGTTGTAGAGGAACAGTGACAAGTGCTCTTTAAAGGGTGCTCTGCATAAGATTTGCAGCCATGATGTTGAGCACTACCAGCAATTTCCTAGTTGTCTTCAAAGCATATTTCCATAGGACACATGGCAGTTGTCAAAATTGGAGCCTCGAGGACCATAGCTAAGTTGTCGCTGGGAAAGAAAGAACACGGCTACTGCTTAAAGCTAACCCTAACAACAAAATGTATATGGTGATGCCACAATGCAACTTCATACCTTTTGTACTTGTTGCAGGCAAGTGCCTAAGAGACAGTTTGCATTACAACGTTACAATGGACTTTCTCCCAGGCAGGGTCTGACAAGATGGCAACCCCAACGGTGTGGTTGAATCTTGAGGGCTGCCTTCCGTAAACCCAATTCCCATAAACCACTTCAGGCTTGAGGGCAGGCTTGAGTCGGAGTGGGGTAAAGAAAGAAGGTAGGCTGTAATGCTCCTTTTTTGCGCCTATGCATAACGATCCTCTCAGCCAAGGCGCTAAAACGATGGCACAAAATCAAGGAGGCTGTTGCTTCCTCCAGATCGCGCACGTTTTCATTCCCCGAGAAAAATGCCTCCCTCTTGTATGTTTTTCCCCCTCCCCTGTGACTCCACAGGGGAGAACAGCCTGCTGTTGATTCTCGGTTGGCCTGACCCACCCCAGGAGGCGATACAGGGTTAGGGTTCTTCTGGAGGCCCCCTTTACGCCCCAGGCGCGCGTTCAGCCCTCGGCGGAGTTTTAAGTAGACAGAAGATGCGCTCGGAAATGCAAAGGGAGGCGGCGGGGCGGCAGCTGCGCTCCCAGGACTGGCGCTTTTCCAGCTGAGCCCCTTCAGCGGCCACTGAGAGGATTTGGCATAATAAGTCGACTTCGCACGTGCCTGCGCCATCCACCCGTGGGCGTGGCGCAGCGTGGCGCGTAAAAACTCTCTCTAGCAAAGCGAGGCTGGAGACGAGCAAAGCGGCTGGGCTTCCAGGAGCCGGCAGAAGGAGGAGGGGCTGCCGCGGCTGCTGCTAACCGGCTGAGCCAGGCGAGCGAGCGAGCGAGCGAGCGGTTTCCTTGGCGGGCACCGAGTATGGCTTCGTCGCAAGGCAAGGTTGAGTTGAAATTCGCCGACTGGATGGCAAGTTTGCCCGAAAGCATCCACAGCGTGCCGCTGGCAAACCTGGCCATCCCAGGTAGGAACCGGGGGTCGTTGGGGAGAACGGGGAGGAGAGAATTGGTTTTGTTGTTGTTGTTGGATGTTTTTGCTTGGTTTCATTGGTGGGAAGCTGCGAGGCGGTTGAGTCTTGATCGCGCCGGGAATAGCTCCTTTGCCTTCTCGGGAAAGGTGACATTGGACGCTGTCTCCATGCAGCGCCTGCTATCTGATGGGGATTGATAAACGAATGTGATGGCGGACTGGGGATCATGACATACCTCCCCATTTTATAATGACAATCGGTCTCTACCATACATACATTCCGATCTTCGGCTTCTGCTTAGGTGGCCACGAGATTTAAATAGGAGCCATATCGCTATCCATGGTGCTGAAATATCCCCTATCTCCGAGATCCAGTTTGTATTCCGAGAACAGGGGAAGAAAGTTGCGGCTCATGGAACCATATATTTACAGCCGTCTTTTCCAGACTTTTAGGACTGCATAGATCGATATATCCATAACAGCCTGGAAGGGTCCCACAAAGTGATGTGTGTGATGAAATCACTTTGGTTTGTCCACATACATTGTATTTTTTTAATTCATTACACTTGTCTACTATTCTGTGAGGATAGCAACTCTGATTCAGATTAGATATCCCAAACCTCACCGTTGGTTTTTTGTTTTTGCCCTGAACCGGACACATCAGTATTCACATACCCTATCCTACCCCATCTCTCTGTTTACCCCACTGGGGAAGTTGTGTATTTGAACCAGCAGACAGTTAAAGCTAAACTGTATACGTGAAGTTAAACCATTCTGCTGATACGTGAAGTTCGCTATGAAGTTGGCGGGTTCACACATTTGCTTGATGCTGCAGTGATTGAGTAATGGATGTGCATGTTAAAAAGGTGGATGTATATGTATGTACCAGGTAGGGGGACAAGCAGTTCAATTCGGTGCTAAAATACAATTGGTTGGCAAAAGCTTTTGAGTGTGCTACTCCTGACATACTATAAAACATGGACAATCTGCTAATATCCAAAATAGATGGCTAGGCACCACTGTCATTTCAAAATTACCTACCTCTACAAAGCTTGTTAGGGATAACTATGGTGGGATAGGGAGCTTTGAATAGCAAAATCCTATTTTTCCTTTGAAGGTCATGAGAGGAGTTTTGTCTAATTTTTATCTTACCTGGTAGGATTGTTGTGGAGATAGATTATTATAAATTTTGCATATTCTTGGAGAATGGGGTAGAATGCAATTATTGCCATGATCATGTTGTAAGCATTTTTCTTCACAAAAAAGTCAGCTTCCAAAAATAGTAAATTTTCTTAACACACACAGACATGCAGAAAAGGATCTCTTGGGGTTGTTCATCTGAATAATTGAGACTTTGTTGTTGTTGATTTTATTTCATTGCTCTTTCTTGCTCATCAATGCCTTCTAAAATTTCCTGGTTTATATTACCTTGAGTTTTTTTCTGTGAGTATCTAGATACTGTATACAGCTCTGGATCCCAACCACTTCAGCTTTATATCTGCATAAATAATAAATAATCGTGGTATACCTTTCAAGCTGCCTTTATGAAAACCTCTACATGTTAGGTGCCTATTAGATCTAAATGCCCAGTGTACAACATTTGTAATAATACTGAAGAATGAAAAAGGTATTTAAAGAATGCAAGTGTGTGAGAGGGGCTTAAGTAAGTTTCAGCTTTGTGTTCTATATGATCTGGAAAAAGGATGTCTTTTTAAAATTTAGAAGACTTTAGGATAAAAACAATGCTTACTTATTTAGTGTAATCAATCAAACAATACAGAACATCTAGAATGAAATTGTACCTAATTATGAAAACAGATGATACTTCAAATATGTCCATGAATTTTTGCTACTTGTATTTCGTAAAGGCAAAAAGAAGACAAAACAGAGGTAAAATTAGATGGCTTCTGGGGGAAGGACATATTCTAATATGTTCTCTTACTAATTATCGGTTTTGAAAGGAATTTGTTTGCAAAAAGCATTTTGACAGAAAGGGGGAGGGTGAGAGAGAAACCTTTTGTATTCTGTAGTACAAAGGAATTCTCTGTTAATTGCTAATTGAAATCTAATATATGCTAATTGAAATCTAGTGAATGCAAATAGGTTAATTGCTTTGACACAGAAAGTGGATAGCTTGCTGCTTGGAGATATGTTTATTTGGCTAGTTAAATTTAAAAATAAAAACAATTATTTCTCATTTATTTATTTATTTATTTATTTATTCGACTTATATGCCACCCCCTCTCCAAAAAGGACTCAGGGCGGCTCACAGCTGAAAATACAACAATAAATAAGGTAATTAAAAGCATATTAAACAAGTTGAAGCCAAATTAAAATTAAAACCCATAGTTAAAATTTATGCCCCCTCCCATCACAATAAGTTTTTTTTAAAAAACACACAACATCTTAAGCACTACAGTTAGATAACCTTTCTTGATTACTGAGTAATTCAGGTGCCAGGACTATAATGAGGAGTAAGTTTATGGTACAGCATGAACGGCATTTAACAATAGAAGATGAGGCCATCTGTGGGTGGTTGGCATTTAATCTTGCTGTTGAACACACTCCAGACATGTCATAGCTCGGTTGTAATGCACCTGCTTTGCATGCTAAATATCCCAGTTTTATTCCTTGATGTCTCTAGGTATGGCTGGGAAAAGCAGTAGCTGAAAACCCAAGGAAGAAATTGACAGCTTATTGAGGAACTAGATTTGATCCACTTTCAGAAAACAAGAGATTTCCTATCAAATTGGGAGTCCATTGGAAGCCCTTTCAGAGTAAATTGTTCTGGACAAGAAACAGGTGGAAATAATACATGAGATTACACTTAATTTTAATGATAACTGCAAAATATAGCTTGAACTGAGATATTGTTTCCTTGGATGGTTCTACTAGTTTACAGATTAACAGAGTTGGAAGGCACCTTGTAGGTCATTTAGTCCAACCGCATGCCCAAGCAGGAGACCCTACAATATAGACCCTATTTCTGACAGATGGCAGTCCAGCCTCTTCTTGAAAGCTTCCAGTGATGACGGTCCCATAGCTGTTCCATTGGTTGATTGTTCTCACTGTCAGAAAATTTCTCCTCATTTCTAGGTTCAATCCCTCCTTGATCAGTTTCTATCCATTATTCCTTGTCTGATCTTTAGGTGCTTTGGAAAACAGGTTGTTCCCCCTCCCTTCTGTGGCAGCCTCTCAAATACTGGAACACTGCTATCATGCCACCCTGGTCCTTCTTTTTACTAGACTAGCCATGCCATACTTGGCTTTCAGCTCCTAAGTATAAGGTGTATGTGTGCTCAGGGGAGGTATTATAACTGGAAGAGATTGGATATACTATTGTAGTTAATATTTGTATAACTGCAGCCTTTGGGGGAGGAGGTTCTCTGTGCAAGACAATGTTAGTTTAAAAATCTTCTCCCTCCAAAAATAATAATAATAATAGGGATGGGATTCAACCAGTGTTACTACCAGTTCGGTGACTATGTTTTACATGCTGTGCGTGTAAAAAACACATCAGCTGTGCCACCCGGTCAGCTGAAAAGCACTGCACAGCATTTGAAAAGCCTCTTTTTTCCTGCTTTTTCAACCTCAGCTGTGCTGCACAAAGCAGCTGAGGTTGAAAAAGCAGGAAATAAAGGACAGGTAAGAGCCCAGACAGGCAGGTGGGCCAAACAGCAGCAAACACAGAACCGGTTCGGTGTCTGCTGCTCTTCAGAGCTACCGGTTCTATAGAGCTGGGCAGAACTGGTAGCATCCCACCCCTGATAATAATGCTGATTGTGCTATTGTCTGGAACTGGTTGCATGTATTTCCTTCTTTCCTTCAGCTTTTCTGACTTCATCCTCCAAATATGTTGGACCATAGTACACTTCAGATCAGAGAGGCTCTTGGACCATGGAAGTGATTTGAAAAGGGAACTGGGAAAAGCGACTTTGTTCCAAAGCTGCCCTTGGGATTTCACTCCTAAACACTTATTTGATTGACCTTGGCAATATTGATAACACCTTTTGGTTCTCTTTCTTCAAGGGTAGCAAAAGATAATTCCCCTTTTCTTATGGGGCTTGCAAGCATTCTGAGGTCCCCAGAGGGGTCAAACTGAGGTTATTAAAAGCAGAAGGAGACCTGAGGATGCACTCTACCTGTACTTACCTGGGAGTAAGCCCTTATGAATGTGAATGGATTACTCCTACTAAACTTGTATGGAACTGTACTGAAAGAGTCCTCTTCTGCCAGACCAAGACAAACATACACAGTTTGGGGTTGATTAAATCTTCTGAATTTAAACATGATAACTAGACTTGACGCAATGATTATTTATTATTTATTTATTTATTTATTTTGACTTGTATGCCACCACTCTCCAAAAAGGACTCAGGGCGGCTCACAGATAAAAACACAGAACAATAAATTATTTAAAAAGAAATTAAACTAGACAAGCCAAAATACAACTATAAAACCGAATTAAAATCAAATTTAAAACCCACCCCCTCCCCCAGGAGATCAGTCCAGCCCAGCCTGTAAAAACAATCAGGGTTTTAGATCGCGCCGGAAAGAGGAGAGATCAGGAGCCAGCCGGAGCTCAATGGGTAGCTGATTCCATAAGACGGGGGCCGATACAGAATAGGCCCTTCCCCGGGTCACCGCCAGCCAACATTGTCATGCGGATGGCAACCCAAGGAGTCCCAAGCTGTGTGCTCGCACAGGGCGACCGGTATTTGATATCGGCAGGAGACGCTCCTGCAAGTACCTGGAACCCATGCCATGAAGGTCTTTGAATGTTAACGTCAAATGACCTTGAATCTTGATTGCATAGTTAATCATTTAAAACTTTATTCTATCTATGAATTTTGGAAATTATAGTCCCAACATGTTTGAAGAGCACCCAGAGGGCATCTTTTAAAAAGCTGTGTTATTGATGTTTAAGTTTGATTATCGAAACAGATCCCAGGGTTTTTCCAACTGCTTTGCAAAACTCTTACCTACTTTTTCAGCAACAGAAACTCTGTGAAAGAGGTTCAGCTGAAAGGGTGATTGGCCCAAAGTCACCAAGAGAACTTCCAAGTTTTGAGGGTCAAGTATAGTCTGGATCTCAACCATTCTGACTTCAGTATATAACCAGTACACAGTCCTCGTCTTGTGACCGATTGCTTAGTGACTGACCAAATTTATGATTGAACCTCCCCAAAGTTACTTACGATCAAATTCTGACTTAGTTCTGATGGCTGCCTCCCGCAGTCACATGACTGCAATTTATGACATTTTTGCTGAAAATCAACATTTACTTCTGGTTTCTGGCAAAAATGGTCCATGAGCTTGCTTAATGATTACTGCATTCACTTAACAGCCACTGCAAAGGTTGTAAAATAGGGTCACTTCCCATGGATTCCATTTCCATTATGACTTTTGATTATAACTGCCAGGCTCGATTACAGTTGTAAGTTTAGGACAACCTGTACTTAAATTGTGATGTTCATGTGTGTGTGTGTGCATAGATTGTTTTCATTAAATGTTTCTCTAACTTTTCCCTGCATATATTTTAATTGACCAATTAATATAGTGATCACTTTAAATTTAGAGAGAATATTCTCTGCAAGAAAGTATACAAAAATGATGCTGAAGTTGGCTACTTATTCCCAGTTTTGCTTTCATGAACAATGAATGTATCATATATAAGTTCAACACATAAGTTCATATAATGCTGAATCTAATATTAAGCATAGCTTTAGCCCCCTATTGTATCTTGATGATTGAGTTATTCTGTCCTTTAAGTTAAATGGTAAGTCTTCTAATCAAAGCAATATTTTTTGTGCAAGAAAATATTCGGTAGTGTGCAAATCAGCCTTTGCATCTGTTTTTTTTTTCTGCATGTATTGCCCTCTAACTTCTGAAATTCTCAGTTTTTAGCCATGCAGGAAATTCTTGGAGTTAATGTCCCATAACATCTAGAAAGTGTTGAGTTAGGGAAGGTAGGTATGTTCTAGAAGGCTGGAAAATTGCTTAGTGGTTTACTTCTTGTTGCAGACCAAGAGTACACATCTACCTAAAATCTGACATATTTTGATTATTATTGTGTGTGTGTGTGTGTGTGTGTGTGTATATGTTTGAGTTGGTATTGATTTCTGAACACTGCTTGGACAAATTTCTGCATGTCTGTGGAGAGTCTAGGTCATCCAGGTCATAATTGTCTTAAAGGTGCTTTTTCAAAAGAAAATTGGATTGCTTTTCCCTGAGGAAGAAGATGACATTTTGCTTTTCATCTTGGAGGAGAAGTGAAACATCTTCTTGGATGATCCAGGTTTTTGGATAAGAAGCAAAATAATATGAGCCATGGTGATGCAGTGGTTAGAGTGCAATACTGCAGGCTACTTCTGCTGCCTGCCGGCTGCCTGAAATTTGGCAGTTCAAATCTCACCAGGCTCAAGGTTGACTCAGCCTTCCATCCTTATGAGGTGGGTAAAATGAAGACCCAGATTGTTGGGGGCAATATGCTGTAAATCGCTTAGAAAGGTCTGTAAAAGCACTGTAAAGCAGTATATAAGTCTAAGTGCTATTGCTATCTCCTTTTTCCTCAGGGAAAAATAAACAGTCCAGTTGCTTTTTGAAAAAGCACCTTTGAGATAAGCCCCCAGCAGTTTTTCTGACAGGATTTTTAGATTTTTTTGCCCTTGCCTGCTTTCTAGGGCTGAGAGAGAGGGTCTGGCCCAAGATCATTAGCTGGCCTTGTGTCTAAAGCAGGACTAGAAACCAGAGTCTCCTGGTTTTTAGCCCAGAGTCTTAATCACTACACCAACCTGACACTCTCCCTCAGTTTGATGGATCCTTGTAAATCAGCGGCAACCTGAGAAAGGTATCCTATTCCTCATCTTAGTTTCTTTCTGCACAACATACTTCACGGTGAGAGCTATGCTTCGATTTTGTTTTGCTCATTTTTAAATGTTATATTCTGTATTTTTATTTAAGTTGATGATAACTGCAGTTACGTGTATCTGTGCAAGTTACACAGATATGGAAAGATCTCTGCCAGTTTAGGAACTTCCACGTGCTTTAGATTTGTTATCATACTTGCTTAGCATGGCCAATACACCAGTCTCACTGCTCATTGTTACCTGAGTTTAAGGCTCCACCTTGACTGGGGATGATAGGAATTGTAGTCTGCTCACATTGTGAGGAAATTGGGTACTCCTGTGAACCATTGTGCTATCTAATCTTGCTAATGCTTTCTTGTTATACTTTTCCCCCCTTTTAACACATTTAATATAGTGATCATTCATAGAGTGTAGAGAGCAAAGAGGATGGCCTTGAGGGAGAGAGGGGAGATCTGTTGCCATAGCAATGAGGATGAAAACATCGCTTAAGCTCAAACAATGAAAGTATGAATAAACAGCTCAGACAGACACTCTCCCCACTCCCTAATTCACCTGAGTATAAGAGAGGGAAGAGGTGAAACATAATCAGGATCGAAAGATTCTATTGCTACAGTCAATCTCAATAAAGTAGCTTTAATCTTAAAATGTGATAGATTTTTTGGTCTAATCTACATCTTAGTGATGAAATCAGACCAAGACCGATGAGACTATGTTTACCAAGGGCACCATTGTAGTCCAGTCATACCGTGTTTCCCCGAAAATAAGACCTAGAAGTAAGACCTAGCACTATTCTAAACCTGCAATATAAGACCTACCAAAATAAGACCTAGTGTAAATCTCCAGTTTAGGAAGACTTTCAGGGAGCAACAGGCACCTGCTGACACCCCCACACACACTCACCACTATTTGGCACCATTATATAAGACCTACCTGAAAATAAGACCAGTGTGTTGGGAGCCAAAAAATATAAGACAGTGTCTTATTTAGGGAACCCCTGCCCAGTAGAACCCTACACCAACAAAATTAGTATTTTCTAGTAAGTCTCAAGTGATGGTTCTCCCACAACTTCCAACAAGCTTTCCATTGGTTGATTGTTCTCAGATAATCAAAGTTGGAAGGGACCTTGTAGGTCATCTAGTCCAACCCCCTGCCCAAGCAGGAGACCCTACACCACTTCTGACCTGGGATTTCTCAAGTTAATCTCTCCTTGTTCAGTTTCCATCCATTATTCCTTATCTGGCCTACAGATACTGTCAGAAAGTTTCTCCTTATTTCTGTAAACCACTTAGAGAGGGCTGTAAAGCACTGTGAAGTAGTATATAAATCTAAGTGCTATTGCTATTAGCAGTTTATGCTACTCCAGGATAATAACTCTGATGCATTGATAGATTAATATGGCAATCCAGATATGCCAGACCAATTCACTCCAATCATGGATAAATTCTTTTATAGCTTGTTTTTTTATTCATCTACACTGAAGTCAATATATTCTTGTGGCAGATGATGTTAAATTTGTTGTTACATCAGCAACCATGTTGATCTCAAGATTTACAGAGAAAGAATTGAATTCTAACTTTGAATATTATCTGCATCTGTTGTTACCAGAAGAATAATGTACATAGGACAAGTTATCTCTACAGCACTAATGGATTTCTCTTGACTGATTCAATATTTAAGATGTTTCAGGGTAATAAAATACAATTGGTTCCTGATAATTCACTGCAGTCATGAATACTGCTTGTTCTTTGGCCTTGGAATTAAAAAGAGGGCATGGCTTTTAGCAGCTGTGATTAGCAGTGCACCAAAGCCTATATTTATCCAGTCCACACTGTAAAGGTAGATTGCACCTATCAAGGAGTAATCTGGGTGTCTCAAAATGGTAATATATTTATCATTAAAAAAATAAGATGTATTATGAGGGAGTTTTTTTTCTTTATTTTGCACCATCCTCCCTTCCCTGTAAAACCATGAAATTTACTGCAACTGTTTTATAAAATGCAACTGCTTTGCTGAATATATAAAGGGATATTTTGAGATGATGCCCTGATTGAATAACGGGTTGACAAAATTATAGAGGGAACTGAATTGCTGAGAACATGGACAATGTTTTTTATCTACTGATAACGTACATATGCAAACAGTTGTTCTCTATGATGCTAGTATTCCTGCACTTATTGGAAGCTGATGAACACAAATATTACATGAAAAATCCAGTTTCTGATCAAGTCCCAAGAGAAAGAGCTGACACATTTGACAGCTTGATCCAAGAGTAGCCACTTTAAGATCCTGGAAGGCTGAAATTTGGTTTCTGAATACAGACTGTCCTTGACTTACAACCATTCGTTTAGTGATCATTTGAAGTTACAATGGCACAGAAAAAAGTGGCTTGTGACTGTTTTTCGCACTTATGACCATTGCAGCATTCCCATGGTAATGTGATCAAAATTTGGACACTTGCAACTGTTTCATATTTATGAGAGATGCAATGTCCCAGGGTCAGATGAACTGCCTTGGTGACCTTCTAACAAGCAAAGTCAACGGAAAAGCTAAATTCACTTAACGGAAGTGTTACTAACTTAACTGCAGTGATGCACTTAACAACAGAAAGGTTGTAAAATGGGAAAACTCACCTAACAACCATCTTGCTTAGCAACATAAAGTTTAGTATCAATTGTAGTTGTAAGTATTGCTGGTTTTTGCTGACCATTTATTTCCAAACTTCCAGATGAGAGAATTTTGACCTAAAAAAAATTTCAGCATGGCTCTGCTGCCTGGAGATTTCTGGGAATCACATTTTACACATCAGGAGCAGACTATTTTTCATTAAAATTGGGTAGTCTTACATAAAATTCAGCTTCTATGCCTGTATGAATGACTAAGTAGCTAGAATTGTGCTTTTCCTACAGGAGATGATGGCACCTCATAGTTAGCAGGCTTCATCCTGAAGAATGGGAGACAAAGTTTCTGAGAAGTAAGCACTTCAGCCTCCATCCCCAATCTTCCAAAGATGGCTTCAGATATTGGGGTGGTGATTTGGGGGAGGCATTTTTTGGCATGTTGGGTGGTGGGGTTAAGAATGGAAATATGATTAGGAATCCTCCTTCTGCTCTGATGCCCACCCTTAATATAAAGATGTAAACTTAAATGACCTTTGCGATCATATTAAAAGCAACTGTGTCCTCTTCGCTGATGACACAAAACTATTTAACACCACTGACAATACTGCTGACCTACAAAGCAACCTTGACTATGTGTCAGAATGGTCAAACAATTGGCAACTTCAAATCTCAACCAACAAATGCTTTGTCTTACACATCGGCAACAAAATCAGAACACTAAATAGAAACTGGGTGCATACGACCTCATAGATAACCCTCACTCTGTCAAGGACCTAGGAGTACTCATTTCAAAAGATCTAAGCCCCAGAGCTCACTGTAACAGCATTGCCAAAAAGGCATTAAGAGTTGTTAACCTAATTTTGCGAAGCTTCTTCTCCGGTAACATTGAACTGCAAACCAGGCATACAAAACCTTCGCCAGACCAATTCTCAAATACAGCTCATCTGTCTGGAATCCACACTGTATAATGGCATTAATACAATTGAACGAGTCCAGAGGTATTTCATAAGAAGAGTACTCCATTCCTCAGCTCGCAATATATTACCTTATGCCACCAGGCTTGAAATTTTGGACCTAGACAACTTAGAACTATGCCACCTACAGTCTGACCTAAGCTTAATACACAAAATTGTCTGCTACAATGCCCTACCTGTCAATGACTACTTCAGCTTCAAGCACAATAACACATGGGCAAGCAATAGATACAAACTCAAAGTAAACTGCTCCAAACTCGATTGCAGAAAATACGACTTCAGCAAGAGAGTGGTCAATGCCTGGAACTCACTACCTGTTGTTACATCCTCAAACTCGCAAAACTTTAACTTTAAACTACCTACCATGGACTCCATTCCTAAGAGTTCTGTAAGGGGAAGTGCATAAGCGCACTAGCATGCCTACCATCCCTGTCCTACTCTTCCCATTTATTTGTACTCATTTATTATGTATATAGTTATACCATTTTATACTTATATGTTTATATGTTATGTTCATACTTATACTTGTTTTCTCATACATGCTTGACAAACTAAACTAAATAAATAAATAAAATAAACTTCATGTCAATAAATAAACCAAACAAGACAAACAGCAATCTTGTCCCAGTAACGTAACTCCTCTTCTAAAAGCTCAGAAATTGCTTCCTCTAATTCTTTCCACACTGCAGATCAAAATAGACAAGACAGTAACCAAACAGAATGATGTAGGATCCTGCAAAGTTAGTATTCTTTACAAGTTTGTACATTCAAAGAATATGAGGTGAGAGTAGAGGATTGCTTGCAGGATGTTGAGTTGACCATTCAGGGCAGCATAGGGGATTTAGGTATCAGGCTACAATAGCGAGACCAAGATTCAAATCTTGACTGAATCACAGAGCTCATAGAATTCTATCAGTTCCTCTCTCTCTCAGTTCTATTTACCTCAAAGGTTGTTTCTGTGGAGATGAAATGGAAGGAGACTCAGCTTGTGAACCCCAGAGGAAAAGCAGGCTATAAATGAAATAAATTAATTAACAAGATCTGCTGCCATCTGTTTCTCTTCTTAGACTGGATGGAGGTGACTAGGAAAGAAATACCATGCTGAACATGACCTACTCATCAGTCCTGCAGTTTAATGTGGGTTGGTTAAAGTTTAACATATTTCAGAAACTTGGAATACAGCAAGCTTTTCTGACTGGTATCCACAGATGGTGTGTTCTGTCTTGTACAAAACAGATAGATAAACTCCACAAAGCATCCATCAAAGTCTTTTTTATTGGTTCATCAGGCATCCTCATTAACTCACAGTTATGATGAGGTTCTTCTTAATGTCCAACCCTTTATATGTCTGTCTTTATAGGTAAAAAGATGGTTATCTCATCCCATAGTCGTAGAGGCAGAGGGTAGCCATACTACCATGAGGCTATGTTCAGGCAAGAATGAAGAAACCTCCCCCGACCCACCAAGGGTCAATTCAGTGACCAGTCAGGGTTACAGATGTGGCCACATGACATGTACTACATTTCCCAGGATACCTTAACTACATTTACCATGTTGCATTCTCTTAAGAGGACAGCTCCCAATTCCTAAGTAACTATCCCAAATCCCATTAACTATAGCTGGCTGGACAGCACAGATGGACTTATGAATTATATCCATGCAAAGTTTTAATAAGATTAGTTCAGAATACGAGCTGCAGTTCTTTTGTAATGCTCTGCAATCAGTTGATCCAACAACAGTCCTTCATTAAAGGTAAAGGTTCTCCTCACACATACGTGCTGGTTGTTTCTGGCTCTAGGGGATGGTACTCATCTCTGTTACAAAGCCGAAAAGCCAGTGCTGTCCAAAGAGGTCTCCATGGTCATGTGACTGGCATGACTCAAAGCCAAAGGTGCACAGAATGCTGTTACCTTCCCACCAAAGTGGTCCCTATTTTTCTACCTGCATTTTTACATGCTTTCGAACTGCTAAGTTGGCAGAAGCTGGGACAAGTAATGGGAGCTCACTCCATTACGCAGTGCTAGGGATTTGAACCACCAAACTGCCGACCTTTCTGACCAATAAGCTCAGCGTCTTAGTCACACTTAGCCACCGTGTCCCTCCTTTATAACAAAGTGAGATAAATAGGCTCAGGGATCCTATTTTAGATCAGTGTGATTGGGGCTGTTACCATTCAAGAAAAAGCTAACTCTCTGCTGCTGTCCTTAGCATCTAGTTGCAAAGTCTTTTAAAAGCCTTGAGAAATATGATCCATTTTTATAATATGAAAACATTGAGTCCAGCCTGCTTCCTTAGAACATTGCCACCCCATTACCGCCTCGTATAGTTCGATATGTAAGTCAGAATTTAGATCCACACAAACAAGCTTTGAGCTTGTTGACTGAAATATTGTGCTCACTTATTTAGGAATAAATCCACTTAACCTAATTTATAGCTGAAGTAAACACATGCATATTTGTTTGGAATGAAATGTTACACATTTTTCCCCAAGTCATGTTGTATAGGCTTCGCTGCACATCACACATGGGTTTGAATTCGGGGAGATGAAATACTAAGAAGATGAAGAATGATTGCCAAGGAATTACACATACAATTTTCCATAAGCAGTCAGAGTGAGATTTGGTAGCAAATTGTGCAAAACCCATGTATGAGCTTGTTTTTATTCCTGCTTTCCTTCGGGAAGCAAAAATTAGTGAAATGGTTGCTTCCCTCTAGCCCTAATCAGTCATCACAATTATTCTGTGAAGTAGAATGGAGAAGAGAATATGACTGGAGTGAGCAATATGATTGAGGGGAACGAGTACCCCTTTAATCTAACCTGCTGTTTTCTAGGAATTATGGCTTGAAATTATATGGATGTAATTTAACACACCCAGAGCTCTCCAACTTGGGTAAGCTTAGCTGGCACAAAATTATTAAAATAGCACACTGGTTTTGAGTTCAACCTTAACACACCCAGAGCTCTGTAACTTGGGTGAACTGCAGAGGTGGTATTCAGCAGCTTCTGACCAGTTCTGGAGAACCAGTAGCAGAAATTTTGAGTAGTTTGGAGAACCAGCAAATACCACCTCTGACTGGAGATTTTACCGTATCCTTTCCCTGCCATGCCCACCAAGCCACGCCCACAGAACCGGTAGTAAAATAATTTGAATCCACCACTGGTAAACTGGCACAATTATTATAAAATTATAAATACCATACTGCTTTTGACTTAAACCTTTACAAAAAGACATTCATGGGGTTATCTTGATGTGCCCAATAAGAAATGAAATGCATCCATTTCTCATTAAAGACAATTGATGACCCCAACACATATTTTCCTTCTGCTTCCACTGTTTGCTAATTGATTCATTTCAATGATGTCCAGTCCCTTAATTATTTGCTCCACTGATGCACATTTCAAGGACTTAGCAAGAACAGAGTAGTTTTGTTGCTAATAGGGAGTTTTTGTGGGAACAATTATCTGGTTGGCCCTTGTAAATCATTTGCTAGAGATTCTGGTATTAAAATTAATAAACCCAACATCAGCCTGGCTCCAGACTTTTGAATAATAACCTTCTTTCATCTGGAACTAATAAGATCAGTGATTATAACATCCTCACTGAAAGTTAACACAATACAAGGACCAGTTGTCCCCAAGGTCAGAACTCAGCTTTCTATTCTACAGTCTGCAAGAAGCTGGATAAAAAAAATGGCAAAGAGAGAGACAGGTGGCAGGTTGTGAAAAAGTCAACACAGTAGAGAGGAGAGAGGCAGATAAATGAAGCAGTTGCTAGCTGTTGCCCAGAAAGAAAGAAAAACAATTGTAGAAGGTTGAGCAACCATGAGAGCAATTTCCAGTAATTTCAGTAGGTTAATTTCTAATTAGACTAATTTCACATAGGCCATGGCTTCTCACCTTATACTTAGGTGTAACTCTGTTTGTTTTGAGCTTAGCACAATGCACCAAACCAGGTATATATAGGCAGTTATGGTTTTCAGAGTTGTACCACCTGGGGTCCTATGGTCTCTCTCACAGTTTACCTAGAGATAACAAAAGAAGAGGTGTTCACAAGTCAAAATGGTGGCCATGACTTTGCATAAATACAAAAGAAGTTAGGTTTGAATGGTAGAGTTGAGGCTACCATTTTAACTTTTGTGAACAGTCAATGTTTCTGTGCTAAAGGTCATTATTAAATTGAAATTTTTAATACGGCAGGAGGAAAACATTTTTAAACACACAGCTGCAGAGTAATTCCCTCTACTTAATTTTAATAAAATGTACATGAAATTATTTTTTATCCTGACCTTCCCCACTATTTTTTTTCAATAGTGGCCCTCAGCATTTCACTGGAAACACTAATGTATCCAGGAAAATGTGCTCACTTTTCCCAGATGTGGCTTATTCGATAAACCATGGTTAAACAATATGGTACAGCAGAATGTATGAATACAGTGGAGAGTGGGGAAACAGAAAATAATGTGAGAAGGGGATGAAATGGGAGAATACCAGAAAGACAGAATGGGTGGTCCTTGCCTGCTTTTTAATTATAGCTCCAGTGTTATATGTCACCCACCACTAACATAGAGATCTTTTGAGATTTATAAACAGTTGCCTTCTGATTTATGTTGATTACTGTCATCTGTAAGAAAGTAACGTGGGTGCAAGAATTAAAATAGAGGATAAAACTTTGATTAATATAATGCCTTCTTTTCAATAGGAACAACTACATATTTTTAAGCTAGTATGTTCTGACCCAGTTCCCCAAACATGACAAACCCTCTGTGGTTAAATCAATGATTCCTTTATTAGAAGTGCCAGCAGCCCTGGCAAAAAGTTTCTCTCTCACTGTAGGCTAACAAGTCTGTCCAGCAGGGAGACTTGTTTGCCACATCTATTCATCTCCGCCCCCTGCCTTTTATCCCCAGAGCTAGAGTGGGGCTTTGCTAGCAGCATTGGCTCTTCCGTCCCAAGGATCGGCCCACGGATTTCCACTGCTCTCCTCTCCTCTGCCTTCTGCACATCCGCATGTCAGGCACTGGACCCAGCTGTTCCTCCTCTTCCTCATCAGCCAACTCCAGACCTGGAGGCTATTGACTTTCCATCTGAGGGCTGACAGATGGCCCAGTCTCTGCCTCTGTCTCTCTCTGACAGCTCCATTCCCTCTTTCCCCTCGGAACTCTCAGGTTGCCTTGATGCTGCTCCTGACTCCCACACCTCCTCCTCATTTGATTTGGCTGCTGGAGGGGCCGGCAGCCAACAGGCCACAACATAGTACATGCATACTCAAAAATGGGTTAATCAGGAAAAATAAATTTTAAATTAAAGTGATGAACTGATTGCTCGTTATGGAACATACCACATTTTCAACAATCCTGTTCATACATTAGGTATTTATTGGCCAAAGGAAAATGAGCATGGAGTTACATTTTGGAGTGTTTATTGCAAAAGATAGAATAGCATAAAATGCATTACACATCGGGGGAAACAGATTATTTAAATACATCTCACCATGCCAATAAATAAGTGAAAATATTCCATGAATCCACTTTTCGTCTCCAAAACAGTAGTCCAGATTTTATGTGAAAAAAAATTCAGGAACATGATTCATGTTTGGCATTTAGTACAAATTGCTAGTATTATTTATGCAATATTAATACCTTCTTGGAACGTCTTCCTTATGTTAATTCCCAAATCAAGTTTCAGATGGACTTGAATATTCAGACCAACTTCCCATGTTTGTCTGGGACATGGGTGGGAATGACATTTGAAACTTACATTGCTAGGAATGTTAAACAGAGGAATTATTTATTCTGAAACAATCCCAAGCCTTTTTTCCTGCCTGCTGCTATTATAATCACTGTGGCACTATCTTTTTCTTTCTTCTCAAATCAACCTCTACATCTACACAAAACCTTAGGTGCACAACAGAGGTGGCATTCAGCAGGTTCTGACCAGTTCTGGAGAACCGGTAGTGGAGAATTTGAGTATCAGAGAACTGGCAAATACCACCTCTGACTCGCCCCACCCCCTTCTATTTTCTGCTGTCTGAGTCCCAGCTGATTGGCTGGGTCTTCTTTTGTTGCCCTACACAAGAGAATGGAGCTGGAAAGCAGGTTAGTGGGGTGGAGTGGGAATGGGGATTTTACAGTATCCTTCCCCTGCCATACCCACCAAGCTATGCCCACCAAGTCACGCCACACCCACAAGTCTCGCCCACAGAACCAGTAGTAAAAATTTTGAATCCCACCACTGGTACACAACCATAGTGCCAGACTGCAACCATAATTTAAGCCATTGAGTCTAATCTATACTATTTAGTCAGTTTGAAACATTCTGAAGAAAGGGCTCTCCAGCCCACATTTGAATACAGGTAGCTCTCAGTTTAAAACCGTTCAGTGATCATTTAAAGTTACAATGGAATTAAAAAGTGATTTATGGCCTGCCCTTCGCACTTACAATCTTTGCAGCATGATCACGTGATCAAAATCCAGCCCTCTCTAAGCGGTTTACAGAGTCAGCCTATTGCCCCCAACAATCTGAGTCCTCATTTTACCCACCTCGGAAGGATGGAGTTGACCTTGAGCCAGTGAGGATCAAACTGGCAGTCAGCAGAATTAGCCTACAATACAGGTAGTCCTCCAGTTACGACCACAATTGAGCCCAAAATTTATGTTGCTTAAGTGAGAAATTTGTTAAATGAGTTTTACCCCATTTTACAACTTTTCTTGCCATATTTGTTAAGTGAATCACTGCAGTTCTTAAATTAGTAACACCACTGTTAAATGAATCTGGTTTCCCATTTACTTTGCATGCCAGAAGGTCACAAAAGATTATCACGTGACCCCGGGATATTGCAACCATCATAAATGTGAATCAATTCTCAAGCATCCAAATGTAAATCACATGACCAGAGGGATGCTGCAGCAGCCGTAAGTGTGAAAAATTGTTATAAGTCACTTTTTTTCAGTGCCACTGTAACTTTGAACTGTTGTAAGTTGCGGACAACTTGTACTGCATTCTAACCACTGTGCCACCATGGCTCCTATGAATTTACAATGGTTGCAGCATCCTGGGTTCACATGATCATCATTTGTGACCTGGCTTCCAACAAGCAAAGACAGTGGAGGAATCTGGGATTTGCTTGACAACATATGTATGATTCACTTAACAACTATTGTGATTCACCAACAATTGTGGCCAAAATCTCATAAAGTTGGATGTGATTCATTTAACATCCATCTTGCTTAGCAACAGAAATTCTGCTTTCAATTGAAGTCATAAATCGAGGGCTACCTGCCCTTGGAATGTCTATCTGGATGCTGAACTGTACTTACTGTTATGTTTTTTTTAATCCATTGATATTTGCCATCATATAATTTAATTGTATTATTTTATATTCCACTCTCTGGAATAATGGAGAACAGGTCGCATTCTTCTGTGTGACACTTTTTCAGATATAGTACTTGGAAAAAAATCCCTCAGTTGGGTGTTATCTCAAAGCCAGATACACCCAATTCTCAAAACTTCTTGATAAGATTTGGTGTGCAGAGTCCTGAATGGTCTTCTTTACATTCATTCCATTTTGCTTGAATCCATCCATAAAGAGATCATCTGCTTATCCACAAGTAAGTCCCGCATTCAGTCTTGTAAATACATGTTCTATATTTTGTTCTACATATACAAATAGTGTACATGTTCTATGTTTTGACTTCTTTTATTTATTGTTTCATCCTCCTATGGCAGGGGTGTCAAACTCAAGGCCCAGGGACTGGATTTGGCTGGTGGGTTGGTTAGATCTGGCCCGCAGGGCTGCCTTGGAAATGGTGCCTGTGGTGCCTCTGCCAGCAAAAACTGAGCTTGTAAGGGTGCAAGCAGCAGCTTCTGACCAGTTCTGGAGAACCAAATTTTGAGTAGCTAGCAAATACCACCTCTGACTGGAGGTTTTATAGTATCCTTCCCCTGCCATGCCCACCAAGCCACACCCACAGAACTGGTAGTAAAAATTTGAATCCCACCACTGCCTCATGAGCTCCATTTTTGCTGACAGAGGGTTGCAGAAGGCCTTTGCAGCTGAAAATGGAGTTTGTGAAGGCTGCATGCAGTCCTCACAAGCTCTGTTTTTGCTGGCAGAGTTCTCTGGCCACCATTGATGCCCAGGACACAAGTGATGTCGAGCTGGCCATGCCCACCCCAGGCCCCTGAGATCAAAGACAACCCTGATATCAGCTTTCAATGAAATTGAGTTTGACACCCCTGTTCTATTGAATTAATTTACAATGGGTTCTTTTTTTCTTCCTTTAAACCACACTGGGAATGTTCTCACTTGTTCTCTATGTTCCTTTTTAATTACACTTTAATTCTAACTCTCCTTTTGACATGTTCACATTTCTGTTGCATATTACTTCTTCTGTTGTATATTACTTCTTAGACTGATTATTTCATAAGCTTATATTTGGCCAAGATCATTTTTTTCTGGGGAAGTTTCAAGAACATCTGCTTGGCTATTCAGGGGCCAGTGAAGCATGTAGAAATTATATTATTTCACTGCTTAAATATTGCTTTCTATTTTAGTATGGGCACGGAAGAAAAAAAATCATTTTGAGTAACTGAAAGTTTCAAACCTGATTTGCACATAGATTTTCCTCTGGGATTCTGTTTTTTTTTTATTTAGCAGATCCTAAACATAGATTCTTCCATTGTTTTTTCTGTAGTTGCTATAGTTAAAATGATCAGTGACCAATGTTGGATTAAGAAGATCTGAGCTGAAATTCCTAAGCAGATATGACGTTTGTTGCTGTGTGATATTGGCCAAGTCAATATTGCTTGCTTTGGAAGTGATAGTAATAAATGTCTTACTGTTACTTTAATGATGTTTAGGTTTGTGTATTATCTCATAGTTCTTTAGTGAAGTTATCCAACAAACCACACTTTAGTATTTAACCATTCTCTTATCATTTTAATTTTATTTGTTTGCTTGTTTGCCACACATCTCACCAAGAGGCAACTCTAGGCATCTTGCAACAGATTATTCTTAATGATGGTTAGGAATATTTGAAAATAACTTTATTCTGATTATTCTTAACAGTGGCTTTTTGAAACAAAGTCAGTTCTACAAACATAGTTTGCCTGGGTAAACTATAGCTAATGGTGTCAACACAGTTTGTCTAAACTGGGGCTGGCTGAAAACTGAAAAACATCTTCCAAACTTTCAGCCTCCTTGGCACAGCAAAAAGGAAATGGGATCCATGGATTTCTGTGGTTTTTGTGCATAATGTGAATGCACAATTTATTATTATGGTCGAAACAAACTTCTATCTCTCTCTCTCAAGCTAAGACACGGGTGTCAAACTCGCAGCATCATGTTGCTGTCACATGACATATCGTGGCATTTTTCCCCTTTGTGGAGCTGGGGTGAGTGTGGCCTGTGCATGATACATCTGGCCCATGGGCTACCAGTTTGACACTCCTGAGCTAGGATAACTTATTAGAAAATAAAACGGTCCTCATGTTATGAATCTAATAAAACATATAAATATACACTATGGGCCAATTTCCCCACTTTTCCAGATTATGTTCCAAGGAATATTATGGGTAATGGAGAATTCCTCTTACAACAGCATACATACTATATGGCTCAGTTGATTCTAATCTGATTGGACAGTACTGTTTTTCTCACTCTGATAAACAACCTACTTAAATTTGTTTTTCAATTTCCAGAAAGTCTGGAAAGAGATCACAGTTTTTACTCTTCTTTCTTAGTGTGCTTTAGCATTTCTTTCACATTTCTTTCAGTGGTACTTCTAAATTTTTGTTGTACAACTGCTGTTTTTTACCCCCTGCACATCTTTCCATCAGTCTGCAGTTCTCCTGGCTGTCCTGAGGGAATAATATTTTCATGATGGAATCATAATTCAACTGAAGTGAGAGAAACCATGAAGGCTACAGATCATTGGCGAGACAATGACATAATGAAAGGCAAGGCACTCTCTCTGACCCTCACAACTATGAGAAAGCCAAAGGACATTTCATGCAAAGTATTTTCCCTTTTGGAAAAATAAAATAAACTATGTTTTCTGATAAGTTAAACAAGAATACTTTTAAAACATGGGACATGGCATTAGTCATAGTCACTTTATCTTAATCCTGAAAATGACAAAAGGACTATGTAATGGTACAGACTGCATTGAATATGTGTACAATAATTCTTGTAAGAATTGTTGTTGTTGTTGTTGATGATGATCTAAACTTTGTTTATAGACATCAACATTTTTTCTGATACCTTCCACCCTACATCTATCATGTTTGGCAGGTCCCATATCTTAGTCTATCAAGAGTCATAAGAACTTTGCTTTCGTTGCATTTCAGGATCAATCCTCAGAGACCAATGGGCTTTATACTACATAGCCTAAATGTGATATAATGACTCTTTTCTGTCACAGCACTGGCCTATACAATAACAAGCCCCAGAAATTTGCATGAATTACTTGTTTATCTTTAATCAACTTTTCAAAACTTGTACTTTATGGCTTTCCGAAAGTTGGATTCAGTGGCTAGATAGACCTCCTTTGAGTTGAGAATGATATATTTGGAAGTTCTGCTTTCCCTCAGAAAATGAGTATTATTTTAAATGCCCAGAATTGTTTTAGAGTTGGGCAGCTAAGAAATTCAACAAATAAATAAATAAATAAAGTGGTCTTCCTTTCCTAGAAAATTTGTCTCTAGGAAATACCATGCATCTTACAGTATATTTATGATATCTGATTCCCTCAGAGAAATATACTTCCCAGGTTAAAAAAAATAAGTTGTGAACTTTTTATGTAAGGTCATGTTATTTTTTTCTCAGCTAATACTAGAAATCTTTTTTAAAATGTGCTCAGGAAATAACTGAAGTTAATATAAAGATTGAGGCAAACATTTTCTTTTTTGCTCATAATAGTGCAGCCCACAGTCATGCTGTAAGAGATCTGGGATGAATAAAATATGTGCATCTTCATAGACTAGAAAATGCACAGGTTTGCATTTGATAATACAGCTGTCAGTTCCAAAAGGAAGAATGGCATGTGGCAATTCCTCCAAGCTGAATTCTTTATTGTTTCACACCTATAGACAGAATCTTGCCAAACTGAAGTCTATACACTATACACGTCTGCAACATACTCTATGAACTATTAGAGAGGAGTTGTTGTCATCCTCTTTTTCTCACACATGATATCTGAGATATGAGATACATTGCTTCTTACTTCTCTGGAATGTACCTCCTCCATTTCATTTCATCACAAAAACAATGGCAAATTTCCAGTGGCAGATTAAGGCTCACTGGTGCTCTAAACACTGACAAATCTTGGTGCCCCCCTCCTTTGTACATACTTTACAAACAAAGCCATATTATCAACTTTGTGTTGCCCCCTTTGGGCCTGGTGCCCTAAGCATGTGCTTAGTCTGCTTAATAGTTAATACACCACTGCAAATTTCCATTTGCCATGCTAGCAATGGCCATGAATTTGCACAGCTTTAAAAGGTTTTGTGCAAATCTATAGAAGAAAAATGTATTTCTTGATCTCTGCTTCCTTGTTCTTTGTATATTATCTCCACTATCTTACTCTAAATGTCAGTTTCTGGGAACCACGTATTCCATTAGTTTAATCACGCAGTGTACAAAAAACACATAAAACAGCAAACACATATACAATCATTATTAAAAAGTCATTAATAGAAGAGACTATTTGTAGAACAAGGTTGAAAGATAGAGTCCTTGGTGCTCTCTGAGCTTGGTTGTCTTCTTGCAAACATTTCATTAACCCACTTGGTTGAATAAGTCCTGAAGCTGCTTAATGAAACATTTGCAGAAAAGCAATCAAGCTCAGAGAGCTTTAAGAACTCCATTAAAAAGTCATTATTAAAAATAAAAATAATATGCAGAATTTGAAATATATGAAATATATAAACCTTTTTTTATCGTGGCCTTTCTAAAACATTTGGTCTCCCTCTGATAAACAAAATGTCAAATTAAATAGAGCTTGGTCTGAACCGATCTGTCTCTTCTTATATTCAGCTATAAAAGAGGAACAGTGAGGTGAAAATCTAGGTGAAAAAACACCCTTAGGTAGAACTGCTGTATACATTTTTCTGCTTTTCCCAAAATAAGCCCTGAGATTCCAGAAAAGGGAGCTGTTGTGGTCCTTTGTAGCTTGAAGGTATAGCAACAATTCACTAGAATTACCTTAATCAAGGCAAGTGCAGGAAGTGAGAAAACTGGGCACAGTAAATGAGAGTTGGCTAGACTGAGGCTAGGATTGTCCAGAGCTTTGGAAATGTATTGGTGGCATTTTTTTTTGCTAGCAATTGCTTCAGTTGGATCCAGAAGCTTTCTGAGAATTTCCGGTGAATGGATGGAAGCCTTTGGAATCAATTTGGAACTTTAAAGACCACCACAGCTTTGTTCATTGGCCCTTATTCTGACCAGGTAATATGAGATTGTTGTTTACTACTACTACTACTACTACTACTACTACTACTACTACTACTACTATACACAAAAATGACAGTATACCCAGGCAATGAGATAACTATGCTGAGTTTCGTATTACAAATCACTAGTCAAACACTTCCCAAGTGTTTAGGACTGCGTGATGTATGCGAGCAGATCCCAGTAAGGTGGCCTTCTGCAGCTGACCAATGGCGATCTTGTCAGCACCAATAATTTTAAGTGCTTGCCTAGGTCTTTAGGCACAGCGCCCAGTGTGCCAAGTACCACTGGAACCACCTGCACTGGTTTATGCCAGAGTTTCTTCAGTTCAATTCTCAAGTCCTGATATCTGGTGACTTTTTCAAGTTGTTTCTCGTCGATTCTGCTGTCACCAGGTATGGCAATGTCGACGAGCCACACTTTTTTCTTCTCCACAATCGTGATATCCGGGGTGTTGTATTGCAAAACTTTGTCAATCTGTATTCGGAAGTCCCACAGCAGTTTTGCATGCTCATTTTTGACCACTTTTGCAGGCTTATGATCCCACCAGTTCTTTGCTACAGGCAGATGGTAGTTATGACACAAGTTCCAGTGGACCATCTGAGCAACTGCATTGTGACGTTGTTTGTAGTCAGTCTGAGCAATTGTCGTGCAACAGCTCAGTATGTGATTGATGGTTTCATCCGCTTCTTTGCAGAGTCTGCATCTGAGGTCATCAGCAGATGATGATGATGATGATGATGATGATGATGATTATGATTATTATTATCTCTTTTATTCATTAAACATGAAACTCAGTCAAGTCATTTAAAATGTATCACAAATACCAGTGACTGGTGCTAATGGTTGATATGGGTTGCTGCCAGCATCCTAGGTATCAACCAAGTATCTTCTTAAAATATACGATGTTCCAAGTAGCGCAGTTTATTGCAGCTCCCCTGGTGTTATTGCAGGAAGCTGCAATTTCTTGATGTGTTTTATAAAATTCTTGGACATGGTACCAGGTGTCCCAATGACAATGGGTACCACTGTTACTGTTATTATTATTATTATTATTATTATTATTATTATTATTATTATTATTTAAATAAAAAGGCTTCTGGTTTGCTGGGATCTTTTTAGTTGTTAGTTAGCCACTTCTTGTGAATGGGCTAATTATCGTTGTACCACCCTGAGTCTTCATATCAAGAAGCAATATATAGCATATTTGGCTATCACTGTTGGATGAGTTTTGGTTATAACTTCTATGCTAATATTCCTTTCCTGACCATTCAGAACAATAATAGATTTGTCTTTTTCAACCCCTTTCCTTTTCCAGACAAATTGCCTCATAAGAAGGCATCAACAGGAAACAAAACATGGAAACACTCTGAAAAATGATAGAATCATAGGCTATCAACAAATGCAATAAAACTTTTTGGTAACTTGTAATCAGTGAGTTGGGTTGGGGCAGTGTACAACTATTAGGAAATAAATTCACCGATATTACTCTTACTGCCCAATTCCAAGTGGATCTTCCATCAGGAGTTGCTGTTCCTATATTTAATGGAGGCAGGCAATAGTTAATTCAGCTCTGCAGTTGTTTGATAAAATTTATTGCTATTGTATCGGTATTTGCAGGGGTGGGTTTCAAAAATTTTAACAACCGGTTCTGTGGGCATGGCTTAGGTGGTGGGCATGGCTTGGTGGTCATGTGACTGAATGGACATGGCTTGGTGGTCATGTTATTGGTTGGGTGTGGCCAACTCAATATCACTCACATCGAGACACGCATCTCCTCGCCTGGCCTCTCATGACTGTGGGGATGCTGCAACAGTCATAAGTGTGAAAAATGGTCATAAGTCACTTTTTTCAGTGCCATTGTAACTTTGAATGGTCACTCCACACAAGCAAAGTACCAACAAAGGAGGGGAAAAAACTCCAGAGAAGTTCCTGAGACAGGAAATCTAGTCCTGCCAAGAATGTAATAAGGGTTAACGGAGAGGCAGTTTCTGTAAGCAACACCAGAGTGTTTCCTTCCTGCCTTCCTTACAGGATTAGGCCAGTAATTTCTTCTAACAACCGATTCTCCGAACTGCTTAGAATGTTAACAACCAGTTCTAGTGAATAGGTGAGAACTGGTAGAATCCCACCCCTGGGTATTTGGTATCCTGTATAGTCTTCAATCTATTATCTCAGGACTTTGCAAGTTCCAAAATTGGGTGTAACTTGGTTGATTCACCGGGCAAAGGAAATATTACTGTTTGTTGCATTTAGTTAATTCGGTTTTATTTGAAATAAATGCAAATGCAAATTAAACTAAACAAAATACAACTTTGTCACCATTGTTCCAGGCAGTGCTCAGCATGCCATTCAAAGGTCAACTGAATTTTTGGCCTCAAGATACTCCTGCTTAGATTTTGGGTTATGTTGTCCCTGACACACTAGTGTCAAAGAAAGTGTCACACTCTCTTAAAAGCTGTTGTCTTGTTCACAATATCTTTCTGTTTCCAAGCAAGCAGATCTCAACTGCAAAGACAGCTTGATTTTAGTTATTTTAACCTTGGCAACTTAACCTTGGAGTGATAATGATTCTTCTCACATTAACAATGCAGCCTGCCAACACCTCTGCTGGTCGGCTGTATAAACTTTATTTATAGTCTTTTCTCCCAGCTGATAGCTGGCAACCTTATTGGAATTCCTTGATGGTGCTGTAAATCCATATTATTTTCCATGAACAAGACATTAGTCATATGGCCATCTTGTTCAGCTCTGCCATTAAAAAAAACCATTAGATAAGTTCATTTTATATGTATGCATGCCTAACTTTTCCATAGAGATACTTGAGGAATTCAAGGCTAGATAATTATCCATCTGATCTGATACTCCTTCAAATGTTGCAACACCACCCCCAATTCAGAGAAGCTTAAAACACAGGGATACAGGAAATACATTTAGTGGAGTGCTAGAAGAATTAGAAATTAGGATTTTATTTGGGGGAGGGGTTGATTTGTGAGGGAAAACAAAGCAAAACAAAAACAGTTCCAAAAAGAAACATGTTTTTTCCTTCCTTGTTTTTTTTTCCTCGCCAAGGTAAAATAATAAAATGCCACCATTACTGAAAGGTTTGCTGTAAAGTAAAATATTTTTTCCATCTGAAATAGTCATTTCTTTCTATTTCATTTCCCCCCAATTTAATATATATTTCTGACAGGCAAATTATTTTTTGCAAATTTTTCTAAATACGCAGATCCTGTAACCTGGGAATGAACGATCAGAAGTTGGCATTGTTCACTGCCAGAAAGGATCTAAGATTTAAAGATTAACTGGTCTTTCAATTCCTTATATGCCACATACTGTAATTCTTTTAGAATCCTAACTTTCTCATAGAAGCAAATATGGATTTCTTAAGGCTTTCATAATGTGCTGGAGATCAAGTTTTTAAAAGTACATCCAGTGTCTTTCCTTTATGTTTCAGAGAAACCCAGAATTGTCCCAAATTTTCTCATAAGTTGTTAAGTGATAACATGTACACACTGATTGTTTTCATGCAGTTCACTGAAGTCAAAGATTGGCAAATGATTTTGTAGCTAATCACTGTTTTCCATCCATGCAAGACCTGGCATCACATTGACTTAACTTCAGGAAACTCATCCTTTAAATATTTTCAAGATCGCTACCCTGTGATGCATTTTTACAAATTGTCCATTTGGTTTTATAAGACTGTTTTATATCTAACCTAACCCCTTTTTTGGTCTCTAACATTGGGCACTTAGGAAAGAATAAAATGCTTCCCACTATGTCTATTTCAGCCTAAGATGTCCTGAATATTTGGCAGTTTTGAGCCAGCTCCTCTGTAGATTAGCTGAGATGTATGACACAGACTGCTGTTGCTAAGGAGGCAGAGGCTTTGAAGAGGTTGATTGGATTACAAAATCTGCTTTTAAAAATGAGACAGAGAGGAAGTGGAGCTATTCTGCCATTGGAATAATTCATGTAATATGATTTTCTGAAACAATGTACAGCTAGAATAAGAAATGGGACATCATGATTGAGAATTACTGAGTTGCCATTAACTGCTCTTGGCATCTTGATGAAAATCAAGGGCTGATTTTTTTTTTGCCTTGGGCAGTATATAAATCCAGTGCTCGTTGCTTAAAAAATGAACAAGAGATTTGAAGCATTTAATGATACTACACTTTAAAATGCGAATGAAGCAACGTCCTTTAAGGGCAAGTGCAGCAAAACAAATTAATGAGTGGTACTGGCTGGAAGATGGATCAATGGAAGACATAAGCTAGCGTGCAAAGAGTTTCTTTATTGCCTGAAGGACAGTTAGTTTTCGACTTATGGCCACAATTGAGCCCAAATTTTCTGTTGCTAAGCAAGACAGTTTTTAAGTGAGTTTTGCCCCAGAGCCTTGGTGGTGCAGTGGTTAGAGTGCTGTACTGTAGCCCACTTCTGCTGACTATCGGCTGTTCAAAATCCCACTAGGCTTAAGGTTGACTCAGCCTTCCATCCTTCCAAGGTGGGTAAAATGAGGACCCAAATTGTTGGGGGCAATTGGCTGACTCTGTAAACCACTTAGAGAGGGCTGTAAAGCACAATAAAGCAGTATATCAGTCTAAGTGCTATTGCTATTTTACAACCTTTCTTGCCACAGTTGTTAATTGAACCGGGCTTTTCCATTGACTTTGCTTATCAGAAGGTCACAAACCGTGATCTCATGACCCCGGGACACTGCAACCATCATAAATATGAGTCAGTTGCCAAGCATCTGAATTTTGATCACGTGACCCTGGCAATGATCAATGTCACGTGACATTGGTCGTAAGTGTGAAAAATGGTCATGTCACTTTTTTCACTGCTGTTGTGACTTCAAAGGGGAAGTCGATGACTACCTGTAATATTTTCCTGCCAAAAGTTAAGACAATTAGCAAATTGCCCACCAATTTAGTGCATAAATAAAATGACGTTAAAATTATTCTTGGCGATGTTGTGCTTTTGACATTTCTCAATCAATATTATTGGTGAAACAGACAGCAAGAAAAGTCAGTTATGGGAAGAAAATAATGGATTGTTTGCAACATGCTGAAGGATGGACATGCATTTAAATAAATCTTTCTTCAAACGTGCTGGTTTTTAATAAAGCACTGTCATGTCTAGTAGTCAAAATAGGTAAACAAGCTTTGATGCGATCCACATATTATCCGATAATACACCAAGTAGTTAAAAGCGAAACACATATATGAGAATGAGCCTAGTGTCTTCTAAACCCAGCCATTATAATCACAAATTATGAGTCGAGCTTAATTATTATAATTATTTACTATCATCATAATAATAGAGATTCTACTTCAATATGCTTTAGTATAGACCACTACAATAATAGAATTGGTAAATTAGTGTGCATTCTATTAGTCCATTATTAAGCAGAAAATATTATTCTCTGGTGCATGGCTATCCATTGTGGAGTTCTTCAGTTGTATCAAAGGCTTTGATGCTCCCTCAGATATATCAGAAGTGCAGAGGGAATTTATTTTGAAGATTTGAACACAAGCCAAATCTCAGAGCTTTTTGGGTTTGTTCTTATTCCAACTTGTGATGGATCTGCTAATGAATAAAAAGTGCACATTATAGCAAATTGCATAAATTAGAAAAAAAGTATAACAGATTGCTTACCTAAAAGAAAAGTGTTTGCCAAAGTAATGAATATTGGGAGGAAACTTAGCACAAAAATATATCCTCTGTGGAAAAAAAAGTTATTGTATTTTCATTCCATGTTTAAGACAATCAATTAAATATTTCTTCATAAAGTTAAATAAAAAGAATAAAATTCAACTATGGGAGAATTTGTCCACCTGTGAAAATTCTAGAAAGCATGCAGATAAGAGCAACAAAGATGATTCGGGGACTGGAAGCTAAAACATATGAAGAAAGGTTGCAGGATTTGGGTATGTCTAGTTTAACAAAAATGACTATGGGTGACATAATAACAGTTTTCCAATATTTAAGCGCTGCCACAAAGAAGAAGGGGTCAACCTATTCTCCAAAGCATCTGTAGGCAGGACAAGAAGCAAAGGATGAAACTAATCAAGGAGAGAAGCAACCTAGAACTAAGGAGAAATTTCCTGACAGTAAGAACAGTTGATCAATGGAACAACTTGCCTCCAGAAGTTGTGTGTGCTCCAACAATGGAGGTTTTTAAGAAGAGATTGGACAACCATTTGTTTGTAATTGTATAGGGTTTCTGCTTGAGCCGGGGGTTGGAATAGAAGACTGTTATGTATGCAGAGTTTGAATTGATTGGTTGTTCTTGTAAAATGTTTGAAATCATTGGTTAAAAAGTGTGGGAAAACCCTGCACTCTGATTGGCTGTCAGCCGAGGCAGCCGGCTATATATAGCTGCCTTGGCTAAGCCAAATTGGGTCCGTTCTGAGCTGAAGTCACAATAAAACTTAAGAGCTGAAGCACTCCGTGTCTGCCTCTTCATGCAAACTTAACAAAGACCTTCCCAGATCCCTTCCAATCTGTTATTCTATCATTCTTTCCTTCTGCTGGACAACTGCAATCTGAAATGGCTGACAAAAAAAATCAAAATCAATAAATAATGAAACTAAAATTGTTTTGCAAACTGGCAGGGATGAAGGATGTCCATTTCTTAAGAACTGCAGCAGAATTCAATCTCTTGAATTAGTTACATATTCTAGTAGTAGTTGCTGGAAAAACAATGATTACGATTGGGTCTCTATATTTATATGGAACATCGTTTATCCTCCATAAACCAAAGCTAGCATTTCAAGCAGCTGCAACTATCAAACAACTAATAAACAAAAGCATAAGAACAGATTTGCCCATTTTGTTAAAAAGCACCCATAACTTTGATTTGAAGTAATAATAATAATTAAAAATGCTAAAAACCAGTCTGGCTGACTGTGCAACAAACTATAATAACTGTTCAGATTACAAAATGGATGAAGTTAGAAAGAAATAATATGGGAGATATGTATGCACTATGTTTTTAACTTCAAGATGACATCTGGAATTCTTAAAGCCCCCTTAATGAAAAGTTGGAAAATGTATTCAGTTCATTTAGATACTGATTTTTTTTCCTCTGTGGGAGAAGCATTGTAAAGAATAGGCATGCATTAAGTTATTTTGTCCTTCTTGGAAGTATTGTTTTGAACAACACTGTGGCAGAAATATGCTGGTGAACTGTATAGGAAAGTAGACAGTACATTCTCGTGTTCATGTGGGATAATCTGGAGCAGAATTGATATACTTTTTGCCTGAGCTACTAAAAAGCTCACATTTTCTATCTTTGCCATTAAATCAAAGCTTTACAAGTCCAGCAGTCAGGGACAGAAAAAAAAACATACTACAGTACAGAAAAAGAGGGAGAAGGAGAGATTGGGTAGGCTGAGAGAACCGTAACAATTTCCTCCCCATTCCACCTTCCTAGTCATATCTAGTCAAGTCCTTGAGTTCCCTGTGACAGACAATTTCAAGAGAGGACATCAGACTGAATTCAGCCTCTTCTGCATGCAAAGCATGTACTGATTACCGAGCTTCAGTTCTTTCCATTGTCTGATCTGAGGCAAGGCAGTTGTGGAAATCGGGCCCGGTGTTGCAGCTGACAATTTTGTTAGTGCCAAATGAAATTCTGGAGGAAGGAGGAAGTGGGGGCAGGGAGACAATCTTTAAAGAAACTGTTCTTTAGGGACTGGTTTTTTTCTCCCCCACAAAAATCCTTCCTAAGCAAGAGTTCTTCATGTGTTATTTTCTTTTTAGTTAGAGACCATTGTTTAACCGAGAGTGACAACACAAATGCATTGTGCTTTAATGTAGAAAACAGAGGTTGTATGGGGTGCTGCTCTCATAGTAATTAATGAGATAATTTCTTCATCGCTGAAGGTTTTCTTTTCATTTTTAAACCTGGTTTTGAAGATTTTTGTGTTAAATTACTATTGTGTAGTAGGGAGTCATTATTTTATCGGATTGTTTCACCTCATCCCTCTGTTTTTGGCAGTTCCATATGGTAATTTCAGCTTTTGTGGGGAATGAAAAAAGCCCATCTCAACCATTAATGCCATATCTGGTTTCTTTCACTAGGTTGTCTACCTTGATGCATCATTCCTACTATTCTCCTCAATTCTTTGCTAATTTAAAACACATTATGCATTTCAGTGGAACTTGACATTTTATGTGCAAAAGGATTTCTAGTTTCTGTTATCTGGCACTTTGAATAATAGCAATAGCAATAGTACTTAGACTTAAATACTACTTCACAGTGCTCTACAGCACTCTCTAAGCGGTTTACAGAGTCAGCATATTGCCCCCAACAACCTGGGTCCTCATTTTACCCACCTCAAGAAGATGGAAGGCTGAGTCAACCTTGAGCCAATCTTGGGACTTGAATTGCCAAACTGCTGACAGCCAGCAGTCAGCAGAAGTAGCCTGCAGTACTGCACTCTAACCACTGCGCCACCACAGCTCTTTAATTTTCACAGCTTCGTAAGATATCCATAAAGTAAATTGTAACAAACACACAAAGATTGTACCAGCCTACGTCTTGATTTATTGGTGGAGTCATGTAGTGAAGCAACTTAATCGAGCTGACCATTTTGTGGCCTGCTTTTCTAAAACGCCTGTGACTTATTTTAATTTACCTACACCATCCTAGTTCCAGGGTGTTTTCAGGTAACCGAAATACTGTGATGTGCTGAGAACATATTTCAATAAAACTTGACAGAGGTGTGTAGAGCTCCATAAGGTTATAGAGATTTTGGGTTATCTTTGGTTGGTACAAAGATTATGCAAAGACTTACTACAAGGACTTTAGCGCAGAAGGATATAGAAGAGCAAACTGGAGACTAAGAAAGTGATAGACCAAATAAAGAATCCACATACAAAGTAGCTTTAAATTAAGCCCTATTTATTAGTTGGTTTTATAAGCCACCCTACTCCATTAGGATCCTTGGCAATGCACACTATAACTTCATGACAGTATAACACGAACAATATAAAACTGTTTCAAAATGAAATAATAAACATACACCTGGAAAACTTAACATTCTTTCCAGCAAACCAGTCATTCCCACAGGGGTTCTGCTTTAGGCAGCCTGGAGAAGAGCCAAGTTCTAAGGGCTTGCTTACATAAGGGTAGGTTGGAGGCTATACAAAACTTTGGCAGGTACTACAACAGACATGGCCTGCTTCTTGGGTTAGTCAGGTTGTAATGTATGCAGAGTCAACCTGATTGGTTGTTATAAATATGCAGAGTTCAATCTGATTGGTTATAAAAAGGGTGGGAAATCCCAATACAGTCATTGGCTACAAGCCGCGGCAGCCGGCTATATAAGCCGCCAAGACCAAGCCATTCTGCCATAGTTCTGAGCTGTAGTCACTTATTAAAATGAGCTGAAGCACTTCGCGTCCTGTCTTCTTCCGAACTTAACACAGGTGACCCTACTTAATTGATGTGATTTGGAGTGCACCAACTCTGCTGGATGATATAGGATGGGCAAGATAATCTCTCAGCATCAGGCTCTGTGCCATGAAGGTCTTTACTGATGATTGCTAGGCCCTTGAGTCATATCTGGAAGTCTATTGGGAACCAGACAGACTACACAAATGGTGTAGATCAATACAACAAAGGTTTTACATAGACGTGACATGGCAGGCTCACAACCGCTCATGCTACAGCATTGTAGATCAGCTGCAGCTTCTGAGTGGCTTTCAAAGATAGATTTATGCAGAGGTGCTTGCATTTTTCCAGACACAAAAGCACAATCAACTGTCTTACATGTCTCCTGGTCTAGATATAGCCACATTTAGAATCCCCAATGAATTTGGGTGAAAGTCTTGCTGGTCACAGCTGCTGCCTACTTCTCAAACAGGAGCTGTGAGTCCAAGAAGAGTCACAAACTGTACACCAGTTCTGAAGAGGGGAGTGGATCCTTATTCAGGACTAGAGACAGAACCTCTCCAGATCTAATTGGTCCAAAAACACATAACATCTTGGTTATGTCAGGATGAACTTAAGACAATTGTTCTCCATCTTGATTCCAAAAGCCTCCAGGTACTGGGACAAGACCTTGATCTTCTTGGTCTTGGACCAAGGTGTATAATAGATGATAGCTGACCATAAACAATGGATTACCTCATCCAGTGACTACATGTAAGTGTTAAACATGAGGGACAAGAATGTCCAGTCCTTAAACAACCTCATGCCAGGGATCTCTGCCTCAATTTTGCTCTCACCACACCAAAACTGGTTAAATCCAACCACAGGGAAGAAAGGAGAACTACTGAAACTCTGGGCTTCCCATTCCTAATCCCCATAGTCCTGGAGGACACCAGGACATATCAATGACATTGACAGTCACTGGGTGATCATATATTTTACATATGGAAACTTTACAGAAGTGAATTAGCCATGACAATTTGGCATGTATGTTTTCTCTTTGTGTAATCTTGGACAAGGAGGAAAACCAGTTCAGGAGCATCTTTTATTTCCAGAAACCCCTTTCACACTCTTCCTCTCTTTGTATATATGAATGGAACTAATGGAGAAAAAAATAAAAAAAATCCATCTTTTGGTGCTAATCAAGCTGAAACTAATGTGCAGGCATACATTTTTAATCCCATTTGCTATTCATACTAATGCAAGACACACTCAGAAAGGGAACAAGCATCCCTGAATTGTCTGATAGACATCCATTAAGTTGCCTGGCAGTTTCCAAGCAATGAACTTCATTAGGGTTTGGCTGGCCATGTTTCTTGGTCTGAGTTTCTTCTTTTTCCCTTAGAAAGAGATGCACGCCCAGTGACTTCAGATGATATGAATGAAGTTTATTTATTTATTTATTTATTTATTTATTTATTTATTTATTTATTTATATATATTTGAACTTGTACGCCGCCCCCTCTCCGAAGACTCAGGGCGGCTCACAGCTAAAATACAGAACAATAAATACTTAAAAAACCATTAAACTAGATTACAAGCCCAAATATTAAAACAATAGGATAAAACAAATTAAAAGGTCCATCCCACCCCCCAAAGAGGGGTCACAGCTCGGGTTGGTCAAATAACCAGGTCTTTAACTCACAGCGGAAGGTGCGGAGGTCAGGGGCCAGACGGAGCTCCAAGGGTAGTTGATTCCAGAGGTCAGGGGCCACGACAGAGTAGGCTCGTTGCCGGGGAATTGCCAGTCGGCATTGACCCGCCGACAGGACCCCGAGGAGTCCTTGCCTATGAGCTCGCACAGGGCGGCTGGTATTTGATATTGGCAGAAGACGCTCCCTTAAATATTGAGGACCCATGTCATGTAGGACTTTGTATGTCAAAACTAAAACCTTGAACCTCACCCGGAGCGCAACTGGTAGCCAATGCAGGCCGCGCAGGAGGGGGGTAACATGGGAGAACCGGGTAACTCCCATCACCACCCGTGCCGCCGCATTCTGCACCAGCTGCAATCTCCGGATGGTATGCAAGGGCAGTCCTAGATAGTTGGCAAGCTTATTCAGGTTACTCATAGCAAAAGGAAGGATTTCTAGAGTTCACTTGTTTCTTGTGAATACTTTTGATCTCTTATCTGCCAGAGTTCCCATCCAGTGGCCCAGGGATTAAATGTGGTTTCTAAAGACTTGTCTCCTGGGTCCTCTTCTTAGCAGCTATTGATTTTTCAATAAATAGGTTAATATTAGATGGGCCAGATAATGTAGCTCATGGGTGTCAAACTTGCCCTGTCATGTTGCCATCATGTTTCATGGTGTTTTCCTATTAGCGAAGCTGGGGTGGGTGTGGCCTGCGTGTGATGCATCTGGCCTGTGGGCTGCTAGTTTGATACCCCTCATGTAGCAGACACCCCTGATGTAACAGATCAACTATTTTTTAAGGATAGAATGGCACTTTCTGGTCCTGGAGGGTACTTGTTTTGCCAAATGCCAGGGCAGTGATCAGTTGCCCAGGTAATTGGAACTTTTGGATCCAGAGACAATGAATTTTCAATTAAAGAAGGGGATCTTAAGCTTTATTATTAGATCAAGCAAACAGATTAAAGCAAGATGATATCCCGATCTCTTATAAGCTTTCAAGAGCTCCAGAGGTGGTATTCAGCAGGTTCTGACCAGTTCTGGGGAACCGGTAGTGGAAATTTTGAGTGGTTCGGAGAACCGGTAAATACCACCTCTGGCTGGCCTCACCCCCATCTACTCTCTGCCTCCCGAGTCCCAGCTGATCGGCTGGGTCTTCTTTTGTTGCCCTGCACAGGAGAACAGAGCTGGAAAGCAGGTTAGTGGGGTGGAGAGGGAATGGGGACATGGATCCTTCCCTCAGGAGTGGGGACAGAGTGGAGTTTTTACAGTATCCTTCCCCTGCCACAACCACCACACTATGCCCACCAAGCCATGCCCATAGAACCGGTAGTAAAAAAAAATTGAATCCCAGCACTGAAGGGCTCCTTAATAATAACAGCAGAGATGCTTCAAGGGTAGCCTCTACAGTTTCTACAGTGCTCAGTGCCCTGCAGAAGCTCTCAACAAATGACAACGACCACAAGGTTTTTTTTAAAAAAATCAAAACCTGGCATTACGACTTCATGATCCTGATATAATCAGGAGGCTGAAAAACCTGACTTTGACTGGCGAGCAGACTCAAGACTCTAAGAGATGGAAATTGGAAGTCTGAGAATTTCACAGTGAGAAAAGTTTTGAAGTTATGTGAAGATACCCCCCCTCCTCTTCTTTATACAGAACAAAAAGATCCAAACTGGCTAACTCTGAATGAGCCATAAATATATGGGCTTTTCTTATATGAAGGAAAAATCAAAACATGTCATAAACGCTTTGAAATAACGAGAGTTTTCTGCATTGTTAGTAAAACACTAGTCTTCCCCATTTTTATAGCATTTTTATTGTTTGCTCTCTTTCTTCCTTCTCCCTACTGGCCTGGTTTCACCCTCCCTTATATTCCAAGTACTTCTCCGAACTGAATCCAAAGTATTGCACTTTTGTACATATGCATACAACTACAATGTGCACAGCCTGGGATTCTACACTCAACCTTTTTTCTTTTTTAAGTGATGCAAGGTTCCCCACCCCACCCCCCAAATACAAGCAAACAGAGACTTCCTTGCAATTCAATTTAGCATTTTGTTATAACCCTGCTTAATTTTTACATTGCAGCATTCAGCATTCCACCTCCCATGTCTTTGTGGGACAAGCAAGGGGCTGTGCTCTTAAAAACTATGGGTGGAATAACAATAAACTTAATTTAATTCATATTTAATTGAAATTAAATTTGGCCAATAACATTGATCTCCAGTGGTTTATTTAATAACCCCCATCTTCTTTTCAGATTAAAATTTACAGTTAGGTTACAGGACTGGGAGACTTCTATATGCCTTTGTTGTTTATCCTTGCTGTACACCTGGAACTTAATATTTCTTATGCTTGCACACCTTGATTCGATGTTCAAGTTAAATTAATCTATTTAATTCAACATGTTGTGAACATGTCCTATGACTGGGGTGGTGGTGTGGGACTTCATGGAGTAAAGCCCTCACATCTTACCTTTGTTGGTACCAGTTTTCAAGTGAATGTAGGCAGGTCACTTGAGTCTGTGCATTAACTCAAACAGGAAAGTTCGCTGAGGATGTCCACCATTAGGGACATTTCTTTTTCTTTCCTTTCACCATAATGGATGATATCCAGAACTTATAATAGATTGTCTCTTGCTTGCAAAGGAAGAAAGGAGGGGAGAAAGGGATAAATACTGCAGTGAAACCTTTAAAATCCAAAGGATGAGAAACAGTTGATAATCCAGAGAAGTCCATTTCACATGACATCCAAAAACCCGTAGAGAGCAGCTAAGGGTCCCATTGGGAGTAAGCTAACCTGCTTAAAATGATCTAGCAATAGAAACCATTATACTTATTTTTAGCATCTATCTGAAGCTCTTCGTTGCTTTAACAGTATTCATTTTCTTTCTTTTCAGAAACTGAAAGAGATAAACATATATACATTATTCTTGGTAAAGTAGTTTATGGGAATGTACAATAATACTTTATACTTCAGTTCTTGTTCCAGGAATACCTTTAGCCTCCCTTGTAGTTCTTGGTTCTTAGTAATCCTGCAAGTTTCTCCCAGCCAATGCACCTTCATATACCCATTAGTGGGGTTTTTTGGCAATTAAAGACTAAATTGTCCTGTACTGTTTTCAATTTCCATTCCCATCTGGCTGGCTGTGCATATGTTAACTTAAAGGTTTGCACCATAGGCATTGGGAGCAGGTAGAAACACACTGGAAGAAATAAAAAATGCTGCATGACCAATGTACTGGGGCATTTCCAAACCACAATATTTTAAATGCTCATAAGTGTGACATTGCCAATGCCAAAGGAAGCTGTCCCTCTTCTCTGAACAGAGAGAACTTTTAACATCTTCATGGAGCAGCTATTTTTACATTATGTTTCCTGTGCTAATTACTGAAGTTTATTGCACTGAAAAAGAAAACCACTAGATTTTATTGCATTTATTCCTTTTCTATAATCTCAGCAAAAAAAAATCTGCTCTTGAACAAATTAAAAAGTAATACAAATAGTCATGTATCAGCTATAAAAAGCCCCCTTTTATCATGGAAGATAAGCTCCCTTCTTTGAAGAATTTTTATGAAGGTCTGTGAACTCCCAGAATTCTGTGTTTTTTCTGCCAGTTTTCTTTTTTCTTCTTTATCACCTTTGGGGTCCAGAGAGAGGCAGTAGGTAAAGAACCCCTGGAAATCCATTCTTCCCACGCACTCACAAAAAATGAAAGTGTTGTTTCATGAAGACTACTTTGTTCATGGATCTTGGGATCTAGTCCTATTTTGACGGTGATGCACCAGTGAAGAAAAGAAGGTGCTAATTGTTCCATTTTCATCACATCACCTAGAGATATTGCACTGAAGAATAAATTGCACCATCAAAACTAAAATGGATTTAATAGGAATTTAATTGGGAAATCTGGCTTACTGCAGATACCATCTTTCATATTTTATGCATATAATGCACAGAGGGATTTACATCAAAGAAAACTATATGAGACGTTCTCATTATAAGAACATTTGGGTGGATTCTTCAATAAGACATCGTTACTAACTAGCTATGAAGTTCTGGTCCACAGGGTAAAAAGCTTAAAAATCTTCTTGCATATAATGGTCAAAACAAGCCACTCTTGTTCCTATGCAGCTTTGTGCAAACAGAAGACATTTATTCCAAAGTAAAAGTAGTTTACTTCTGTTTTGACTGCACATCCAGCAGCAGTTTTGCCTTTTAATTTATTCAGAGCACAGCAGGTGGGAAAAATGAGGTTCTCCCCATTTTAATTAGTTAAATGTCTCTTTCCTGACCCCCATCCACCCCCAAAGTTTTAGTTCTCTGTCCTTTTTTATTTATCAACTTTAGGGAAGACAGAAATGGAACTCATGGCGGGTGACTGCTAAAAATCTGTATTTGCTTATAACTGGTATGCTAGTTTTTTTTTTTAATGGGAAGCCGATAAGTGGAGCAATTAGAGTCATTTTAATTCCGCTATGCGTTTCTGCAAACGTGATTATTTTTGTTTTTCCATAGAGAGGTGCCACATCCTAAGCCTTGTCTTATGTGACACTTTAGCGAGATGGTTCTCTTCACACATCACATCCTTTCCCTGTATTTTGTGCTGATTCGGCGAAGTTCTCAGCGAGGAAAATTCTTCATTCTGTGCCATGATTCAAAGATAAAAGATGCTCAGCAATTCATAAACCGCAAACTAATTTGTTAATTTCACAGTCTGCTCGTAAGTCAAACTTCATTGACTTTGCATGAGCATGCTGATGCTCTCAGGTAATCTTGGAATATGGAATAGATGTCATCAAATGGCATGCCTGAGAATTAATGAATCAGTAGATTTGGATAGCAAACAGACTTAAATATTCCAAAAGTAATTCTAAAGTTCTTAGTACAGAAAGGAGAAGAAAAGCCTATGACAACACACAACTTGCCCACACCATTTTTTTGTAGCCCTTGTAATAGGGAATGAATTGTGCGGCTTGGGGTAATGGGAAAGATTTTAAAGGACCAGTCTTAGAGATGGCTTAAGTCCATATTCTATCGCAGCCCCTGACCTCTGGAACCAACTTCCCCTGGGACTCCGCCTGGCCCCTGACTTCCGCGCCTTCCACCGTGAATTGAAGACCTGGTTATTTAACCAAGCCGGGCTGTGACCCTTTGGGGGGGGGCGGTTTTTATTATGATTTTTATTATGTATTTATGTAATTATATTTCAATGGGGCTTGTTAGTTTAATTCTTTTTAATTATTTATTGTTCTTGTTGTTTTAGCTGTGAGCTGCCCCGAGTCTTCGGAGATGGGGTGGCATACAAGTCTCATTAATAAATAAATAAATAAATAAATAAATAAATATTCTACCTCTTAAAATAGGAATTTCCTCAAGCCCAGGGAAGTTGTTACCCTTGTCTTAGCAGAACTACAATGGATTAAGCGTGTGTGTGGGGGAAATAAAGGAGAACCGATTTATTCATTCATTGAGGATGATTTTGTGGAACATGAATTTTGATAGGCAATCATTTGTTTTACTGATTACTTGAGGTAGCATGATAATAGTGATGTGTTCAGGTGGGTGCGAACTAGAGAAAAGATTAATGACAAATAATGATGCCATTCTCACGCCTATTTTTTTTTTAAATGCCTGGCAAAATTTAAGTTAGGTTCATTGTATTCAAATTGGGATTATAAACAAAAAATGGTATATGTCCGTGATGGCGAACCTATGGCATGCATGCCACAGGTGGTACGCAGAGCCATTTGTGCCGGCATGCGAGCCCCAGTCAAACTTACCTCACTGTGCATGCGCTTGCCTCCCAGCTGATTTTCAGCCTGTTTGAGGCCTTTTTCGGCCTCCCAGAGGCTCAAGGGAAGCCTCTGCAGCCTTTGGAAGCCAAAAAACACGGCTGTTTTGTTACTTCCTGTATTTCTGGAAATACCAGAAAGGCTTCAGAGGCTTCCCTCGAGCCTCTGGGAGGCCGAAAAAGACCTGAAATGGGCTGCAAATCAGCTGGGAAGCCCGCACAAGTGCAGTGCAGATAAGGGAACAGGGGGGATTGTGTGTGCATGCGCAGGGGGCATGGGGGCCCACTGCATGCATTGCCTTCTGGGTGCTGGTGTGCAAGTGCACAATTTTTGGCACAGGAGCCCAAAAAGGTTAGCCACCACTGGTATATGTATTGCAGGATCCAAACTGGGTCAGTCACCAGAACCGGAAATTTATCTGCAATTGCAATGAACAAGGACATATATTCAATTTCGCAGCTACTAAGATTGTTGGCTGAGCAGGTACAAAGATAGCCAGGGAAATGATTGAAGCTTGGGAAACCACCTCCTTGTCAGTCAACATGAGTGCCAATTTACCACCAGCTTATCAGGTACTTAGGAACTCAGGACTTGGCAGCACAAGGGAAAAAAAACAGTCAATGAGTTAATAGCCAGTCAGCAACATCCCAATCAACAAATAAAAAGCCACACTCAACCAACTATGTATAGAAGAGGCCAAAGCACACATTCTGGTAGAGAGAAGTTCCCCAAGCAAGGACTCCAGCATGAGTCCAAAAGTTTGGAAGACTAAATCTCTAGTCCTGGTGACTGACCCATATTGGATCCTGCAACATTATCCTGGGCCTTCATTCATTGTATATGTATTTCTTGAAGAATCACCCAATACAAGTAGCCCTCAACATACAATCAGAATTGAGCCCCAAATTCCTGTTGCAAAGCAAGGCAATTGTAAAGTGAGTTTTCCCCCATTTTCCAACCTTTTTTTACTGCAGTTGTTAAGTGAATCACTGAAGTTGTTAAGTTAGTAATACAGTTGTTAAGTGAATTTGGCTTCCCTATCGAATTTGCTTGTCACAAGCTCACAAAACGGAATCATATGACCCTGGGACAATGCAACTGTCATAAATATGATCCAGTTGCCAATTATATGGATTTTGATCACATGATCATGGGGATGCTACAACAGTTGTAAGTATGAAAAACGGACATAAGTTACTTTTTTCAGTGCCTTTGTAACTTCAAATGGTCACTAAATAAACTGTTGTGAGTCGAGGACTACCCACACAACCAGTGATGGGATTCAACTTTCTTTTACCACCGGTTCTATGGGTGTGGCTTGGTGGGCGTGGCTTGGTGGGGGTGGCAGGGGAAAGATATTGTAAAATCTCCATTCCCTCCCCACTCCAGGGGAAGGTTACTACAAAATCCCCATTCCCTCCCCACCCCACTAACCTGCTTTCCAGCTCCATTCTCCTGTGCAGGGCAACCAAAGGAGACCCAGTCGATCAGCTGGTACTCGGGAGGCAGTGAATAGATGGAGGTGGGGCCAGTCAGAGGTGGTATTTGCCAGTTCTCTGAATTACTCAAAATTTCCACTGCTGGTTCTCCAGAACTGGTCAGAACCTGCTGAATACCATCTCTGCACACAACCATTAGTCTTATTCACAAGAGGAGATTTCTTATTTTAGGAGGTTGTGATACTGCAATGTTTGGGAACCCCCAACCATTGTGCATGCACAACAATCAATAAAGTCTGGTTGCCACAATTTTTCAAGTTGATCAACTTGTCTTTTGCTCCAGAAGAAAGGGAGACCATATTGCAGTATTTGTTTTGTTGATGCAAAAGGAACTTCCCATCGATCTCATCCCAATTCTGTAATTCTCTTGTCCTCCAGTTGTCCAGGTATGATGGTACCTTGGCTTACTTCCTTACCAGTGGTGAGATTTAAAAAAATTTACTACCATTTCTGTGATGGCTTGGTGGGCATGGCAGGAAAAGGATACTGTAAAATCCCCATTCCCTCCCCACTCCTGGGGGAAGGTTACTGCCAAATCACCATTCCCTCCCCGCCCCACTAACCTGCTTTCCAGCTCCGTTCTCCTGTGCAGAGCAACAAAAGAAAACCCAGCTGATCAGCTGGGACTCAGGAGGCAGAGAATAGATGGGGCGGGCCAATCAGAGGTGATATTTTCCAGTTCTCCGAACTACTCAAAATTTCCACTACCAGTTCTCTAGAACTGGTCAGAACCTGCTGAATACCACCATTGTTCCTTACCTTCTCTCCTTCCCTGCCACAAAGACCTTTTCTCTTCCCTGACTGACTTGCCCCTTTTCCCTTGGCTGGCTATGAAAGCTTAAGATGGCAAGGTAGAATGGGACAAGCTGAAGGTTTCCTCCAGTTTTGTTTCTCCTGAAGTACTAATGGCTGCCTGGAGGGAAGCTTGGGTCAGTTCAAGGAGGCATGCTTCATACCCTGGCATCACAGAGCAATGCAAACTTGATTAGGAGGAGGAGGGTGAAACAGGAAGCTGCATGAAATGAACCTACAGTTTCTCCTGGAAAAGAGAAGGGCGACCGTTCTGGAACTCATTCTGTCCAAGGTAGTTGATTTTGTGCCCACAGTCTTTTAAAACGAGCTGCTTATTCTAATTTGGGGCTCGAGGCCAAGAAGCATAAATTTTAGTACAAATGCTAAGCCACTTTAATGAGGCAAACTTTGGGAAGGGATAGAAATACATTGATGTGTTTGAAAATAGATTCTGTCACACACACACACAAAATATATGTGCTGTGTTATGCAACACCCTTCCCCCCAGCCTGCCAAAGACGTGAGTTTTAATGGGCTTTCTTTGAACTTTGCGATAGGAAGTCATTTTTAGCAGCAGAAGCAGAGAGGTGAGATGTATTCAGAAGGGATGCACAAAACTATACTGCATCCCTGTGTGTGTCTATGTAGAAGTCTATACCCTCTGGAATTCTGAAGGATTTACTCTCGTGGAAGGGTAGATAGGATTTCAGGTGCACCACTCCTGTGGATATAAATTAATAGTTATTCTAAGGAAGCCATGAGAATTAAAGGTCTGTGTTATGTATGCAGGTTTGAATGTCATTGGTTTAGTTTGAACTGTTCTTGTAAAATGTCAGAAATGATTGGTTTAAAAAGTGCAGGAAAATCCTGCACTCTGATTGGCTGGCAACTGCGGCTGCTGGCTATAAGTAGCAGCCGCAGCCAAATCGGGTCTGTTATGAGCTGTAGTCACTAATAAACTCTTCACTGAAGCACTCCGCGTCTGACTCTTCATGCAAACTTAACGCTGGCAACGAAGGTGGGATCATTCCCGAAGAGAAGATGACGCGGAAAACAAGCTGAGAGAGATGGCTGCGCTGAACACCCCCCCAGCCCTGTTCAATCCAACGGCAGAAGACTGGGACTCGTACGCAGATCGTTTCCAAATGTATTTGGAGGGAAACTATCTCACCGACATTTCTGAGAAGCGGAAGGGGACGGTCTTTCTCACGCACTGCGGTCCGGCAGTTTTCAAGATGGCGAAGGCATTGGCGGGAGCTGCCGACGTGAAGGTAATGGAATGGCCTGAATTAGAAAAGCTTTTAAGAGCCCATTACGCCCCACAAGTATCTTGCCTCATTAAGAGACACAAGTTTTACCGTCGGGATCAAGGGGAAAGCGTTAACGACTTCGTGGCAAGTTTAAGAGACATTGGGGCTGCATGCGAGTTTAACAACTTGGAAGAGGCCATGCGCGATCGATTTGTTCTAGGCCTCAAAGACAATGTGCTTCAGAGCAAATTATTATTAAAACCTAAGATCATGTTGAAGGAAGCCATAGAAGAGGCCTCCTCAGCAGAAGCCACCAAGTCCTCAGCAGCAGCCATGAAGAAAATTAACAAGGCCTCAAGCCATCCTGATGTGGAAAAGTCCACAACAACTCATTATGCAAATAGATTCTGAGTCAGACTGTAGTGAGGTGGAGGAAGGAATTTATAGACTCAGAATGGAGAGGAAAAAGAAAGACCTGGGATGAAAGAGGCAAGATTTTTACTGCAGAGGTTGTGAGGGAAGCCACCCCCGCACTGAATGCAAGTTTCTTGATACCATCTGCCTCCGTTGTGAAAAAAGAGGTCACCTAGCAAGAGTCTGCAAATCATCCAGAACTCCACCCCACAGAAGAAAGTTTCCTGACAAAGAATTCAAGCCTAACAACTTCAGTGAGAAAATGGGGTGCAACTCAGAAGCAAATGGGAAGAATGAAACTCATCAAACAGTCACCATTGGTTATTCTTCACCCTTAAGAAGCAGAAAAGTACATGTGAAGGTACTAATTGAAGGAAGGCCTTGCCAAATGCAAGTGGACTCAGGCTCCTATTTATCTATGGTGTCATGGGACACTATTCACAGACTACTCCTAAACATTCAGAAGAAACATTTCCAGAAGCAAGCACTGACTCTTAAAGACTACCAAGGGAACAAGAGAATTCAATGTGAAGTAGTTGGAACAAGAGAATTCAACGTGAAGTTCAAAGGCCACACCAAACGTTTGCCCCTGACCATCGTGGACAAGGATCGCCCAAGCTTGCTGGGACTTGAGTGGTTCAATCCATTGGGCATCGAGGTGACTAGCATCAATCACGTGAGCAACACTGAATGGGAGGAGGCCTTGAAGTCTGAGTTTCCAGAGGTCTTCAGTGATGGATTGGGCAAGTATATGGGGACCCCTATCACTTTCAACCTAGATCCCAAGGTGCCCCCAATTCGTTTAAAGCCCAGAAGGGTCCCATTTGCCTTAAAGGAAAAAATTGATGCACAATTAGATAAACTAATAGCTCAAGGAGTTTTAGAGCTCACTGACCACTCCAGATGGGAAACACCCATAGTCACACCAGTCAAGACTGATGGGTCAATAAGAATCTGTGGAGACTATAAAGGGACATTGAACCATGCGCTGCAGCAGAGTGCATATCCAGTTCCAGTGGTGCATCATCTGTTACATTCACTTGGCAGGGGTACAGTCTTTGCCAAATTGGATCTGGCCCAGGCATATCAACAACTAACAGTTGATAATGCCACTGCAGAGGCCCAAACCATTGTGACTCATAGAGGTGCCTTCAAATGTAAAAGGTTACAGTTTGGAGTAAGCGTGGCACCAGGCATCTTCCAAAGCCTTATGGAAAGGATGCTCCAAGGACTGCCAGGGGTAGTGCCTTACTTTGATGATGTGTTAATCTCTGCTGAAAATGACACTCAATTACAAGAGAGACTCAGAGAAGTCCTTACCAGATTTAAGAAAGTGGGGTTAAAAGTCAAGGAAGAAAAATGCACTCTTAGAACTGACAAGGTAGAGTTCTTGGGCTACATGATTGACAAGCATGGCATCCACCCTACAGATGCCAAGGTTCAAGCAATCAAAGAAGCCCCTAGACCAAAATGCAAAACAGATTTGCAAGCCTTCCTTGGACTTATTAACTTTTATCACATGTTCCTACCTCAGAAGGCAACCATTGCAGAACCATTACACAGACTACTGGACAAAAAGTCTGCGTGGGTCTGGGGCAGGAAGGAACAATCAGCATTTAACAATATTAAAAGACTAATCACGTCTGATGCTGTACTGATACAGTTCTCTGAGAATTTGCCTGTTGTACTGACTTGTGATGCATCCCCTTTTGGAGTGTGTGTGTGTGGGGTTTTGAGCCACAGGCTTCCCAGCAGGAGGGAAGCCCCTATTGCATTTTAGTCTCGCACTTTGACCAAAGCAGAGAGGAATTACAGCCAATTGGACAAGGAAGCATTGGCAATTGTTGCAGCTGTCAAGAAATTCCATGAGTATTTATATGGGAGAACATTTACCATTGTCACAGATCACAAACCTCTGTTAGGCATTGTGGAAGGAGACAAACCTACACCCACTATCCTGTCACCAAGAATGCTGAGGTGGACTGAATTTCTTGCTGCTTATTCATACAAGCTCATCCACAAGCCTGGCAAAGACATTGGCCATGCTGATGCCTTGAGTCGCTGTCCACTTCTGTTTCACACTGAGGACGTTGAACTTGAGGTGCACACCTTTTTCTCAGAAACTGTTGCCAAGCTTCCAGTACACGCTGCTGAAATTGCCAGAGAGACTGCCAAGGACACTTTTTTGGCTCCTGTTATAGGCTGGATTAAGAAAGGTTGGCCTTTTCAAGATCTACCTCACCTTGCCCAACTTTTTAAATCCAGGCAAACTGAATTATCTGTATTAAGAGGATGTATTTTGTGGGGTAACAAGGTGGTTATTCCTGCAAAACTGCAAAAAGAGGTTTTGGAAATGTTACATGAGGCTCATCCTGGTATTGTAAGGATGAAGGGATTGGCCAGGAGTTATATATGGTGGCCAGGTATTGACAAAATGGTTGAAAACTGGGTTGCATCTTGTCCCAACTGTCAGGTAGTCAGGCCTGCCCCACCTCTCGCCCCCACACAGGAATGGGAATGTCCTAGGGGCCCATGGTCTAGAATTCACATTGATTTCGCTGGCCCTACCAGAGGGCACACCTTCCTTATTATAGTAGATGCATATTCCAAATGGCTAGAGGTCATCCCTATGGCATCCACCACAACTGATGCTGTCATCAAGCAGCTTAAAAAGCTTTTTGTAACCCACGGGTTACCTGATGTTCTTGTCTCTGACAATGGCCCTCAATTTACATCCAACCTTTTTGAATCCAACCCTTTTGAATCCTATCTAGCACAATAGGGTATCAGACATGCCCTGACTGCCCCTGGGCTATAAGTAGCAGCCGCAGCCCAGCCAAATTGGGTCTGTTATGAGCTGTAGTCACTAATAAACTCTTCACTGAAGCACTTCACGTCTGACTCTCATGCAAACTTAACAGTCTGTGAGAGACGTGGGTATAAGTAGCTGCCATAGAGTTTTCATTAAATTGCATATTTCAGAATTTGTGTATTGTACAGAAGGGAGGAGGGAAGAGAACCATGTTGGTGAAATATTGGGAATCATTTTGAATGCAATTGAAAATAAACTTCTGCAATGCAACTGTATTATTCACAAATTTGCTTTGTTCTCTTCTTATTTTAAGCGTGCATAGAGATCTATGATTTTATCGTTTTAAATTGTATCATCCCCTGGGATTTCAGAATGTTACTCAGTCCTCTTCCCTCCTAAATCTATGTGCCAGTTACAAAAATAGTTACAAGGATAATTTCTGCAAGGTAAAAACAGGGTGGTTTAATACCTCAGTCTCAAGCTGTGATAGCCAGCCACCCCTGGCCTTTTGCAAAATCTTCATGGCCAGCCCCATCATGAAATAGGGTTAGGCAATCTTTCAGATGTCAGATGCTGCAATAGGACTACAAAACCCAGCCCTCCCGGCATTTCCTTGTGAACTCTTTTGCTGTGGAGAGGGCCAGAACAGCCTATGTGATAAGATTTTCCCCTCAATGTGCCAGATCAACTAGCTTCCATACCTAGGATATATAGGTATCTTTTCCTTTCCTTAAGACAGGAGTGTCAAACTTGATTTCACTGAGGGCCACATCAGGGTTGTGTTTGACATCAGGGGGCCAGGTAGGCATGGCCAGCTTGACATCACTTGTGTTGGGGGCGCCTGTGACTCGAGAGCTCTGCCAGAGAAAGCATGCTCCGGAGCTCTGTTTTCAGCTGGGACAACCTCCTGCAACCCTCTGCCAGCAAAAACAGAGCTCGGGAGGGCCACATTTTCACTGACAGAGGTGCCGTGGGCTGCTCCTTCACTATTTCCAGGGGGGCTTTGAGTTTGACATTCCTGCCTTAAGATATGCAGGTTTAACTGGGCCTAAACTTTGAGAGGGTATTATCAATGCTTTCAGTTACTATTTTATTGTAGATCTTCAGAGTTTGTAGGATTGGTTGGTCCGTAAAATTAAGGCCGATTCTTCTGGTCTTTTTCTTTAGCTGTTGGGTCAGCAGACCATGGCTTAGTGCTAAGTGTGAACTCCATTGAAATGTGGAAAGAATTAAGAACAAAGTGCTAAATGTACTGAGACTGGAAAAGCAAAAGAACCTCCTAAGGATTTGTCCTGCAATCATGAAAACAACAGGAGGGAAATGGCAACTGCCACTAAGCAATCACTAGGATCATAAAGGCCAAATTTATGCTCAGGGCTGATGTCTTGGCACTTGTGAGACCCACAGGAGGAATAGACTGCAAATCATGGCAAGCTGAAAGCTCTTGCTGGGCAAAGGTCATCAAGGAAAGATGATTAAAAAATGCCGGCCCTGGGATGCTGCTTTGTCTGTTTTTAAACAGTTAGCGGGGAAACTGACCGTTCCCTTACCTGGGCTTAGCATCTTAGCACTTTAGATGGCTAGGTGAGTGATTTGATTAGAGCATTGTTTTCCTTGATTCTGCCTGGCCAAGCTCGGCTATCAAGTAATTTACAAGTGGTTCTTGCTTCCATTCTTCATCTGCAAGGCAAATAGGATTATTTTTTCCCCCATTCATCCTAATTCATCCAGGCTGCATAGGCACAGTTCAAAGATTCAGATCCCTAAGAAGAAGGGAGTCTGAGTGAATCTAGTTTAGAGGGGAAGGGAAGAGTAACACAATATCCATTTCCCATTTCCCAGAACATTTCATCATGTTCTGGTGGAATGGTTTCTGCCTATTTTGGCTGTGAGCTTCTGTGTTGACTTTTGTTAAGTTTCCATGAAGAGTCAGACGCGGAGTGCTTCAGTGAAGAGATTATTAGTGACTACAGCTCATAACAGACCCGATTTGGCTGGGCTGTGGCTGCTACTTATAGCCAGCAGCCGCAGTTGCCAGCCAATCAGAGTGCAGGATTTTCCCGCACTTTTTAAACCAATCATTTCTGACATTTTACAAGAACAGTTCAAACTAAACCAATGACATTCAAACCTGCATACATAACAACTTTCAGTTGGAATCTCATTTTGGAAGACCTGTGAAATTTCCATACATGTATTGGACTGGTATGAAAAGTTAAATTGTGCTTCATTTTGGAATGAGGGGATAATGATAAAGTTTCCTAGAAATCCAGATTGCATAGATCAGCAGTGTCAAACTTGATTTCATTAAAAGCCGCATCAGGGTCGTGTTTGACCTTGGGGGGCTGGGGTTGGTGTGGCCAGGGTGAGTGTGACCAGCTTGATGTGACTCACATTCCCAATCTCTGTTTTTGGCTGCGACAACTTCCTGCAACCCTCTGCCAGCAAAAACAGAGCTCCATTTTTGCTGACAGAGGCACTGCGGGCCGGTCCTTTGCTGTTTACAAGGTGGCCCTGTGGGCCAGAGCTAAGCACCCTAGGAACTAGATCCCTGACACCCCTGGGAGAGATGAATGGGCTAGAGTTGCAGAGTAGGAACTTCAAGTTCTGAAATAAATAATGGTATGGTGTGGGTAGGTGGTTGGGATTACTAGGATACTTATCCTAATTCTAATAATGGGTATCTCAATCAGCACTTAAGGTTGGCAGTTATAAGGAAGAGATATCCTTGAAATGCTCTTGAAATTAGTCAAAGGATGGCTAACACACTGTACATGTTTATGCAAAATCAAAAATCCTTGAGAATGGGACTAACTAGTGTGCAGTAAAGCCTGCCATGAATTGTAGTGTACATTTTTCAGCCAGTTGTACATTTCAACCAGTTGTGCATGAAATATCCAGGCTTGGGTAGATCATGAAAACAGCTCATTTTCCTGGCTTTTTGATTCTGTAACAACAACTCTCTTTGCTTCTAAAACAGTGAATTTGAACACCTGACTAATGTTCTATTTTATATTAACAGGCCACATTCTGCAAGAACCCTTGTATCTTTTGCTCCACTTTTAAATAGAAGGAGAAACACCATGTTATCCAGCCAAATCTACTAGTACTTTGATTTGGTAGACAGAGATTGCTAAGTCAACAACATCTTCTAGCTGACACATCAATTCATGTGTCATGTTCTTGGTGCAGCGTTCAGTCTAGCATCATGTACAGCCAATGTTCTGATGGTCATTTTTATGGTGAACAGCAAAGCAATGTAAATATTGCATTGAATATAGCCACAGTTCTAAGATGGATAGACGTTAAAGCTGCACTGTATGATACAGAAGGAAGAGTCAACATTTTATTCTTATAGTGCAGAATCTTGGCCTTTTCTCTCTTTTTTTCCCTAGAAAAAGAGCATAGACATGTGGCAGAGGAGATACATGCTCATACTAAGACATGTAGGACCTGCAAATGTTACAATATGGACTGAAGCTATTTCACAATCCATTTCTCTTTCCCTCCATTCTCTCTCAATGGTATATCAGCATTTCATGGCTTCTGAACTTGTATTCTTACTAGCCCAACCTGAGACATTATTACCTCTCTGTTTTTTCTTTCACGTTTTGCTTTTGCAAACTGTAGAGTTCTTCCAAACTGGTAATACATTTGTCTTCTGAGTGAAGGTGGGGTTTTGAGTGAAGGAATTCCAATATTTCAGGGGAGCTCCTACAAAAAAAGAAGGCATCACATTATTTTCCAAAGCACCAAAAGGCAAGACGAGAAACAATGGATGGAAACTGACCAAGGAGAGAGAAGCAACCTAAAACTTAAGATATAGGTTTTCCTGCTTGATCACGGGGCTGGACTAGAAGACCAGCTCATTCATTCTATTCTAAGGATAAATTCCTTAATGGTGAGAGCAATCAACCAATGGAATAGCTTGACTTCAGAATAACAGAAGGCTACAGTGGTCAAGCAAATAGAAGAGGTTTTAAGTTTGAGAAATCTTTAGAATTTCTAGCCTTTTGGTTCCTTTACTAATTGTTTGTTTCCTTGTTTTGTTAAAATTGTAAGCCAATTTTAATGGTATGTTCATGACTAACATTGTCTTCAAATACTGAAAAATGCCTGGGAGAACATCCTGGACATAGGACTCATTACTGGGAACCTGGAGATAATGGATTTATGGCGTGTAAACATATTTCATATAGTGCAAAAGCAGACTGCATTATGCAAATATTCATCCATATTTCCTAATAAATGCAAACTGAGTTAGATAGAACACTGCAGTTAGATAATTATAGCACAGTAATGTTAGTGACTATGGAAGTCAATCACAGCATAACAAAATTATGATTATTTATCAGCAAAACAAATTCTGCATGCCAAGTGAATGATGCTACTCCAGACAATGAATATACTTTCAGAGAAAATAGTAATTATGATTGTCATACTTACCTCTGAATTCCTTTTACATGGAAGCATGATGATCTGTTTGACTTTTGCAGGTCTTTGCTGATGATTACATTGAATAGAGTAGAATAAAACTTCTGCTTGGTCTTTGCCTTTATAGAATCAGTACAATCAAATGTTTTCAAAGTTCCTGAATTTTGTCTGTTTAGAGAACGGGGGATATTGTTCACTCCCCCTTTTCATCTTCTGAATAGAAAGTAAATTTCTAGGGATGTAGAAAGTCAAGATATTAGGATAAAGGTTTCACCCAAGTATTTTGCTTGTTTTTCTTCTATGTTTGGGAAAACAGTCTGTGTGCAGGTATGTACATTCACACAGAAAGAACATTCAAACACAGAGTTGCCATAATATCTACAGCCTGGAATCTGGGAAAACCTTCAATGCTTGCTTTTTTTTTCATTTTCAAAAACACGTATATAGAATTTTGGGTATTTGGGAGCATCTCAAACAATTGCTTATGTGAGTTTTTGTGCATAGAAGTTTTTCAGAGGGCTCATTGTGGCAACTTGAGAGCCTCAGAGCTAAACACAGTTGTTCTATGAAATTGGTTTGCTCCAACAGATACAATGGGTGTGCAAGATGCTACCCATCTTATGACAAAGCATGTGTATTTAGTTGGAAATATTGAAAAAATAAATATTCAACTTTCCTTCTTTGAAGCTTCAAAAGCTTTCATTCCAAATGAACATAAAGGGAAATAAACAACAACAAAAATCCAAAGCAGTTCTTGTTTTTCTCATTATCTTTCAGCTGTAAAATGAGATTCAATGAAGGAAGGTGGGGTGGGAAGAATCCCAGGGCAATGATAAGAAATTAAAATCTGTACAAAGTCTTTTTCTTCTTCCTTCTCTCTTGGCAAGGAGCCATTTTGTACATTGTGTTACTGCCATGCTTTAATTACCCCTAATTCACACTACTTTAGAATAACTGCTGAGTAAAATTCTGATGAACTTGTTGTGACAGGAATTTATGCTTTTCATCATCATATGTACATGGAAGAGTGGAGAAGCTGCTAATGTACCAGAGGGGATAGTTTGAACATACAAAGATAAACAACCAGAACCATCAATTTAGCTTTTAGTATGTAATTCCTGAACAGATAGCAATAGCAATAGCACTTAGACTTATATACCGCTTCACAGTGCTTTACAGCCCATTCTAAGCAGTTTACAGAGTCAGCATATTGCCCCCAACAATCTGGGTCCTCATTTTACCCACCTTGGAAGGATGGGAGGCTGAGTCAACCTTGAACCTGGTGGGATTTGAACTGCCAAATTGTAGGCAGCTGGCTGCAGAAGTAGTTTGCAGTACTGCACTCTAACCACTGTGCCACAGAGGTTCCAAGATACTGTCTTGCCAAGCACCATGAAGAGGTGAACAGATGAAGAAAGAAACTAGTTTTTCCTAGTGGTGCAGCAAGACTTCACTGGTAGTATGATGGTATTTTATCTGACCTTGAACAAGTTTAAGTATCATCTATGGCAGTGATGGTGAACCTTTTGGCCCCTGAGTGTCCAAAGCACACACGCATGCACACCCAAAATGCAATCCCCCTTGCATGCATGCAATCCCCCTTGCATGCATGCATGTACCCCATGCATGCACACAGTGCACCCCACATGTGCCCTATCTCCGCATGCACCCCACTATGTGCATGCGCCCCATGCTTGCACTGCAGAGACCCAAAGATCCACTGGCCAGCGGGAGGCACATGCACATGTGCAGTGGAGCTGAGCTGGGGCGACGGTGTGCATGCCCACAGAGAGGGCTCTGCATGCCACCAGTGTCACACGTGCCATAGGTTCACCACCACGGATCTATGGAGATTCTGTCGTGGTTGATCCAAAGGTGCTTTTTCAGGAGACATTTGGATTTTCTTTGTTTGTTCTTTGAAGGCCTTTCACTTCTCATTTGAGAAGCTTTTTTAGTTCTGACAGAATGGTGGGGAACGGAAGGATTTATATTCCTTGTAGTCATCTGGTCATTAGCACTTTTTCTGAGAATCATTGAGGTCACTTGGAGGTTTACCTGTGCCCTCAGTGTCACTTGAATAGTGCAAATGGGTGTGGAACCTTTTTGGAACTGCTGAAAGTTCACACCCTCAACAGCTCTCATAAAGAGTGCTAAGAAGAAGAAAAGGAAGGGGAAATATTCAAGGAATATGATAGAGATTGAATAGAAATTGAATAGTAGGGGGGAAAGAGTATTCTTCCTCCTACATCAAACCATCTCTAATATTTCAGCCCTGAGAGAATAGAGTGAATGAAAATTCTTCATTGTAGCTCTAAATGCTGAAGCTATTATCAACATTTATTAGTGTCCTTGTATCCCTAGTGGGCCCTTGTCTTCATGATTTTGGAGGGATACATTTTGGTGTGAGATACCCTGGGCAATTGTCATTCTTCTTCAGCATTTATCTTGTCTGGTAGGCTTTGGGTTGGAATATAAATCTCAAAACAGGACATTAATGCATTTTGTTTCTCTGGTAATGATGCATAATATAAATGCCTGTGCATGAATGTAAAGGTGTCCTGCAAAACACCACTGAATAGTTGATCAATTGCAGCTATAGACAGGGTGTATTAGGCATTTATAGTTTTCAAAAATGTCAGAAGAAGAAGAGAAGAAGGAGGAGGAGGGGGAAGAAGAAGGAGGAGGAGGAGGAGGAGGAGGAGGAGAGGAGAAGAAGGAGAAGAAGGAGGAAGAGAGGAGGAAGAAGAAGAGGAAGAAGTAGTTGTTTGTTTTTACATCAAGTAATGGGGCATAGATTACTGCAGCATTTGTTGGAGACTTTTGCAATTGGGAATGGGAGGTGAAGCACGGATCTTTGTTATCACCATTTTAATTGCTTCAATATATTGTATGGTTTGAGGGCATTAAGGATGACTTTCCAATTTATTGAAGCAAGGTTTTCATTGTCCATTTATCCAAGTAAGAATAGAAAGAAATTTCAGGAAAGTAAACTCTGGGATGTAAATGGTTAGGATCAGTGGTGGGATTCAAAAATTTTTACTACTGGTTCTGTGGGCGTGGCTTGGTGGGCATGGCGTGGCTTGGTGGGCATGATGTGGCTTGGTGGGCGTGGTGGGGTGGGTATGGCAGGGGAAAGATACTGCAAAATCCCCTACTAACCTGCTTTCCAGCTCCATTCTCCTGTGCAGGGCAACAAAAGAAGACCCAGCCAATCAGCTGGGACTCGGGAGGCAGAGAATAGATGGGGGCGGGGCCAGTCAGAGGTGGTATTTGCCAGTTCTCTGAACTATTCCAAATTTATGCTACCAGTTCTCCAGAACTGGTCAGAACCTGCTGAATACCATCTCTGGTTAGAATTAGTAAGCTCTCAAACCCATTCTCAGCCATGTGATCCATTCTACAATACCTCTGCCTTCTCATTTGTAATAGGAAGACTGAAGTTATGAAAGATATCTGGCAGCTTTGGCTAACCCAGTGCTCTACAAATGATGATGCTGGACAGTCTTTATTTATTATTGTTTGCTTCAAGTCCTGATTTATTTCCATAATGAAAAAAAACCTGCTTAGAATTTAAAGAAAGTAAAAAAAGCTTCCCTAGATCTTTATGGGATGCTTACTTTCCCTATTGTTCCAGGTTCATATCGGAACAAAACATTACCAATCAAGCATTACAAAACATGCATAGCAGAGGTGGTATTCAGCAGGTTCTGACCAGTTCTGGAGAACCGGTAGCGGAAATTTTAAGTAGTTCAGAGAACCGGCAAATACAGCTCGGACTGGCCCCGCCCCCACCTATTCTCTGCCTCCCGAGTTCCAGCTGATCGGCTGGGTCTTCTTTTGTTGCCCTGCACAGAAGAAAGGAGCTGGAAAGCAGGTTAGTGGGGTGGGGAGGGAATGGGTATTTTGTAGTATCCTTCCCCTGGAGTGTGTGTGGGGGGGAATCAGAGGTGGTATTCAGCAGGTTCTGACCAGTTCTGGAGAACTGGTAGCGGACATTTTGAGTGGTTCGGAGAATCAGCAAATGCTACCTCTGACTGGAGATTTTACAGTATCCTTCCCCTGCCACGCCCAGCAAGCCACGCCCACAGAACGGGTAGTAAAAAAAATTGAATCCCACCACTGATGTGACGCCTATTTTGGGGGGGAAGATTGAGATGAGTACCTCATATAACCCATTTCTGGAGTATGAATGCCTATACCCTTGACAGAGACTTTTAGAGAAATTGCTGCTTAGGCAAAAGGCCTGAAACAAAACAAGATTATGTTTGAAAGCAGCTTAGGCAGATACTTCCCTAACTCACTGAATTCTAAGCGGGAGAAAGTACAGCACAATCAAATTCTGCTATTATAGCTGTTACGTTTGCATGAAGAGTCAAACGCGAGGAGCTTCAGTAAAGAGTTTATTCAGTGACTACAGCTCGAATGGACCCGAGTTGGCTGGGCTACGGCTGCTTCTTATAGCCAGCAGCCGTAGTTGCCAGCCAATGGGAGTGCAGGGTTTCTTCCCGCACTATTTAAACCAATACCATTTGACATTTTACAAGAACAGTTCAAATAAACCAATAACATTCAAACCTACACACATAACAATAGCCATTCTCAAAAAAGGTAGTTTTAGTCTTCCTGAGGATGGCTCATTTTGGATGGCAGAGGCACCACGGGCCGATCATTTGATATTTTCAGGTCGGCCCCACAGGCCAGATTTAAGCACACCGCGAGCCAGATCTGGCCTTGAGTTTGACACCCCTGACCTAGGTAATGGTTCCTACATATTTCCATCAAGTACATCTTCTTTAGTCTCCATAAAACCTCCCCTCCATCCTCCACATTTGCAAGACAGTTTTGCTTCCTGGACTAGAAATGCCAGAAGAAAGACCAAATCTGGCAATAACATCTTGAGACACTGTTATAACAAAACAAATGCCAAACTCTTTTCATACTTGTGGATCTGTGTTGGCATGCTTTTGACAAAAGATCTCAGAGAAGGGGTTTTCAGGTTCTTCTCAATTTAGAACATCCGTACTGGCTATGGAATGTTTTCCAATTTTAACACAACCTACCACATAAAAATCAGAGGAAAGTGACATACAAATTCTTCAGACAGTCTAAAAATATACATCCAAATCTGCCTTGGAAGAACAGGACAGATTGTACTGAAGAAAATAGGAAAAGAAAAAAGAAGCCAGAGAACCAGAAGGTCTCCTTTGGGGATGAGCTCCAGTAATTATCGTGAAGACCATTTTTAAAAAAAAATAGTTTAAAAAAAAAATGGGGACTGTTCTGCAAAGATTTTTCTTTTTCTATCACCACTGCCGAACTCTAATAAATATAATTATATTTACAGAAAAGTAAGTGATACCTCATACATTTATGGCTTTTTAATTAGAAAATGTTACATTTGTTAACTTAATGAAATGCTATGAAGACTGGTGGAACGATATAGAATTTTCTCTCTCTTTTTGTCAAAGAGGCTACCATGTCAACAAAAGACTCAATATTATTGCAAAAAGAAAAAAAAACCAGTTGTGAACAGCAAATTGCGGATCAGTCAAGGTCTGTTAAAGTCTTTAGGTCCAGTAGAGTCTTCAGGGTGGGTGTTAAAAAGTTTTAAAAGGTGTGACCAATCTTTGGCAGGCTAGAGTGAGAGCCAAGAGCCTGTAATTTTGTTCAGGCGGGATTCCCTCCAGCAAACATCTTCAAGCCAAAGTTCAAACTTTCAGCAGGGGCGGGATTCAAAAATTTTAACAACTGGTTCTGTGGGCGTGGCTTAGGTGGTGGGCATGGCTTGGTGGCCATGTGACTGGGTGGACATGGCTTGGTGGTCATGTTATTGGCTGGGTGTGGCCAACTCAATATCACTCACATCGAGGCACACATCTCCTTGCCTGGCCTCTCATGACTGTGGGGATGCTGCAACAGTCGTAAGTGTGAAAAATGGTCATAAGTCACTTTTTTCAGTGCCATTGTAACTTTGAATGGTCACTCCACACAAGCAAAGTACCAGCAAAGGAGGGAAAAATAACTCCAGAGACGTTCCTGAGACAGGAAGTCTAGTCCTGCCAAGAATGTAATAAGGGTTAATGGAGAGGCAGTTTCTGTAAGCAACACCAGAATGTTTCCTTCCTGCCTTCCTTACAGGATTAGGCCAGTAATTTCTTCTAACAACCGGTTCTTCGAACTGTTTAGAATGTTAACAATTGGTTCTAGCGAATAGGTGCGAACTGGTAGAATCCCACCCCTGACTTTCAGCCATAGTTTCAAAAACACATGAAATAATTGGGTTGGTCTTTTAAATGAGTGAGTCAAACCATTGCCAAAGTAATTGGTTCTTTGAAGACTAGCATTTATGTTTCAAGGTTTATGGCAGTTAATATGAGGGAATGTGCACCTGGAGGAGCAGAGAGGGGAGGCTTTTGGCTACATGGGGCTTTCCCAAAGAGAGGCTCAAATTAAGAGACTGTGCAGTCCCAAGCAGAATGGGGGGTGGGAAGTAAAGGTTCCGAGTAGCCATGTAGACCCTTTCAGGGTATATCTAGGGGTGGGCTGCTGGGGGTTCACAAGGGTTCGGGAGAGCCTCTAGCTAAGATTCTGTGCAGTTTGGAGAACCCCCAAATCCCACTCCTGGCTGGCCCTACCCTCCCTGCCCCACCCCTCTCAGAAGTCCCCACATGGCCCATTTTGGATGCAGGTAAGTGCAGGGCACACATGGAGGCTCAGGGAGGGTAAAAAATGGGCATCCCAGAAGTTTGGGAAGGCCAGAAATGGACCTGTCTCCAGCTTCCAGAGAGCCTCCAGAGCACAGGGAGGCTGTTTTTGCCCTCCCGGAGGCTCAAGAGAAGCCTCCAGAGCCCAGGGAGGGCAAAAATGCCCCACCATGATGCCTGAGGCCGACCACCATGGCATGCCCACCCAGCAACCAGGCAGAGAATCCTTTGCTAAAATTTTTGAAGCCTGGGTATATTTAGTAGGAAGGACAAGAATGGACATGATTCTGTCCATTAGGTGTAAGCAAGTGAAGGCTTGGACTTGACTGGATTTTACAATGCCATCTCTGGGCTTGGGCTTGATAGTACACAACACAGAATGATTTGTGGATTATCTAAAGTAGTATCTTTGTTCAGTTTTGTGCACAACTTGTCTGTCCCCAAATCGTGTCTGTAGTCCCGAAGGTGCTTTTTCAAAAGGCAACTGGACTATGTTTCTTTCCTTGAAAAAGACGTTTCACTTCTCATCCACGAAGCTTCTTCAGTTCTGACTGGATAGTGGGAGCAATGGAACGGTCAGTACTGAAGAAGCTTCTTGGATGAGAAGCAAAACATCTTTTTCAAGGAAAAAACATAGGCCAATTGCCTTTTGAAAAAGCACCATTGAATCATGACCTGGATGATTGAGAATCTCTATAGACACTTGGATGTAGTCCCTGTCTTCAAACTTTGCATTTTAATATGGTAAAAGAAAAGGAATATTAAATAGATGGGAGATAATCATATTGTTGTTTTTTATCATTGTAAGCCGCCCTGAGTCCTTAGGGAGATAGGCACTAATAAATAAATAAATAAATAAATAAATAAATAAATAAATAAATAAATAAATATTAAATTTGAATACAATGTTTTCACTTTCCCTTGAGCTCTTCTTTAATTTGGCACTGTCCACCTTTTGAAGTGTAGCTTCTGGCACATCACTTAGAAGTTAAAACTACTCTCCTTTGCTCTGCTTATTTTGAGTCTCTGGCCACTCCATTTTATTGGAAGATATGGATTTCCAGTTTTAAAAAAAGAAAAAAAATCTTCTCATATCCATTAACACCCTATGTCTGTCTATGACTCTATGCTGATATACCTCAGTCTCTTAACATAGATGAGCATAATTCAATTTCAGTTGTATATCATTCTACATTACAAAACAGGAAGAAGGTTTTATTGAAAAAACTTAAAAATAATTAGTAATTTATTCTGCAATTACTTTTAATGTATAGTAAATAAAAATGTATGACAGTCAGTTGACTGGTATAAAATATCTATACATATATATACCCAAACATATGTGTAAATGCATGCACAGTCACATTTTTTATTAAGAACTAATATATTTTGCCATGTTTCATATAATCTTCCATCAGCAGTTGAGTAATAAAGCAGAAGTTTGCTACAGTGCTGGAAGTGCTCAAATATTGATGCAATAGAAGATACAATGCATACATTTCAGTTTTTCTCCTTGAATTAACTTGTAGAATGGGTAGTACAGGTGAAGCATAACAATTCCTATAAAAAGGGTAATGGAGAAGGACATGGTTGAATAAATATATGAGTCAGGAACATTTTGATATATATATGGCAACAATACCTGAAGGCAAAGCACTGAATTGAGCTGATATAAAAGTCTGTGAGGCTTCAGTATTATAGAGTTAATTAATGGTCATGGAAAAGTTGTTTTTGTTAGATTTGCATGAAGAGTCAAATGCGGAGTGCTTCAGTGAAGAGTTTATTAGTGACTACAGCTCATACAGACCCGATTTGGCTGGGCTGCGGCTGCTACTTATAGCCAGCAGCCGCAGTTGCCAGCCAATCAGAGTGCAGGGTTTTTCCCGCACTTTTTAAACCAATCATTTCTGACATTTTACAAGAACAGTTCAAACTAAACCAATGACATTCAAACCTGCATACATAACAGTTTTGAAGGGCCAGACTCCTAATGTTTTAGAGATCCATTCCTTAATAACATTTACAGCTGGGCTCTTGATGCTGTCTGAGCTTGGTTGTTTCTTGTAAACATTTCATTACTAGGCTAGGTAACATTTTATGGAAACATCTGCTAGAAAACAATCAGGTCCACAGAGCACCAAGAATCCAACAGTTCAAACTTGAACTACATATAATTTATTCTACTGGAACACCTACAACTTTTTCAAAATCTAATGAAACAAGTTCCAAGGAAAGGCTACAAATTTCTTTAGAGGTCTGGATTTGGATATTCTTTTCTAACCTTAAGTATAGTTTATACTTACATACCAACTCTAGGAAAGGAGTAGATGAGAAACTTGTGTCTGTACAAATTCCTTGTTTGGCCAATCACACTTGGCCAATAAAGATTTCTATCATCTATCTATCTATCTATCTATCTATCTATCTATCTATCTATCTATCTATCTATCTATCTATCCAAAACATCAGTGTTGGCTAAAACAGGGCTGGCTACTTTGAGTTTCAGCATGTTGCAGAAATCTAGCCATGGCCTTATCTAAAGGAAAATAACAATATGTTTTGCTAATCTAGATTTAGCATAATTGAGTCTAGCCAGCATGTTCACTGTGACATTCTGCACCAGCTGAAGGCCCCATACCATAGAAAGCACTGGACAATTTTAGATGCAAGATATAAATAATATGATTGCTTGGAAAATAAGTTGGAGTAGCCAATCTTAATTATTGGAGACATCCAGGATTCCAATGAGAACAATGGATCAACAAATTTTGCCAAAGTGAAATGAAATTCTGGTTTAATTTTCTTCTCAACACATAGGAGAACAGGTTAAAGGTATTGGTCAGTACAGTACTTGATTTTTTCCCTCGGCTCACAAAACTTGAAATTATGTTTAAGGAGTTTGGGAACTAGTCTACTTTTGTGCTAAATTTTGGGTTATAAATGTATCTCTTATCTCTACCTGGAAGTTTCAAATTAATGTGTCCTGGAAGGATGACTTCCATCAAAGGTATTCTTTTCAATAAGATCTTCCATTCTTTATTTGAAAAATGAGTTTTTAAAACCCACACAATTCAACACTGGCAGCTCCAAACAGATTAACTGCTTAGCTGTAGATCACTGCTCTTTCTTATATGTGATTTGGGAGAAATAATGAGCTTTTAACCATTGATTTATTTTTGTTTTGATGATGCAGTGCAAAACATTTTATGCTGAGCAAATAGACACATAAATGCTTCCATTTGACTGATAGCTGATTCAATTTAAATGCCATTTGCACCATAAAAAAAGTCTTGTCTTGAATATATCTTTATGAATCACTTAAAAGAGGACAAAGCAACTGAAAGAAATCAAAATAAGTTGTGGTAAATGGGATTGGTCCCCAGTTACAACAGCCCTCCCTGTTTTGTTACTGGATTTATTGCAAAGGTATACTTGGTCCTACATGTCAGACACAAATGTGAAATCTTCTTGATCAATGTGATCAAGGAGTTATACATGACAGGATTCCATATTTATTGCTTTTCTTCAAGAGAGTTCAGTTTAGAGGAGCAGGTGGGGGCCATGGCCAGGGGGGCGTTTGCCCAGGTCTGCCTGGTGCACCAGTTGCAACTCTTCCTGGATCGAGATGCCCTACGTATGGTCACTCATGCGCTCATCATTTCCTGTCTGGACTACTGCAATGCTCTTCACATGGGGCTGCCCTTGAGGACCAACCGGAAGCTTCAACTTGTCCAGAATGCAGCGGCGCGGGTTGTGATGGGGGAATCCCGATACTCCTATGTTACATCCCTCCTGTGTGAGCTGCACTGGTTACTGGTTGCCCTCTGGGTGAGATTCAAGGTGCTGGTGTTAACTGTTAAGTTTGCATGAAGAGACAGACACGGAGTGCTTCAAGCTCTTTGTTTATTAGTGACTACAGCTCAGAACGGACCCACTTGGGCTGGGCTGCGGCTGCTACTTATAGCCAGCAGCTGCAGTTGCCAGCCAATCAGAGTGCAGGGTTTTCCCGCACTTTTTAAACCAATCATTTCTAACATTTTACAAGAACAGTTCAAACTAAACCAATGACTTCAAACCTGCATACATAACATTAACCTATAAAGCCCTTCATGGCATTGGACCAGGGTATTTGCAGGAGACCCTGCTGCCAATAACAGCCTCCCAACACACTGTGTGCTCCCACCGGCAGGGCCTCCTCAGGGTGCCGTCAGCCAGGTAATGCCGGCTAGTGGCTCCCAGGGGTAGGGCCTTCTCTGTGGGGGCACCCACCCTTTGGAACCAGCTGCCCCTGGAGCTCCGGTTGGCCCCAGCCTCCAATCTTTCTGCCGTGGCCTAAAAACTTGGCTGTTCCAACTAGCCTACCCAGACTGAAGGAGGGGGGGAGGGTCTTTTTAGTGGTTGTTTTAAATTTAGTTAATTTATGAGATTTCTGATTTAATTACTTTTTAATATTTATATTGTGTCATTTTTAGTATTGTAAGCCGCCCTGAGTCCTTAGGAGGTAGGGCGGCATATAAATCTCATAAATAAAATAATAAATAAATAAATAAATAAATAAATAAATAAATAAATAAATTTAGAGCAGTGCTTTTTAAGCTGGGGAATTCTGGGAATTTACATAGACTTCTGCAAAGCCTTTGATTCAGTGGTACATGACAAACTACTGTTAAAACTAAACTCTTACGGCATTTCTGGATCCCTCCATAAGTGGATTACTGCATTCCTGTCAAACAGGCAACAAATGGTAAAAATAGGGAGCACTATATCAAACCCTGTTCCAGTTCACTGTGGTGTCCCCCAAGGCAGCGTTCTAGGACCCACACTCTTTATACTCTATATAAATGACCTTTGCGATCACCTTATAAGCAACTGTGTCCTCTTTGCAGATGATGTAAAACTATTCAACACCACTGACAATGCTACTATCCTTCAAAGCGACCTTGATTATATGTCTGAATGGTCAAACATCTGGCAACTCCAAATCTCTACCAACAAATGCTCTATCCTACCCATTGGTAAAAAAAAAAATCAGTACACCAAATACAAACTAGGTGGATATGACCTCGTTGATGATCCTCACTCTGTCAAGGACCTTGGAGTTCTCATATCAAATGACCTAAGTGCCAGAGCTCACTGTAACAGCATTGCCAAATGGCATTAAGAGTTGTAAATCTAATCTTATGAAGCTTCTCCTCCGGAAATATCGAATTGCTAACTAGAGCATACAAAACTTTTGATAGACCAATACTCAGATACAGCTCATCAGTCTGGAATCTGCACTGCATATCGGACATTAATACAATCGAGCAAGTCCAGAAGTATTTCACAACAAGAGTACTACACTCCTCTGCTCGCAACAGAATACCCTATATCACCAGGCTCGAGATTTTTCATGGTTAGACTTAAGTGTAGTACACAAAATTATCTGCTACAATGTCCTACCAGTCAATGACTACTCCAGCTTCAACCACAACAATACAAGAGCACACAATAGATACAAACTCAATGTAAACCGCTTCAAACTTGATTGCAGAAAGTACAACTTCAGCAACAGAGTGGTCAATGCTTGGAATGCACTACCTGACTCTGTTGTTACATCCTCTAACCCCCACTCCTTTAACCTCAAACTATTGACCTCACCCCATTCCTAAGAGGTCTGTAAAGGGCGTGCATAAGTGCACCATCGTGCCTACCATCCCTTTCCTATTGTCCCCATTTATTCATATCTATTTTCTGTATTCTTACTCATGTTTATACTTATATCTATTATCTTGTAAGCGATTGACAAATCAAATAAATAAATAAATAAATAAATAAATAAATAAATAAATAAATAAATTGAAATCCACACATCTTAAAATTGTCAAGCTTGAAAGACACTAATTTAGAGAAATCCTACCTAAATCCAAATTTGTTTAGGAATTGCCAGAATTGAATCTCCTTGTCCAGTCATCTAACAAAAGCCTGCTGGGTGGCCCCTCTTATTTGGTTCATGGGAAGTAGATGAGGTAACTAGCCTTCTTATTGTAGCCTCCATTCCATGTCTTCAATGGTGATCTTCATAGGGCTTTCATAGGATAAAAGCACAATTATTCCAGTATACTTTCAGCCTCTGCTTGATCTGGTCACCTAGGATGATAGGGTTTAATTCTTTTCTACTGTCTTTTGCATTTACAGTTTGCTTTTATTTATTTATATTTTATTTGGACTTGTATGCCGCCCCCTCTCCCGAAGGACTCGGGGCGGCTCACAACTAAAATGCAAACAATAAATAATTTAAAAAACAATTAAACCCAACAAGCCCAAACAACTAAAACCCAATTTAAAACACCCCCCCAAGGTCAGTCCAGCCCGGCCTGCTCAAACAGCCAAGTTTTTAGATCGCAGCGGAAGGAGGGGAGATCAGGAGCCAAACAGAGCTCCAAGGGTAGTTGGTTCCATAAGGCGGGAGCCGCTACAGAATAGGCCCTCCCCCAGGGCACCGCCAGCCGACACCGTCTTGCAGACGGCACCCTGAGGAGTCCCCATCTGGCCTCACGGGGTGATCGGCATTTGATGTCGGCAGGAGACGCTTCCGCAAATACCCCGGACCCAAGCCATGTAGGACTTTGAATGTTAATGATAATACCTTGAAGCTTTGCTTTGCTGTTCCAGGTCCTTAGAATTGATATGGCTTATAATTTTTTGTCAATACCCAACATTTGCAATGCTTGCTCTTGTAGAGTAAAACAGAAATAATATTACCAGGTTTTATCAGTTCCACATAACTTGATAAAATGAAGTGGAATAATGTTGGAAAGAGATAGCCCATTCTCTGTTCTATTTTCTTTTGTTGCTACTTGTTGAAAATAATTGCATAACATAAATTATTTCAAGTGGTTTTCAGACTAGCATGGATCAGACAATATGCTTTTTGATGTGGAAAGCCATGTTTGTATGCATGAGTGTGTGTGCATGTGTTCAGAATCCCAGATAGGGCCTTGCTCAGTTCTAAGAGGATGCCATTCAACCTTTCCTTCAGTCCAAGAGCCGCATTTGCTGTTAGATCTCCTCAATAGAAGAAAGGTTTCTAGATCTTTCTATCAAGGAAGATTGCTTTCATGGAGAAAGAAGGCAACTCCTAGCAGTCAGTAAGCCCAGTGATGAAGAATGCTGGGAGTTCAAGTTTGGTGACATAGCATGGATGTTTCTTTGGTTTGCTAACCAGTTGTTATTTGTTCTCCAAGATCTAAACAGATGAGAGTAGCCATTTAGCATCTTTCACATCCACCCGGGCACTCTGTAAAGAATGATTCCCTCCATGCTCAGCCTTCAGTGTGAGGTGGCAGGAAGTGTACGTAGAAAGAGAAAGGAATGACAACCTGGGCTTCACAAAAGCACCTAATCATGCATTCCACAAGTGTGGGCTGGGCACATGCTGGCATGCTGACTCTCACCACCTGGACATCTAAGCAGAAGGAAGGGAAATGCCTTCTCCCAAGGAACTATAGGAAGCTAAACCCAGATATGGGGGTCCTGGTCCCACTGACCCTTTCCCCACTGCTCAGGAATGCTGCTTGTCTTGTTTTTCATCTGCTCAGTGGTTACCTAATTTAGATGATGTCCCCCTCAACCTAGAATGAGTTATGAGATTAACATCTCTACTCTTCATGAAATCCTTACAAGGAAAAGACATAATCTTTTTTATTGGTAGAAATACCATGTCTATTCTTGATTTATCCTCAGCTCTTGGGGCATTTACATTGGTAGTAAGGATGGAAGCTTCCCCGGCATAGAAGTAAATGAAGCACAGAGCCAAGAGCACAGTGATGAGAGATATTAAAATTGAAACAGAATCTGGCATAATGAAAATATCTGTCTTGGTTTTTGTTTTTTTGGCTTGGAAGAAATGAGAACCAAAATTTCATTTGCTGACAGTAATCCACATGTATTTTCCCCTGGAGTTAGATCTTTAGTAGCCTGGTATCCTATTCTAGATTTTTGTCTCCGAGATCTCTGATAAATTAATCAAAACTAATTCCCAAGAGCTCAGGATCATTGTGGAAGAAGATTCACACAGCCAGGCTCAGTGCAAGACTTGAAATGATGTTCCATTGATTCCTCTTGCTTCCCCTCTCTGCCCGCTGCACAAGGAAAATGCTGCAGTTAAAAGAGAGTATGCCCTCCCTGTTATTTAAGTCCACCCAAATTGCTCATTCTTCCATTTCAGGGGTGTCAAACTTGATTTCATTGAGAGCTGCATCAAAGTTGTGTTTGACCTTGGGGGGCTGGGGTGGATGTGGCCAGGGTGGGCATGGCCAGCTCGAAGTCACTCATGTTGGGGGGCACCTGTGGGGGCCAAATGCTAAGGCAGGACTTTCCTCAGACCCTCCCTCACTCTCATAATCTCCTTCCTTCCTTCCTTCCTTCCTTCCTTCCTTCCTTCCTTCCTTCCTTCCTTCCTTCCTTCCTTCCTTCCTTTTCCTTCCATCTTCATTCTCCTATCTTCTTCCTTTCCCTCTTTCCTTATTTTTTCTTCTGTGCTCTCTTCCCATCTTTCCTTATTTTTCTTTGTCTTTCCTCTTTCCCTTTCTCCTTTCCTGTCCCTTCTTGCATGCTCAAATGCAAAAGGGGAAACATTTCTCCTTTTGTTTTGTTTTTAGTTTGTTTTGCTAGCTCTCTGCGAGTAAAAATGGAGCAAGAGTGTGTGTGTGTGGAGGGGGGCATGCGCGGTCCCCTGAGCTCCGTTTTTGCTGGCAGAGGCACTGCAGGTCAGCCCTTTCCTGTTTCCAGGATGGCCCTGCAGGCCAGATCTAAGCACCCTGTAGGCTGGATCTAGCCTGTGGATCTTGAGTTTGACACCCCTGTTCTATTTCCTTTGGTTTGGTGTACTAGCAAACAGATGCTCTTTTGTATTACCAAAGAGGAGGAAAAGAAGAAAAAGGAACAGGAGGAGATCATGATGATGTTCAAAGGAAAGAGAAATGGGGCTGAACCTTCAATATGAGTAAGAGAATGCTTTTTACTCTTTTCAGAGTAGGTATATAATTCTACATTTCCCTCATTCTTTGGCATACTCTCCTTCAAAAACAGGACAGGATCTAATTTTGTCAAGATATTGAGATATTTTATTTTTTTCTATATTCAGATGGTGTGCTAGTATACAGTATCTACTGCTAATGCACTGTGGGCGTATGTTTTCATATATGATAGTTTTAAGGTTACCTTCACCAAGCTGCTAACATTTAAATGTGTTGAGCTCTAATTCTAAACATTTCCAACCAGCATACTTTTTGGTTAATGCCCCTCTCCAACTTTATAGTCTTTGTGTACCAGAGATGGTATTCAGCAGGTTCTGACCAGTTCTGAAAAATCGGTAGTGGAAATTTTGAGTAGTTCAGAGAACTGGCAAATACCACCTCTGACTGGAGATTTTACAGTATCCTTCCCCTACCATGCTCACCAAGCCACGCCCACAGAACCGGTAGTAAGAAAATTTGAATCCCACCACTGTTGTGTACTCTTAAGAAGTTGTGCGTGGTCCAGATTGATAGATTCATCAGGCACTTACTTCATCCTGAACAACTGAGTAAAAGAATAGATAATAAATTGCAGGATAGTACCAATATTCTACACTATTCATAGATCTCATTCTGTGAGACCGAGGTAGCAGCAGTATATTCCTTCTGTTCACCTGCAGCACTAATCTAGGATCTCAATAAAGCCATCTGTTGCTCAGATGTTATAGTGAACAACTACTTGTTGTCTCATTTAGAACTAATTCCTTTTTAAAAAGTGCTGGGGTTATGCACTTTGGTGTATCATTTGTTTTCCTCATTCACACTGAGGGATATCAGTCCCATATACTTCTTGTATAACTAATGGATCAAACAAGAGCTAGTCAATCTAGGATTTATGGATGAAAACCAAACAACCGTCAGTGCTGAGTCATATTCTGTGACAGAACCCAGGAGAGTTTCTGCACAGATATGACTTGAAAACATGAAGTAGTAGCTAAGAAATCAATTCAGACATTTTTTCCATGTAGTCAATTTTCTCTATTAATATCATTCTGCAAATTTTTCATATGGTGTCAAGTAATCTGCCTCAATGGTTTGTTTATTCCTTACCTCATTGCATGCATGTCTAAGAGTTCAAGATGGTATAGAAGTATTACCATTTTTTCCAATCTTATTTTCACAACATCCCGGAGAGTGAAAGAGAGACAGTGAGAAGGAGGGAGGGAAGGAGATAGAGAGAGGGGGACAGAGGGAAAGAGGGAGAGACTGGCTCGATATGACCTACTGAGTGTCATAGCTGAGAGGAATTTTGAATCCAGATCTGTCAGCTCAGAACACAAAACTAAATTACTGCATTACACTCTCCTACTATATTACACATCCATTCATGTCTGATATAATCAAAGAAAATATTGTTATGTATATTATAACTGTCTTTTAAAATATTCAAATTTATCTTCTTTTAATCACAAATGCTGTTTTTATTTCTTTTATTAACTGTATGAATTACAGACTTTCCCACCAATCTACCTGAATAAGAATTAGTTAAGTAAATTGTACTGTTATTTGAATTTCAGCATATTTTCATGGAATAGTTAGGCGATCTTGATGAGGACATGATATCACTTTGAATCTTGCTGATTTTGTTTCAAATTATTTTTTTGTATTATCTTTAGGGTCTCATGATTCATTTAGCTTCTATATTGATGAGGCTTCTCCAGTGGGACCTGAGCAGCCAGAAACAGTCCAGAATTTTGTCTCTGTGTTTGGAACTGTGGCTAAAAAGCTGATGAGGAAATGGCTTGCAACACAGACAATGAACTTTACAAGCCAGCTTGGAGCAGGGATACGGTATTTCGACCTTCGGATCTCCACAAAACCCAGAGACCCTGATAATGAACTCTACTTCGCTCATGGTTTATTCAGTGCCAAAGTTAATGAGGGCCTGGAGGAGATCAGTGCCTTTCTCACTGACCATCATAAAGAAGTGGTCTTGTTGGACTTCAACCATTTCTACGGGATGCAGAAATGCCACCATGAAAAACTGGTTCAAATGCTCAAAGACACATTTGGGAGTAAAATGTGCCCGGCCATCTTTGCCCATGAAGTCTCTCTCCAGTACCTGTGGGAGAAGGATTACCAAGTGTTGGTGTTTTATCACAGTCCAGTGGCTTTAGAGGTCCCATTTCTATGGCCAGGACAGATGATGCCAGCTCCATGGGCAAACACAACAGATCCAGAAAAATTGATCCAGTTTCTCCAGGCATCAATCACTGAGCGAAGGAAGAAGGGCTCTTTTTTTATATCTCAGGTGGTCTTGACTCCAAAGGCTAGCACAGTGGTCAAGGGGGTCACCAGTGGTCTTAGAGAAACAATCACAGAAAGGTAAGTACCTGCCCAAATACTGAGATATTCTCAGATGGATGGCAGTTTGTCTCTTTACTTCTGTTGAGCTTTATTAGTAAAAGGCGTAACAACTATTATTAATAATTGCAAAAATATTAAAATATTCACACAGAAATCCTGCACTCATCTTAACAAAAGAACAATACATAAGTGCCTTCCAGCTCTGAATCCTTTAACAATAGATAGAAGAATGAAAAAATTGCAAAGTTCCTATCATTTCCATGTTATATCTCAAAGGCAGTATTATGACCATGTCCTATTCAAGCTGCCACCAACTAAAAGTTGGCCTCATGTGACTAGGATGCTATGGGGGAGAAGTTGAACCAGCTAATTAATTAATGGCTCAACTTTGATTCCAGAGGAAACATTGCAAAGAGATTTTGCAACATTTCTTCAGGGAATGTATGGAGAATTTGTTTCCATTGGAGGAAATTCTCATCCTGAATTTTCTCCTTCTTTCCTCTCCTCTCCTCATCCAAGGATGCCTTTAATGGTTCTTCTTAATAGTAGGTTCTCCCTTCTTTTTCCTTGCCAGAAAAATAAATTTTGGAAAGGAAAGATGGGAGAAGGATGCTCTATACCTTTAGCCAAGTTCCATAATCCTTCAGTGTAAATAAGAGAAAGGAAGAGATTGGACAACCATTGTCTGAAATGATATAGTGTTTCCTGCCTGAGCACGGGGTTGGACTAGAAGACCCCAAGATCCCCTTCCAACTCTGTTATTCTGTTCTGTGCTGAACTGGATAGTGCATAACTAACAACATCCGTGTTTGCATATTCCCAGACCACACTGAATGTGTATGAATATTATATATGTTTGCCACTGCAACCTGCCAGAATATTAAGTATGACCATTTGTATTTAAATTTTCTGTCATCTGTATAGTTAGAAAATATTAGTAAACTGAATAAAATGTAAATATGAAGAGGGGCCCCAAAGTTGTGATCAGTGTTGGATTGGAAGAAACTGGGTACAAAATTTCTGTTTCTCAGAGGCTTAAGAAGATTTTTTTAATTACATTTATATGCTGCCCTTCTCCGAAGATTCAGGGCGGCTTACAATCTTTGGAGCACAACCCAATGCGCTCAGCAATAGCCTTCATTCCATTGTATATGCCTGCTTATTACTAGGGCTTTTTGGCCCCCCCAAGTGACATTTTTACAAAGTCAGCTTATTGCCCCCAACAATCTTGGGTCCTCAATTTACCTACCCCGGGAGGATGGAAGGCTGAGTCAACCTTGAGCCTGGTGGGATTCGAGCCTGCACTAATTGCAGGCAGCTGGAACTAAGTGCTACGCGTTTAACAGCCTGCGCCACCAAGGCTCCCCTTTATGGAGGAATATTAGGAGATTCCCCTTTATGGAGATTCCCCTTTATGGAGATTCCCCTTTATGGAGGAATATTAGGAGCACCTATTGCAATAGAAGCAGAGGTCATATCTCATATCCCAGCTACGCATTCTTTGTACATGAGGAAAAATGGAGTCTTTAAAATAGTGAAGATACAAAGATTTCTGTTAGTATGCTGACCCATAAGAGAGAAATACAGGTTTCAAAATTCCTTGAGGAGAACAATCAGGGGTGGGATTCTACCAGTTCACACCTATTCTCTAGAACCGGTTGTTAGAAGAAATTACTGGCCTAATCCTGTAGGGAGGCAGGAAGGAAACATTCTGGTGTTGCTTACAGAAACTGCCTCTCCGTTAACCCTTATTACATTCTTGGCAGGACTAGACTTCCTGTCTCAGGAACTTTTCTGGCGTTATTTTTCCCTCCTTTGATGGTACTTTGCTTGTGTAGAGTGACCATTCAAGTTACAATGGCACCCAAAAAAGTGACTTATGATCATTTTTCACACTTATGACTATTGCAGCATCCCCACAGTCACGAGAGGCCAGGCGAGGAGATGCATGCATTGCACCCAGCCAATAACATGACAACCAAGCCATGTCCACCCAGTCACATGACCATCAAGCCACGCCCACAGAACCAATTGTTAAAAAATTTGAATCCCAACCCTGAGAACAATGGTACTTATACTCATTTTAATACAGCTTGGAGAGCTGGCAGGAGGGATTAGGGGAAGCAGGCTGCACACACGGCAGACTGGTGGGCTGGCAAACGTGTGCAGCTCAACTTGCATGACTGGCAGGCCAGCACACATGTGTATATACATGCAGCTCAACTTACGCAAGTTGAGTTACGTGCATGTGTGCATGTGCACCATCCCGCCACTTGTGCAAGTTGAGCTGTGCATGTATGTGCCCTGCCTACCACTTGCACATCCCAGTTGTGAATAGGCCATGGTCCAGTAGTGGGTCATGGCCCAGGGATTGGGGGCCCCTGTTTTAATATAGATAGGATGGCTAAGGCATTTTGTGATGCAAAACAGGATATCTTTTTTCTGTCATTCTGCATATGGAAGATATGAACAATGGTTGTACATGAATCATCACAGAACCTTTGACCTGTTCAGTCATAATTGTTATATCAAGTGTCTGCCTTCTTAGTATACATTGTTTTTACCAAATTCAATTAATAACATTGCTTGGTCCTTATTACCATATGTACTGTTGTTTTTTACATTTATTTTTTGAAACGATGCTAGGTTTTTGTGGAATTTAGACCAGTTCTTTGAGAGGAATAGTTGTACCTTTCCTTTGACAGAAAAGTTGTATGAGGAACTGTGAACTTCATAACTATTGCTGACTTAGCACATAATACTAAGCCAGGATTTTATTCAGGCTTTGTTGAATAAGCCATAATGATCAGGTTCTTACATAATACTAAGTCTTAATATAATAATTCACAATTATTAATTATATATGGCTTAGCATTATATGCAAATTGGCCTCACAGGTGAACAAACAGATTCTCATTCTTAAAGTACAGTGACTTGAAGTCACACAGACTTCAAGGGGTCTGTTGTTTGGAAAGATTTGGAAGTCTTGCCTAATATTCTTCATTTACTAGAAAATTAACCTGGAACCTAAAGTTCGCTAGAAATCTTAATAATAAAACAAACTAATCAACTGTCCAATAGTGAACTGTTTTCTTTTATTAAATAATAATCTACTGGAGTTGCCATTATGCAAGTGAAAGAAAGCAGATTGCTTGTGTATCTTTTTTTAAATTCCTTCTGTTCAACTGTGTCCTCAGTTCTCAGAGACTGTCAGGACAAGTCCCTGCAGTTTTCTTGGCAAGTTTTTCAGAAGTGATTTGCCTTTGCTTCCTTCCTAACTGCTGAGAGAAGACAACTAGCTGAAGGTCACCCAGCTGGCTTTGTGCCTAAGACAGGACTAGATTTCCTGGTTTGCAGCCTAATGCCATAACCGCTACACCTAACAGGCTCTTGCCTCAATATCTATATCTCATAAATTAAAATTGTTTCTAAAACGCATGAACTAGTAAAAAAAAAAATCTGCTCACCCCAGACAATCTTGAACAATGAAATCCCCATCTGATTAATAGAGGACTTCCTTAGAAACCTACTCTTGAATGAAATTTAGAATTGGGTGTTTCTGCAGGACAAGCTTCAGTGCAATTTTAGATTGATTTGGACCTGATTTTGGTAGCTACTTTCTAGCTTCTTCCTATTAAGCTTTCAGATACAAAAAATATTAAGGTGGAGGAAGAAAGTCACTATTTTAGAGCATTCATTTTATGCATGCTGTTTATTTATTAGATTTTTATTCCACCTTTATTATTTGTAAGTAACTCAAGGCAGCGAACATATACATAATGTTCCTCCTATTTTCCCCACAACCATGGCCCTGTGAGGTGAGTTGGGCTGAGAGAGAGTGACTGGCTGGATTTCATGCCTAAAATGGGACTAGAACTCCCAGTCTCCTGGTTTCTAGGCCAGCACCTTAACCACTAGACCAAGCTGCCCCTCTTTCTCTCCTTTCTTTCCTTCCTTGTTTTTGTTTACTGCTTCAGCTTTTTGAAAAACTCACCTTTTCTGATGTGACAGCTGCTACAATACTTACAAGTTTTATAAGATGTAAAATGTAAATATATCACATGTAGGTGGTATGTCTTCCCCATTTTAAAAATATGCTCTTATGTATGTGCAAATCTATGCAGATTTAACAATTGCATTAAGATCGCATCGTATTGCATCGTATCTCTCATACTCCATTGCTTACGTATATTTAATTATTGCCCTTTTTTGGATAGAGACAAATTACTGTTTTTATTTTCACATTGTTGATATGTTTTTATGTATTGATAGACCCACACAATTACTATGAGTAGCCATATAGTTAAATAAATAAATAAATACAATAAATAAATAAATAAATACAATAAGTGGAGATACTTGCAGGTAAATGGGCAGAGGAGGGCGGCCTTAATGCAGGAAATCATTAATTACCACAGATATGATAAAAATACACCCATTTCTTTAAGTGGGCAATTGTTCTAATAGGGACTGTATTTGTCTTAAGTAGTTTTCATTGTCCATAAATGCATTAATATTGCATTAATTTGAATTAGGTAACTGGCTGTTCTTCTGGAGAGCAGAAATATAGGTGGGCAGCCTTAAGATCTTTACAGATAGCTTTTTCCCTAGTCAGGCAGCATAAGCCCATAACAAAGCCTCATGCAATGATGCTGCGTGTTGACGCACAAGTACGGTCCCACCTGCCAGAACTCTGTTTCTTTAATGCAGATGGAATTAGGAGGGCACAGTTCATCTTTTCTCACTGGAAGGAAAAAATGCATGTGCTGTTCCCCCACCTCACCCCTTTGAGTACCACGGCAGAAGTACAATGCAGGAACATCACTGTTATCAAAATAAAAGGAAATGAATTTTCAGCGTACTCCTCAATAGAGCTCAACGTACTCCTCAGTACAGCTCAATAGCCAAGACACTGTATCTCCTCTGGACCACTTCAGGGTTCTGTTATTGGTACCAGTCTCAAGGATCTCCTAATTTGATGGAAGAATGATATCAAAATATCAGTTGTCATGCATGAAATCCCAAATCCCCAAAGGTAACCTGGCTTAATGCAGGTAGCCCTCTACTTATGGCCACAAAATGAGACGAAACTTTCTGTGGCTAAGTTGTTAAGTGAGTCACACCCCATTTATGATCTTTTTCCCCATGGTTGCTAAGTGAATCATTGCAATTGTTAAGTGAATCATGTGGTTATTAAGCGACTTTGGCCTCCCCCATTGACTTTGCTTGTCACAGAGCCATTTATTTGTTTGTTTGTTTGTTTACCCTTGGGCCATATCAAAGTGCAGAGTTCCAGAAACAAATTATTATTGAAATTTGATAAAAGCAATTTAAAATGGAATTGGATAAAATACAATTTAAAATGAAATTGGAATAAAATAATGATTTAAAATGAAATTGGAATAAAATACAATCTAAGATGAAAATGGAATAAAATACAATAATTTAAGATATAGATAAAATATGATAAAAGTATATTTCGGTGTCACCCCTACAATCTACCCCAATCAGTTCCGGATATGCAGATCTCAGCTGAACCATTTTGCTTAAGCACAAAACATTTGGGAAGATTGTAAAAGGTGACCTTCGGGTCAGTGCAACCATTATAAATACATGCCAGTTGCCAAGTGCCTGAATTTTGATCACGTGACATAGGGATGCTGCAACAGTAATAAACGTGTGAATCAGATATAAATCACTTATGCAACTTTGAATGGATACTAAATGAATGGTTATAAGTTGAGGACTACCTGCATTGTATACCTCACAATTGACAAACAATTACCGGCAGGTTTGAGACAGACACCTACATTTTACCTTCCCTTTCTTAATTTCCATAACAAATATGGAGAAACCACAGTCTTAACTGATTTGGTAATGCAGTACTTTAAGGTGCTTTGCCACCCGTGAAACCTATCTCTCCAAACCATGAATCCAGGGCTCAAAAATAAGAATACCATTAAAAAAAAACCCAGACAGAATTTCATAAGACCTCGGTGTTCTTGTCTGATATATTATGAAATATTAGCAAAAACATAAACATTTTGGGTAACAAAGCTCATTTTTAAAATGATTGGTCAGGAGGATCTGATACATGTAGATTTTCAATTCTTGAACTCATTATGAATTGTGTAATGTTATATAAAAGCTCAGAATTAGTTCAAGAAATAATATATTATTTATGGAGTAGGGCAAAAAAAAGTAATAAGAAAGGTACCTACTAATTATTTGAAAAAACGAAGGCCTAAGAAAGGCTTCTGCTAATCGTTTGAAATGAATTAAATTTCATTAATGTGTACTCTGCCTTTCAGCTCATGAAGCCATCAAGGTGACCTATAACACTTAATGCACAACATAAAACATAACAGTAAAATCAATGCAAGGTAAATCAGAATTAAACTAAGTGTACTTCAAATCATTTAGCAGTTAAAAGCTTGGCAGATTGGAGAGGAATGAAGGTTCTTTTTCTTCTTCTTTTGCCACTTTTGTAATTATTGGAGAATGGTAGCCAAGCATGGCTTTCTGGGCAAAGCATTTCATGGCTTGAAAGCCACTCAGGAGAAGACCCTTTCCCATACATCCATGATGGCAAACCTATGGCACCTGTGCCAGACGTGGCACACAGAGCCCTCTCTCTGGGCACGCAAGCTGTCACTCCAACTCAGCTCCGCAGTGCATGCATGCGCGCCTCCCGCCAGCCAGCTTGTCTTCGGGTCTCTGCCAAGCATGTGCAGGGGGTGGGGTGCATACATAAGGGTCATGCAGGGGTTACACATGCATGCGTGGGGGCAGGGCGCATGCACGGGGTCACATTCACACACATGGGGTCACATGAATGGGGGCATGCACAGAGGTCACAGGGGGCATGTGCAGGGTGCATGTGCCAAAAAGATTAGCCATCACTGCCATATACCAAATAGCCAAGCGTCTGGCTTCTAAATGCCCCTCCTACTGAACCGCGTCATCAAAGAAGTTCACAATGGGAGAGACATTATTGTACATATTCAGGCCATCTGGGTTTTTTAAAAACAATATTAACCACTTGAGTTATGTCTGGTAAGTGGTTAGCCAGCACAAAGGTTTCTGAACCCTCCTATGATCCCTATACTTTGAACTGGTTAGTCAATTTAATTCAAGTGGAACTGGAGTGCTAAGACAAGGACATTACCTAAAGATGGAATGCTTGAGGGTTGCCTATATCAGGGGTCACCAACCTTTTGGACCTCAGGGACCACCAAACTCATAATTTTAAATCCTGGGGACCACTAACATGAATTTTGACTCACAGTGGTTTGCTGATGTTGGAGAGCGAGAGAGAGAGAGAGAAATCTGATCTAACCTCTCTCTCTCTCCCTCCCTCCCTCTCACACACAAGGCAGGGGTGGGATTCAAATTTCTTAACAACCGGTTCTGTGGGCATGGCCTAATTTGTTGGTATGGCTTGGTGGTCATGTGACTGGCTGGGCATTGCTTGTATGTAAATATTATAAATATTTATATAAATATTGAATTTTTTATTAAAAAGCAACTTTTACTCAAAATCAGGCAAAGCAAGCAGGCAGATTGAGTTGCTCACAGAATCATAGATTCATTCAGAGATCTATCTTTCTACCATTGGCTAGCAGTCTGTCCCATAACATTTGCTTGCAAGCAAACTCATAAAATTTGCTAGCAAACAAACTCACAAAATTAACTCACAACACACCATGTATGTAAATATTGAATTTTTTTTATAAAAAATGAGCAACTTTTACCCAAAATCAGGCAAAGCAGGCAGGCAGATTGAGTTGCTCACAGAATCACAGGTTCACTTAGAGATCTGTGTTCGTGCCATCGGCTAGCTGAGTCTGCACTGCTTCAGTCCTAAGGAAGGTTCGGCTCTGCTTAAAAGCAGAGCCAAAGATCTAAAGATTAGCTAGAAAGCAAGAAATCCAACTATTTCCTGCTTTCTAGCTAATCTAAATCACCCGGCACAGCAGAACAGCTGATGGTCAGAAAAAGGAAAAACAGCAACTTAGCAGGCAAGTTTGCCAGGTAAGGAGTGAGTGGGCGGGGAGGGAGGGCCATGTGGGCAATGCAGCCTTGTGTTTCTGCGTAGCCTGGATTAATTGCTTTGGGGGTGCTCTGGCAGTGACATTTCTCTGTGGACCACCAAAATTTTCTCACAGACCACCAGTGGGCCATGGCCCACTGGTTGGCGACCACTAGCCTATATAACATCCTTAATCTAAAGTCTTAGAAATAACTGTAATAAAACAATGCAATAAACCATATTTTGCCTGACTGACTCAAGGTTGACTCACCCTTCCATCCTTCCCAAGTTGGTAAAATGAGGACCCAGGTTGTTGAGGGCCATATGCTGACTCTGTAAACCGCTTAGAGGGGGCTATAAAGCACTAAGAAGTGGTATATAAGTCTAAGTGGTATAGCTATTGCTTAATTAACAAATTCCATACTGTGTTGCATAAGATGCAGATGGCTGAATTCATAGCAGTCTTTCAATACTTGAAGGGCTGACACAGGGAAAAGGACATTGATTTATTCTACAAAGAACCTGAAGGCAGGACAAGAACCAATGGGTGGAAGCTGATCAGAGGGAGATTCAAAGGGGAAATAAGGAGGCATTTCCTGATAGTAAGAACATTATTCAGTGGGACAGCTTGCTTCTTGGAGTTGTGGGTGTTTTATTGCTGGAGGTTTCCAAGAAAAGGTTGGACATTCATTTGCCCAGGCTGGTATAAGGACTCCTGCCTTGGGCAGAAGGTTAGACAAGATTTCCAGGGTCCCTTCCAGCTCTACGATTCTAGGATTCTACAAACTGTAATGAATGATTTAAGAGCACATAACTAGGTACAGAAAAGGATATTTTGGCTTAGCATAGTATGCAAATCTTATCATTGTCTTGTTGGCTGATATACAGTGTTTATCACAGAGATGGAGAATCTGTGGCACTGTACATTACTGCACAAGGAAGCCTTGAAGAATTCCCATTTCCATGAGACTGGTAAGCAGAAGAATGGAATTCAAAATGAATGAATGAATGAATTCTTTATTGGCCAAGTGTGATTAGACACACAAGGAATTTGTCTTGGTGCATATGCTGTCAGTGTACATCAAAAGAAAAGATACATTCGTCAAGAATCATCAGGTACAACACGTGACCTGAAGACATGGCTTTTTCGATCGGCCAACCTGACTGAAGGGGTTTTTTAAGTGTTTAAATTGTTTGTGGGTTTTAATGTTTTAATATGAGTATTGGGGTTTATTATTTAATAGTTTTTTTAAATTTTGTATTCTTGTTTTTATTGCTGTAAGCCACCCTGAGTCCTTCGGGAGATAGGGCAGCATAGAAATCCCATTATTAAATTAAATTAAATGAATAATAGTCATAGGGTACAAATACACAATCAAATCATACTAGGAAACAGTCAATATAAATCGTAAGGATACAAGCGACAAAGTTACAGTCATACAGTCACAAGTGGGAGCGGATGGGTGATAGGAGTGATGAGAAGATTAATAGTGATAGTAATGCAGACTTAGTAAATAGTTGGACACAGTGTTGAGGGAATTACTTGTTTAGCAGAATACTGTGATATATAGCCAGGTGTTGCTGTAACTCATTGCCCACTTAAGAGTCTGTAGACTTCAAGTTTGAAGAAGCCTTCTTATCAAGGCCAGAAATTGGCTAATTTAATGATATTTCACAAGTTGCTTGGCTAAAATTATATCCTGGTCAGGAAACTACTCGCATATATTTAGGGCATCTTAGCTTTGCGTACATCTTTAATAATAGCAAAGGATGGGCAAGCCAATTAATGCCAATTTGTATAAAGCCAGAAAGCTAGCATAGTGGGCATTGATTTGTCATAAGTCTCTTATCCATGCAGACTTTCCATTAAAAAACACACACACACACGATTCAATGCTACTATGGATAGAATATCAACCACAAATATACACAGGCCATCAGGCGTAATGTCAGCAGGCACATTATTAAAATAATCTTCCAACTTTGCTTCATTGCATTTGCGTCTCACATACAGAGTTGCTGATACGATACCTCCAGAACTGGCTGTTCTGGTCTCATATTTTCTTCCAATGAAAAACAAACGATATGAATGCTCATTGAAGTTTTGAGAGGCTAAACCCATTCAAATGAAACCAAAGCAGTGTTTCATTTTTTTCCCCATGGAAAGAAACTGTAAACTGTTTTATTTCAAGCAGCAGCGGGAAATCCAATAACTTCCTTATTGTTCTGATTGGTTTTTGTTGTTTCTTTAAGAGCTATTAGTTTTGTTACAGGTAGCCCTTGACTTACAACCCACAAGTGAGCTCAAACATTCTGCTGCAAAGTGAGAAAGTTGTTAAGTGAGTTTTACCCCACTTTACGACCTTTCTTGCTGCTGTTGTTAAATGAATCACTGCAGCTGTTAAGTTGGTAACACGTTTGTCAAATGAACCTGGTTTCCCCATTGACTTTGATTGTCAAAAGGTAATCACATTATCCTGGGACACTCCAACCCTCCTAAATATGAGTCACTTGCCAAGTAACTCATATTAAGTGACTGTGGGGGTGCTGCAATGGTCATAAGTGTGAACAATGGTCATAAGTCACTTTTTTCTGTGTCGTTATAGCTTCAAACGGTCACTAAGCAAACTGTTGTAAGTTGAGGACTACCTATATTATATTGTCTTTATTGTATTGGACAAGACAATGACAGTGATGATCTTGCCAATACAGACAGATATTGTGATGCTTGGACTGAAATATACAGAGCCGCTATTGTAACATGCTGTTCTCTAATCTTCTTGATTGACCTGGTAGAATAATGAAGATGTATACCAATGGACAAGGGATGGGGTGGCTCAGTGGCTAAGATGCTGAGCTTGTCAATCAAAAAGGTCGGCAGTTCAGTGGTTCGAATCCCTAGTGCTGCATAATGGATTGAGCTCCTGTTACTAGTCCCAGCTTCTGCCAACCTAGCAGTTCGAAAGCATGTAAAAAATGCAAGCAGAAAAATAGGGACCACTTTGGTGGGAAGGTAACAGTGCTCCATGCGCCTTCAGCATTTAGTCATGCCAGCCACATGACCATGGAGATGTCTTTGGACAGCGCTGGCTCTTCGGCTTTGTAAGGGAGATGAACATCACTCCCTAGAGCCAGAAATGACTAGCATGTATGTGTGAGGGGAACCTCTACCTATATACCAATGGACAGGTTTAAAATGATTGAAGGATAATTCAATAGACTTTGACCCTTGGTGGGATTTAAACATTGTAGAGTTGTCGAAACAAGAGTTCTGTAGCTAAGCAACTGTCATGTAGAATATATTGCTGCTTGATAAATTGGCTTTAAAGAGTGAAGCAAAACTGATTGGGAAGAGCAATTTAGAGCCTTGGAGGTCTGCCAGGCCAATTCTTTTGTTTACGAAGCCTTAGAGCTTAATCCAAGACAGAGGCCTTTCCTTCCATCCCTGTAAAGCAACTACAGTAATATATAGTGTATCCAAAACAACACAAGCTGGAAACCACCAATGTGAGTTTGCAGTGGACTCTTGCTATGGATCATCCTCAATCTACAAGAGTTCATTTAGTGACCATTCAATAGCAATAGCAATAGCACTTAGACTTATATACAGCTTTACAGTGCTTTACAGCCCTCTCTAAGCAGTTAACAGAGTCAGCATATTGTCCCCAACAATTTTGGGTCTTCATTTTACCCACCTCAGAAGGAGGGAAGGCCCACCTTGAGCCTGGTGGGATTTGTCCTGCCAAATTGTAGGCAGCCAACAGACAGCCTGCACTACAAGTTACAAGAGCACTGGAAAAAGTGATGTATGGCAATTTTTAATAGTTATGACCCCTGTAGCATCCCCATGATCATGTGATCAACATTCAGATGCTCATAGTTATGACTGTTGCTGTGTCCCAATGTCATTTGATCAGCTTTTGCAATCTTTTGACAAGCAAAGTCAATGGGGAAGCCAGATTTACTTAACAACTGTGGCAAGAAAGATCATAAAATGGGGACAAAACTCACTTAACAAATCTTAACAACACAAATACTGTTGCTCAATTGTGGTCATAAATCGAGGACTATGTGTATGGGATTTCTGTGGAGGTAGTGGTGGGAGTTGTGCCTAGTTTCACTAGTTGGCTAATCACTAATCATCACTGGATACTGAGAGAACATTTTGCATTGTGTGGCAAAGGAAATACCTGAAAGTGTCTGGTACAGATAGCAGGAGAGTTCACTGATTGTGATCTTGCGTGCACACAAGAGGCCAAAAGCATCTTGGTTTGCAAGGAGCAATTGAAATCAGAGGATGGGTCTTGTTGGAAGAAATGTCCTTCTGGTTCAGTTCCAAGTGGGGAAAAAGACACTGGAATCATGGAAGTTGCTTGGAAAGGAGGTTTAATGGTGGACAGGACCACATGCCTTGGAGATCCTGGGTGAAAAGGGCGATCACATGCTTCAAGATGTTGGGTGAAGAAAGAAAAAGGACCGAAATGCTGAGAAATGCCTCTGTTGGGCCCCACCTTAGTGTTTCCTGTTCCTGTGTAAGAAATGTATCCCATTGGCTGTCAGACTCCCAGGGGGCAGTTAGACTTAGCTAACTTTGTAGGCTTTGTCTGTGTCCCAGGCTTGTTTGAGTGCTGGCTGATGTAATCTTCCCAGGTGCTATGTGGTGAGATGCGTAGAGGGCTAGTCCAGTGGTGGGATTCATTTTTTTTACTATCGGTTCTGTGGGCGTGGCTTGGTGGGTGTGCCATGACTTGGTGAGCGTGGCTTGGTGGGCATGGCAGGGGAAGGATACTGTAAAATCTCCATTCCCACCCCATTCCAGGGGGAAGGTTACTGCAAATATCATTCCCTCCCCATCCCACTAACCTGCTTTCCAGCTCCATTCTCCTGTGTAGGGCAACAAAAGAAGACCCAGCTGATCAGCTGGAACTCGGGAGGCAGAGAATAGATGGGGGCGGGGCCAGTCAGAGGTGGTATTTGCCAGTTCGCCGAACTACTCAAAATTTCCACCAGTTCTCCAGAACTGGTCAGAACCTGCTGAATACCACCTCTGGGCTAATCCTACCTTTTGTTATGAAGAATAAACTGGCTCAGGCCTTAATGGCCCATTGACAAAGGTAGGAGAGGGCTGAGTTTCTGCCTCTCTGAGTTTGTACTTCTCTTTTAAGGGAAATATTCTGCCTTTTTTGTATATCCTAAAACATTTCATTTTCCTAGGAGAGGGGTGGGTGCGAATTTCCCACAGTCTCATCAAGCTTGAGACCCACACTCTTGGGCATTTAGCTTGGAATGTTCAGATATTAATTAAATCAATTTTCTAACTGGATGTGACTTAGTTGCATGGGGTCCAAAGCATGTCATGTTAATGTATTTGTTTCCATGAATAAAGAGCACATGTGATTTCATATGTGAGATTACTCATATTTTATTTAAAAAAAACCTTAGAATGAGAACATATTAAATGACGAATGCTATGAATGAAGGGTCTCTCTAAAGGCAATTTCCATGAAAGTGCAGTGACCCAGTATACCTAGCATAATTAAGAGAAATTATGACTCACGCTAAAATCTGAATTGCAACACAGATTTAAAAAAATATACTGCAAGGCATTAAAGATCTGTGCTGTAGGTCTTCCTGAATTCAGCCAGGCCAGCGAAATTAGAGGCATGCATGATCTTACACTGTTTATAAGAATTTGGTTGAATTATTTTCTGCTTGCCCTATTAATACTGTACGGTTGAAACAGTGGATAACAAGAAAAAGTGGATTAGTTTTTCTTCATAAAAGTACCTAGGACATCAGTAACCACAATCACCATATAGACTGGAGAGGGGGGGGAGGGAGAGAGAGGGAGAGAGAGGGAGAGAGAATGAGAGAAGGGGGAGAGGGGGGTTAAGGGAGAGGGAGAGAGAGATTGAGAGAGAGAATGAGAGAATGAGAGGGGAGGAGGAGAAGGGGAGGGAGGGAGGGAGAGAGAATGAGAGGGAGGGAGGGAGAGGGGGAGGGAGGGAGGGAGGGAAGGAGAGGGAGAGGGAGGGAGGGAGGAGGGAAGGAGAGAGAAGTAGCAACAGGTTCCAGTTTAGTTAAGAATTGGTTATTGCAGAGGTGATGGAATGAAATCTCCATCTGAGGCTAATGTAATTCTGCAAAACATGGTGCCTTGTTTTCCTCTATTGCTCCTTTATGAATCTTTCCATTGCTCAGTGACATATGTTGCATTGGTCCCTGAGCTATCGAATTTTGGTTTCCTGAATTTCCACAGCAGCACTCCATTTCACTGCCACATGGTTTAACCCTATTACTTTATTTCCTAGGTTCAGTTATTCATTAAATATTCTGTCAAATGGGATGCATTCAACCACCCAGAGATATTTCAATGCGTTACTACTGTAGTTCTCAGAGTCTAGAAAGTGCTCTGCTTGTAGTGGCTTTGTGTAAGTAAAGCATATGTAAAAGAAATGCTATATACAGAAAGGTAGTTGAGAGCTAAAGTACCTCTTCCAGCCATGACCTTGGCTAAGATCTTAATTTAAAATTATTTGACTCTAGCCTATGCTTTGTTATGCAACTATGACAGGATTTAATGATGGGAATTTAGACTCAAGAACCTAATGGAAGGCCTTCCCTTGTAGAATCTACTTTTTTGGATTTAATGGAAGCAGAGGAAACTAGGGAGCATTGACCAATGAAGGATAAATCAAACACACATGTTTCTCAGTCAGCTTGTCATTGAACTAGCAAAACGACAGTCTATGACATCAGGGTCCAAAATTATCTTTTTTCTTTGAAATAATTTAATTAAACAAATTAAAAAAGAAATGAGTCAGTAGGAAAAAACGAAAGAAAATTTCCTGGACAGCACTGATTAATAGACTGATATTTTGTATTATACCATTTTGTCCAGCCTGAAACTCAAAAATTTGCAGTCAACATCCAATTTAAACATCTTTTCCAAGTCACCTGTTCAAGTTCAGTAATAGTTGCTTCCTTCCTTCCTTCCTTCTTCCTTCCTTCTCTCCAGGGTTGGGATTCAAATTTTTTAACAACCGGTTCTGTGGGCATGGCTAGGTGGGCGTGGCCATGTGACTGGGTGGGCATGGCTTTTTTTTTGGCAGCACCCCTCCCCCCGGATTTTTGGGCCTTCTGGGCCTCAGGGAACCCTCCTGGGCAAAGCAGTAAGATAGGAGGGGAATCCCAGCACAGCTGATCATAGGGACAGCTGATAGTTGGGAGGAGAAAAAAAAAGAAATACCATAAGGAGTGACTGGGCAGGGAAGAACCCAGTCAGCAATGTCAGGCATGCGCACAATGTTGTGCATGAGGCGGGCAGAAAGGGCCAGGGCCAGCCAGAGGCATGATTTGTCAGTTCTCTGAACTGTGCAGAATCATAACAACCGGTTCCATAGAACTGGTCTGAACCGGTAGAATCCCACCCCTGCTTCTCTCCCTCCTTCCCTTTTCCTTCCTTCCTGCCTGCCTCCCTCCTTCCCTTTCCCCACTCCTTCCCTTTTCCTTCCTTCCTTCCTTCCTTCCTTCCTTCCTTCCTTCCTTCCTTCCTTCCCTCCCTCCCTCCTCCCAGAACAGGTTTAGAGAGAGGGAATAAAGTGTTAAAAAGACAAGGGAAGTGATAGAAATGGGTTAGGTGGCCACACGTGGAGCCTTAAGGGATACCTCAGATAATGAAAGTTCTCACAGCATGTGTTCTACAACTATAATTTCTTAGGATTGCAAATCAAGCTTGTAATATTGCTAATATAACCACAGGCAACTGTAGAGAACCCGACACAGTTCAGATGATATCAAATCAATACACCATTGCAAACACAGCCCTGTTCCAAGGATCTGGTTGAACTGAATACTTTATTTGGTCAAGTGTGACACAAGGAATTTGTCTCCAATGTGGAAGCTCTTAGTGTACATGCAAAGCAACATAATAATGATGATCATCATCATGTCAATATGATTACCATCTCTGATACCTATCTTGGTCCAAATAAGTTCAAGAAACAGAATCCTTGCCTCTCATTACTGTGTCTCATTCAGGGAACCAATAAGACTATGCAGAGTTCAAAAATAATTTGGGGAAAATAACCAAGTCTTTCCCCTGTTTTCCCTGTTAAAGCAGCCCATCTTTCTTCAAACTTCTGCTGAAGTCTGAAAGAAAAAAAAGAGCAACAACTTTATCAGTTGCAATAACGTTAATAACTTAGCTCCTTAAAGCAACTGCACCTGTTTTCAGAAATGGCTGTGTGTTGCCTCTTGGGTAAGATCCAAAGGGCATCTCCAAATCATCTTCCAATCCTGATGAGCTCTATCAGTTAGTCCTTATCTCTACCTCTTATGATGTAAAATACAAACAGCCAGCAAAGAGGCTTTTCTTGTAGCATTTCTACTGGAGCAGAGACCAAATCACTCAAACAAGCCAAGTAGAGCAAGTGCTAAGACATCATACCGTGAACCTCTCACTGATAAGGGTGATGGCTTGGTAGTCCAGGCACTGATAGGAGCTGTAGGGTTTTTCACACTTAGCATGCAAATTCAGAATCTTTACTTGGAGGGCTTTAGTGCTTCACTGCCCTGTCCTTGAAAGATGGAACAGGATTTTTCTTGTCAGTTAAGAAGGTTATGAATCTCAAAGAGAAGAAAAGATTTCAGTAAGCTCACCCTTACTTGACGTCCTTTGAGGCTGCCTGACAGCACATCTATCAGCCTTGGAAGCCATTTTTTCTTAGAAGCTTCAAGGCTGCCACATTTAGTGCCTGGGAATTTGGGAGGGGGGATTTCATAGTGAGGTAGAAGATTAGAGATAACAACATTCTTTCTCAGAGAGTCAAGGACATGTTGCCCTGCACCTGGAGGGGAGTGTCTGGAGGGATGTCTCCAGTTGCAACGAAAATATGATTGGGCCATGTGATAGACTGATGGGTGCAAGGGATGGATCTTTGAATTTCTTTTGGGAAGGGAAAACCTGGAATTCTCAGATTTGGATTTTCCCAGGTGTGCCAATATGACAACTCTAAAATAATGAATTGAGGTATTGTTTGTTTTGGAGTTTATTGGTTTGGAGTTGGTTAGTTGGAATGCTGACAACATAACTAAGGCCTTTGCAGTCAAATGTCCAGGAAGTACAACAGCATTTCGTGACTAGGCAGCTTTCATATCTCATTCAACTATTGATACATTTTGGGCTTATGCAGAAATTAATAGTCGTCCCCCCCTATTGTGTATTGCAAGATCAATATTGCAAGATCTGTAACCCAAAGGGGAAGATCTATAGCACAGACTCCCTCAAACAGTTTTCTTTTCAAAATCTTTAGCTTTCATCCATTCCAGTATCCATCTACCTTTTTTACTTAACAGAGAAATAATGCAAGTGGCTGGCATCCTGTTTATTTGGAAGAAATAAACTCACTATTTTCCCCAGTTCTGTGGATTCCAAGGTAATCAAAGTGTTTTTTTTAATGATTTGAAAAAAGAAATAAACAGGAGAACACTCATTCTTGTATTACATTTGGATTGACCAGAATTAAATTCTCATACAGTTTAACATTAAATTTGAAAGTGAAATGTTATCTTTATCTTAATTTTTCCTCTTGTTTAGAACAGCATTCTGTTACTATGATTTCCACTGTCAGTCATTAAAAAAAAGTAATTGAAGAGTTCTCTTTCAAATTGTTGGCGTAGGAGGCAATTTGTCTACCACCCATCATTGACCAATTTGAACCATTGGATAAATTAAGGAATATTTCTCTTCCTCAGATACCAGGAAGTTGGGGTTTTTTATACCAGCTCCATGCATCTTTGCACATTACCAATTCAAAATCATCTAAGGTTACCTAACGGGGATTAGAGATGGAGCCAGGGCCAGATGTGAACATGCAATGCCCATATGCTTAATCCCCCATGCTTAAATTCTGCTGGGAGAAGAAAGCTAGATAAGGTGCATTGAAGCCCAGCAGACAGTTATGGGACTACTGGCTCAGCTCTTAGAAATGCCACAGTTGGAAAACTTTCTTGCTTTTGTAGAAAGTTGGATCCCCAGCCCACTGACCAACTAAATGGTAAGATGGGGCATTTAAATCAGGCAAGAGTTTGTGTGCGAGTTAGACACAGATAAGAAAATGTCAAGGATCAAAACTGTGTTAGCACTGGTAAAGGCCAAGTGCTGCAAACTTTCAAAATACTGACATACGCCAGAGGTGGTATTTTTTTAAAAATTACATTTATATGCCACCCTTCTCCGAAGACTCAGGGCGGCTTACAATTTTTTGGGATACAACCCAATGTGCTCAGCAATAGCCTTCATTCCATTGTATATGCCTGCTTATTACTAAGCGGCATTTTTACAAAGTCAGCTTATTGCCCCCAACAATCTTGGGTCCTCAGTTTACCTACCCGAGAGGATGGAAGGCTGAGTCAACCTTGAGCCTGGTGGGATTCGAGCCTGCAGTAATTGCAGGCAGCTAGAACTTAAGTGCTAGGCATTTAACAGCCTGCACCACCAAGGCTCTTCAGCAGGTTCTGACCAGTTCTGGAGAACCAGTAGCAGAAATTTTGAGTAGTTTGGAGAACCAGCAAATATAACCTCTTTTTAGAGATTTTACAGTATCCTTCCCCTGCCACGCCCACCAAGCCACACCCACAGAACTGGTAGTAAAAAAAATTTGAATCCCACCACTGACATATGCTATGTCTCAGCATCTCTGGGGAACCTTTTGGAAACAATAACTGAGCAATATCAAGTTCAAAGACTCAAGAGAATCTAGTGCCATTCAGTTCTTCAGATTAGAGTAATGGGGATGCTAACCTCATTAACATTCTAAGAAAAAGAACCCAAAGCAAAGCAAATGTGGAACATTCCTTTCATTGAAGAGATATTGAATATTATTGAAGCAGCAGCAGATTTTGTGTTTGAGTCATCCTGGTCTGATGGAGTGACAGAATATTAATCATGGCAATGTCAAAAGAAAGCACCTTCAGCTATTTATCATCACACTTTCCAGGAGAGGCAGAAAGCCAATACCAGAAATGCAGAACAGCTCTTCTCAATAGGGCGTTAAGCTCCAGTTCCCATCATCACCAAGCAGCAGAGCTGTTGGCTTGAATGTTGGGTATTATACTGATTTGTATTCTAGCTCATTTGATGGCTGGAGCGCAGTTGTGGAGGAGACTGAAGGAAAATTATTGGTCCCATTAAATGAGAATGTAACCAAGCAAACCAAGAACACAAAGGTGCTCAAAAGACAAAATATATTTCTCTGAGAAAATGTAATTTTTTAAAAAAGGATGCAATTTAATGATTTTTCCTCCCACACAGACTGTTTTTTTCAAAGAAGACCTGAACTTTCTGAATATTTTTATTTTATTACAAATGTTTTTGTGTTTGTTAAGTTTGCATGAAGAGACAGACGCGGAGTGCTTCAAGCTCTTTGTTTATTAGTGACTACAGCTCAGAACGGACCCGATTTGGCTGGGCTGCGGCTGCTACTTATAGCCAGCAGCCGCAGTTGCCAGCCAATCAGAGTGCAGGGTTTTCCCGCACTTTTTAAACCAATCATTTCCGACATTTTACAAGAACAGTTCAAACTAAACCAATGACTTCAAACCTACATACATAACAGTGTTGGTTCGGTGGTGCAACTTGAAGAAATGTGCCAAAAAACATTGATTGAAGCTTGTGTACCATCAAGTCATTGCTGATTCCTAGCAACTACATAGATGGATTTTTACATTAAAACAATTCAAATGAGCAAAATGAGCAGCAAGATTGCGAAGCCAGTATTAATTATTAAATCAACTTAAATTTAACATAATCATAATGTTAGAGCTCATAACATCTTATGATATCTTATGGTGTATGCATTTTATTGCCAGGCTGGCTGTTGCATTGGTGTATGTCAGCAGAAGGTGAGGAAAAAAAACGAAGAGGGGAAGGTCAGATATGGTCTTGAGGTGCAACCTCTACTGCCTTTATGGAAGATGAGCTGCCCTGGCTGCTAGCCATGACTCTTGTGGAGCAGATGGAGGCAATATTCTCATTGGCCAACCTACTATATAGGTTTGGAGATCTTGAGCCTGAGGAGGGGGAATTTCTGGAGGAAATACTGTGGGGGGGTGGGGAGAGAGGGGGACAGCTGCTACCACCTTGAGCTTGTTTGTGTGCTTTGCTGCCATGTGGTGACAGTCTGCCATGAACTCTGGGAAGGGTGGATTGGAGGGGCAATGCTTGGGGGAAAGTGAAAGTAATTTCTGTATCTCCCCAAGATGCTGCTTCAAGGTCACCCCAAAAAAGACAGCTGCATACCAACCTAAGTTTGAAGTGTCTATTCTAAAAACATCTTGCTTGAACCTGATTGGTCATGGGGGAGGGAAAGTTAGTGATGGGAGGCAGTTAAGGGAGGGAAAAGTTGAACTTAGCGATTTTGGCACACAATTGTCAGTTCTAGCTATGCATTACTGGAATACACTTGGTTTCTAATAAAATTATACCTTTCTCAACAAACGGAAACAAGTATTTCTATTTAGAGGTTTAAATGCTGGCAGGTCTAACAGTATATGGGGGGAGGGGGATAACACATTACTATGTTTGAACCAAGTGCAGGAAAGCAGAAGTCCAGGCAGTTCAAATGAATACAGGTTTATTGTATGTTAATGCTCTCTACAAGAATCTGAATTACTAATGGTCAAAGCAAATTGGCAGACGATAAGAGTCAAAGTGAACTGGACTTAGATCTCTTGTGAGCATGAAGGGAGACTGATGATGCATTTGACCCCTCCCTCAGGCTCAGCTTGATCATCTCCTACATCTATGTTGCCTAAGGTATCAAAAGAGATGGGGAGCTTTTGAAGAGACTGCATGGAAAATTGGTGTCTGGAGAGAGACATCTGACCATTGGACTGGATAGTTACCATTTCCTGGTCCCAGAGAGAGAAGAGTATGAAGATGTTCATTGGAGACTTCTCTAGAAGAAGAGAAGACTGGGCCACAGGATGTGCTTCACCCAAAACCAAAGACAGAGGGGGACAGAGGGAGGTAGCTGCCTGCAGAACAATGCCTTAAGTTCTCAGAGGGGCCCCAGACTGGAAGACCAGGAAGAAGATCCAGATCCACCATCCCTGGAATATAAATATAGAGGCATAGCTGAGAAAGTTTCAAAATCCTAGGATGAGAAGCTTTAAACAGACTTTTAGTAGCCCAGTCAATTCCCTTCTAGCCTTCTCTCCTAGTGAAACACTGAAGGAGAAGGAGAAGTAGGAGAGGAAGAAGAAGAAGAAGAAGAAGAAGAAGAAGAAGAAGAAGAAGAAGAAGAAGAAGAAGAAGAAGAAGAAGAAGAAGAAGAAGAAGGAGAAGGAGAAGGGGGAACTTGGTGACTAAGCAATGGAGCAGATAGTGGCTAGTAAATAGCCAGAGGAGAAAACTAGAAAAAGTTAGAAATTGGAAACACAGCTAAATAGTTTGGGTTTTTCGCTATTAATTCCTGTAAATTTTGAAAAAGCTCCACCATCAATGTTTCTGGGAAACAACTGTTGTCCTTAAAGACAGATTCTCCCACCCAGCTATTAAAGAACCTTCAGTCACGCTGTGAGAGAAATTCAGCAGTCAGTCATCTGAATTCAAGGATATCTCCCATTCTTACTCCCAGGCTCCAAATGCATGTTTTTAAAAGGTTCTTGAATACAGGTTAAAAATCACTTGTTCGACAATCACTTTCAGACTTATGATGGTGCTGAACAAATAGTAGTTACAATCAATCTATAGAATGCCAGTTGTTGCACTGTCCCCGCGGTCACCTGATCACAATTTCCACTGTGAAAACAAAGTCAGTGGGGAAGCTGTCAGGAAGTCAGAAGTTGGGGTCATGTCGGGTCCTTGCAGGATGAAGACAATTCCAGCAGTGCTAAGCTGCAGAGTTATGGGATGCAGTGCTTTATGATTGTGTTGCATAGCAGTGCTAATTCCAGTCCTAGCTGCCATGTTAATTGAGAACTACCTGTACTTGGACCGAGGTTGTAGAACTTAGATCTGGTTGAAAGGCATTGCACAGGATGGGAGCTCCTACAGGAAATGTTTGCCTTTGAATCTCTTTTCATAGCACTTCACCTGGAGGAGGGACACTCATCAAGCAGTCTCCACAGGCACACCTGTGAAAAAATGAATAAAGGTGTGGAAGTAAATGCTAAGGATCTGGAATAAATTGATCTATCAATTGATCTAACAGCATAGTGGTGCAGTGGTAGGGAACCATTGTAGAAGTTCCTTGGATTAATTTCTGCTTTAAATAAATGTTTTGAAATGTTTAAACATCTCCTGGCAGTCATCTTGGCTTGTATTGAGCAAGATGTAGCAGTTGGCTGAGAAGTAGTACAAGGCAGCTTCCTACAACCTTTTTGAAAGAAAAGCCAGAAATGATCTGACTGTGAATTGTCACGTCTCTCTCTCTTTGGAGGACTGAAATAAACACAGGTTTGCTTCAGAAGTAAAGGAAGAGAAAAAAATTAATTTCTACGAAACAAACAAGATGCTTTAAAAGTAAAAAATATTCCAGTTTTTAAAAAATTGACACAGAAAGAGAAAGAGTGGAAAAATAAATGCTATTAGACATAAGAAGGGACCAAAATCCACATTCCATATATTTCTGCACTGATGCCATAATGTAAAAATAGGCATAGTAGCTATAACATTGTATGGAGGACAACAGTAAACTTTTGGTTAAATTCCATTTCATGGGCTTGAATTTTGCCAGAGAAGAGGTTGCGATAAAGTTTCGGTGACTTATAAGTCGAAAAGAAATTTAAAACGCATACTTTTTAAATAAATCTTGTCCTGTGTTACAGTGGGATTCAAATTTTTTTTACTACCGGTTCTGTGGGTGTGGCTTGGTGGGTGTGGTATGGCTTGGTGGGCGTGGCAGGGGAAGGATACCGTAAAATCTCCATTCCCTTCCCTTCCCACCCCACTAACCTGCTTTCCAGCTCCGTTCTCCTGTGCAGGGCAACAGAAGAAGACCCAGCCAATCAGCTGGAACTTAGGAGGCAGAGAATAGATGAGGACAGGGCCAATCAGAGGTGGTATTTGCCGGTTCTCCGAACTACTCAAAATTTCCACTACCAGTTCTCCAGAACTGGTCAGAACCTGCTGAATACCACCTCTGCTGTGTTATCATTTAAAGCCACTCAATCCAAATATTTCCTATCTTTTGGGGGAAGGAGGGAGATCACATGTTTCTTAATGTTGCTAGATGTTTACTTAGCTGTACGCTATCATTTATTTATTTTGATCCATTTCTGACAGCATTTCTGAACGCCGAGGTCCCTCCCAACTCTGTTATTCTGTTCTGTGAAATTCTGGAAGTTGGAAGTTCACAGGTTTTTCAGTTGCTGGGGTTCAGAAATGCTGGTTTATATGCAGTGATGGGATTCAAATTTTTTTACTACCAGTTATGTGGGTGTGGCTTGGTGGGCATGATGTGGCTTGGTGGGCGTGGCAGGGGAAGGATACTGCAAAATCCCATTCCCTCCCCACCCCACTAACCTGTTTTCCAGCTCTGTTCTCCTGTGCAGGGCAACCAAAGAAGACCCAGCCAATCAGCTGGGACTCAGAAGGCAGAGAATAGATGTGGACCAGGGCCAGTCGGAGGTGGTATTTGCCGGTTCTCTGAACTTCTCCAAATATCCACTACCAGTTCTCCAGAACTGGTCAGAACCTGCTGAATACCACCTCTGTTTATATGACTACTCATCTCACAACAACAACTCTGGGTGGCTAACAGAAAATTAAAACTCAGTACACACACACACACACACACACTCTCAGTCAAAGAAAACAATTATTATACGTAATCTCCATCTCAGGGGGCCCATTAACCTCCCCACCGCAGGAAAACAAGTATGTTTTTAAGGCTTTCTGAGAAAGCAAAATCAGAGCTAAACGGATCTCAGGGGGATGGTATAGCAAAGGGCAGTTCTGGGTCACATAGATCTCAGGGGCCCTGATGTTCAGAGGGCAGATGCTACAACAGAAACATGTGCTTTATAGGCCCTGCCAAATGACCTAGGAAAGTTTGGCCAAAGAAAGAGGGCCTGGCCCAGTCTACTCCCTGTGCTATTATTATGGGGACAAACCAATCTGAGCTCCCCAGTAGTGGGATTCAATTTTTTTTACTACCGGTTCTTTACTGCTTGGTGGGCGTGGCAGGGGAAGGATACTGCAAAATCCCATTCCCTCCCCACCCCACTAACCTGCTTTCCAGCTCCGTTCTCCTGTGCAGGGCAACAAAAGAAGACCCAGCCGATCATCTGGGACTCAGGAGGCAAAGAATAGATGGGGGTGGGACCAGTCAAAGGTGGTATTTGCTGGTTCTCTGAACTATTCAAAGTTTCTGCTACCGGTTCACCAGAACGGTCAGAACCTGCTGTAAATGACCCAACCCAATATCTAAAAAACTGAAGCAAGGTTAGCTGTTTTTAGGATGGGAGAGCACCAAATCAAGAAAATCTAGGTTTATATACTCAATGGGGAAGTCAAAAAGACATCCGAGAAGAAAGCTGCGACGAATCATTTGTGTTGCCAGAAAGGCCAATGTCCATGAGCCTTCTGGGCATTAGGTTTTACTGAGGGAATGGATCTCACACCATTTCTCAGTCTAGAGATGTTCCAGAATATAATCATTAAAATATAGGCAGTCCCTGCCTGTTAGCTTCCAAATTAAAGATACCAAATATGAAGAAAAGGGATGAAGAGGGAAGGGAAGGGATGGGATGGGAAAAGAAGGGATGGGAACGGAAGGAATGAGAAGGGAAGGGAAGGAATGGGAAGGATTGGGAAGGGAAGGGAAGGATGGGAAGAGATGGGAAGGGAAGAGAAAGGATGGAAAGGGAAGAGATGGGAAGGGAAGGATAGGAAAGATGGGAAAGAAGGAAGGAATGGAAGGAAGGAAGGAAGAGATGGAAGGAAGAGAAAGATGGAAAGGAAGAGATGGGAAGGGAAGGATGGGAAGGGATGGGATAGGAAGGGAAAGGAAGGAATGAGAATGGGAAGGATGGATGGAAAGATGAAAAGAAGGAATGGAAGGGAATGGAATGAAAAGATGGAAAATGGGAATGGAATGGGAATGGAATGAAGGACGGGAAGGAATGGAAGGATGGAATGGAAATGATGAGGGAATGATGGGAAGGAAATGAAATGGGAAGAGAATGGAATGAAAGAATGGAAAGAGGAAGGAATGGAGGGAAGGATGGGGGAAAGATGGGATAGGAATGGAAGGAAGGAATGATAATGGAAGAATGGGGAACAGATGGGAATGGAAAGAATGGATGGGAAGGAATGAGAAATGGAAGAAAGAATGAAGAATGGAAGAAGGAATGGGGATGGGAAAGAAGGGAAAAGGAATGGAAGGAAAGGGATGGGGAATGGGATGGAGGATGGGAAGGAAGAGGGAAGGGAAGGATGGGAAGGGATGGGATAGGAAGGAAGGAAGGAATGGGAAGGGAAGGGAGAGGTTGTTTTAGGCACTAGTTTTTTTCAAATTGAATAACAATTTACCCCAGACTTGGGGATCTTTTGGGCATAAATGGTATGGGAAGGAATGGTACGGGATGGAGTTCTTACCAGGACCAACTGGAATAGAAACTGTTTCATGAAGCAAGAAACTTGAGGAGCTGACCTTATACTAGAGCAATTAGAATGGTTTTTCCTTCCCTTTTCACTTTTCTGTAGCCTGCAAAAGTGTCTGCAGAGGGGGAGGAGGTAAAAAAAATTCCTACAACACATCAAGTGCAATAACAAGCCCGCCTCTTCTATACATGTGTGTGCTGTCTGCATAAACAGGGCAGGACTTCACTCACAATGCCACACTTGCCACTTGCAGATTTTGTCTTCCTCCAATAGATCCTACTAGTAGCTCGATCTATCAGTTCCGATCAGGGAGCTGTAGCTTCTTGGTCACAAAATCCTGTTTTGGCATTGGCAGCATGAAGAACCACTTTTAGGAACAACATACATAATTGGAAACAAACAAATGGAAGTGGCAAAACCACTTCCCCTGGATTAGCATCCTTGCAACTAGGAGATTTATGGTCCAGAAGGACTTATCTATAATTCAACAGTTTACAATTGCTGGATAAAATTTGGAAGCACATTCAATCAGATGGTGCAGTTTAATCTTTTGAGAGGGAATAAATGCTTTAATTATAACTAAAATCGGAAGCCCACTATAGGATTGAGTACAGAGAAGCTGACTAGGAATTAGGAGTTAGGATTTGTACCATAATCTGATATAGAAATTCTTTCAGTTCTCAACTGTTTTCAAATGTTTATACTTGTCTTGCCCCTCTGGGATCCAGTCAGATTATTAAGAGCGATTCAAAATCAAGTCCAAGGTCTTGGATTTTATCCCCACTCTTCCTTTATCCCCACTCTTTCTACTTTTGGGGTAATGCAGGTAGTCCTCAGTTTACGACCACAATTGAGCCCAACATTTCTGTTGCTAAGTGAAACAGTTGTTAAGTGAATTTTGCCCCACTTTATGACCTTTCTTGCCACAGTTTTAAGTGAACCACTGCATTTATTAAGTTAGTAACATGGTCATTAAGTGAATCTGGCTTCCCCGTTGATTTTGCTTGTCAGAAGGTCCCAAAAGGGGATCCCATGATTCTGGGACCCTGTAACTGTCATAAATATGGCTCAGCTGCCAGATATCTGAAATTTTGATCACATGACCATGGGGATGCTGCAATGGTTGTAAATGTGAAAAAACGGGTCATAAGTCACTTTTTTCAGTGCCGTTGTAACTTTGAAAGGTCACTAAATGAACTGTTGTAAGGCAAGGACTACCTGTAATACTAAGTATCTAACCCAAGGGTATCAAACTCGCATTGTCATGGCGGCGTCATGTGACGTATCGTCACTTTCCCCCCCTTTGCCAAACCGGGCGTGGGCGTGGCCAGCACCTGACGTATCCGGCTTGCAGGCCACGAGTTTGACAGCCCTGATCTAATCTTTTTGGTCTGGTCTCTTCATTCAGAAAAACATGATTAGCCAAGCTTATCAAATACATCTCACACCCTCTTTATTTAATTTATATCTGGAAACCAGAAAATATTTGTGAATTTTAGGGTTTAGAATGTAGCTGTTCTAACTTTTCAGGAGCATTCGAGCATGTGGGTAGCTGCTACACAGCGTGGTCTCTGTTTTCCTGACTGAAATACTTAATGAGGGCCATTATGAGGATTGAGGCATGCAGAGACTGGAAATTATAAGGAAGGATAAACAACTGGTCTTTTGCCACCAAAAAGGCACCTTCGCCCAGAGGGAAAATACCAAATCTGGCTTCTTCCATCACTGAGATCATTATATGGAGTCTTTCCTTGTGATCTGTTATTCAAGAAAGATAGTTATTGTTTGTTTGGATTCTGCCTTTATTATTTTTACAACTACTGTAACTGAAGACTGGGAACATATCCAGGGTGGGCTGCCACCAGTTCTCCCCGGTTCAGGCGAACCGGTAGCTAATTTTATCATTTTTAATTACCTGTCCGCAAACCGGTAAATTCCACCCCTGGCTGGCTCCTCCCAATCTGCCCCTCCCCTCACAGGAGTCCCCACCTGTCCCATTTTGAATGCTAGGGCCTGCCTGAAGCTCAGGAAGGGCAAAAAACAGGCCTCCCAGTGGGCCTCCGGAGCACGGGGAAGGCCATTTTCACCCTCCCAGAGACTAGAGGAAAGCCTCCGGAGCCCAGGGAGGGTGAAAATGCCCACCTCCCATGGTGCAGGAGGCCGACTAGACCACACCCACCATGGCCGTGCTTACCTAGCAACCGGACAGAGAACTGGTTGCTGAAATTTTTGAAGCCTACCAACATATACCTTCCTCCTTCTATCTTCCCCACCACAACAACCCTGTGAGGTGGGTTGGACTGAGAGAGAGTGATTCGCCCAAGGTCACCCAGCTGGTTTTCATGATTAAGACGAGACCAGAATTTACGGACACTTGCTTTTAGCCTGATGTTTTACTACATTATATTCTTTTCTGTGAACTTTCTCTTAAGGTCAGTGTTAAATGAAGAAGATATTAGGCATGCAATGTAATTCATTTTTATGCTGTGAAAGATGGATTTTTCTGCTTTAACTTTTCTACTGTATCTGTTGACAACAATTGCTGTTATTATTATTTTATTTTGGGCCAATGTTGATAATTTTGTACAGAAAGAAGTAAACAAAAGGCTTGTTGGGTGTGAGAAGGAAATATAGTGGTTTTGCATATTTGTGCCATGCTCTAGAGTTCTCTGAAAAGTATACTTGGTGTTAAGTTTGCATGAAGAGACAGACGCGGAGTGCTTCAAGCTCTTTTGTTTTATTAGTGACTACAGCTCAGAACGGACCCAATTTGGCTGGGCTGCGGCTGCTACTTATAGCCAGCAGCCGCAGTTGCCAGCCAATCAGAGTGCAGCGTTTTCCTGCACTTTTTAAACCAATCATTTCTGACATTTTACAAGAACAGTTCAAACTAAACCAATGACTTTAAACCTGCATACATAACAACAATAGTAAATGTTCTCCCATATAAATACTCATGGAATTTCTTGACAGCTGCAACAATTGCCAAGGCTTCCTTGTCCAGTTGGCTGTAATTTCTCTCTGCTTTAGCCAAAGTGTGAGAGTAAAATGCAATAGGGGCTTCCCTCCCACTGGGAAGCATGTGGCTCAAACCCCCCCCACCCCAAAAGGGGATGCATCACAAGTCAGTACAACTGGCAAATTTTCAGAGAACTGTATCAGTACAGCATCAGAAGTGATTTGTCTCTTAATAATGTTAAAGGCAGCTTGTTCTTTTCTGCCCCAGACCCATGCAGACTTTTTGTCTAGTAATCTGTGTAGTGGTTCTGCAATGGTTGCCTTCTGAGGTAGAAACATGTAATAGAAGTTAATGAGTCCCAGGAAAGCTTGCAAGTCTGTTTTGCATTTTGGCCTGGGGGCTTCTTTGATTGCCTGAACCTTGGCATTTGTGGGGTGGATACCATGCTTGTCAATCATATAGCCCAAGAACTCTACCTTGTCAGTTCTAAAAGTGCATTTTTCTTCTTTGACTTTTAACCCCGCTTTTTTGAATCTGGTTAGGACTTCTCTGAGTCTCTCGTGTAACTGAGTGTCATTTTCAGCAGAGATTAACACATCATCAAAGTAAGGTACTACCCCTGGCAGTCCTTGGAGCATCCTTTCCATAAGGCTTTGGAAAATGCCTGGTGCCACACTTACTCCAAACTGTAACCTTTTACATTTGAAGGCACCTCTATGAGTCACAATGGTTTGGGCCTCTGCAGTGGCATCATCAACTGTTAGTTGTTGATATGCCTGGGCCAGATCCAATTTGGCAAAGACTGTACCCCTGCCAAGTGAATGTAATAAATGATGCACCACTGGAACTGGATATGCGCTCTGTTGAAGCGCATGGTTCAATGTCCCCTTATAGTCTCCACAGATCCTTACTGACCCATCAGTCTTGACTGGTGTGACTATGGGTGTCTCCCATCTGGAGTGGTCAGTGGGCTCTAAAACCCCTTGAGCTATTAATTTATCTAATTGTGCATCAATTTTTTCCTTTAAGGCAAATGGGACCCTTCTGGGCTTTAAACGAATTGGTGGCACCTTGGGATCTAAATTGAAAGTGATAGGGGTCCCCAAGTACTTGCCTAATCCGTCGCTGAAGACCTCTGGAAACTCAGACTTCAAGGCCTCCTCCCATTCAGTGTTGCTCACGTGATTGATGCCAGTCACCTCGATGCCCAGCGGGTTGAACCACTCAAGTCCCAGCAAACTTGGGCGATCCTTGTCCACGATGGTCAGGGGCAGGCGTTTGGTGTGGCCTTTGAACTTCACGTTGAATTCTCTTGTTCCAACTACTGGAATCTTGTTCCCTTGGTAGTCTTTAAGAGTCAGCTCTTGCTTCTTGAAATGATTCTTCTGAATGTTTGGGAGTAGTCTGTGAATAGTGTCCAGTGACACCATAGACAGATATGAGCCTGAGTCCACTTCCATTTGGCAAGGCCTTCCTTCAATAAGTACCTTGACATGCACTTTTCTGTTATTGATAGAAGATGAATGACCGATAGTTACTGTCTTATGAGTTTCATTCTTCCCCCTTGCTTCTGTGCTGCGCCCCATTTTCTCACTGAGATTGTTGGCCTTGAATTCTTTGTCTTTGTTTGCAGGAAATTTCCTTCTGTTGGGTGGAGTTCTGGATGATTTGCAGATTCTTGCTAGATGTCCTCTTTTTTCACAACGGAGGCAAATGGTGTCTAAAAACTTGCATTCAGTTCAGGGGTGGCTTCCCCCACAACCTCTGCAGTAGAAATCTTGCCTCTTTCTTTCCAGGTCTTTCTTTTTCCGCTCCATTCTGAGTCTGTAAATTCCCTCTTCCACCTCACTGCAATCTGACTCAGAATCTAGGTCATCACAATGGTTTGTGATAGACTTTTCCCCATCAGAATGGCTTGTGGCCCTGTTCATCTTCCTCATGGCTGCTGCTGAGGACTTGGTAGCTTCTGCTGAAGAGGCTTCTTCTATGGCTTCTTTGAATGTGATCTTAGGTTTCATTAATAACTTGCTCTGTAATACCTTGTCTTTAAGGCCCAGAACGAATCGATCACGCATGGCCTCTTCTAAACTGTTAAATTCACATGCACCCCCAATGTCTCTTAAACTTGCCATGAAATCGTTTATGTTTTCGTTCTCCCCTTGATCACGACGATAAAACTCATGTCTCTTAATGAGGCACGATACTTGTGGCGCGTAATGGGCTCTTAACAGCTTTTCTAAATCAGGCCAGTCCATTACCTTCATGTCTGCAGCTCCCGCCAATGCCTTCGCCATCTTGAAAACTGCCGGACCGCAGTACATAAGAAAGACTGCCCTCTTCCGCTTCTCGGAAATGTCGGCTAGATCGTTTCCTTCCAGATACATTTGGAAGCGATCTGCATATGACTCCCAGTCTTCTGCCATCGGATCGAACGGGGCTGGTGGGGTGTTCAGCGCAGTCATCTCGCTCTTCTTCTGTTCCGTGTTGCCTTCTCTTCAGGGAAAATCCCACCTTCATCGCCAGTGTTAAGTTTGCATGAAGAGACAGACGCGGAGTGCTTCAAGCTCTTTTGTTTTATTAGTGACTACAGCTCAGAACGGACCCAATTTGGCTGGGCTGCAGCTGCTACTTATAGCCAGCAGCTGCAGTTGACAGCCAATCAGAGTGCAGGGTTTTCCCGCACTTTTAAACCAATCATTTCTGACATTTTACAAGAACAGTTCAAACTAAACCAATGACTTTAAACCTACATACATAACACTTGGTAATTCCAGTATGCTTTTGTCTCTATCATCCTCCAGCACAACCAAAGATTGCAACTTTTTGGCTCTCCTTTAGATTTCCTGCAGCTTGCTAAGTAATCCAGCCCAAAGGATGATTCATTTAGTTCATGACTAGTGGACAACAAGCCAAGACATGCTTCATTCAATCTTGTTTTCTCTGCCTTTGAGATTAAACAAAACTCATTTCACCATATTTCTTATCTTAACTTATGTCAACATCAAATTGCAGTTATTTTTAAATGCAAACTCTATAAAAAAATTCTGGGTTCTTAATACAATTTGATGAATGTGTTTTGTATTCAATTTTGTCCCCTATAGATATGTTTGAAAATAACTGTATTTGTGCTGAAAATTAATTTCATTCCACTTAAATACTAATAAAGTTGATGTTAGCTTCAAAACAGATAACAGAGTTGGAAAGTTAGAGGTCTTTTAGTCCAAACCCCTGCTGAAGCAGGAGCCCTATACCATTCTAGGCAAGCTTCTTCTTAAAAGCCCCCCAGTGATAGAGCCTCCACAACTTTTGAAGTCAAGCTATTCCACTGGTTAGTTGTTCTCACTGTTAGGAAATTTCTCCTTAGTTCTAGGTTGATGCTGTCCTCGATTAGTTTCCATCCATTGTTTCTTGTCTTGCCTTCTGGTGCTTTGGAGAATAGGTTGACCCCCTCATCTTTGTGGCAGCCCCTCAAATATTGGAACACTGCTATCATGTCACCCTAGTCCTTCTTTTCACTAGACTAGACATACCCAATTTAGCAGAATTAAAAGATGAGAATAGAAGAGGTGGTAATGGATAGCAACTGATGTTTTTGTTTTTCTGTTAGAGAGTCCAGGACTTTGTTTTGCTTGATAATAATGATTACCTGTTTTTTTTCCAGAGCTCTTCCTGCCATGATGCAGTGGGTCCAGGCTCAGACACCAGGTGAAAGTGGTATCAACATTGTCACCGCAGACTTTGTAGAACTCGGCGACTTTATCAGCACAATCATAAAACTCAACCAAGGCTTGGATGAAGGTGAAGCTGATACAACCTGATAGTGCTGTAATGTGTCACAACATGCGCCACAGTTGAACTTTTTTTCCAGTTGTGTTAGGTTAGGTTGTAATCTTGTAGCCACAGATTTTGCAAGCACATGCTGAACATTATCATTTTCTTTTGAAAGTGTCGAGGAATTGAACAGAATAGGCAAAAAGGGCACATTTTTATACGTTGTAATAATTTCCTGACATTGATGCAACTGTATTTCTTGAAACCTAGTCAGGATTTATTATTTAAGTTATCATAATTCAGAAAGCCATTAATAAATATTCTGCCAGCAACCAATGTGCTTTTGGCCATACATATGATCATTGCTAAGCTTAATTCATAACTGGCAGCCATTTACTGTCCTTTATGCAATAAATTCCCATTGCTGTTAGGAATTTTGCTAATGGATGAGAACTGTGTATTATCATATCAAGGTGTAGCATCTGCCAGTGTACTCCATTAATTAATGTTGAATTAATTGGTGGCATCAGCTTGGTTCTGATCAAGTGGAAGGGATAGGCCATCAATATTAAAGACTAATCCCAATTTAACAAGTTGTTTTAGTTCCACTGTCTACTATGTGCACATTTTCTGGAAATTCAGAACACTTTGAATATGTTTTTTTCATTTTTTAAAAAAGGGAACATTACATTATTAATCTAACTTTGTCTTCTTGCAACCGATGGACAGTCTGCCATTGATTATTGGGTAAAAAGGAATAGAAAACATTGGACAGTGGCATTAGAGTGACACTATAGAATGGCATTACCGTTATTAGAGAATGGCCTATTTTTTCCTTTTACTGCATAATTAACCTTTTGAATTATATTTAAATATATTTTGTTGAGTTATTAAACTTATGGGTCAGTGACCACCAATAGTCACATAGAGATAAATCATATTTACACAGCATTCAAAAGAGATAATAAAAAAATATGAGAAAAAAGATCAGACACTTTTCCAGCAACCAATATCCAGATAAGCAGGGATTATCATCAAACAAATAATCAAACAGAAAACAATATCCTAATCAGGAACTACCAAGGAGAACATCCCCCACCCATTAACACTGGCAGAGTAAGCTCTGTATATAAACAAGGAACAAATCCCATATTCACTCACATTAATGATGTTACCTAGTTTGGTAATGAAATGTTTGCAAGCAAACAAGCAGTCTCATTAAGCAAGCTCATACTCTAAGCTGCATATATTCTCTTGTCTTTGGAAGACTGCCAGGATTTGGAGAATAATATAAGGTTGGATCTATATTTAGCCATGCTTACAGAGATTCATTGAAATCATGAACTGATATATCATATTGATTTCACTGGATCATCTATCAGCCTGACTAGGTACAAATCTTCTCCACTATTTTTTCGTAGAAACTCAGAATTTATACCCCCAAATATGGATTTTGACAACACATAAAAGCAGCATACCTTTCTTTTTAACATTCAGAAAAAAATACTTTTCCAGCTTGTTCGCAAAAAAAAAAAAAAATAGAAAACTATATCTCTTCAAGAAGAGCATAAGCAGAATAATTTAGTGAGCATTAATAATACGAAGCTAATTTTTCATTGTCTGAGTGAAAGAACATTAAGGAAAAATCTATCTCAAAAACAACCTGTAGTACATTACAATAGAAACTTCTCCCACTCACTTGCCTCATAAGGGAATATCCAAATGCTAAGAGATAAAATAGTGGAATATGTTAATTAGGAGCGAATAACCTGCAGCCCTTTTACCTGTTATACAAATAATAGTTCCCCAGCACAAACTCAGTTGCTATGACTGGAGAAGACTCCACAATGTTATAGAGCAATGTTTCTTAAGCTGAGCAACTTTAAGGTGTGTGGTGGACTTCAATTGTCCATGTTGGCTGGGAATTCTGGGGCTGAAGTCCACACATCTTAACAGAACAGAATAACAGAATTGGAAGGGACTTTGGAGGTCTTCTAGTCCAACCCCCTGCTCAAGCAGGGGACCGTATACCATTTCAGGCAAATGGTTGTCCAATCTCTTCTTAAAAATTTCCAGTGTTGGAGCATTGACAACTTCTTCAGGCAAGTCATTCCACCATTTAGTTGTTCTATCTGTCCAGAAATTTCTCCTTAGTTCTATGTTGTTCTCTTCTTGATTAGTTTCCATCCATTGGCTCTTGTTCTGATTTCAGGTGCTTTGGGAAATAGGTTGACTCCTTCTTTGTGGCAACTGGTCTGTCAAATCACCAATATCAAACCCTACCATCTAATATCCAGATCCACATTCCTTTCCCTGTTATAACTCTCCAGAATATTATGATCTGAACATTTCCAAGTCATTCCAACTTTTGATTTTTTTTCTTCTGTTTCTCCTCATGCAATTACTCATTCTATTTACTGCAATTTTCCTTAATCTGGGGCTATGATTCCTATCCAGCATGAATTATGTTGACGAAGTTGTTGACAATGACAACCATGATTAACTTGCTGATATTAATTGTTTGGTGTCCTGTTAACCCCCTTTGCCGAGGAAATGGATATTTATCTTTCCTGCCTCTTTATTCTGATTTAAATCTTAACATAGGTTAAGAATTCTTTGAAGTCAGTTTTCATCTTCTCCCAGAATAGCTACCATTAGTGAGATTAAATATTTATGAATATAGGAAATACTCATCCCAATAAATACTTATGATCATCTGGGTGGCTAAAATATATCATTCAGCCTCTATACCCAACGTGCTTTAGGTACTTAGAACCGATGAATCAAGGACCTTAATTCTGACATTAATCCTCGCTTGAAATAGGTATCGTAAGACGTCTGCAATGCCTAATGCAGGAAGATTTTTCTTCCTGATTTGTCTGTTTCCTTTTTAAAATCCTTATTTGAATTAAATAATATATTTTATTTTAAGGAGTAAATTCATTTTTGATCAAATCATACAATAAGATTGAGGGGGAAAGGATCATCTAAATAGTTTTAATTTCTCCAGGAATATCTGACTAGTTTGTTTGGAAAGAGGCATTAGACAACATGGACCATTGATACAATCAGGCAGTTTTACAACCTACTTTTGTAAATGTATACATGCAGTTGAGAGCAAATCACAACCAGCTCCTTTGAATTAACATTCAGAGCTTCCCTTTGAAGAATAACATTTGAATGCCCTTGGTGAGGGTGTGTCGTTAGTTTGGGTTACCTTTAGAAGATCCATGACAAGGGAAGATGGAAGTTCACATCTGAAGGACACTAATTTGAGGAATCTTACAACATTATTCCCTTCTGACATTAAAACTAATGCCATGTGTAGTCATCTAAAGGGCAAAAGTCTATGAGTCTGATTCCTAATAGAGACTTTGAAATCCCAGAGTGACATTTAGCTATCTTCATCTGAAGAGTCTCAATAAAGACCAAACCAAGCACATGGAGTAGCCTGGTATTCCATCTATCTAACCTTTTGAAATATTAGATGCCGGTGTCAGAATTTACACAACGTTCTTTCTCCACTGTTCTCTTCTGGATATGGGGTAGATTTGGGGAAGGGTTGCTCAAATTGTCAATGTGGCAGTTGACATAACTCTAGTACCTACTTCACACATTTTTTCACAGATGTATACTTTTATTTATTTATTTTATTTTTTAATTTTTTAAAATTCATATTTATATGCCGCCCTTCTCCAGAGAATTTTTGGGACACAACCCAATGCGCTCAGCAATAGCCTTCATTCCATTGTATATGCCTTCTTATTACTAGGGCTCTTTTTGGTCCCCCCAAGCGGCATTTTTACAAAGTCAGCTTATTGCCCCCAACAATCTTGGGTCCTCAATTTTACCTACCCCGAGAGGATGGAAGGCTGAGTCAACCTTGAGCCTGGTGGGATTCGAGCCTGCACTAATTGCAGGCAGCTGGAACTAAGTGCTAGGCGTTTAACAGCCTGCACCACCAAGGCTCTTACTTAGAACTCCAGTATGCAGCCTATAGTCAAGGTCACTGCAAGGAGTTAATGTTGAATAGTCATAAAAGAAAGAATGTGTGTGTGTGTGTGTGTGTGCATAGCTATAGTACAGTATATCTTAGATTTAGTGGAATCATTCAGATATCAGATTAGCATCCCTTATAGTTGTTGATTGAAGCTCTAAAAACAAAGAACAGCTCCTGCAGATATAACCAAATATATTTCCTTGTTTTATTGATTTTACTGAACCACAGGTAGAAAAAAGAGAGAGGAGCATTAATTAATATATATTTATGTGTAACTAATAATTACTTTCCTATTAGAGAGATCTAAAATAGCATGGAAATGACGACCGATGGATATATTGGCCTTCATTAAAAAGAGTGAAGGCCCATTTTGTCCTTTGGCGGAAGTAATCAGTGAGAGACAAAACATCTGATGAACACAGTGGGATAAAACAAGGCTACACTATTTTAACGGAACTTTTGCAATAGCAGTTTAAAAATTCTGCAGTTCCGACTCAAGTGATTTGGCATTTGAGTCTTTCCACAGCAGGACGCTCATACAATGTCAGTGCACTTTATGCAGTTTTTCCAAGAGGAGGGGGGACTGCCTCTTACAAATGAGACCTAAATTGGTTGTAAAACAAAAGCTAAAGATGATTTTTTAAGTTAAAATGTAAATCAAATGAACAGAAAATGAGCACACTCAATTCATGGATTAAACCTGTCTCCCTTGGAGCACATTAAAAATTATTTACTCAGAGTAGTATAGCTTATCAATGGCATGAGTAACCATTGACTTTATTAATTAGACTGTACCTTAAGTACTGAAACCAGATCTGCCTACTGCACCTTAGGAAGGGCAAAGCAGAACAAATTCAAAGGAGGACAATAAAGGTGATAACAGCTTTACAATCTTATTCCTGTGAAGTGAAAGAACTTGGAACAGGTAGCCTTGAGAAGAGAAGCTTAAAGGAGACAGGATAGCATTCTTCAGTTACTGAGGCTATCACATAAGGCAGAGGTCTCCAAACTTGGCAACTTAAGACTTGTGGACTTCAACTTCCAGAATTCTGGGAGTTGAAGTCCAAAAGTCTTAAAGTTGCCAAGTTTGAGGACCCCTGACATAAGGCCAAGAACTGTTCCCTGTCACCCTAGAGCAGGGGTCTCCAACCTTGGCAACTTTAAGAACTGTGAACTTCAACTCCCAAAGCTGGCTGAGGAACTCTGGGAGTTGAAGTCCACAAGTCTTAAAGCTGCCAAGGTTGGAGACCCCTGCCCTAGAGTACATAACACAAAATTTAAAATTAAGGGGCAAAGATGCTCACAGTTGAACAAGCTACTCAGAGAAGTGGTGGGATCCTCTTCACTTTTATTTTTAGTCCTGCACTGGTCAGAAGGATTGAGTTTGATGGCCTTCCAACTTCGTTATTCCATGGTTCAGGATGAATATATTTCTGTCTTGGTCTTTGTGTTTATGTTTTTACATTTATTTCAATCCAGTGTGATTTTAACTAGCTCAAAGCATCATCTCCCTTAGTGGATTGTAAAAAAACAAAAAATATAAAAAAATAAAAAACAGCTTTCTGGTTGGGAAGCTTTAGACTGAATATTCCTGAAGGTGACCTGTTCTTCATAGGGTGTTTAATTTCAAAAAGGGCACCTGGAGACACAAGCACAGCCATCTAAAAGTGTGCTTTGTGTAATCGTAATAGCTCAAATGATAAAACTTTCTTAGATGTTTCTTTCGTTACAGTGAAGCAAAAGTTAATAGTGTATTATACAATCTGTGTGGTATAATTCTTCAGTAGCCTCTATGTTTACACTGTTTTGAACTGTATCTGTTTACTTAATCACAAGGTTCTTTTAAGAAAAAAGCTGTATACAGTGTAAAATGTATTAATGAGATATTTGTTGAAACTTTGGTGATTCCCCTCTCCATAATTCTGAAACTGTGCCAGTGTTCCTGTAAGTTTCCCTGTGTATGTTTGTGTGTATGTGTGCAGGTGTGTGGGTTGTGCGCATTATACAATTTATGAGAATTAGCAACTTAATTCTAAATGAAAAAGCTGGTTGTGTTTCTTAAAAGCTGCATCTGTTTAAGATTTTGTGAAATCTTGAAGCTTCATGTATGGTTGAGGATTAATGTATATGGACAAGATCTAGTGAGCTTCTATAAAAATAAGGATTGTTGTCCTTAATATGCATTTTTTTTTAAAAAAAATCATAATGATTAAAATGACTGTGGTGTTTTGAAAGAAAATAAATGCTGAACAATAACCATGAATCTCACATCTGAAAATGTGGGGAAAGAATTGATTATAAGTTTCTTGGGAAATTAAATTACATGTTTGTCACGCAGTTTGAAATTCATCTGTCTGGGTTCCAGCATGAAGACTGAGTTCAGGCCCCAGAAGGAAGATGGATAAATCCTGTAATATTTAAAACTCAAGTCTATTAATATAACCACCAGTAAATCTTAGCCTTATTCCTCTCCAAATCTGAATTTTATATTTATAAGGAAAAGTGGGATATCAATTGGAAATTAAAAAAAAAACCAAAACATTCTTTGTTTTGTGGTTTGAGACAGTTTCTTGAATGTTCAGAACTGATTGCACTAAACCAATGAAAATTAATCTATTCATTAATTAATACAGCTTTAATACATTGGTTTCACAATAATACCGATCAGCCACTCTTCACAAATAGGCATAGAAATTTGTCAACAGCTTCTGTTTTAGGTGACTGAAAACACATTCAGAATGGGGTAAGCAGATTTAGGAACATTTTTATTTTATTTATTTTATTAATTTATTAAATTAATATACCACCCCTCTCATTTTTTCTACTTTTAGCAATAATCAACTGAAATGCTACATAAAACTGATTTCCCCTGCATTTAGTATTTACTGATGCCTTTTCAACAAATTTTACTGACAGATTAAGGTTGCAGTCCTTCCCTTTGTTACCTGGAACTGTCACAGATTGTACCCTGTGGGGCTAAAATAAGCTTCCATTGGATCATGCCCTAACACTATATTCACATACAAAGAATTCTCCAGCTCTTTAAAAACACACACAATTAGATATGTAAATATGAGCCCAGATGTATTGTCAAGCAAAAGCCTAAAACTGACACCTATAAATGCAATTTTTTCTTGGATTAATCATTTATTTTATACTTTTTAAAAATCCAATCTTTCTGCTCCCAAAGCACTCAAGAAGTAATTATTTAAAGGCAAGTTCCGGGGGAAAAGAGTAAAAATTATTACTTACATTGTAAAGACAAAGGCAGAAAGAGTCTGTGTGCTGAGTCTAACTTCAAAGAATTCTGTTCCTGAGTTTGGAAGAAGCATATGGATGCGTTATGCAGTATGCACTGAGGTACCCTGTGAATTGCATAAGCTAGAAAATCTGGGCTGCAATATGCTAGTCAGAAAGATTCATAAAAAGTTTCTTGTTTGCTGCTATTCACTGGTCATCCTGTGGTGGTCCTTGACTTACAAGAATTCCTTTAGTGACCGAGTTACAACGGCACTGAAAACAGTGACTTATGACCTGTTTTCACACATATTACCATTGCATCCCCATGGTCCCCATGGTCACGTGATCAAAATTCAGACCCTTGGCAATTGGTTCACATTTATGATGGTTACCAAGTTGACGGTTGCCAATGATCATATCATTTCCCCCAAAGTCAATGGGGAACCCGATTCACTGAACAGCTATGTTGATTAATTTAACCACTGTAAGGATTGGTTTAACAACAGTGGCAAGAAAGGTGGTAAAATGGGGCAAAACTCCCTTAACAACAATCTTGCTTAGCAACAGACATGTTGGTGGTTCTTAGTTGAGGACTACCTACAGTCCAAATAAGGTAGCACGTGAGATAAGTACTCACCTTCTTCCCAATTGTGATAAGTACTGTATGTCTTCTATTGGCCTGACAAAACATACCATGACAAGGACTTACCCCATTTGAATTAGATTTGCTATGATGAACAAGCTCCAGGAAAATATAAGAAAATATGCTTAGCATTCTGTATCCTAGGTCTGCCCACTGCAATAATTATCCACCCAAGAAATGACAAGCACAGCCTTGGGCTTCTCAAAGGTTGCCAGTCACTTCTCTGAGAGGAGCTACAGTACTATATTTGTGATGTGGCTTAATGTACCTTTCTCTCAACCTGCCATCACTTAAACCAGAATATTTCCCATTCTGGGTACAAGCACTTTGTAAGTACAGTAAGTTCCATCAAGACTCGGTCTCTGTAATGAACACATGTTATCAGGTTTAATGTGTTCCATTAAAATTAATGGAACATAGAAGTTGAATGTCTTTTGATGCTTTCAGTGGGACTTAATCCCAGTTAATTGGAGCTGGAGTAGAGTAATTCTTTTCTAACAATAGAAAATCACAAATGTGATGGATTGTTTTGCAGGCCAAGATTCATTCTTACATTGCTCTAGCTACCAGTTGTGAGTTTTGATGTTCTCCTTGCTTCTTCAGAAAAATGGAAAACTTTCTCTAACTACTCCCTCTTTTCGCTAATGTATTCCAGTGACTTAATTATATTTGGATGGAAATTGTGAATATGTTAACTTGGCTAAAATTGCAATGTGTACCAAAGGTTTACTAGGCTGCACTTTTTTTCTTTTCAAATGTAGGTATTTTAATAAATATTGCATAAAGAAAATAAACAAACCGCCGACACTTCTGTATAGCAAATGTGAATTTTTATTACAAAAATATGTATGTAATGTAAAAAAAAAAGACCAAATGTTTCTTTGTATTCAGTGAAATGTCAAATAAAGCCCTGGTAACCGTATTTTTGGTTTGATTATTTGGTTAATGTGTGGATACAACATGATTCTAAAATAAAATGTTTTATTTTTTATTTTATTTTAAGTTTGTTGATACCTTTTTATGGCTTTTGTTTCAGTGGAATAGGTAGTTGGAAGACCATAAGAAAACAAATGAAGTACAGATAAGGCTTTTGGCTGAAATGGAGTACATTAGGCTATCAGTTTCACTCCAATGGCATCAGCTGTTTTAAGAGACACAAATGTAAAAGGAATTACTCTAACTCAAATAAAAATGTATTCTGCTGCTTCACCAGGCAGGGGATGGCTGTGATCAGAGGATGGGTGATATGCTTGCAAGGTAATTAGAACTACACAAAGCTTCCTGGAGGTGCTTTGCTGTGATGAATATTTCAGCAACACAGCACCGCTCAGAGCAAGGAAGCTCTAAGAGCCAATTGGTTATATTGGTTTGGTTTGGTCTGGTTTGCTCTGCTCTGCTTCTCAGCATTGTTTCCAGTTCTTCAAGCAGAAACCAGTTCAGGTCTCAGCCAGAGGTGAAATGCTACTGATTCGGGTAAACGGTAGTAAAAAAAAATGCTACCAGTTTGGCCAAACCGGTATTTCCAACAATCAGCTGTGCCGCGCGATTTAGATTAGCTAAAAAGCAGAAAATCATCAGATTTCTTGCTTTCTAGCTAATCTAAATCATGCAGCACAGCTGTTCCCCCCTCCTTGTTGTTGTATTTACCTCAGAAGGCTTCAAAATGCTTCTTTTTCAGTGCCCAGGAGGCTTTCCTGAGGCCCAGTAGGCTAAAAATGGGGCACAGGGGTGCTGCAAAAGAAAAAAAGACTTTTGACACCCACCCACCCAGTCACATGACCAAATAGCCATGTCTACCCAGTCACATGACCACTTGGCCATGCCCACAGAACTGGTAGTAAAAAATTTGAATTCCCACCACTGTTCTGAGCTACATTTATGGTAGCCTCTTCCCTTGAAGAGATGTTGCTAAGATCTCTTCAAAGGGCTTCTTATCTGATCTAGGCAGCCCCTCAAACAGAGGATTATCCAACTGAGTTCCATCCAATTTTATATCAATTTAATATAAAGGTGTAGAAATATTTTCAGCTTCCAGTTCCACATCAAGAAAATAATATCTGTTCTATTCTTATATTCTGTGACACAAAAATTGTGAAATTTTTGCTCAATCTCATATGGCTCCACATTGATGTGCAGGCAGCCACAGTTACCCTACTTTTTCAGATCTAGTTTTATCTGAGGAAGGATAGACATTCAACAGATGCATCTCCTAAATGATCTGACAGATCTCCATGGTGAATGCATATTGGACAAATATCTAGTGCTTTCCTCTGCTGTTGCAATTGTGCAGGCAAAAGTTCTCGTACAGGTAGTCCTCAATCAGCAACCATAATTGGGATCAGAATCTCAGCAAAGTGGCCATGAAGAGAGTCACTCAACAGGTGCAATACCTAGGATCTCTGATCTAGGTTTCTTCCAATTGTACAATTTGGAGAATGAGGCTTCCAAAAGTCCACAAGAGAGGGCTTCTTTTTCACAGACATTTTGCAAAGGAGGCTTCTGAACAATTTTGGGAATGGCGCTCGGTTGGAGAATGGCACAAATTGGCCCTGTGTCACACCAACCACGGACATCTGTCAGCAACTGCAGAAAAACTGCAAAAGTAAATGGGGAGCTTTGTGAGTACTGGTGAACCCTTTAACCAGCTTGAGGGCTCCCAGGGTGTAAGACATAGATGGGCTGGGGGGAGAGATAGCTAGGTGGTGGAAGTTCAGCACCCCAGCAGTCATAACTGTGGGAAGACTGCCAAGCACCTGAATTTTTATCAAATGACCATGGAAAACTGCAAAGGTCATCATTTCAGGCAGAGGGTCATAAGTCCTGTTGTTCAGCCCTGCTGTAATTCTGAATAGTCATTCAGCAAGGACTACCCATATCTCTGTTAATGTTGGCCTGTCTCTGTAATTGGCTCCTTTGAATCAAGAAACAATGGCCAATGGAGATAACTATGAAGGAGCAGCCTTGATGTTATTGGCACACTTTGCTTGCCATCAATCTCAGACACCTTTTTCATTCTTTATTTCAATTTTTAATTATTATTTAGTACACTGCATTGAAAAAAAATGCAGATTTGTGACAAAGGTAGTTGTAATGGTTTATGAAATAGCCTTCCTTGTAAATAACAATGACATGCCTCTCTGGATTTGGGATATTATAATGAAGAAGACAAGTTGCATTATCTGTTGCTACATGAAGAGTACATGACTCCATAGTAATCCATAAAAGAGGACTGTCCTACTGCAATAGATTGAAGATGTTAGAAAATATAAAATATTAGAGAAGCTCATTCTCTGATAGTGTCAGGTTTCCAAATGATGAAATCCATTTAAAAAAGAAAGGAGCAAGGTCCATCTTCCAAAACAATTTCTTTTATTTACGAAAGCATCAATTTGGCAAAGTCCATGGTAATTCCAGATCTGACACAACCCAGAATTACCCCACAATATCAGAAGTTAGAAACAGCCCCCAAAAGTCACATTCTCCAATAGAAGTAATTCAACATTGCTTGATGTCATAAATCTCCACCTCAAGGGGCCTGAACACGGTCAGCTCATTATCCCATGGGAAGAATACCTAGCCTAAACAACTCTCCCTATTTCCCCCTTTAGGAATGTGGCAAGCCCGAAACCCTTCCCCCATGACCGCTAAAGAGAAAGTAAGAAAAGAATATATACTAAGCCTAACTAAAATGGCTACACATATGTCAATTTTGGGCTTGACAGATAGCAAGAAAGATTGCTTTAAATAAATATTAAATATTTAAAATAGTAATTTGGAGCATATATGAAACTAAAACTTTCTCCCTGCAAAGTCTAAGGACAGAGCTATGAAACATGATTGTCAAAAATAAAGTTTGTGTTCTGCTAATGCTATTTCTAATTAGCCCTTCTTATAAAATCTCTTATAGTCAATAAGACAGTTTTTCTCAACCTGGCACCCATTAGATATATAGATATTGCAAAGGATGGAAATTCTGAGAGTCAACATATTTAAAAGGTGCTGGGCGAGGAGAACTGTCTGGAAGGATTTTTTAAATTATTATTTCATTATTTATATATTGACTGATTACTCCACTGCTTTTTGTCAAGGCTTCATCACCAAAAACACTAAAGCTACAAAGGGCATTTAAAAAATAAGTGGTTCAAGACTATGCATGGAGTTGATGACACTTCATCCTGAATTTCTTCCTTATTCTCAGAGTACACTTCTTCCTTAAACTCAGAGTTTTGTGTTCATTTATAGGCACACATCGTGATGTTCATATTTCATTGTCAATCTTGCTGTCCTCCTCCTTAAGAAATGTAATAATTATAGAAGTATTTCATAATCCATATTCTTTTTGTTCATAGATGTCATTGGGCAGTACAGTACAAATGTCACGGATGAATCATCTCTACATATACACATACCTTTTTATGCCTATAGATGTGCCCAAATTAGTGGCAGGCACGATAGAATTCACCTTACCTTACTGGTGGAGATGAAAGACTGAAAATCAACCATGTGGAAAACTCTGCAATCATTAAACAAAAATGTTTGGAAGCAAGACCCCTCCCTCCAACCAATCTATATGTGTTTCCCACCTTCGGAAACACATATAGAAGCCTACTGAACTTTGTAGGTCATTGTGGAAAATGTAATTGAATTGTTTCCATTATTTGCTTTTGTCAAAGGCATGGGTCTTACTCTCTTGGTTGCCTTCTGAAATTTATCATTTCAGACTATGCTTCCAAAAAAAATAAAAAAGGCTACTCTATAAGTTACAAAATGTGACAATTTCATTATGGCATTGATTCAAGCAATCTGAATGCAAATTAGCTGGGGTGACAAGAGGTGATGGCAACGGAATAAAATGGCACAGCTACCTCCTCTTCCCTTATCACGGGAAAGTTGATGGTGCTGCATATCAATGTGCCCTCTGAAACATTATTCAGCTGTGACTAAATTAATTAAAATCTGGTTTTCTAGCTCTGGGGATTAGGGCAGAAATTGATCATTGTCACACTTCATCCATGCCCAGCTCAGTAGAGACTTGAAATAATATTTAAGCTCTTAATTCTCAGCACCGGTGTTTTGCTATTTATATCTGGAGTAAATAGAAAAGGCAAATTCAGATGTCAGACAGGAAGCTGCCTTATCCGAAGCCAAAACACGATTCTGAGTACACTATACTATAGCCTCCCAGAACAGATAACAATTTTTTTTCCTGTCATTCTATCTACTGCTGTGAATTAATCCAGGAAAGAACATGGAGCAGGCCCCCTGCCACTGAACTATGGCTGTTTGATAAAGAAATTGAGAAGGCTTCTAAGACTGATTAAGATGGGCATATAACCTATTTTGTAGGTTGGAGTCCTTGGTGCTCTCTGAGCTTAGCTAGTTGCTTGCTTGCAGAAGTTTCATTACACAACTAGGTAACACTGCTAGGGTGTGTGAAATTTATTCCCTGTTTATATACCTTGCCCTGCCAGTGTTGGTAGGGGTGTGGTTTTGACCTTTGTAGTTCCTTGATTAGGATATTGGTTTTTTTTTTGCTTGATTTGCTTGCTTTGTTTGTTTGCTATTAATTTTATTAAAGTTTACAAATACAAAGATAAAAGATCAATAAAAATAAGAAAAAAAAGTGCAAACAAATAGAAAAAAGAAGAAAAAGCAGATACAGAAAAGATATCCTTTCCCTCCCTCCAGACAAGTATAAACAATGTCAGTACCTTAATAATTTCTCTAGTATTTCACTTTTTAAAAAAATCCCAATATCTCATCTCATATCAGTAATCAAATTGTAAGAATTCATCATTCACTTTTAATCAGCAAAAATCTATCAAGAGCTACCAGAAATAGTAACAAATGTACTGTATTTAATAAAAAAAATCCATTTTGTAATCCAGTTTATCACTTTCTCTAAGAAATGAAGCAAACACTTATGAACAAGTCCTTGAAGCCTCATCATTCAGTCAAAAAGAAACCACACCATATATATTTAACCCTGATTGAACTTTATAAACCTTCTGTTTACTTTTAAAAACTTTGAGCTTTAATCCCATTAATCTCAGCTTCCATTTTGCAATAGAAAAGAAGCAAAAGGGATAGAAGTACGTATCTCCTGTGTAACAGCTCCATTCTTTGCAGGCCTTGGCAAAGATCGGAAAAGTTGTGTAGCATTTTACAGGATGGAAAATAGGTACACAAAGAATGGGACCAAAATCCACTTTGGAATTTACTTTCTTCTGCTTTGGGGGTTACACCCTTCATGAAGAAGAAACCACACACAGATGTAAGAGAGGATGATCTACAGGCTTCAGGACAACTCAAATTCTGTCAACTGAATGAACAATTTAAACAATCATAGAGATAGGAGGAATGCTTTCGGGCAGGGTTGTCAAACTCCATACCAGTGGGTCAGAGGCATCATGCGCTGGCCACACCCACGGCTGGTTTAGCAAAGGGGGAAAAAGTCCCAATATGTCAAGTGATGTTGCCATGACAATGTGAGTTTGACACCCCTGCTTTAGGATATGATGGCTTCTCTAGCTTTACATATAGGAGCAACCTATAGTGCAGTGTTTTTGTATTGCAGCTGTTGATATTCTTTTATTTTTTTTATTCAATAATTTTTATTGTTCTGTTCCAACTTTAAAACATGTTAATCTTAATTTTAACAGTACTGTTAAAATTATTATAGAAATTGTTATACAAACTAATCTCATTATTATACAAATTGCTATACAAACAAATCTCATGTAAATATCAACTTTTGTATATCTTTATATACATTTTTATATTTTTATCTGTAACTTTCTTATTTCCCTTTTTCTTTATTTCTCATATTCAACCAATTATACTAATTATACCAAATTTCATAATAGTCGGTCTCTTCTTTCTCTTTGTACTATTTCAATTTGAAGAGGTCAAAATCTATTTTCCCCTAAGGCAGCTCACTGTACAAAGTGAATTTTAGGCCATGTACTGACCAACAAAGGAATGAACTAAATGTCAGTTTACATCCAACAGAATCAGTGATGATTCACCCATAGGAAAGCAATTATTGAGATTTTTTGCAATAATTACAACCTTATTTCACAAACACAAACACTCTATTGCAGGGGTGTCAAACTCACATCATCATGGCAGTGTCACATAATGTATCTGGACTCCCCCCCCCCTTTGCTAAACTGGGCATGGGCGTGGCCAGCATGTGACACATATGGCCTGCAGCCTGGGAAGTTGACAGCCCTGCAAAAAGTTCCAATCTTCTTACCATAGCAGAGTTAAAAATTGGCCCTTGGTTTCTTCTTTCTGCCCTAAAGTTACTAGCAATCATGACTTGTTCAGCTGACCAGTCAATCAGAAATAGCTGTGTGATTATTTTGGTTCTGTATATTTCAGTGCTGGATCAAAGTATACTAGAATCACAGGTTGATCCATGCTGAAAAGACCATTTGTGTATTTTCTTTAGTTTTAAATGTACAGTGGCACAAATACATCTAGGCTATGGCAAACAAGATATTGTTGTTAAAAGGGCATATAGGAAAATGTTCCAATAGAATCAGAATTTAGCTAACATTAGCTGATCTAAGAAGCTAGAAAGGTAGAACTAAACTTTTAGTAGGTGCTAAATGTGCACCTGTAACTATTCCAGTTTGCACATTACTTTGGTGAAGAAACTGCACGCTATAATCAGCTTCTTGCTTAAAACAGCTTCAAGGATTGCTGGCAACTTGTGAGTGTATAACAGCCCAGAAAATTAAAAGCATTCAATGAAGCAGGTTCATCTTTTGTCTTGGGTTAGGAACACAAATACAATGCTGAAATTAGAATACTTTTTTATGTCCTATGCACTGAAGCATTATTATTATTTTCCATGCCTTGCTTCTCATCATAAAACTGATCATACCAAAAGACTATATATTATTTTGCCATCATAACTAAGCAAAATGTCACAGGAGAGAAGCAAGAAATGCCAACAATTCTGTTATGTATGCAGGTTTAAAGTCATTGGTTTAGTTTGAACTGTTCTTGTAAAATGTAAGAAATGATTGGTTTAAAAAGTGCGGGAAAACCCTGCACTCTGATTGGCTGGCAACTGTGGCTGCTGGCTATAAGTCGCAGCTGCAGCCCAGCCAAAGTGGATTCGTTCTGAGCTGTAGTCACTAATAAACAAAAAGCTTGAAGCACCCGTGTCTGTCTCTTCGTGCAAACTTAACAAATTCTTTTCTCATTCTGAGACTCAGGGATTGAAAGAACTGCAAAGAACTGCCAGCCATAATAGCCTGAGAGTTTTTCTGTGTGAGTATTTTAATAAGGAACCAGAACCCTCAGCAACAATGAGAGAGGAAGAAAATTAAAGATTTAAGGCCTTTTAATGGAGCATATAGACAGCATATAGACAGGACTTCAAATTTATTCTGTTTGGAGATAGGAATCTCTTCCACCTTCTTCTACTAATGTTCCAATGTGGTCTGAATTGTAATTTGTTCCTCCAGTTCAGCAATTGAACCTTTCCTACTATAAACTCTGAAATGGATTTTTCAAAACCATGGTGAAAAGTGGTGGCAGGAGAGATTGTGACATATCATGGCCAGACCTTAATTTAACAGTCTATAATTTCTAAATCTCAGTTTACCCATTCTGGGTCTGTGACATAGAACAACAAGCACCAAGCCAGATTTATAAAGCCAAGGCTTTATATGGAATCATAATATTGTTCCATGTAGTATTACCTACACCAGAGTATTTTATTCTGGTGCCCTCTGAATGCAGTAGGATCCTACTCTCAAGAGTCCTAAACAATAATTTAGCAGTATTTAATAATTCAGGGTATTGGAATCCCCTGAACCCCAAGCTGGGTCTAGATACTGATGATTTCCTTCCAGAATTATGGTCATCTGATATTCAGGAACTGGGCATTGCTTGAGACTAAAATTATGAGAAAAGTTGGCATACTATACTGCATTCTATTTTTTTTTCCAAAACGTCTTTGATTTTTTTGCGCATACATATTGCAAAAATATGCCATGAAAACAGATGCTTCCAGCACACTGTATACTCTGTATTTCACAGTTTTGGAAAACTAAAGCAAGGCTGGGGCTTGAGCAAAGATGCCAAAAATTGCTTACTCAGGCAACCCTAAAGTTATAATAAACCATAAATACATTTTGCTTTTAAATTATGAAAATGTTTAATTATGAAAATGTTGTTACTTTGTTGGATCAAATTTTACATGGGGCAATTATGAACAATTAAATTCAAAATAAAGACCAACAAATTATTTGGGGGAATAATATTGTACCAATGACATAAATTGCCAATTGCATCAGTAGCATGACGTGACTGATATAAATGAAATAATTAATGTTATTTGGCTATACCATCATAATGGGATGCAAAAATACCTGGGATTATAAGGTTTGAGAGTTGCATCTTTTCAAACTCCATCTGCTTGGGACTGAGCTATGCCCTATTCCATTATGAACTGACATGTAGTTGGCCAGGCAGTTTTTATATCAAACATGGCCTAATTAGGTTTTCATGATTTTACCATTCTGTGCCTTAAGGCTAAGCATAAACAGTGTTAACCCTCCAGGTCTATGCCTTACTTCCAGAATCAGCCCTTAATTGGAATTTAAAAGGATTCTTTAGTATAAAAGTAGCATGGCATCTTTTAGGGGAATGTATTAATGAAAAAAATGCCTAAGGAATATTTGGTGTCCCAAAGAACTTCAGTTGGGAATGTGGTGTTACCAAGGAAACGCTGATGTTATGGAAACGGATTAAATTACTCTACAGGAGCATTTCCTATATCCAGCCCTTCCAAATTCCTATACTTATCAAAACTATATCCTTTTTTCAAGTATTACAGCCAATTATCGATGTGCAAAATAGCTTACATGTTTTATTTACCTTAGTATGAATGTGCAGAGGAAGCAATCCAGATTGGCTACCCTACACAAAACATAGGGAAAAACTGATTCCCCACAGCCTCTGAAAAACTAATCTTCCACACAGGATTTGTTTTATTTAAAGAACTCCATTGGCATCAGCAGATTTTTTAGAAAAGGCCTCTGGTTATGTGTTAGTGCGTGCATAGAAAGAGAATGAGGATTTTAATAAACAAAGACTGGGAGAGGAATTAACCTCTTTTCTCTTCAAAGTACAGAGGTCTTCATTCATTCCTCTTGAAGTAAACAAAAACAAGACATGGAGCTACGCATTAGAGATACCTTATAATTTGGCTCTTAAAATATGTGTTTGCCCTTTCTGATCATATAAAGCATGTGCTACATTGAGAGCGGTATGATTACAGCCCCATGCTCATTTCAGAAGGCAGAAGAAAAAAAAAAGCGGATTTGCAGAACCTGTTGGGCTCTAAAATTGCATGAGAATGGGAATGTGTTTTTGAGAATAGTTTTTGTTCGGTGTTGGTGAATGCTGACATGTCATCCAAAACATTGTGCGTGCCAACATTGACATGTATGTCATAGGTTTGCTATTACTGCTCTATATCATTACCCCAAAATGATGGGACTTTATCTTTACATATGCAGTACATATAAGAGCCAGTCTGGTGCAGTGGTTAAGGCACCAGGCAAAGAACTGGGAAACTGGAAGTTCTAGTCCTACTTTAAACTATGGATTGCGTCTTACCGAAACTCCAAACTCCTTCAATGGGATGAACACCCTTTGAATGGCGTGGGAGTAGGAATGGATGTCCAGAGAAAAAATTGCAGACTACAGGAACCAGGACCACTACTCAGGTGACCCTGAAGACACAGATAAACCTCCAAGTGCTTCAAGGGCCCTCTAAAAGGATGCAGATGTTCAGCTGTATGCAAGGAATATAAATTCTTCCATTTCTCACTATCCTGTCAGAACTGAAGAAGCTTTTTGGATGAGAAGCAAAACGTCTTCAAAAAAGAAAAGCAAGAAAGTCCAGTTGCTTCCTGAAAAAGCACCTTCGGGACGTCCAAACTCCTTCATAGCCCCAATCAAGTTTTGGTCCCTCCAATTTTATTTTGTAAGTATTTATTAAGCTTCTCTATAGCTGAAATTAAAAAAAAACCCTCTTGATCGTTAGAAAATGTAGCATCAACAACTCCTAATATTTCCTGGGCCCATTAAGCAAGGCTATCATATTATAATGAGGTTTATGTGCTTGATGAAGTTACTTCCTAACCCCCCTTTGATAATGCCTACCTTCAAAGCAGCATGTGTGGGTCTCTGAAAGCAATTATATGCAATTAACGTAATTACATGGGGCTATGTTGCCTCCAGTGCTCCAGATGCTGTCGTGGCTTGATGCTTCCTGATCCTGTTAACGGCACACTGTTTCTTTCATGCCACTCTGAAAGGCCTGTTCAGATTATCAAAGAGAGGGAGCCCCTTTACACCCCACCCCATTGTTGCTTGAATCACTTCAGACACAGTAATCCTTTCTCTTTCTTAAAGGAAAAGTTCAGAAGGCTGTTGAATATCTGAACATCAAAAATGTGGATAAAATTGACTGGGCAGTCAATATGTTGGCATAAGAAAAAGAGCCTTTGAGGGTTTGTTCTATAAACAACAATTGGCTGGCTTCATATACAGAACATTAAAAAACAAACTGCAACTTATAAATGACTAAGCAGGCATGCTAAATTAAGCCAAATAAAACAAAATAGAACAAAGTGAAAGCATTCCATTCAAAGAACCATTACTTCTTCCAGTAAGATGTGGCTGTTTTTTAGTGAATTGGGATTTTCTGTTTAATATATCTATAACCTGAACAGGTTGGGCTGTGGGGATTTTGTTTTAATTTAAATTTTGTTCAATTTATATCCCATTTTTCACAGGTATCAGGAGATTGAGGCAGTGTATCCAGGGCTCCCTGCTCCCTTTTTTTTCTCACCATGAGGTAGGTTGGACTGAAAGAAAGCAATTAACTGAAGTCACCCATTGAGTTTTTGTGGCAGAGTGTGAACCTTCCGGGCCTCAGTCCAGAACTTGGTCCAGCAATTTGATACTATAGTGGCTCCATCTTTGGAAGGGTGATGCAAACTTACATTAATTTATTTTAGAAAAAGTTCATAAGAGAGTACAATATCAGCCAAGGAGATAATGTCTGTTCAGTTAATAGCATTCGCAGGGCCATTGGTCAAAAACAAAGGTGGTATTCAGCAGGTTCTGACCAGTTCTAGAGAACAGGTAATGGAAATTTTGAGTAGTTCGGAGAACCAGCAAATACCACCTCTGACTGGCCCCACCCCCATCTATTCTCTGCCTCCCAAGTCCCAGCTAATCAGCTGGGTCTACTTTTGTTGCCCTGAACAGGAGAATGAAGCTGGAAAGCAGGTTAGTGGGATTTTGCAGTAACCTTCTGTTAAGTTTGCATGGAGAGACAAGACGCGGAGTGCTTCAGCTCTTTTTTATTGTGACTTTCAGCTCAGAACGGACCCGAATGGCTCAGCCACGGCAGCTATTTATAGCCGGCTGCGCGCTGCTGCCAAATCAGAGTGCAGGGTTTTCCCACACTTTTACAACCAATGATTTCAAACACTTTACAACAACAACCAATCATTTCAAACTCTGCATACATAACACCCCTCCCCACTAGGTTTGGTCCATAGTCAAACCCCATCTATCTAATATACTCTTGTAAATAGGTGGGGCTCTTACGTGCGTTGAGACCTGCGTGGTTCAGGTGTTTTGGGAATCTCACTTTGTGAGGAAGGAAATGTATCTGCCAACATTCCCTTATTAGGATTTCTTGTACTGGTAGAACCTGTTTGGTTACTACAACCTGGTCTCTCCTCCCAATCTATTTCCAACCCAGTGTTATCCTCTAAGTCTGGTAATGATGTGCAACCCTCCATTTGTGAAAATGGTTGTTGGTATTGTGACAGGTTTTGGGATGGTTCCTGTCGTGTTAGCTTGTTACACATGGGGATGATTCTTACTTGCTCATTACCTCCATTATCTCCCCCTTCCCCCCTAGAAAAAGCTGTGGGGATGAAATCTAGAGAGGAGCAAGGGCGATGCTCCAGAGGCAGTCTGGACCGTAACTGGTCTATGTGCCTACTCCACAAGGCACCACCCTCAGTTTGAACCCTGTAAGACCTGGGGCCTGTAACCTGGGTTATCTCTGCAGGAATCCACAATGGTTCATCTACAAGGTTTTTAGCATAAACAAAATCACCCACGGAGAATTGGCGAGTTTTGCTAATGGAATCTAATGGTGCGTTGGGTGCGTAAGTGGGGTGAAGGCGGTCCAGGGTAGACCTGCGTTTTCTACCCATCAAAAGCTCGGCTGGAGTTAAATTAGTGGATGGGTTAGGAGTGATGTGTTGGATACTGAGTAGTTTTTCAACTTTCTCAGTGATGTCCCCTGGACCCAATTGTTGGAGTTTCTCTTTGGTAAAACGTACCATGTGTTCAGCCCAGCTGTTAGTCGAAGGATGCCCAGGGGCTGTAAGGGCGTGTCTGATACCCTGTTGTGCTAAATATGATTCAAAAAGGTTAGCAGTAAATTGAGGACCATTGTCAGAAACAAGTACATCAGGTAGCCCATGCATTACAAAAAGTTTCTTAAGCTGTTTGATAACAGCCTCTGCTGTGGTGGATGACATGGGAATAACTTCTAACCATTTGGAGTATGCATCTACCACAATGAGAAGGGTGTGACCTCTGGTAGGGCCAGCAAAATCAATATGAATCCTGGACCATGGGCCCCTAGGACATTCCCATTCCTGTATGGGGGCGATAGGTGGTGCAGGCCTTGTTTCCTGATAATTTGGATAGGATGCAACCCAGTTTTCAACCATTTTGTCAATACCTGGCTACCATACATAACTCCTGGCCAATCCCTTCATTCTGACAATTCCTGGATGACCCTCATGTAACATTTCCAAAACCTCTTTCTGCAGTTTTGCAGGAATAACCACCCTGTTACCCCACAATATACATCCCCTTAAAACAGACAGTTCTGTTTGTCTTGATTTGAAAGGTTGGGAAACCTGAGGTAGCTCTTGAATTGGCCACCCTTTTTTAACCCAGCCCACAACAGGAGCCAATAAAGTGTCTTTGGCAGTTTTTCTAGCAATTTGAGCAGCATGGACTGGAAGCTTGGCAACAGTTTCTAGAAAAAAGGTGTAAGTTTCAGGAGCAGGGTCCTCAGTACATAAAGGAAGTGGGCAGCGACTCAAAGCATCTGCGTGCCCAATGTTTTTTCCAGGTCTATGGATAAGTTTGTATGAATAAGCAGCAAGGAATTCAGTCCATCTCAGCATTCTGGGTGACAGGATGACTGGCGTTGGTCTATCTCCTGCCACAATTCCCAAAAGTGGTTTGTGATCTGTGATAATGGTGAATCTTCTTCCATAGACGTATTCGTGGAACTTCTTGACTGCTGCAACGATTGCCAAAGCTTCCTTGTCCAGTTGACTGTAGTTCCTCTCTGCTTTAGTTAAAGTGAGAGTAAAAAGCAATGGGAGCTTCCCTCCCACTGGGAAGCCTGTGGCTCAACACTCCCCCCACTCCCAAAGGGGATGCATCACAAGTTAATACTACAGGTAAATTCTCAGAAAACTGTATCAATACACAATCAGAAGTGATTAGTCTCTTGATATTGTTAAATGCAGTTTCTTCTTTTCTGCCCCAAACCCATGCAGATTTTTTATCCAGTAATCTATGTAAGGGTTCTGCAGTGGTTGCTTTCTGAGGTAGAAACATATGGTAGAAATTAACAAGTCCCAGGAATGCTTGCAAGTCAGTTTTGCATTTTGGCCTGGGGGCTTCTTTGATTGCCTGGACTTTGGCTTCTGTGGGGTGGATGCCCTGTTTATCAATCATATATCCCAAGAATTCTACTTTTGCAGTTCTTAGTGTACACTTTTCTTTTTTTACTTTTAACCCTGCTTTTTTGAACCTGGTCAGGACTTCTCTGAGTTTCTCATGTAATTGAGTGTCATTTTCAGCAGAGATTAAAACATCATCAAAATAAGGCACCACCCCAGGTAACCCTTGTAGCATCCTCTCCATAAGGCTTTGAAATATGCCTGGCGCCACACTTACTCCGAATTGTAACCTCTTACATTTGAATGCACCTCGATGGGTTACAATGGTTTGAGCTTCTGCAGGTAAATCGTCTACTGTTAACTGCTGGTATGCTTGGGCCAGGTCCAGTTTGGCGAAGACTGTGCCCCCGCCCAGAGAATGTAATAAATGATGAACCACAGGAACTGGATATGCGCTCTGTTGTAGTGCATGATTCAATGTCCTCTTGTAATCCCCGCAGATTCTCACAGAACTGTCAGCCTTGGCGTGACTATGGGTGTCTCCCACCTGGAGTGGTCTGTGGGCTCTAGTACCCCTTGGGCTATTAGTTTATCTAATTGTTCATCGATTTTTTCCTTCAAGGCAAATGGTACCCTCCTGGATTGGTTGTACCTTGGGATCTAGGTTAAAAGTGATAGGGGTCCCCAAGTACTTGCCTAATCCGTCGCTGAAGACCTTTGGAAACTCAGACTTCAAGGATTCTTCCCAATCAGTGTTGCTCACATGATTGATGCCAGTTACTTCGATGCCCAGCGGGTTGAACCACTCCAGTCCCAGTAAACTTGGGCGATCTTTATCTACGATGGTCAGTGGTAGGCATTTGATGTGGCCTTTGAATTTCACGTTGAATTCTCTTGTTTCAACTACTGGAATCTTGTTCCCTTGGTAGTCTTTAAGAGTTAGTGCTTGTTTTTTGAAATGAGACTTCTGAATGTCTGGTATTAGTCTTTGAATAGTGTCCCATGAACCATGGATAGGTATGAACCTGAGTGCACTTCCATTTGGCAAGGTCTTCCCTCAATAAGTACCTTGACATGCACTTTCCTATTATTTAATGAAGAGGAATGACCAATAGTTACTGTTTGATGAGTTTCATTTTTTCCATTTGCTTCTGTGCTGCGCCCCATCTTCTCGCTGGTGTTGTTTGGTTTGACTTCTCTGTCTTTGTTGTTTGCAACAAACTTCCTTCTGTTTGGTGGAGTTCTGGATGATTTGCAGACTCTTGCAAGGTGCCCTCTTTTTTCACAACGGAGGCAAATGGCATCCAGGAATTTGCATTCAGTCTTGGGGTGGCTTCCCCACAACCTATGCAATGGAAATCTCACCTCTTTCTTCCCAAGTCGTTGCGTTTCCGCTCCATTCTGAGTCTGTTAATTCCTTCTTCTTCTCCACTGTATTCTGACTCAGATTCAAGTTCATCAAAATGAGTTGTGGTGGTCTTTTCACCATCAGAATGGCCCGTGGTCTTGTTCATCTTTCTCATGGCTGCTGCTGAGGTTTTGGTGGCTTCTGCTGAGGTTGCTTCATCTATGGCTTCTTTCAGCGTAATTTTTGGTTTCATCAGTAATTTGCTCTGCAAGACCTTGTCTTTAAGGCCCAATACAAAATGATCAGGCATGGTCTCCTCTAAAACGCTGAATTCGCACGCATCCCCAATGTTCCTTAAACTTGCCACGAAGTCACTGACGCTTTCGTCTTCTCCCTGATCGTGGCGATAAAACTCGTGTCTCCTAATGAGGCACAATACTTGGGGCGTGTAGTGTGCCCTTAAAAGTCTTTCCAGATCAGACCATGCCATTACCTTCACGTCCGCTGGGGCAGCCAATACCTTCGCCATCTTGAAGACTGCAGGACTGCAATAAGTAAGAAAAACTGCTCTCTTCCATTGCTCAGAAATGGCGGCCAGATCGTTTTCTTCTAAATACATCTGAAACCGATCTGCATATGACTCCCAGTCTTCATTCTTTGGATCAAACGGGGCTGGGGGGTGTTCAGCGCAGCCATCTCGCTCTTCTGCATTCCACGTTGCCTTCTCCCTGGGAATATCCCACCTTCATCGCCAGTGTTAAGTTTGCATGGAGAGACAAGATGCAGAGTGCTTCAGCTCTTTTTTATTGTGACTTTCAGCTCAGAACGGACCCAAATGGCTCAGCCACGGCAGCTATTTATAGCTGGCTGCCGCAGCTGCCAGCCAATCAGAGTGCAGGGTTTTCCCGCACTTTTACAACCAATGATTTCAAACACTTTACAACAACCAATCATTTCAAACTCTGCATACATAACACCTTCCCCTGGAATGGGGTGGGAATGGAGATTTTACAGTATCCTTCCTCTGCCATGCCCACCAAGCCACACACACCAAACCATGCCATGCCCATCAACCCACGCCCACAGAACCGGTAGTAAATTTTTTGAATCTACCACTGGTCAGAAAGCCACATTGGGGGGCACAACTGCATGATTACAGCCCAACTCTTTGTATGTTTCAACCCTACATGTACATACAATGAGAAAGCTACTATCATGAGGTCATGTCTGCTATCTTGGCATCTCCCCCCCACCCACCTCACTTGTAGCCATTCCTGGCCATTCACACCCGAATGGGAATTTAGTTATGTTCCCTCTCTGAGTTCTTTCAAGAAGAGAAATAACATATAGTAAGCACAGTTGTTACAGATTCAAAAATGGTCCCTGCACGTTTGAAATAACCTTTGCTCTGGGAACAGCTTTTTTCCCCAAGTTTTGGAATGATACTGCTCTAAAATGTCTTTCATTTTGTTGCTAACCCCTCAGAGTATTTTCATGCTTAATAAGGTGGTTGTGATTTGTCCTCGTGCCATGACATTTTCACATGCTGAATCCTGTGTTTCAGGTTCTAGCTAGGCCATCTTCAACCTTTTCAGAGAGCTCTCATTCGCAATGTGATTAAAATGCCAGGCTAAATTCTTTATTCAATTACCTCAGCGGTGTCAAACATACATTGTCATAGTGGCACGCAATGTATTGGGATTTTCCCCCCATTCGCTAAACCAGGAATGGGAATGGCCGGTGTGTGATGCATCCGGCCCATGGGCTGGGAGTTTGACAGCCCTGATCTAGCTCATTCTTTCCTCATCCAGATCCTCCAAATATAATGGACTTCAAATATAGAATTCCAAGACCCTATTTACAGTGTTTTGGTACTATGGGAGTAGTGACTAACCAGTAGTAGTCAACCAACCATGTGGAGGCAATTGAATCAGGGAAGTTGAGATATCTTATCCTGGTACTTTTTCCTCAGTCTTAGGTGAAGGCCTTTTGTATTAACTTGCTGCATTGAACCACTAGCTGGATTCGATGATCCTGATTGGCCACAATTTCCATGATGCCCAAACTGATAATCACAATAATTCCTAAAACATTGGTTGGAGCCTTATAGGCAGGGTCACACATTATACTAGGCCAAAAGCAGCCTTGTTAACATATTTTAGGAAGATACGTTAGCATAATCCCTGGATTTGTTCAAAGTACCATCTTAAAAGCAAGCAGTGTCATAGAAAAGTTGGAGATTAGTTAGAAGGCATGTTGACTGGACTATAAATGTAAAAAAGGTCTTGTGATTCAGCATGCCCTCATGCTTTACCACTGAGCTACAATCCCTTCTCTGGCCTGCTTGTATCATTTTGAAAAGGCTTACAAAGTTATTGCAAGTTTTTTTTTAAATCTTTACTTATGTTTCCTCAGACAAGCATTTTTGGTGTTGTTTTGTTCTCTGGTTCGGTTCTTGTGTCTTTAAGGGCAGCCTGGCACAGAAATGTAGTCATTGATGATTTTATCTCCAGCTTAGTTCCATGCCAGGAGGATGGTCCATAACACCTGCTTTGTTTCCAGTTGCCCATTTCCAGATGAAGGCACCACAAGAACTGATCCCCCTCTTCCTTCCTTCCTGTCCAGCAAATATACAAATAAACAGGCCTATTTCATGTATTGCAATCATAAAAGGATGCATCAAATCATTCCCATCATTTGTTTCAGCTGTTGCTTCTTGGCTCTGTCAGACCTGAGCTCCAGGAATCCATTCAAAGAGATGCAGCAAGTCATTAGCAATGTCCTTTGTGTCTTTGCTGCCATGCAGGGCTGTACAGACCTTTCTTGTCCAGACAAATTTTACAGTTAACTTTACTGCATTTTTATGTGCCATAAAGGAGATGAGTCAAAAGAGATTTTGTACATGGCAAATGGGAAGCCTTTCCTTTTTCAGAGAGAGAAGACTTGAAGGAGCTCAAATTGCCTGTAATTTTCTAAGATCTTCTCTCCCACTTCTACAGTGGGTACCAAATGTTCTACAGTCCAGGAAAGGCAAAAAGAGCCATCAACAAAGGCCAGGCACCACAATGGGTTTCTAATTTTCTCCCACTGGAGTAATTATTCTTTAAAATGTTGGTGTTATAGAAGTGAGGGTTTCTTGGAGTGTCTATCAGAAATCATCGGGATAAATTTATATCAGGGATGTCCAAACTTAACAACTCTAAGACCTGTGGACTTCAGCTCCCAGAATTCCCCAGCCACAGCTGGCTAGGGTATTCTGGGAATTAAAGTCCACAGGTCTTAAAGTTGCCAAGGTTGGACATTCCTGGTTTTTACATTCTTCTCAAGAGGCAAAACTAAGGGCCTGTTTTTCTGGGCTGCTGTGCTGGCACATGATGGATTTCCATATCGAGCACCTGCCCCTGCTTAATTTCAAGAACTGTTCTTGTTAGATTTGCATGAAGAGTCAGACGCGGAGAGCTTCAGTGAAGAGTTTATTAGTGACTACAACTCATAACAGACCCGATTTGGCTGGGCTGCGGCTGCTACTTATAGCCAGCAGCCGCAGTTGCCAGCCAATCAGAGTGCAGGGTTTTTCCCGCACTTTTTAAACCAATCATATTTGACATTTTACAAGAACAGTTCAAACTAAACCAATGACATTCAAACCTGCATATATAACAGTTCTAGTAAGTCCTCATAGTGGAGTAGTAAAGCAATTGGGCTAGGACTAGAACCCCTTTCAGCATGAGGACTCTTTAGCTTGTGATTCTCTGTCAGGCCAATCTACCTCACATCATTCATCTTTTGGGGAGAAAATGAAAGCACCATGTATGCTTAACTCCCCCAAATAAGACCAAATATTAATGTTTTTATCATAATAAAACAGTAATAACTTCTACAAAAGTCCTAACAATTAGTCTTCGCTCAGCGCTGGCTCTTCAGCTTTGTAACAGAGATGAGCGCCGCCCCCTAGAGCCAGAAATGACTAGCACGTATGTGCAAGGGGAACCTTTAGAGTGAAAACTCGGCTGTACCAGGAATGTGGTACTTGGGGGAGAAACTGTATTGGGTTTATCAAGAATACAGGTAATCCTAGACTTATGACCACAATTGAGCCCAACATTTAAGTTGCTCCTGTCAACCTTGGAAGCCATATTTTACTGGAAACTTTAGTGCCTGGGAATTTGGGAGAGGGGATTTCATAGACAGACAGAAGTTGAGACTCAACAACATTCTTTCACAGAAAGTCAAGGACATGTTATCCTGCACCTGGAGAGGAGTGTTTGGAGGAAGGTCTCCAGTTAGGATGACATTTGATTGGATCATGTGATGGACTGGCGGGTGCAGGGGAGGGATTTTTGATTTCTCTTTTGGGAAGGGAAAACCCCCAACTCTCAGATTTGGGTTTTCCCAGATGTGCCAATATGACAACTCTAATAAAATGGAACTTTGAGAAAATGCCTGTCTCGGAGTTTATTGGGTTAGAGTTGGTTAGTTGGAATGCTGACAGCTAAGTGATTTGTGAAGTGATTTTTGTCCGATTTTACGACCTTTCTTGCCACAGTTGTTAAGTGAATCACAGCAATTGTTACGTTAGTAATATGGTTGTTAAGTGGATCTGGCTTCCTGTTGACTTTGCTGGTCAGAACAGTGGTGGGATTCCAATTTTTTTACTACCGGTTCTGTGGGCGTGGCTTGGTGGGCATGGCAGGGGAAGGATACTGTAAACTCTCCAGTCAGAGGTGATATTTGCTGGTTCTGTGAACTACTCAAAATTTCCGCTACCAGTTCTCCAGAACTGGTCAGAACCTGCTGAATACCACCTCTGGGTCAGAAGGTCATAAAAGGTGACTTTCACATGACCCCGGGACACTGCAACTGTCATAAGTCAGTTGACAAGCCTCTGAATTTTGATCATGTGACCATGGGGATGCTGCAACGGTCATAAGTCACTTTTTTCAGTGCCATTGTAACTTCAAACGGTCACTAAATGAGCTGTTGTAAGTCAAGGACTACCTGTAAATGAGTGAGCCTGAGTCAATATTGGAGAAATAGAGAACAGGGAAAATGCTTTGCTTTGCACACTGCTTTCAGCCACTGATTTCCAAAGCAGCTGAGCCTCAGGATTCAGAAATATATATCATACTGGTTTTTTTCCACTAAATGTAATGCAAAACCTAATTAAACACAATGAAAATACAATCATTCAATCAATACAATTAAAATGAATGCAAAACTCCATTAGGCTATTATTTATTACTGAATCAAATATTTCACTGATTTTATTAGTAAAGTCAATAATATGGTAAGACAATTGAAAGATAATTTGAGATGCTTGCTTGTGCCGTCCTGAATCTAAAGGTACATTAGAAACCGCTTGACTTTCCCCCCTTTTTCTTTGGCAGGAAAAATGGCTTTCCGAATAATTAGTATGCTGGCGCTCCCTAGTGGCAAAGCTTTCTTTAAATAACAAATACGAATTTTGTACACAAACAATATCGTTCCACGTATATAAATAGAGAGTTTTCTGTGTGATTGATCATCTTTATATATTTGAAAATTGCTGAATTTTAAATATAGCATAGGCCTCAAAAGGCATCAGGCATTGACTGCCAAGTTATTTATTGTCCTTGATCTTTTAACTTCCGTCACAAACCACATGCTTTTCATAAGCATGTGGTTTGTAACAGAGATAAGCAATGTGAAAGGTTTATCTATAGACATACAAATAGTTCTTGACTTACAACTGTTTGTTTAACAATGGTTAGAAGTTAGAATGGCTTCAGAAAAAGTGACTTAACAAGCTGGTCCTCTCAGTTATGATTGTCTCACCATCCCCGTGATCATGTAATCACAATTCAGACACTTGACACCTGGCTCTTATGGTTGCAGATCTTGTGATCATGTGATCACCATTTTCAATCTTTCCAACAGTTTCCAACAAACAAAGTCAATTGGGGAAGTCTGAATTGCTTAACCACTCTGTGATTCAAGTAATGACCAGGTGATTTATTAGCAACCACAATAAAATGGTTGTAAAATTGGGTAAGTCGCATGATGGATTGATTAACAACCACATTGCTTAGCAACCAAAATTCCAGTGCCAGTTTATGGTCATAAATTAATGACTACCTATATCAGATTAGTGCTGCAAAAATCTGGATAACCTCTGCATAAACATAGACAGTAATATGTTATATGTCTATGCTGCTACTCGTATATTTTTGCAAGACAGGTCTGGTGGCCCTAATCTTCTTTACAGTGCTACATATTTAGAGCTATTAAAAATAAATTTGGTAAATTGTGACAACTTGGGATGAAGTTTAGGAACCCTTTCCTGGGGTTCTGACCCAAACCCTTTTCCAATAAAACAAACACGAACCAAAGGGAACACAAACCTTTTAATGAGTCTTACGAATCCCTGGTTAAAAGGCTGCTGCAAACTAATTAACTTTGATAAGCACAAACCTCGCCAAAACTGTGTGAGGCTGCCAAGAATAACAATAAGAAATATTTTACAACACAAGACTCTTCAAATACCAACTTAAGATACTGCAAAGTCCACAAGGCTAGAGTTTCAAAACATTTTTGCTTCCCACAAAAAATGTCTGATTCACAGCTGGCTTTTATCTTCTTGAAGGAGGGGCCATTACCTTGCAGCCTTACTCCCGAGTCGCCTGTGCTGCTGCAGCTGCTCTTTCCTGCGAACAGCCCTGCGTGCACGCGCACTTGGCACAGGCTCCTTGGGAACCTCCTCATCGCTGCTGCCAGCCCCCACAATCTCTGAAGGCAGCAGTCCACTCCCTAATGGTTCTGGCCCCTCATCTGAGTCTTCGCTCTCCTCAGCCGTCTGTACCTGCTGCCGGCTAACCACAACACCTGGGGACATTTTTCTTGTTGTTTCTAGACTAGTAGAGACAAATGTGTGACCATCATTACTTAAAGTATCTTTCTCTGAAAGAACATTTCATTCAACAAGTCACAGTTTATAACAATATGGAAAAAAATTGTATTTTGTCTTTTATCAATTTAAAAAAAAATTTTAAGGTAGTAAAATAGAAAAGAACGTTCTTCAAAATTGAAGAAATTTTGTCTTTTATCATTTAAATAATAATTTTTAAGATAGTGAAAGGGCCTTGGTGGCTCAGGCTATTAAATGCCTAGCACTTAAGTTCCAGCTGCCTGTAATTATTGCAGGCTCAAATCCCACCAGGCTCAAGGTTGACTCAGCCTTCCATCCTCTCGGGGTAGGTAAATTGAGGACCCAAGATTGTTGGAGGCAATAAGCTGACTTTGTAAAAATGCCGCTTAGTAATAAGCAGGCATATACAATGGAATGAAGGCTACTGCTGAGTACACTGGGTTGTATCCCAAAATTGTAAGCCGCCCTGAGTCTTTGGAGAAGGGCGGCATATAAATGTAATTAAAAAAAAATAGAAAAAACTTCCTTCAAAATTGAAGCAAATCCCATCTACTCAAAGATGTCTTTAAAGGATCTATTGTTTTGCCCCCTTCCTGTTGTGATTATTTTTTTCTATTCCATTTTTAAATTAATACAAATCTGTGGAACATGGGGAAGCAGAGTCACTTCTGAAATGCTTAAATGAGGACTACTTGTCTTCCCTGGCACTAAATATATATTACTAAACCTGTTTTCTTACAGGTGGACTCTAAATTTTCCTTTGACCCTTCCTTCTACATACACCTCCCAAATCTCTCCTCAGTTCCTGCAGCCTTTTGTAAAATAAACAGGGAAGACCTACCCTTCATCACCATACTTTCATCAACATTTCTAGCATCCAGGCATCACAATGCCTCAATCAGGGAAAAGTGAACAGGTGTCCCTATTCAATGGAGAGAGCAACATGCAGAATGGGGTAGAGCTGCCTCAGACTTATGAAGAGAGCCAGTGTTGTCTAAACAGGAAGAGTGAACTTTAAATAAAATGCTAAATGAAATTTAACAGCAAATGGTGATAAAAATTGTGGGTTTAGAGTCCAAGATTGCAGACTGACCCCCTCTGCTACAAATGAAATAATACATATATAGATACATACATATTTGGTACATATTTGGTTAGAAGGATATGATTGCATCTCTAAATTTAATTGGTTTTTGAACTAGAAAGTCAGTTTGAATTTTTGAAGGGAATTAGATGCCTCTAAAAATATTCAGAGAAATAGCTATCTTGCCACATACCAAACAAGCTAAATGAAAATTTAGGACATATGGATGATCCAAGGCTGAAGAAGACATCTATAAATAGCTTTAGGAAAAGAGCTTTAAAGGTAAGATTTATCTGAACTATGGATACACAGTTATGGATCTTCAGATGTTGAATTACAACATCATTAATAGCTATTTATCAATAATAACATATTGTGAGTTGTAATTCAGCAACTTCCCTGATAGTATGGTTTTCTGTGGATTGAGATTTTGTCTTTAAAAACAAATGAATTCCACTCAATATTAATAATCCTACTATATTTTATTTTAGCCAAATTATGCCGAGAAATTCCATGCAACAAATATGATCTTCCTTAGTCCAGAACAATCTTTAGAGATCATAGGTTGTCAAGATGATATTTCTTCTTCTTCTTCTTCTTCTTCTTCTTCTTCTTCTTCTTCTTCTTCTTCTTCTTCTTCTTCTTCTTCTTCTTCTTCTTCTTCTTCTTCTTCTTCTCTCTCTCTTCTTCTTCTCCTCCTCCTCCTCCTCCTCCTCCTCCTCCTTGTCCTCCATTGCATTAAACTGATGTCAAAGCAAAGCACAGAAAAATACTAAACTACTCAAGTAATCCTGAAATCACATAAGGAGAGATTGTTTTTTCCCTCTGAATATAAAATCTTGGCTTTTGCCTAGTTGCTATAGCAGGTTGCCACAGTAACAGCCATTATTAAACCCTATTAAACTATTTATTAGGAATAGGGCAGAGGGGGTGAAGGTTTGGAAGAAGTGGAAAGCAGTCTAAAAAAAGTAAAGATTATACAATTAAGGATAAGGTAACAAATCAAAATTCTGTTGCCAATGTTTCAAAGGCCGAGTTATACATTCTTCAATAACACAGCTATTTCTTGCCTTGAGGTGGCACTATGCATTCCTGCCCTGTCTGGAGGTGGCAAAGATTGAGGTTGATAATAGCGTAGCATTGCTCCAATGTGACTGCAATGGACTTACAAACTCACTACTGCCATAGTTGTTAAGCAAAGCAGTTATTAAGCAACTTGTGATTTTACTGCCAGTATCTCCATTCACTTTGTTAAACAATGACTATGAAGTCTGCAATGGTGATAAATAATTGCTGGCTGTGAGGTGCCTGAATCTCAATCATGTGATCATGGGTTTGCCTCAATGAGTGTAAGGACTGGTTGTAAAGTTTTTCAATGCCAGTATAACTTTGAACTGGTGTTAAATGGGTTAGTCGTTAAGCAAGGACTGTATAACTATTGTCAAAGCATCTTGTGGTAATAAGATGTTGTATTAAATGACAATATAGCCTATTCGTTTTGCCATAACCTGTTATACCTCATAAATCCAGTTGATTAGAGCTATACCACCCACTGGTTCAAGTCTTAAGGAAGGTTCAATGTGAATCCAGCATACATATCCTTGAAAAAGCACTTTTAAAAGAATAGGTGAATTCTAGCTCATTTTTGACCCCCTACTTAGCATGAAAAAGTTTACTCATTTGCCCTATCTATACAATATATTGACTGGATTAAAAGAGATTGCCCTGTACTAAGGAATCTGTGAATGCTGCCAGTGTGAGGAGGTCCTTATATAGGAAAGCAGGTGACTGGGCTACCCTTGTTGTCAAACATGGTCAATATCTTTTAACATGTTCTTTTGGGAGGATTAATTGAAGAAAAGAGAGAGATCTTAGAACTTATGAGAACAGCTTTTTGAATACTGGATAAATATATATATATTTGTAAATGCTGGGAGAAAAATAGCAATCACAAATATTTTAATATAATTTCCAAATTAAAGGAAGTCATCATTACAGTCTATTTTACATTATGAACCCACCATGATTGCTATTTCCAGTTTTGGAGACTGGCAGTGTTCCTACAACCTGCTAACCATAGTTTACTGAATTGTGGGTTTCAGAATAAAACCACCTGCCAGGATTTGCGTAACAACACACTGAGCCAGAAACATGCCAATCTCATATTTATCTAGGATGTTGTGAAAATTCAGTTTTTATGAAGCATGTAAACAAAGTGGAAGGGGCAGAAGGGGGTGGAAAGGATCTGGAAAGTAAATCTTGTGTGAAGAGACCAAGGAATTGTAATTGTAAATTACAATTTAATTTAACTGTAAATTTTAAAAAATTGTAAATTCTTTTTTTCCTTATATGTATCCCTTTCATGTATTCATAACCATGCTTATACTTATACCTGTTATCTTATAATCGCTTGTCAAAATAAATAAATAAATAAATAAATATATATATGTTCAATCTTGAAAGGAAACAATGAGGAACCAGGAAGTGATAGCACTTTTCAAACACCAGAAAGAATGTAGCAATCAAAAAGCCCATTGTCCCAGAATGCAGGACACATAATAAAAGCCATGAGTTGCAAAAAGGAAGATTTTTCCCCCTACCCCAAACATTAGAAAAACTTGCTCCATCAGGAAAAAGTTTGAGCAATTAAACAATTACATAATCATTTGCAGAAGCAAGTGATGATCTCACTTTTACTGGATGTTTTCAGCAGTGGATGGACAGCTATTGATTAATTCAGATTCCAGTAAAGGAGAATATTTGTGGCTCAGGATTGAAAGTGTTAGTGTCAGTGTTAGACTAGACTAACACTGGTTATGTTATCTAGTTTGGGTAATGAAACATCTGCACGGAAACATCCAAGCTCAGAAAGCAGCAAGGATCCTAATTTAGATTCCTCCATGAAACAGAAAGTTGTATCTGAAAGGCATAAATAGTGTGTTCAAATACCATGATTGTGTGATTCTATGAAACTACCCATAATCTAAAGGAATAATTAATTTAGAATTATTCCCACTCCCTCTTCAATTAGATCCTAAGTGAGGATATTGAATTCTTAGAAAAGCATTTGGAATTTTCCTCCTCCTCCTTAAATGTACTGGGAATTCCAATGACTAAAGTTAACAACTCTCTAAATGTCTGTAGTATTTAAAAATCATTAAAAATTTCTAAGTTGCTGTCTGGAATGAATTTGTTTCTACTATTGAAATGCAGTTAAAGTCATACTGAGAACATTTATTAACTGTAGAGGAGTGAATATTTAGATATCAGTAGTAACAAGATTATTTTTCCAATGGAGACTCCAATTTTCTTATTTTTATTAATGCTTTATTGAGACATTTCATTTTACAAATCAGTCTATAAGAATAGAATAGCTTTTAAATATTTTCATAAAAGCAGTGGAAGTAACTCAGAATTTCCACCTAACTAGTCTTGAATATGCCCATGAATTTAGAACAGGGGTGTCAAACTCAAGGCCTAGGGGTTGGATCTGGCCTGTGGGGCCACCCAGAAACAGCAAAGGAGTGGCCTGCAGTGGTAGTACCTCTGCCAGTGAAAACGGAGCTCAGGAGGGCTCTGTGGGGCCCTCCTAAGCTCCATTTTTGCTGGCAAAGGGTTGCAGGAGGCCATCACAACTGAAAACGGAGCTCAGGAGCCTGTTTTTGCTGGCACAGTGCTTGGGCCACCACAGGCACCCCTGACACAAGTGATGCTTAGCTGGCCACACCCACCCTAGCCACACCCACCCTGGCCCTCCAAGGTCAAACACAACCCTGATGTGGCCTCAATGAAATCGAGTTTGAACCCCCTGATCTAGAAAAATAGTTCACAGCACTGCTCATAGAGATGCCAAGATTTTCAAATAATGCTGAAAGTTGTAGCAGTTTTTCAAGAAATAGAGTTGAAGTAGAAACCAAGGAACAGAGTCCCATAATACAAATTGCTCAGCTTTAGAAGCACTCACATTTTATGTACTGAGAAGGCATAATGAAGAACAAATGATGGAAATATGATTAAGGAGCAGTCTACGTAATATTTTTTTCACATTCTTCATTACAAAGAACATTAACATTTCATACTTTTTATGTATGAAATAATAACATATATGTATGTAATCCCAGAACATCTGAGTGACTATTCATAGGTACCAGTAAATGAAGACCATCAATTAGGCATGATTGCTATTAGTGAATTAGTTGTAGGAGATGATCAGACTGAATTTCAGGGAGGGGTCAAATGTGTCATCAGTTATGAGTCCCTTCATGCCTGGAGATCTAAGTCCAGCCCATTTTGAATTCCCATGATTCTTATTCCTATGGCCAATTTGCTTTGGCAGTTAGGAGATCAGATTCTTGTGAGAATCTAAGCTTGCAATAAACCTTTATGTCCATTTGAACCAGTGATGGGACTGAAATATTTTTACTACAGATTTTGTGGGCATGGTCTGGTGGGCGTGACCTGGCTTGCTGGGCATGGCTTGGTGGGCATGGCTTGGTGGGTGTAGCAGGGGAAGGATACTGTAAAATCTCCATTCACTCCCCACTCCAGGGGAAGGATACTGTAAAATCTCCATTCACTCCCCACTCCAGGGGAAGGATACTGTAAAATCTCCATTCACTCCCCACTCCAGGGGAAGGATACTGTAAAATCTCCATTCCCACCGCACTCCAGGGGAAGGATACTGTAAAATCTCCATTCCCACCCCACTCCAGGGGAAGGATACTGTAAAATCTCCATTCCCATACCACTAACCTGATTTCCAGCTCCGTTCTCCTGAACAGGGCAACAAAAGAAGACCTAGCTGGGACTCGGGAGGCAGAGAATAGATGGGGATGGGGCCAGTCAGAGGTGGTATTTGCCAGTTCTCTGAACTACTCAAAATTTCTGCTACCGGTTCTCCAGAACTGGTCAGAACCTGCTGAATACCACCTCTGACTCGAACTGCTTGGATCTCCTGATTTCTCTGACACTTAACATTAGGCTTCCTTTCATTGCATTTTTTGGTCTACAATAATCTGTGTTGGGAGCCAGCAAAAAGAGGTGGTTTTTTAAAAATTACTCTTGGTGCCATTATCATAGATTCATAGGCAATCTTCTAGCACATTTCCTTGCCCAGTGCAGAAATCTTTATACCATTCCAGATAAATGGCTCTCCAACTTTTGCTTGAAAATTTCTAATGATGGAGCACTCAAGACTCCAGAAGGCAGGCTGTCCTACTTGTTAAGTTTGCATGAAGAGACAGACGGAGTGCTTCAAGCTCTTAGTTTATTAGTGACTACAGCTCAGAACGGACCCAATTTGGCTGGGCTGCAGCTGCTACTTATAGCCAGCAGCCGCATTTGCCAGCCAATCAGAATGCAGGGTTTTCCTGCACTTTTTAAACCAATCATTTCCAACATTTTACAAGAACAGTTCAAACTAAACCAATGACTTCAAACCTACATAAATCAGGTAGTGATGTGCAATCTTCCATTTGTGAAAATGGTTGTTGGTATTGTGACAGGTTTTGGGATGGTTCCTGTCGTGTTGGCTCGTTACACATGGGGTTGATTCTTACTTGCTGATTACCCTCATAATCCTCCCCTTCCCCCCTAGAAGAGGCAGTAGGTATGGGAACCAGAGAGAAGCAAAAGCGATGCTCCTGAGGCAATCTGGATCTTAACTGATCAATGTGCCTGCTCCAGAGAACACCATCCTCCGTTTGTACCCTGTAAGATCTGGGGCCTGTGATTTGGGTTATCTCAGCAGGAATCCATAATGGTTCACCCATGAGGTTCTTAGCATAAACAGAATCACCCACAGTGAAAGTGCAATTTTACTAGTGGAATCTAGTGGTGCGTTGGGTGCGTAAGTGGGATGGAGGCGGTCAAGGGAGACCTGAGTTTCTACCCATCAACAATTCAGCTGGGGTTAAATTAGTTGAGGGGTTGGGAGTGATATGCTGAACACTGAGAAGTTTTCAACTCTCTCAGTGATATCCCCTGGACCCAATTGCTGAAGTTTTTCCTTGGTAAATCGTACCATACGCAGCCCGGCTGTTAGCCAAAGGATGCCCAGGGCTGTCAGGGCATGTCTGATACCCTGTTGTGCTAGATATGATTCAAAAGGTTGGATGTAAATTGAAGGCCATTGTCAGAAACAAGCACATCAGGTAACCCGTGAGTTACAAAAGCTTTTAAGCTGTTTGATGACAGCTTCAGTTGTGGTGGATGCCATAGGGATAACCTCCAGCCATTTGGAATATGCATCAACTATAATAAGGAAAGTGTGCCCTCTGGTAGGGCCAGCAAAATCAATGTGAATCCTGGACCATGGGCCCCTAGGACATTCCCATTCCTGTGTGGGAGAGGTGGGCAGGCCTGACTACCTGACAGTTGGGACAAGATGCAACCCAGTTTTCAACCATTTTGTCAATACCTGGCCACCATACATAACTCCTTGGCCAATCCCTTCATTCTGACAATTCCGGATGACCCTCATGTAACATTTCCAAAACCTCTTTTGTAGTTTTGCAGGAATAACCACCCTGTTACCCCACAAAATACATCCTCTTAATACAGATAATTCAGTTTGCCTGGATTTAAAAGGTTGAGGTGAGGTAGATCTTGAAGTGGCCAACCTTTCTTAATCCAGCCTATGACAGGAGCCAATAAAGTGTCTTTGGCAGTCTCTCTGGCAATTTGAGCAGCATGTACTGGAAGTTTGGCAACAGTTTCTAGAAAAAGGTGTGAGTCTCAGGAACAGGGTACTCAATGTGTGAAGGAAGTGGGCAGCGACTCAAAGCATCTGCATGCCCAATGTCTTTACCAGGTCTGTGGATCAGTTTGTATGAATAAGCAGCAAGAAATTCAGTCCATCTCAGCATTCTTGGTGACAGGATCGTGGGTGGTTTGTCCCCTGCCACAATGCCTAACAGAGGTTTGTGATCTGTGACAATAGTAAATGTTCTCCCATATAATACTCATGGAATTTCTTGACAGCTGCAACAATTGCCAAGGCTTCCTTGTCCAGTTGGCTGTAATTTCTCTCTGCTTTAGTCAAAGTGCAAGAGTAAAATGCAATAGGGCTTCCCTGGGAAGCATGTGGCTCAACCCCCACTCCAAAAGGGGAGGCATCACAAGTCAGAACAACAGGAAAGTTTCAGGAACTGTATCAGCACAGCATCAGACGTGATTAGTCTCTTGATATTGTTAAATGCAGCTTGTTCCTTCCTCCCCAAGACCCAAGCAGATTTTTGTCCAGCAACCTATGTAGGGGTTCTGCAATGGTTGCCTTCTGAGGTAGAAACATATGATAGAAGTTAATGAGTCCCAAGAACGCTTGCAAATCTGTTTTGCATTTTGGCCTGGGGGCTTCTTTGATTCCTGAACCTTTGCCCTGATATTTATCAATCATGTAACCCAAGAATTCCACTTTATCTGTTCTAAGTGTGCATTTTTCTTCTTTGACTTTTAACCCCGCTTTTGAATCTAGTTAAGACTTCCTGAGTCTCTCGTGTAATTGAGTGTCATTTTCAGCAGAAATTAAAACATCATCAAAATAGGGCACCACCCCTGGCAACCCTTGTAACATTCTTTCCATAAGGCTTTGGAAGATGCCTGGTGCCACGCTTACTCCAAATTGCAATCTTTTGCATTTGAAGCACCTCTATGGGTTACAATGGTTTGGGCTTCAGCAGTGGCATCATCAACTGTTAATTGTTGATATGCCTGCCAGGTCCAACTTGGCACTGTGCCCCCTCAAGAGAATGTAATAAATGATGCACTACTGGAACTGGATATGCTCTGTTGTAGTGCATGGTTCAATGTCCCCTTGTAGTCTCCACAGATTCTCACAGACCCATCAGCCTTGACTGGTGTGACTATGGGTGTCTCCCACCTGGAGTGATCAGTGGGCTCTAAAACCCTTGGGCTATTAGTTTATCTAATTGTGCATCAATTTTTTCCTTTAAGGCAAATGGGACCCTTCTGGGTTTTAAACGGATTGGTTGTACCTTGGGATCTAGGTTAAATGTGATGGGGTCCCCAAGTACTTGCCTAATCCGTTGCTGAAGACCTCTGGAAACTCAGACTTCTCTTCCCACTCAGTGTTGCTCACGTGATTGATGCCAGTCACCTCGATGCCCAATGGGTTGAACCACTCAAGGCCGCAGACTTGGGGGTCCTTGTCCACGATGGTCAGTGGTAGGCGTTTGGTGTGGCCTTGAATTTCACGTTGAATTCTCTTGTTCCAACTACTGGAATCTTGTTCCCTTGGTAGTCTTTAAGAGTCAATGCTTGCTTCTTGAAGTGCTTCTTCTGGATGTTGGGAAAGTCTGTGGTGTCCCATGACACCATAGATAGGTATGAGCCTGAGTCCACTTCCATTTGGCAAGGCCTTCCTTCAATAAATATTGACATGCACTTTTCTGCTTCTTAAAGGTGATGAATGACCAATAGTTACTGTTTGATGAGTTTCATTCTTCCCATTTGCTTCTGTGCTGTGCCCCATTTTCTCACTGAGATTGTTGGGCCTGAATTCTTTGTCTTTGCTTGTAGCAAACTTTCTTCTGTTGGGTGGAGTTCTGGATGATTTGCAGACTCTTGCTAGGTGTCCTCTTTTGGAGGCAAATGGTAGGCATTGTGTGGCCCTTGAATTTCACGTTGAATTCTCTTGTTCCAACTACTGGAATCTTGTTCCCTTGGTAGTCTTTAAGAGTCAATGCTTGCTTCTTGAAGTGCTTCTTCTGGATGTTGGGAAGAAGTCTGTGAATAGTGTCCCATGACACCATAGATAGGTATGAGCCTGAGTCCACTTCCATATTGGCAAGGCCTTCCTTCAATAAGTACCTTGACATGCACTTTTCTGCTTCTTAAAGGTGATGAATGACCAATAGTTACTGTTTGATGAGTTTCATTCATTCTTCCCATTTGCTTCTGTGCTGTGCCCCATTTTCTCACTGAATTGTTGGGCCTGAATTCTTTGTCTTTGCTTGTAGCAAACTTTCTTCTGTTGGGTGGAGTTCTGGATGATTTGCAGACTCTTGCTAGGTGTCCTCTTTTTATCACAACGGGAGGCAAATTCTTCTATTGCTTCAGCATGATCTTAGGTTTCAGTAATAACTTGCTCTGTAGCACCTTGTCTTTAAGGCCCAGAACAAATCGATCGCGATGGCCTCTTCTAAATTGTTAAATCAGATGCACCCCCAATGTCTCTTAAACTTGCCACAGTCATTTTCATTTTGCTTTCCCCTTGATCACGACGTAAAACTCGTGTCTTTAATGAGGCACGATACTTGTGGCGCGTAATGGGCTCTTAACAGTTTTTCTAAGTCAGGCCATTCCATTACCTTCATGTTCTGCAGCCCGCCAATGCCTCGCCATCTTGAAAACTGCCGACTGCAGTGCGTGAGAAAGACCGCCTCTCTTCCGCTTTCGAATGTTAAGATCGCTTCTTCCAGATACATTTGGAACGATCTGCATATGACTCCCAGTCTTCTGCCATCGGATCAACGGGCTGGGGGTGTTCAGTGCAGCCATCTCGCTTCCTCCTTCTGTTCCGCTGCCGCTTTCTTCAGGGGAATCCCACCTCGCCGCCAGTGTTAAGTTTGCATGAAGAGACAGACGCGGAGTGCTTCAAGCTCTTAGTTTATTAGTGACTACAGCTCAGAACGACCCATTTGGTTGGGCTGTAGCTGCTACTTATAGCCAGCAGCCAAAGAAATGACTTCAAACCTACATACATAACACTACTGTTTCACTGCTTGAATCCCAGGTTCAATGATTTCCTTTGCATCATGACCTCACTGAATAAATGAAATCACGATGCTTATGATATCTCTTGTTTCTCATAATTCTAAGCATAAAAATAAAAATATAAGTGCCTGGGAAAAAGTTGTACTGAGAAACTTATTTCATTCAGTGTACATTTATCTGATGGCAATTGTGTAACTAATGGGGTATGATTGACATGTTCCTGTTCTAGGGAAGTTATAACATTAAAATTATTTTATCCTGAGGGTCTCTATGCTTAAATGGTTGGTAGTTAAAATAAGAGGCAACGTGATGATTCTATGGTTCCACTGTAGCAACCATAAGAAGCTTTGTAGGTAACTATTTTTTTAAAAAAAAAGGGCGAGACTGCTTCAAAATGAAGCACTTCCTTCCAAATTCCTGAAGATTGATTTCAGTTGGACATGCTTCTACTACTGGATTACATGCTTAGTTACAGTTTAATTGATTGTAAACAAAACCTTTGAGTTCGCTCTGATAGTTTGAGGTCAACACTGCTCTTAGCTGGTACTGAATCTTTTTCAAGTAGCTGTGTTTGATGAATGATTGTATTCAGATTGTGCTTCTATCCAAATAGAAAAGGTAAGTTTTAATACATTCATCTATACAGTTATAAGATATCTGTGGCATTTATTGTGTTTCTTCTAAAAGAGCGTACCACCAAGAATGTGGTTGATAAGAAAGATTAGACTTTGACAGATGTGACATACTAATTTCAAAGCTGAGAAAGAATTGAGAAAAGTTGTAATTCTCATGTAACTAGCGTACCACCAAGAATGTGGTTGATAAGAAAGATTAGACTTTGACAGATGTGACATACTAATTTCAAAGCTGAGAAAGAATTGAGAAAAGTTGTAATTCTCATGTAACTAGTCCTGTAACTCCCTCTCCCTTTCCCTCTGCATCCCCTGTCCCCCTATCTCTCTCTCTCTCTCCCCTCCCTCCCTTCCTCCCCCCACCCTCTCTCTCTCATGTACATCTCGCAAACAGACATACACATACTTAGAAGTATGGCACATTTGACCTCTGGAAATTCTTTAGCTATTATGATGTTTCAAACCTGATTTTTCTCCCCATTGAAGATACTGGAAAGCAATACCTAATAATAATGCTTTCTTCTTTGTAATGGATGTATGTGAAGGAATGAGGGTTTCTTAAAAAGGAATGAAGTCTAACAAGTTTTAGGGGAGTTTTTTCCTGTTTGTATCAAACCAAAAGTATTTATACAAGCAATCTATCCATAAAGTGACACCATCTGTTGTGTAATCCAATGAACAATAAATGAAACAATAACCTGTTGAATTGCCAGCAGCCAATAACAACAACAGCCTGTCTATCATGTATTTTCAAGTCTTGTAAAATCTTAATCTTGATTCTTGGCTTTCTCTTAAAGGTCATCTAAAGTTGGTTATTTGTGTCTGCTACTCATTTAGTATCTTCTGTTCAATAATTATTGGAATAATTTGAAATAAGAAATTAAGCTAGGATATCTATCATTATATTATTCCAAGTCTGCAAATAATTATTCTTAAATGAATCTTTGTTTCATTTTGTTAAATAAATTATCTGACATTTAATCTCTGTTTCATGTTTAGAATAAATAAATATAAATTAGGTGGAATGGTCACAAACAAAAGGGTTGTAACTTTTCAATAGGAGGTTCATATTCCCTAATATTTTGGGGAAGAGAATTAAAAATAAAAACATGTTTTACAGAAGCTGACCTATATCTGAAACATTTTAAAGAAAATTCACATGCTGGGCCTGTCTGGAAATTCTGAAGTGGTAGAAGCATGTTGCTTTCTTCCACTTGTTTTTCTTTTCTTTCTGCATTTTATATGAAAATGGTATAAGTTGCAGATATATCGCCAGGCAAGAATCCCCTGTCCTATGAATGTATGTCAAGGGAAAAATAGTTTGTACTTTGTGTTATTTTTGCTATTATTGTTGCCTTCACAATCGGTACCAGTCATAAAAACCACACTAAACAGTCGTTCCTGGTGGAAGCAAAACACACATTAGCAGAAAACCTTGATCTGATGAACTTTCTACTGAAGTAAATACCTCATCCTTCCCTTGTCCTCAGCTCCCACAAGCTTCATCAGTGTTCTTTTTGCTACTAACAAAGCAAATGGAAGCTGGAAAATTCCAGCAATATATCTCTTCCACATCACACAGTTGAAAATTATTTGATTAATGCATTCCAAAAAGTTAATCTGTGAGATTGTAACTGAGAGCTGTCAGTCACGAATCTCTTCCTTCATCCCCCACTTCCTCCTTCCACCCCTTCTGGTCTTCTCTGATATATAAATAGACAATGGGAGAAGTTTTTGTCAGGATCCTGTCTGTCCAGGTATCCTAATTACTAAAAAGGAAAAACAAATTAGGTGGTATCAAATTGTTTACATAATAAATTATTATATTAAAGCTATGGATCTGAACTATAGGCCTGTCAATCATTCTGCCTTGTGGCATATGACCCATTGTCCCTCCTGCCATCTGCATTTACTTTCCCATCTATCCCAGTCAATGAAAGTGTTTCTAATATTCACTCTCTCAATGGCTAAGATGTGGAACGGGAAGAGCCTTAAGTATCTAATGAGCAGCTACTTGTTCAGCTCTTCAGATCCAATCTGTGCAAAAGAAATATCATTTTTCAAAGATTGTACTCCTTCAATTGTGCTAATGGCATTCTCCCATAAAAAGAGAAGTGGGAGATTGCACTTAGTAATATAAAATGCACACAAGCATGATTATATTAATAAATATAACTTGCAAACATGCTTTATACTGGACAAATTTGCTTGTAAAAAAACGGGTCCATTAGGCAAAAGTGAATATAATATATGGGTATGTCAAAAAAAGAAGGCAACATTAATGTGCCAAAAGGACAAATGAGCCATGGTGGCGCAGTGGTTTGAGTGCAGTACAGTACACTACTTCTGCTGCCTGCTGCCTGCCTGCAATTTGGCAGTTCAAATCTCACCAGGTTCAAGGTTGACTCAGCTTTCCATCCTTCCGAGGTGGGTAAAATGAGGACCCAAATTGTTGGGGGCAATAGGCTGACTCTGCAAACCGCTTAGAGAGAGCATTAAAGCACTGTAAAGCAGTATATTTTATTTTTATTTATTTTTATTTATAATTGGACTTGTAGGCCGCCCCCTCTCCGAAAGGACTCAGGGCGGCTCACAACTAAAATACAACAATAAATATTTAAAAAAGAATTAAACTTAAACAAGCCCAATAACTAGAATTAATTTAAAACTAATTTTAAAAAAAAACCCAAGAGGTCAGCCCAGCCCGGCCTGTTCAAACAGTTTAAGTGCTATAAATTTAAGTGCTATTGCTATTGCAAAATATATATTCTACTAAAACTCTCATTGTCCTGTCCTTCAACTGCATAAAATATGGTGTATCATATATGGTGTATCATATGGTAACAATTTTTTTTAGCTAAGGTTAAATAGGTTAATTTACAGGATGTGTTCAAAATCAAGGACCCATGGCTCCCGAGGGAATAAAATTTGGGAACCTTGTGGTTGCTTCAGTGCTACTGGCTGCTGCTGTTTTGCTATGTACTGTTGTATTCATGTGATCTTCATCTTCAATATTTTGTGAAGTTTCCCAGCCAGCCTCACAATCCCTCATTTCTTCCCCCACTCACTTAGCAGCACTCACTTACCTGCCTCCTGGAAAGAGAAGGGAAGAGGGAAAGAAGGAATAAAGGAACAAAGGAAGAACGGGAGGGAAAAATAGAGAGGAAGGAACTCCTGTGTATCCTTCTGGCCTCTGCTACATTCCTGCATGCCTTTCCTCACCAGTGTGACGCCTCTTGTGTGGCCCCATTCACCCACAGGCACTCTTCCCAACCCAGCCTGTTCTTCTGCACCTCCCATACTCCCATGCAACCCTCATGCATTCTTCTTAAGCCATGCTGTAACCTCACCCCCACCCCATAGGCTCATCATGCTCTCAGGGTCTGACTCTGCTCTGGGTACTCACTTGCCCCCCTCCCCAGCAATTCCTCTTGGGATCTCTGCACCTTGCTGAAATGTGTGACTCATGATCAAGCAGCAAGATGATGAACTCACTCACTAGCAAGTTTGACCACAGCTGTGAACCCTCAGCAGAAAGTGCATTTAAGTTCCCACAGGAACAATTGGCATCTCTCCCCCTTAACCTGGCATCTTAAATCTTTGGCTTGACTTTGGACTGCTCAATTTGGAAACTTGCCTTGCTCAGCTAAGTCTCATCTATGATTAATTGCTTTTTCCTGCCACCTGTTGGGATTTGCAGAAGCAAGTCTGACACTCTGAATGCCTAGGAACTGTCTGTGTCTGGCTTCTGAAGGGCTGCAAAAAGAAGCCAGGATAAGAAAGCAGCCTATTTGACCAATGAAGCATCTCTTATACACACATGTTCACCTGCATACTCTATCCTAACTGTTAAGTTTGCATGAAGAGACAGACGCGGAGTGCTTCAAGCTCCTTGTTTATTCGTGACTACAGCAAGAACCCACTTTGGCTGGGCTGCGGCAATAGCCAGCAGCCGTGCAGGAGTTTTCCCGCACTTTTTAAACCAATCATTTCTTACATTTTACAAGAACAGTTCAAACTAAACCAATGACTTTAAACCTGCATACATAACACTAACCATACAACACTCTTTGTGCACCTTCCTGAGCTTTGCCACCACCTGCATGGTCTCCCCAACACATATGGCATTCCTAACATACACCTATACACCCTCCCCAATCCACATGGCAATCTCATGCACCCCATATAACAGGGCTCTTCAAACTTGACAGCTTTAAGACTTGTGGACTTCAACTCCCAGAATTCCTCCTCCAGTCATGTTAGCTCAGGAATTCTGGGAGTTGAAGTCCACAAGCCTTAAACTTGCCAAGTTTGAAGACCCTTGCCATATAACATTCCTGACATGCATCCCCTGGCTCCACCCACCCTACCCAAGAGTGGGATTCAAATTTTTTAACAACCGGTTCTGTGGGCGTGGCTTAGTTGGTGGGTGTGGCTTGGTGGTCATGTTATTGGCTGGGCGTGGCCAACTCAATATCACTCACATCAAGGCACGCATCTCCTCACCTGGCCTCTCATGACTGTGGGGATGCTGCAACAGTTGTAAGTGTGAAAAACGGTCATAAGTCACTTTTTTCAGTGCCATTGTAACTTTGAATGGTCACTCTACACAAGCAAAGTACCAGCAAAGGAGGGGGGAAAAAACTCCAGAGACGTTCCTGAGACAGGAAGTCTAGTCCTGCCAAGAATGTAATAAGGGTTAACGGAGAGGCAGTTTCTGTAAGCAGCGCCAAATGTTTCCTTCCTGCCTTCCTTACAGGATTAGGCCAGTAATTTCTTCTAACAACCGGTTCTCCGAACTGCTTAGAATGTTAACAACCGGTTCTAGCAAATAGGTGTGAACTGGTAGAATCCCACCCCTGCACTTACTTGCCTGATCACCTTTTACTTGCAGTCTCCTGCTGGCTCCCCCATTGACTTGCTGCCTGAAAACTTCCAACAAGCAAAATAAATGGGGAAGCGTGCAGGAATTGGGAGGGAGGGAGGGAGGAAAATTTCTAATGTTTCCATTTAGCTTCCCACAAGGAAACTCAATGGGAAAGCTAGCAGGAATTTGGAAGTCACTCCCATTCCCACTTTGTTTTTGCCCATCTATGGTCATTGTGTTTCTCCGTTTATGTAATATTTTTGAAATGGGATACAGGTTGACTGGTTGAATTTAAACTGAGAACTTGGAATACTAAAGTCCCCCTCTGATGGTTCCCTTTCTGAAATTATAATGCTTTGATAACTCCTTTGTGGCTAAAAAAAAACGCTTTTAGTGCCTTGGGATTGTCCTGATGCTTGTGTTCAATGAGTCAGCAGTTTTACTGTGATTTCTCTCCACAGTTATCACAACTGGATGCAGCTTTGGACTGCTCCTTGGAATGCATGTTGCAGCACATTAGTTCTTCAGCTGCCACAGTATTAAAACAGATATCAAACTGTTCTAACTCCACTTTGTTTGCATGCACTTATAGGCTTCATTGACTTCTTCAGGATGGTAGTCATGAACAAAGCATATAATTGGCTGGTCCTCATCTTGCTGCTGGCTGCAATTGAGAATAGCGAGGGGTGCTACTGCAACCATTATCCCTGGACTTCTTGGTCTAGTTGTTCAAGGACCTGCAATTATGGGACTCAAAATAGATATAGGTAAGTGGGAAATATGATGATCGCAGAACTGATACATTATGATCATTCAATCATCTTAAAAGGATGTAAAAGGCCTCTGACTCTTCCCTACTTGATTGCCTTCAAAAGTTGGATCAAAGCTACTTATCTCAGTTGGGAATGATGGGTATTGCAATATAAGGGCCTTGGTGCTGCAGGCTGCTAAATGCCTAGCACTTAAGTTCCAGCTGCCTGCAATTATTGTAGGCTCGAATCCCACCAGGCTCAAGGTTGACTCAGCCTTCCATCCTCTCGGGGTAGGTAAATTGAGGACCCAAGATTGTTGGGGGCAATAAGCTGACTTTGTAAAAATGCCACTTAGTAATAAGCAGGCCTATACAATGGAATGAAGGCTATTGCTGAGCACATTGGGTTGTTTCCCAAAAATTGTAAGCTGCCCTGAGTCTTCGGAGAAGGGCGGCATATAAATGTAATTAAAAAAAACACACACATTCAAGGAGAAGCCTGTTGTCAGGTCCCCAAACCCAAAACATAGGTGGCGATTCTTCAAAGCTCAGTTATTCATTGTTCTACATCTATAGCCAGAATCTTGTCTAACTGAAGCACTTTACTATGTGCACATAGTAAATATTAAAGATTGCATGCTTTCCAGTGCTTTGAAGGTCTGGATCATCTAACTGCACCCTAAACTGTAGCTGTACTTGGTCCTTTTCAGCATGTAGATTCCATGGATCTTAATTTCCTTGGCTTAACAGATCCTTCTGGTCACAACAAAGCTTTTCTTTAAAATTCTAGGCAAATCCAAGTGGATGATTATTACCGAAAAAACTTCTGTGCACAAATTTGTACCACCCAGGAATCCAGAGCCTGTAACCAGCAGACATGTCCAATCAACTGCCGGCTTGGAGACTTTGGTCCTTGGTCAGAGTGTGATCCATGTGTTAAAAAACAAGTAAGTAAAGTCTAAGTTGGAAACCCACCCCACTTTACATCGAGGGGGGCTGTGTGGAGAGAGTTTCATCCTTTAAATTCCTGGGAGTCTACCTCAGCAAAGATCTTACCTGGAAAATCAACACAACCCAGGTGGCCAGAAAGACCCAACAGAGACTCCATTTCCTTAGGATCTTGCAAAAGAGTAAAGTGGAACAATGATTGATGACCTCCTTTTACTGGTCCACAATAGAAAGCGTCCTCACATATTGCATTACGGTGTAGTATTCTGGCTTGACACCCACGGATAGAAAAACATTACAGAGGGTGGTGAGCACAGCACAAAACATTGTGGGCTGGTCCCTGATACCACTAGATGATATCTCTAGGGCTCGCTGCCTTAGAAGAGTGAGGAAAATTCTCACGGATGACTCACACCCCGGTCAGCATTTCTTCACTTTTCTACCATCATGTAAGAGATATAGAAGCATAGCCAGCCGCACCAACAGGTTGAAGAACAGTTTCTACCCGTGGGCTGTCAGACTTCTGAATGGAAAATAACTTCATGTCAACATAGTATGATAGACTTGTGGGGCTGGCAAGTTGTGCAACAAGGTCACATAGTGTAATAAGATTGGGACTGGGTTAAGGACTTCTGTCCTCACTGTGAGTTGTGTTGGGGGGATGCACGAAAGGAGGCTCAGCCAATCTTATTGTACACATGTTGTACTCTGACAATAAAGGTAATAATAATTATAATTATAGATGGATATATAGAGAGTATGAAAATTGATCTTGAGGGAGATATTCAGGAATCATTGCTCAGGGAACAGGAGCTTAGTATTTTTTTTTTAAGTGCAGAAAAGTGAGATAACATTTGAAAGCACTCAGGAAGAGGCCTCCATAATTCAGTGGAGTATAAGAAGGGGGAAAAGAAGGAAGTAGAGCACAATCGGATTTGCAAGATTCTGTCATTATATTCAACTTCAATAAAGATAGTTTCAGCCTTTGTTGACCAGGAGTTGGTCTTTGAATCAGGGGTGTCATACTCAAGGCCCGCATGCCGGATCCGGCCCACGGGGTGCTTAAAGCTGGCCCATGGGGCTGGCCTGAAAATATCAAAGGACTGGCCTGTGGTGCCTCTGCTGGCCAAAACAAGCCACATGCGGCCTCCCAGCAGCCAGCTTTCAGCCTCCATAGCCTCCTGCAGCACTCTGCTGGCCAAAAACGGGGTGCACGGGGTGTCTGAAAACAGGGTGCATGGGGACCTTGGAAGGCTTACACGTGGCCTGTTTTTGGCCGGCAGAAGTCTGATGGACACCATGGAGGGTGAAAATTAGGCATGGGAGGGCTGTGCGTGCCCCCCATCCCCGTTTTGGCCAGTAAAGTACTGCAGGAGGCCATTCAGGCTGAAAATGGGGCAGAGGGGGCCCCATGCAGCCCCCACACCCTGTTTGGGCTGGCAGGGTGCTGCAGGAGGTGTCCATCCCATCTCCCCAACACCCGACACCCCCTGCCGGCCCACAGAGGAGAACTACAATGCTGATCCGGCCCCTGAAGAAATCCAGTTTGACACCCCTGCTATAGGCCATTTGGCAAGCAAATGGCTAACTCATTCCAAGACCACAATGTCAGGAATGTTTTTCAGGTCCATCTCCCAAGAGCTCCCAAAACTCTGAAGGGGAGCAGCTCAGACAGGGAGCAGTATTGAAAGAAGTCTCAAAAGAGACTTCTTTAAAGAAATCTCAAAGGAGTATTGTTCCCATTACTCTTCATTTACATTCAGGTAACAATATACACTTGAAGGTGACTGCTAATTTCATAGATAAGATAAGAACATAGTGCAAATGTTAAGCATAACCAATCCAATAGATGAACAGATGCTGCTAGTAGGGCCGTTGTTGCATTTTCTTGATCCAGTCCAGTCTTGCAAGTACCCATTGTCTTTGGAATTAAGTGGTTTCAGTTACAAATCCAGATGTGGACTGGGCACAAAGAACTATTTTAATCTCATCCCCAAAATAACATTGGTTGTCCTCATAACCCAATCCAGAACAGCAAGTAATCTATTTTCCCATGAAATACTCAGATTTTGCAGATGGGTTTGGGAAGGAAGAGGAAATAGACTCAATGTCTGTTTCAGAAGTAGCCATCTCAGAAGTTTATTTGCCTTTCCAAATCACCATTGTCTGGACTAACATTTTGGTCTCCAGGAGAGATGGGATGGTCAGGGCAGTTGTATAAGCTCCTTAGCCAGGGAAAGTTAGGTGCACCATGATCTTTTGTCCAAGTACTAATCAAGTCTAATCCTGTTAAAGGTAAAGGTTCCCTCGACATATGTGCTAGTCGCTTGACTCTAGGGGTGCTCATCTCCGTTACAAAGCCAAAGAGCCAGCACTGTCCATAGATGTCTCTGTGGTCATGTGGCCAGCATGACTAAATGCCAAAGGCACAAGGAACACTGTTACCTTCCCACCAAAGTGGTCCCTATTTTTCTACTTGCATTTTTACATGCTTTCGAACTGCTAGGTTGGCAGAAGCTGGGACAAGTAACAGGAGTTCACTCCGTTACGCGGCACTAGGGATTTGAACCGCCAAACTGCTGACCTTTCAGATCAATTTATTTATTTATTTTGAGGTCAGCCAAGATGGGTATGGTGCTTCATTCCCTTCTGTAAAACTACTTGGAGAAAACACTCTCTGCCTCACTTATTTATTATCCTTCTGTTTTTCAGTTTCATACCAGATCCTTTACCCAACTAGCTCAGTTTAAAGGTCAACCATGCAATGAACCTTTGGTGGAGTCACGACCATGTTTTCCCACAAAACTTTGCAACATGGAGGAAACAAACTGTGGCAACAAATTCCATTGTGAAAACGGTAATTCAGTAGTCTCTTCCTTTTATGATTTTGATGCATTGAAAATACAAATAATATTACAAATAATATGCTGTCTGTTGTCTATAAGACAATAGAAGTGTCTTTTTTTAAAAAGATACATTCAAGAAAATGAAAGAGCTTATTTTAGCAGTTCAACAATTGTGATGAACAAATGTAATGGAAATTAAAACAGAAAACCCAGCAAAAAGTAAATGTTGGTTGTGCAAAGAACTGGAGAAGACTGTTGAACATTTGGCATGTGGCTATAATAAGATTATTCAGACTATTTGGAAATAGTGACCATATTGATTCATTGGACGCTACTAAGAATTATAACCTACAAATAGCAGTTGGTGGAGACAGAAGGTTCAATGGAAAGAAGTAGAAAAAATAAATATAAAGATCTTCAAATATAGCTGGAGTGAATGGTGAAAATGAAAGTAATAATTTGCCTATTGGTATGGTTGGGGATGTATCAAAAGATCTGGAAAAGTATTTAAGGCACAATTCCGTGGAAATGGAGAGAATCTCAACTCATCAATTACAAAAAGTCTCATTATTTGGTTCAGCACATATATTGTGGTACCTTAAAAGTATCAAATCCAGTCAGAAGTATCTTATAAACCAGGGGTCGCCAACCTTTTGGACCTCAGGGACCACCAAACTCATAATTTTAATCACCTGTTCTGTGGGCATGACCTAATTTGTGGGTGTGGCTTGGTGGTCATGTGACTGGCTGGGCATGGCTTGTATATAAATATTATGAATATTTATATAAATATTGAATTTTTTATAAAAAAGAGCAACTGTTACTCAAAATCAGGCAAAGCAGGCAGGCAGACTGAGATGCCCACAGAATCATTCAGTGATCTATCTGCCATTGGCTAGCTCAGTCTCTCAAATTTGCTTGCTGTGAGTCTGCACTGAATAATAGAAACTTCAGCCCTAAGGGAGGTTCGGCTGTGCTTAAAAGCAGAGCCGAAGATCTAAAGACTAGCTAGAAAGCAAGAAATCCAATCATTTCCTGCTTCCTAGCTAATCTAAATCTCCTGGCACAGCAGAACAGATGGTGGTAGGAAAAAGGAAAAATAGCAATTTAGCAGGCAAGTTTGCGGGTAATGAGTGAGTGGGTGGGGAGGGTTCCCACGGGCGATGTGGGCTGCGCCTTGTGTTTCTGCACAGCCTGGATTAATTGCTTTGGGTGGGGGGTGCTCCGGGGGTGAGATTTCTCTGCGGCCCACCAAAATTTTCTTACAGCCCACTGATTGGCGACCGCCGTTATAGACTAAGTGTAAATAGGAACAAATAATAATAATAACAATAATAATAAAACTGGAGAAGATAACAAAATACAAAGACATAGGAATAGAACAACTGTGGCAAAGGCAAGCAAGGGTAATCATAATAATAGTGGCCTTGGGTGCAGTCCCAAAACAACTGGAGCACCACTTGAACATCATAGACATTGACAAATTTTCCATCAGTCAATTGCAGAAGGCAGCTTTACTTGGAACAGCTTCCATCCTGTGACGATATCTGTAACACCATCAAATATCCAGATTTGCCTATCCCAGGTCCTTGGTAAGGACTCAATAGGTAGATAAAAATGCCAAATCCTGTCTGAACATCTGCCTGACTGTGCGATGAATAATAATAATAATAAAATAATGAAATAAAATAGTAGTAATAATAATACCATTGGATGATGATCTATCAGAAACCGTCTTTGCAATTTAAAATACATTGCTTAGTACAAGCCAGAGTAACATTATGTATCTGAAGTCCTCCATTGGAAATGGCCATGAGCCAAGGCTCTCTTGACTGGTATCCCTACATATATGATGTGCTTTTATGGTTCCCCCCACCACACACATTCTATATATTTTCAGTGATAGTTGTGGAGTTATCTCAAATTTTATTGGCTCTCTGGATCTAACCAATAATAACAAAAAGGCTACATATGCAGAATATTTCTTTCCTGTGTAATAATGTAGCCTTCATGGAAGCATTCATTCCTTATAGAGTTATTTGTCTGCTTTTCTTTTTAAAAGTATGGCTTCTAACGCCTTTTCTTCTTCTTCTTTTGTTGGCAAAAGGTCGCTGCATTAGCCAGAAGTTAAAGTGCAATGGAGAAAATGATTGTGAGGATAATTCAGATGAAAGAAACTGCTCCACATGTGCGACCAGTGTGTGCTAGAAAACATGAGAGCATTCCTGGCGTGAGCCTAATGGGCCATGGGTAAGCCATGTTTAAAATGCTCAAGGGAAAGAGGAATAAGAAGCAATAATTCAAAGGAATTAAAGGCATAAACTATGAAAAAGAAATACAACTAACACTAGTTTAAATAAAGATCATTCATTATACTGCTCCATGCTTTCCTGACTTTGCAAACCATCTGGGCTTTTTCAATATATGTACATAGCTGCAAACATTACCATTTATTCTATAGTTATACATTAAGATGCTCAATTTCATTTAGAACCAGTTATCCGAGAAGGAAAGAAGAAAGATTCCAGACAGACATTTAAAAAAGAACTTAAGATAAATAAGAACATGGAAAAAAGGAGGATCTAGTCTATTTTATTTTATTTTATTTTGTCAAGCGATTATAAGATAACAGGTATAAGTATAAACATAGTTATGAATACATGAAATGAATACATATAAGAAAAATAAAAAGAAACAATAGGACAGGGATAGTAGGCAGATTGGTGCACTTATGCACGCCCCCTACAGACCTCTTAGGAAAGGGGTGAGGTCAATAGTAGACAGTCTAAAGGTTAAAGTTTTTGGGGTTTGGAGAAGAAACCACAGAGTCAGGTAGAGTATTCCAGACATTGACCACACTGTTGCTGAAGTCGTATTTCCTGCAATCAAGTTTGGTGTGGTTTATCTTGAGTTTGTATCTATTGTGTGCTCTTGTATTGTTATGGTTGAAACTGAAGTATTCATTGACAGGTAGGAGATTGCAATATATGATTTTATATACTATACTTAGATCAGACCGAAGGCAGCGTAGTTCTAGGTTTTCTAGGTCTAGAATTTCAAGTCTGGTGGCATAAGGTATTCTGCAATGAGTAGAGGAGCGGAGAACTCTTCTTGTGAAATATTTCTGGACTTTCTCAACTGTGTTAATATCAGACACATAATATGGGTTCCACACTGATGAGCTGTATTCAAGTATAGGTCTAGCAAATGTTTGTATGCTGTAGTTAGTAGTGTGATATTACCAGAGAAAAAGCTACGTAGGAATAGGTTAACAACTCTTAATGCCTTTTTAGCTATGTAGTTACAGTGGGCTCTAGCACTTAGATCATTAGAGATGAATACTCCAAGGTCCAGTTTGGATTCAACAAGGTCTTGACCAGCTTGTATTTTATTTTCTGATACATTTATTTGTTGAGATTTGAAGTTGCCATTTGTTTGACCATTCTGGTCTTTTTTGAAGGGTAGCAGTATTGTCTGTGGTGTTGAATAGCTTTACATCATCAGTGAAGAGAACGCAATTGCTCTTAATATGATCACAGAGGTCATTTATGTAGAGTATGAAGATAGTTGGTCCTAGAACACTGCCTTGGGGGACACCATTGTTGACAGGTACAGAATTTGATAGGATGCTCCCAATTCTGACCATTTGTTGTCTGTTTGACAGGAATGCTTCTATCCAGTTATTAAGGTGTCCAGAGATACCATAAGATTTTAGTTTTAGGAGTAGTTTGTCATGTACCGCTGAATCAAAGACTTTACAGAAGTCTATGTAAATTGCATCTATGCTTTGCCCTGATCGAGTTGTGTAAATCATATGTTTTTGCCGTGTAAGAGTTGCAGATTACAGGATAGTTTTTTCCTGAAACCAAATTGTTTATTAGGGAGTAGGTTGTTTGTCTCTAAGTGGAGGATAATGGATTGGTTAATAATTGATTCCATGACTTTACAGGTGATGCAGCATAAAGAAATTGGTCTGTAATTTTCAACTAGGCTGGGGTCTCCCTTTTTGAAGATGGGGATGACCGTGGCTAGTGACCATAGGTTTGGCAAGGAGCTGGTCCTGAAAGATTTTTCAAAGATTATGCTTAGAGGTTTGGCTATGGCAGTGGATAGCTTTTTAAGAAGTAGGCACATATTCTGTCTGGTCCAATAGATAGAGATGGTTTTAGATTGCATAGTGTTTTTTCAACATTGTCTTCTGTAAAATCTATATTTATTAGATCATTGTAGTTGTCTGTGATTTGACTAGGAAATACTGGGCATGATCCATTGCTGTTTACAAATACTGAGCCAAAGAATGTGTTAAAGATGTTGGCTTTAATGGTGTCATCGTTGCAGTCTTTGCCATTAGGTCCTTTCAGGGGTGGGATGGACCTTGAGTCTTTTAGTTTGTTGTTTACAAAATTGTAGAAAGAGCGGGTGGAATTGGTGCGTAGAAGGTTTTCCTCTTCTTTAATGTGATAATTGGTGCATTCTGTCTTTATCTGGTGGCATAAATTTTTGTAACAGCTTTTGAAGTTGGCAATGTGACCAGATTTGTTTTCATAAAGTGATTTCTTTTTGGATTGAAGCTTCCTTATTGTTAGGGGTAATTTGTTTTTTTCTGGTTTTGGGAGTTGTTATTGGTACATATAGTTTGATGACTCTTTTGACTTCAAATAAAAATATGTTGTAATGGTCTTCAACAGTATTGCATCCAGTGAATAGAAATTGCCAATCAAGAGATGAGAGATCGTTGTCTATAAGATCATAGTTGCCTTTTTTGAAGTTATAATTGGGGATCCTGTTGTTATGATGATTTTTGTGTGGACGTATGTTGAGACAAAAGTCAATCATGTTGTGGTCACTGTTAGAAAAGGGTTATAGCTTTATCAAACTTGATGCCTTCCCAGTATTTTGGGCTACAGCTCCCATCAGCCTTGGACAGTGGGGCAAGTATAGTTAGGTATGTTAGGAGTTATAAGACAAATATTTGGAGCTCACCAGGATTCCTGTAAGTTATTGATGAATTTAATGAATCAGCTTTTGGTCTGTTTGCTATGTTACCACATAAGGATGTGGCTTTATTTATTCTTCAGTGAAATACCAGCTTGACAGAAATCCCTCCCCTACTATGAATAATTAAGGAACTGATCCAGGTGCTTTCCATGACAGGATGCAAAACTTCTATTGTTTTCCCTTAGATATCATATTCTGGCAGGAACGCATCGAGGTGAAGTTCTCCATAATTCTTTTAATGGAGGCACCTGCAGACTTGTGAAGACTAGTGACTTGAGGAAAACATATCGTCTTCCTGCAAACGTAGAGTCTGTTTTCTTCCAGGTACCTACCAAAAGATATTAAGCATGTTGGCTGTAAGCATGGGCTTTACTCATCAACAACAACAACAACAACAACAACAACACACACACACACACACAAATGCTTTACAATATGAGTGTTAGGAGCATCTGCAGGACCTGGTCAAAAGAGTCAAAACAGTGACTATGATATTGCAATAGAAACTCTGCTTGTTTTTAATTTGCATTGAGCACATACACCAAGTAAATTCAAATGGCATTTTCAGATATCTTTTATCTGTTACAAGAACAGCAAATTCTTGCCCAAGGAGTCAAAATATTCTCTCTCTTGCTCTTCTGTGGGCTCTTCTTCAGAGAGTAATTAGGATTGCAGAAAAAACAATTACTACCAGCCTGCCTTCCATTGAGGACCTGTATACTGCACAAGTCAAAAAGAGGGCTGTGAAAATATTTACAGACCCCTCCTCACATCCCGGACATAAACTGTTTCAACTCCTATCCTCAAAATGATGCTATAGAGCACTGCACACCAGAACAACTAGACACAAGGACAGTTTTCCCGAACACCATCACTCTGCTAAATAAATAATTCCCTCAACACTGTCCAACTATTTACAACATCTGCACTACTATTACTATTAACCTTCTCATCACTCCTTATCACCCATCCCCTCCCACTTGTATCCTTACGATCTATATTGTTTCCTAGTATGATTTGATTGCTTATTGTGCCCTATGACTATTATTAAGTGTTGTACCTTATGATTCTTGACTCTTGATGAATGTATCTTTATGTACACTGAGAGCATATGCACCAAGACAAATTCCTTGTGTGTCCAATCACACTCTGGCCAATAAAGAATTCTATTCTATTCTATTCTATTCTATTCTATTCTATTCTATTCTATTCTATTCTATTCTATCAAAACAGCTACAGGCAACTTGAAAACCTTAGGATGGAAGCTCTCCATCTTATTTTGTGTGGCTCAGCCTACTTTCAAAAATCCTGGGTAAGGGACATTCAGCAAGAGAGATTTGCCCTTGTACTGGCAGCCTCTGGGAAACAGAATGGAAAGTAAAAAACGGAATGGGTTGTCCACAAGGAGGGAGAAAAAATGGAACTAGAGAAAGGAGGTTATAATTATGCCAGGTTCAGCCTCAGCTTGAGTGGTGTGCAGGCAAGCAGGTAATGAAAAGTGTCAACTCTTTGAAGTAGGCCAGATCAAGAAACTGACATTTATATTTACTGCTAATTTATTGCTGTGGTCTGTCAAAAACCATCACTGCTCTTTTCAAGGACAACAAGGTCAAGATGGAGCTGTTCTGTGTCTCCTCACACTTCATACTTTTTCAGAGTTGAGCAACTTTCAACACCTGAATGGCTTGTCTTCAGATGCTGAGGGTGCCCCATCAATGGAGGCTTTCAAGAAGAAAATGAACAGCCATTTCAGACATTTGTCTGAAATGGTTTAGGGTTTCCTGCTTGAGCAGGGGGAAGGTCCCTTCCAACTCTGTTATTCTGTGTTCTAACATTCCACATTTCTCACCTCTTCCTTAAGACCAAAGCTAAATTTCTCCACAAAAGACACTTAAAAAAAACAGGTGTGTGAATTAGAAATTCCAACTATGGGGACTAGTATCCACCTCTATCATTGCCCTTTAAAGAAGTAAGATTCAGTCCTTTGTCAAACCAGCTTTCTGTAATTATATCTCTCCGTAGGTAGTGAATGAAGAAGATGATGTGGTTTCAGAATATTACAATGACTTAATCCCCTTTGAAAGCCATACTTCTGAGAGTAGCTCTTTCTCTGGCTCTAGCAAAAGACGATCTGGGATCCCATTCCTGTTCTCCAAGAAGACCAAAGTTCACGTCACATCCTCTTCCTCCTTCAAGGAAGCAATACAAGCTTCAAAGAAAAAGGTATGGCTGTTTGCATTCTAGCTTTCGACTCCATTTGCAGAAGCCGATAAATGAGAGACCAGGAAAAGTCGGTTGTTCATTAGCCTGTCCACACAGAAAACATTTCTGTATTGAATTGCCTGCTGCGTTGGGCCTGAGTGGCCAATGTTATTGCATGCCTGAAATGTCAAAGCTGATTGTTTTTAAATTGCAAGAAAAGGCTGTTCAGTTCACTTGGCAAGGTGGGGGAAGAGCACCATCATTTTTCTTATCCAGGCTATTCCTTTCTGTTTTAAAATTTTTAAAAAAATATTTCAAAATGAGGAATCTGTTCTGTTTTCTAGTGGGTGACATTTGGCTTCTCAAATGCAGGACATCTTTGGAATTGTAGCCAAATAAGAGAGATCTCCTTTTTTTTGTATATAGTGATTACCAATGCCCACTAGATCATCTGATCATCTTATAGCACAGGTGTCAAATTTGGTGACTCGCACTGATGTCACATGACATATCACAATGTTTTTGCCTTTGTGGAGCTGAGGTGGGCGTGGCCTGTGCGTGACACATCCATCCTGTGGGGCACCAGTGCAATGCCCCTGACAGACATTTCAGTGGGAAAATATAGCACTTGTAAAATTTAAAGTTGCATGCACCACTGCAGAGGTGGTATTAAGCAGGTTCTGACCAGTTCTGAGAACCAGTAGCGGAAATTTTGAGTAGTTCGGAGAACTGGCAAATACCACATCTGACTGGAGATTTTATAGTATCCTTCCCCTGCCATGCCCACCAAGCCACGCCCACAGAACTGGTAGTAAAAAAATTTGAATCCCACCACTGCTCTTCTACCTTATAGGGCTGACAATACATATGCCTCCTTTGATTTTATTTATTTATTTATTTGATTTGTCAATCGCTTACAAGATAACAGGTATAAGTATAAACATAGTTTTGAATACATGGGTTGGAAACGTATAAGAAAAATAAAAAGAAACAATAGGACAGGGACGGTAGGCATGATTGGTGCGCTTATGCACGCCCCCTACAGGCCTCTTAGGAAAGGGGTGAGGTCAATAGTTGACAGTCTAAGGTTAATATAAGGTTAATAATATGATCACAGATTTGTCTGAAAGGTATCAGAAAGGGATAACATTAATGGAAAAGGAGCTTCATTTTACAAATGGGAACACAGCACTTACGTAAAGTATCTTTCCTACATAAAGTCAGTACAAGGATAGGATTTTTGTTTTCATCTGCATGCGTGGATACTTTCTCAATTCTGTGGTATTAATTCTCCAACAAGATAAACAATTCTTACTTTTTTTTCTCTGTCTCTGCCAGGGCCAGAATGATAAAATTGAAAACATAATGTGGGTTTTGAAATGTTAAAGAACATTTGAAGGCCATGTAGAAAATTTCATAAAGATGGGGATTGGAAAAAAATGCATCGTTCATTTTAATAGAATTTGTGGACATATTGTTCACACATTGAAAAACATGTTCCTTCCTCATTCAGGTTACAGATTAACAGAGTTGGAAGGGACCTTGTAGGTCATCTAGTCCAACCCCCCACCCAAGCAGGAGACCCTACATTATTTCTGACAAATGGCAGTCCAGTCTCTTCTTGAAAGCCTCCAGTGATGAAGCTCCCACAACTTCTGAAGCAGAGGTGGTATTCAGCAGGTTCTGACCATTTCTGGTAGCGGAAATTTTGAGTAGTTTGGAGAACCAGCAAATCCCACCTCTGACTGAAGATTTTACAGTATCCTTCCCCTGCCACGCCCACCAAGCCATGCCCACAGAACCGGTAGTAAAAAAATTTGAATCCCACCACTGCACCACTGCCCTGCAATCGGGATATGAGTAGGTAGATGTGTGGCCAGAAGTGGCTGCCCCATGTATTTGTTGGAAAAGTGCAGTAAAAAGATTATTCAAGAAGAACTTATCCAGGGGTGGGATGCTACCAGGTCTGCCTGGCTCTATAGAACTGGTAGTTCTGAAGAGCAGCAGACACCAAACCGGTTCTGTGTTTGCTGCTGTTTGGTCCACCTGCCCGCCCGGGCTCTTACCTGTCCTTTTATTTCCTGCTTTTTCAACCTCAGCTGCTTTGTGTGGCACAGCTGAGATCGAAAAAGCAGGAAAAAGTGGCTTTTCAAATGCTGTGCACCTGCACACAGCACTTTTCAGCTGTCTGGGAGACACAGCTTAATGTTTTTTGCACGCATGCACAGCATGTGTCTGGCATGCGTGTGTGCAAAGCATGCATGCATGCACAAAACGTAGTCACTGAACTGGTAGTAACACCAGTTGAATCCCACCCTTGAACTTATCCAAATCAGGAGTAGTGCCTTTGGTGTAGCAAGATACAGATAGTCCTCGACTTACAACTTTCAAATGAGGCACCAGTACACAGGTAGTCCTCAACTTACAACCACAACTGAGGCCAAAATTTCTGTTGCTAAGCAAGACAATTATTAAGTGAATTTTGCTCCATTTTACAACTTCCCACTGTTGTTATTAAGTTAGTAACACGGTTGTTAAGTGAATCTGGCTTCGCAGTTATGACAGTAGCAATATCCCCCATGGTCATATGATTAAAATACGGATGCTTGGAAACTGATTCATATTTGTGACGGATGCAGTGTCCTGGAGTTATGTGATCACCTTGTGTGACCTTCTGACAAGCAAAGTCAAGGGGGAAGCCAGATTCACTTAGGAACTGTGTCACTAACTTAACAATTGCAGTGATTCACTTAACAATGGTGGCTAGAAAGGTCATAAAATGGAGCAAAACTCACATAACAACTGTCTTAACAACAGAAATATTTGGTCTCAATTGTAGTTGTAAGTTGAGGTCTACCTCAGTGGTGGTATTCTACTGGTTCGGCCCAGTTCTGGCGAAGCTGGTAGGAGCAATGAGCAGTGGAGACTGAACCAGTTCTCTCCACCGCTCTGCTGTTGGGCCCACCCACCTGCCCGGTCTCCCATACTCACTTTGAATTTGAAGCACAGCTGCTTTGCGCGGCACAGAATAGTGCCGCACGGCAGCTGCTGAAGCAACCAGGATCATGCAGGCTTGCAGGAGGCAAGGTAGAACACCTTTGTGCCTGCGCAAATGCCTCTGCACCTGCACAAAGTGTGTGTTTGGTGCGCATGTGCACGCAAAGTGTGTGCACACGCGCAAAGTGCGCCCACCAAGCCACGCCCACCGAACCAGTGGCAACAATATTTGAATCTCACCACTGGTCTACCTGAATTATTATCTCAGGGGGTGTCATGCCCCTGGTGGAGACTGACTCTGAGGGAGAGGAGGAACAGCCAACAGGGAGTGGGAGTGTGGCTCCAGAGATGGTGGAGGAGGCTGGGGAAGGGCAGAGGCCAGCTGAGCAATCAGAGGAGGATCCAGGCCCATCCCCTATCCATCCCAGGGCACGCAGGGAGGAGAGGATCAGGGAAAAGCGTGGTCTCCTTGGGTGGAGAGGACCATGATCCTCCTCAGGGCTTACAGCTGGGAGCTATGTATATAAGTGTGTAACTGCACAGTTAGAATTGCTGGAGTCAAAGTTAGTGTTTACTTTGAAGGAGGTTTATCTTTGTTGGAGTTCTTCCAAGGACTTTCCCCGATTATCTGTTTGGAATGCATAATTATCTATTTTGGTTTGCTTCAGAACTCTCACCGAGACAGTTTGTTCTTGTTTTCCTTTTGCCTCATTATTTACTTTTAGGACTTTAAACTGTGACTAATAAAACAGTTAAGTTGAAGTTATTGCCGGACTTTAATTCATGTGTTGGGTTTTGGGTTATTTTGAGAGACTATGGGTCATTACAGGGGGCTTCACTTAACAACTATGGCAAGAAAGGTCGTAAAATGGGGCAAAATTTACTTAATAACTGTCTTGCTTAATTGCACATGTAAGTTGAGGACTACCTGTATACAGGTGCCTCATTTGAAAGCAAGGGACTTGATAGAATCCTTTGGTTATAATTTTCACCTTCCTTCCAGTAAAGTCTATTCATGCTTGACATGCTGCAGCGTTTCTGCCTTTGTCTTTATATTTATGTATGTGCAGAATGCAATATGAATCCTCGGTGGCTAAAACTAAAAGCATATGCATATTACTTTCCAGAATGTTTATTTTAAACAAATATGCTTATGGCATTTCTTCCATTCAAAGTATATATTCCTTTTTCCAAGGAAGGCAAACACGAGCATGATTTCTAATACCATTTTCAGTTATAAGAACTGCTTTTATTACTGCAGAGATTATTAACAACAATAATAACATCCATATTTCATGGAGAAGTGTGGCCAAGAATTGAAAATTGAATTAAGTGTTAATAAAAGCCTACATAAGTTATATGGGAGGACTAAATGTCCATGTACCAATATTATTTAAAACTTTAGGATTAAAACATATGAAACTCTATCATTAAATGAAGCAGATAATTTAAAAGGTAATTTTTCTCTAGCTTGGAATGCCATTTTATTTATTTATTTTATTTCATACAGAAAGGCTTCAAGTAGTATACCAATGATGACACAGGTGGAAGCACAGCTAATATGTACATATATTTTTGTTTTGTTTTGTTTTCTGGGGAGTTTCAGGATAGCTTAAAACATGATAGCCCACAGTGCCATCCTAATGTATCTGTTTTAAAATTTAATTGATCAAATAAAAGAAACATATTGTATTTCCTCAGACATAGTGTGTGCATATGTTTATGTGCATGTGTTCATGTGTGCATGTATTTAGGGGACCACAAAAATGGATCCAGGAGGACTATGTGCTACCTAGGTACAAATTGCTGACTTAAAGTTTCTCATTAATAAACTCATTTTAAAAAATATGGGTGGAGCTGTTTATTTGGTTGGCTGTAACAGGTTGTCAGAAAGTAGAACTTTCTGGAGTTACTATGCAGTTTACAAATTAGTAGAGTTTGATAGGGTGATCAAACCTACCAATGACAGGGTGGCATTGAGCACCTCACTGTGATACTGTAGGACACGCCCCTAAGTATAAAAGGGCTGTCAACTGTCATTTTTCTAGGAGACAGAGAAATATAAGAGAAAGAAAATGAGGAGATTCTAAGGAGATTGGAGATACTGAGAAGATCCAAGACTCTGAGGAGATATTAGGATCTGACAGACTGAGGTCTGTGTATGAGAAGATATAGCAAAGAGATCTGAGAGAAGATCTATAACCTAAAGAGAAAGGGACTTTCTAAAGAGGTTAGCTATATCTAAGAAGAGGTTATGAGAGGAAGAACTGTGAATCCCTCATAGTGACTTCTAGTTCCTTGAAGGACTGTTTAAGAGGAACAAAAGAAGAAAAGACTCTGTATATATTTAAGAATAATATATTTATTGATTGTTCTGTTATAAATAAATCTGTTTTGATCTGACACAACTTGGCATTGCAATTTATTGAATGACTCTGTGATATAGATATAGGTTTAAAGATCCAGGCCAAACTCAATTAATATTATTTAACACAGGTGATAAAGAGGTTCTAATTTTGGTTCGATAAAACCATATTCATTACCAATCATTGCATATTATGGATCTAGGAAAAGACACTTTAATTGGAGTCACATCCATGTTTTCTCTTCTTCATTTTTAGGAGTCCAAATTTATTAGGATCCATAAAGTCATAGCGGTATCCAACTTCACCATGAAGGAATCAGACCTGCAGCCATCTAAGGTGTTTTTAGAGGCGCTTAATAGCTTGCCCCTGGAGTACAACTATCCCCTTTACAGCCGGATATTTGACGATTTTGGCACACATTACTATTCCTCTGGGTCACTGGGAGGAAGATATGACCTCCTTTATCAGTACAGCGCTGAGGAGCTGAGAAATTCAGGTATATGGACCTCAGCACAAGGAGATGGGGCTCATTACTGGGCCAGTAACTATATTGGGAATAGAAAAGTTGCCTTATCCTTTCACCGTGCAGCTGTAATACATCCTTTTCTTTCCATGGGTCTTTTCTTTTTAGTAAGCAGGGGGTTGGACTAGAAGACCTCTAAGGTCCCTTCCAGCTCTGTTATTCTGAGAGGATTAAAAGAGAAGGGAGCCAAAGGTACATTTCCTCCAAAAGTCTGAAAAACACATTCAGTCTGGGAGAATGGAGGAAAAATGGAAGGCATGTAAAATGATAATATCTGTGAGGGGTCCTTGGTGGTCTCTGAGCTTGCTTGTTTCCTGAATCAGGTAATATCATCAGTGCTAGTTACCTAGTTGGATAATAAAACATCTGCAAGAAAACAACCAAGTTCAGAAAGCACCAAGGACCCCTCATTTCAACCCTGAGCTACAAAATTCTCCTTTATTGATAACATCTGTGTTGTTGGAAGCTTTCTCTGTGAGAAAGACCATTTGAAAAGGAAGATTTACATGACTGCCTCACAGACGGGTGGGCTGCTGGGGGTTTGCAGAGGTTCGGGAGAGCCCCTAGCTAAGATTATGTGCAGTTCAGAGAACCCCCCAAATCCCACTCCTGGCTGGCCCTGCCCCACTCCCACCCCATCCCTCACAGAACTTTTGGATGCAGGTAAGTGAATTTTGGGAAGGCCGGAAATGGGCCTATTTCCAGCTTCCAGAGGGCCTTCAGAGCCCGGGAAGGCTGTTTTCGCCCTCCAGGAAGCTCAAGGAAAGCCTCCAGAGCCCAGGGAGGGCAAAAATGCCCCCCCCCCGGGCGTGGTGCAGGAGGCTGACTAGGCCACGCACACCATAGCCACACAACTGGGCAGAGAACCCTTTGCTAAAATTTTTGAAGCCCACCCCTGCTCACAGAGTGATCCTACTGGGGTAGAGAAATGGTCCAGCCTTAGAGACCATGAGGACCCCAAACCCAAGTGATGAGCAGAAATAGAAAGAAATGTCTCCATTGCTTGGTTAATTTATTGTCTTTTACTATATTAAAATAATCACTGCATCCAGATGAACCGCGAATGGCACAAGTTGCTTCTTATTAATATACCACTAAGAATAAAACGATGCATCCTACTTTTTCATCATTAAAAATATACACTGTGTAAGAGCAAAATTCATTAAAATGAATGTGCTGTATCTTTTACAGCAATTTACAAGCAACCAATTAAACCCAAAATAATAATTCTATTAAAAGTTGCTTAGAAGACTTATAGAAGAAATGGGAAACTGGAACAATAATATCCAACCAAGCCAGAAAAGTAAAACAGCCCCAAATTAAGAAAAAGCTGCATGTACAAATATAATTAAGAAGAATATGTCCTTTGGGTCTACAGCTCTTCCTATTCTAAATTGAACAGCCATTTTAATTTTTTAGTCTTGCTTCCTTATATGTCAAATGCATATAATTTAGATGAAGTGGGGGAGGAGGAGGAGGAAGAAAGCAGGAATATTCATTTTTTATATGCTAAAATATTCTGGAAATAATTTTCATTTCTTAAGGTTTAACACAGGCAGCATCACAAGAGTGTGTCCGAACAGAAACAACCAGGCGTGTCTTCGGTTTTAAAAGGAGGAAAGTGAGAACAAGCTGCACAAGCAACAGGATGGTTGCTCGCTATGAGGGTGATTATCAAGGAAAACATGACCCTTTGGGAACATAGGGTTACAATTTCAGTCCAAGAGCTTCCAATGACAAATTATAAGAATGTCAACACCATTAGGATTTACTCAAATGCTCATGTGTCTCCTTTAATTTCCTGTTATCCTTCAGGGGGAGAGATCTAAAACTAGCACTAGCAATAGCATTTATATATCACTTCACAGTGCTTTACAGCCCTCTCTCAGTGGTTTACAGAGTCAGCCTATTGCCCCCAACAATTTGAGTCCTCATTTTACTGACCTTGGAAGGATGGAAGGCTGAGTCAACCTTCAGCTGGTGAGAATTAAACTCCTGGCAGTGAGCTGAATAAACCTACAATGCTGTATTCCAGGGGTGTCAAACTCTTTTTCATTGAGTAGCACATCAGGGTTGTGTTTGACCTTGGGGGCAGGGGATGTGGCCAGGGGGCGTGGCCAGCTTGACATCACTCATGTCAGGGGTGCCTGTGGTGGCCAGCAAAAACTGGATTCCAAGCTCCATTTCCTGTAACCCTCTGCCAGCGAAAATGGTGCTTGGGAGGGCCACACAAGCTCTGTTTTTGCTGGCAGAAGTGCTGCAGGCTGGTCCTTTATTGTTTCCAGGGTGGCCCTGTGGATCAGATCTAGGCACCCTATGGGCTGGATCTGGCCTGCGGGCCTTGAGTTTGACACCCCTGCTGTATTCTAACTACTGCACCACCACGGCTCCTAAATACAGATAATCTTTGACTTACAATCACAATTGAGACCAGAATTTCCATTGCTAAGCTAGGTGGTTTTTAAAGTCATACCTGATTTTATTCCCTTTTTGTTATGATTGTTAAGTGAATGGCTGCATTTGTCAAGTGAATCACAAAGCCATTAAGTAAATCCAGCTTCCCACATTAACTTTGCTTGTTGGATGCCAGCTGGGAAAGTAACAAATGACAATCAGGTGATCTCGGGATGCTGCAACCATTGTAAATATATGCCAGTTGCCAAGCACCTGAATCTTGATCACATGACCATGGAGATGCTGCAAAAGTCATAAGTGCGAGGACCAGTCATAATTTTTCAGTACTGGTGTAACTTTTAATCACTAAACTAATGGTTGTCATTCAAGGACTACTTGCAGAGCACAGAGGACTTGCTTCCTATAAGCCAGTCAAATCTATAGATAGTCAAAAGATGGATGCATATTTTGTTTGTCATGAAGAGAATAATTTCAAAAAGGGCAACTAGCTGGAAGGGATGTTCAAAAGTTAGAATTAAAAAAAAATGTTGATAGTGGCCACAGTGGTGATCCAGGATATGCCTGTTTTATATGTGCATTGCACATCTTGACTTTTTTAAAATCTATATTTGTTTCTGAAATATCTGACAAAGGAAGCACAGAAGCAAAATGCAAGTAATGTAAAATGAAAAGGCTCTATTCCAGGATCTGCAAACTTTATGTACATTTTAATGAATTCCTATGGGAGTCCAAAATATGAGATTTCCTAAAAATAGAAATTGGTTCCCCAGCTTCTAATACTCTGTTTCTGTTTTCAGAAATTCTACCAGATGCTTTCAAAATGCTTGAGAGCTAGAAACTTGTGGTGAAAAGGGAGGGAAGGATGTTTATTTGGGGGCCATCTGTTAAACTCTGCAAAGGACGGTGTTGAATGCATACAGCTTTGTTAATAGTTCTTAGTGATGCCAAAGCTGATGTTTTACAGAGTCAGTATGGCTGTCGAAGAAGCATCCTGCCTTTTTTGGTGCACCGATGGATAAATCCACTCAAAAAATGCACAAAAAGGACACTGTTAGACGAAGATGCTTTACTTTAATTCTTCCTGGTTTCCAAGAGTGTCTTTGACAAAGTATTTTCTGTTTCTACTTCTGATGGTTGCTATGAACCTACCTGCTTATGTTCTTGTTAAGTTTGCATGAAGAGACAGACGCGGAGTGCTTCAAGCTCTTAGTTTATTAGTGACTACAGCTCAGAACGGACCCACTTTGGCTGGGCTGCGGCTGCTACTTATAGCCAGCAGCCACAGTTGCCAGCCAATCAGAGTGCAGGGTTTTCCCACACTTTTAAACCAATCATTTCTGACATTTTACAAGAACAGTTCAAACTAAACCAATGACTTCAAACCTGCATACATAACATTTCTAATCACAGACCTTGTTAAATTTGTCTTCCAGGTTCATTTCTGCAATCCTCAGAGAAGTCCATATCCTTCATCAAGGGTGGAAGATCCCAGTTTGCTGCAGCTCTTGCCTGGGAAAGAGAAGGAGCTTTTCCTGAGAACACTATCTTTACCAATTGGCTGGAATCGATGAAGGACAATCCAACTGTGATTGACTTTGAGGTAGCAATAAAGGAGAATATTTGTAGCTCAGGGTTGAAATGAGGGGATCCTTGCTGCTCTCTGAGCTTGGTTTGTTTTCTTGCAGATGTTTCATTACCCAAACTAGGTAGCAATAGCATGTAGACTTATATACTGCTTCACAGGGCTTTGCAACCCTCTCTAAGCAGTTTACAGAGTCAGCATATTGCCCGCAACAACCTGGGTCCTCATTTTACTGATCTTGGAAGGATGGAAGGCTGAGTCAACTTTGATCCGGTCAGAATCGAACTCCTGGATGAGCAGTGAGTTAGCCTGCAGTACTGCATTATAACCACTGCTGTCTCTTAGAGTGGCCTTCCATTTGTTTCTGAATGGTAAGCCTTGAATCTTCTAAGAAAAATGGCAACATGTAAAGCATTTGTCATCCTCCTGTGAATATCAGGAATACAAAGTGAGATATTACTAATCAGATTGCCATAACAGTATAGGTCGTCCTTGTAGGAGTCGTGGTGGCTCAGTAGTTAGAGTGCAGTACTGCAGGCTACTTCTGCTGACTGCCAGCTGCCTGCAGTTTGGCAGATCAAAACTCACTAGGCTCAAGGTTAACTCAGCCTTCCATCCTTCTGAGGTGGGTAAAATGAGGATCCAGATTGTTGCGGGCAATATGCTGACTCTGTAAACCGCTTAGAGAGGGCTGTAAAGCACTGTAAAGTGGTATATAAGTCTAAGTGCAATTATTATTGCTATTGACATATGACCAGAATGGAGTCTGCCCATTACAACTATATCTCTTGATAGTAATAAAAGGATCAGCCACAAAGAGCTTTGTACCATTAGCCTTTATGCAGGAAATGAGATTGCCAGTGTCTGAAAATAAACCTCCTTTTTTGCAGCAGTCATTAAATGAACACCACTGTCATTAAACTAACCAATGGTTCACAATGGGCACAGTTTTACCAAAAACTGGAAGTACTGATTTTCAGCAAAATTGTTATAAAACACAGTCACGTCACTCTGGGATGTTGCAAATGGCCATAAATTCTACAGTGTTTCTGAGTGCCCAAAGTTCAGTCATATGATTGTGGAAAGGCACGACTGTTGGAATCTCAGAACTGGATCATAACTCCCATTTTGGGGGGTTGGTTGTAATTGCAAATGGGTGCTGAGACCAGTTGTCTCCATTCTCTACCTGCAATGAATAGCCTGGTAGAGTTTTGCTATTCAAGATTTCCCATTACATTTCCCCGTCCAATCTTTTTTTATCCCTACCAAAACAGCCAAGGAGCATTATATAGTTCTTGAGCATGCTCAACATTAATTGGGGTGTTTTGGAGACCTCACATTTTTTCTCCTACACATTTCTGCATTTCCAGCAGCTGTGGTTTTTCCTCACAATCATTTAATTTAATTTAATTTAATTTAATTTAATTTAATTTAATTTAATTTAATTTAATAATTGGACTTGTATGCCTCCCCTCTCTGAAAGGACTCGGGGCAGCTCACAACTAAAAATAACAACAATAAATACATTAAAAACGCATTAAACACTACAAGCCCACATAAAATCAATTTAAAACCCCCCTCCCCGAGAGGTCAGTCCAGCCCGGCCTGTTCAAACAGCCAAGTTTTCAGATCATGGCGGAAAGAGCGGAGATCCGGAGCCAAACGGAAGCCCACCGGGAGTTGATTCCACAAGGCGGGAGCCACTACAGAGTAGGCCCTTCCCCAGGGCACCGCCAGCCAACACTGTCTTGCGGATGGCACCCCGAGGAGTCCCAGTCTGTGCTCTCGCACAGGGCGGTCGACATTTGATGTCAGCATTGACACTTTTGTCTGAGATCATAGTGATTGGCTACTACCTCTGAAAATAAAAAGTTTGGTGGGGAAATGACTATAGATTTCCAGTTACTTTAAAAAGTCTGGGGGGAGGGGAATTCAGTTCCCTGGTCACAGGCCTGCTCTTTAACAGACATAATAGAAAAGAGGAAATTGATAGAAAGTAAATAGGAGAACATGGAATTTCAGGCATTAATTTTCCATACAATTTTACAAAACAGAACCAGTGAGACATTTAAAGCTCTTAGCCTTTCCCACTGTCACTATATATAGAATTAAATTGGCCTAGACGTGAGCAATTGCTCCTCCCAGATGGGAGGGGGAGCAAAAACCTTCTGCACATGTGCAGAGCTCATTCTGGCTTGGCCTTCACAGAAGAAAGAGCTCGTAGGTTGAGCTTCTGAGGTAGGCCTCTGGCCTGCCTTGGGAGGTTCCAACTGAGCATGTGCAGATGTCATTTGAAGAGGAACAATGCTGGAGAAGGGGCTCTTCGCTGGGGCTTCTCCAGAAAACCTTGGGCCAGGTAAGCAAGCCTCAGGGGTGGTGCCTGGGTAGGCCAGGGGGTTGGCAGCATAGGGAGCGGTGTGCTGCGAGCCTTCCTTGCAGGTCGTGGTAGCCTGGGGCTCGTCTAGATGACCGCAGGTAGAACGGGTCCCATCTTGGCTGCAAGTAGACCATGGCCTCTCAGGGTGTAAGAAATTTGTTCCAAAGGCCGTGTTTAGAGTTTTTAAGGCCTTTTGGATTTCTTCTTCAGTAGGTGAGCTGTTTTCTGCTTGTTGCTGGGTTGTCATTGCTGGTGGGGTCAGCCTTTGGGCTGGCTGGCTATTGTGGGCTGCTGCAGTGGTAGGTGCTGCCAGGAGAGTAGCTCTTAAGCTGTAGCCATGCTGGCTAGGCAGGGTCTGTTCCTCAGCTAGGAAGGTGGCAGCCGCCATTTTAAAGTGAGATTTTTTAATCTCCTGCCTTTGGGCGGCCATTTTGTTGGGTGGGAAAGCCGAAGAGAGTGCTTTTGGCTTTCTGCACTTGTCATGCCAGCAGCTAATGGGGTTTCAGGGCAGGACTGGGTGACCCTCACCAGTCTGCTGTCTTCATGGGCCTCAGTCCTGGCCCTGACTGCTTCCTCCGGTGCAATCTGCTGGGCTGGATTGCAGAGATCTGGAGCCATGAGTGAGTGAGAGGTTTTGACAGCTTTCAGGTTCCTTTCCACGTTGCTTGCTGTCTCAGACTCTGTTTCTGTTCTGTTTTGTGATGCCAGGAGCCTTGCTTTGGCTCTGGCCATCACCCTGGCACTTTTTCTGGTAGTTTTTAAAGTTGGCATTTTTGAATGACTTGAAGATAGATAGGTTTAACTAACCGCCCACTGCTACCAAATTGTTAAATAATATTAATTTAGTTTGGCCTGGATCTTTAAACCTATATCTATTTCACAGAGTCATTCAATAAATTGCAATGCCAAGTTGTGTCAGATCAAAACAGATTTATTTATAACAGAATAATCAATAAATATATTATTCTTAAATATATACAGTCTTTTCTTCTTTCATTCCTCTTAAACAGTCCTTCAAGGAACTAGAAGTTACTATGAGAGATTCACAGTTCTTCCTCTCATAACCTCTTCTTAGATATAGCTAACCTCTTTAGAAAGTCCCTTTCTCTTTAGGTTATAGATCTTCTCTCAGATCTCTTTGCTATATCTTCTCATACACAGACCTCAGTCTGTCAGATCCTAATATCTCCTCAGAGTCTTGGATCTTCTCAGTATCTCCAATCTCCCTCAGACAAAATGAGTCTCCACAGATTCTCCTTAGAATCTCCTCATTTTCTTTCTCTCTTTTTTTTCTTTTTCTCATTGACAGTTGACAGCCCTTTTATACTTAGGGGCGTGTCCTACAGTATCACAGTGAGGTGCTCAATGCCACCCTGTCATTGGTGGGTTTGATCACCTCATCAAACTCCACTAATTTGTAAACTGCATAGTAACTCCAGAAAGTTCTCCTTTCTGACAGAAAACAAAGAGAAACACATTCATTGTATTACAACCTTTGATTGCTGTGTGTTTTTCTGATATGACGTGGATCAACAGCTAGGGAATTTATTGTTCCCCTCTCCATTAAGTTCATTCACCATTTAAATAAAGACACCAATACCATGCTTTAGAAATCAAGACAACCTTGATCTCATGAGGTTAAATAATTAGCCAACATTGCAGGTGATTATAAGGTGAGGAATGCCCAGAACTTAAAACAGCTTGCCAAATTCTGTGATATGATATAACCTCAGAAGCAGGACATGCAAATATAGTGGTAGGAAATGTTAGCATTAGACATTGAACCAGAAGTTATTTCTGACAAATCTTTTAATTTGAATATCTAATAGAGCCACAATATGTTTGGAAGTAATGTATCTTGTAATCTATGTGCCTGCTGAACATAATACTATTGGAGGGTATGCCAAGTACTACATCTTATGCATTTCTGATTATCTGTAGGATGGGAGTTGTTTTTTTTAAATGGAATTTGTGGCTTAAACAAATGGTTCATCTCTTATTTTTCTTTCATTTCAAGTAGTAGCAGACTTGTTTTCAGACACTGGCACTTCTATTTCGTGCACAAAGCTGATTTGTGGCTTATCCCAGCTGGCAACAATCTGACACCTGTTATAGACATGAAACTCTTAGAATGTCCTCCCATCATACTCAGCTATGGCATATGTCAATTATAGTCAAATATGGTTGTTTCCTTTTACCAAATGGTCAACAAAATATTTGGCCTTGGCAAGAGGTATGCCAGTTATCTGTCTTCACCATCAACTGGATTATGTTTCAAGGTCCAGGCTAGAAGAAGACTGGGCAATTCTAGGAGTTAAAGTCCACACACATCTTCAAGTTGCCGTGGTTGAGAAATACTGGTCTAAAGAACATCGAACTCTGAGACTCATTTTGATATTAAGTATGAAGGAAGTTAAACAATCTCTTATGGCTGGAATTGCAAATCCAGAGTAAGGAAAGGGCATCAACAGCATAGGATTGATTAACATGAAAGGGAAGAAATGCAGAAATGAGATTAAAGAACCTCTGAGATTTGCTAACATTGAACTTTGTAATAAAGCACATAGAAAATACAGTTTTTGTTTTTTTTTAAATTACATTTATATGCCGCCCTTCTCCGAAGACTTAGGGTGGCTTACAATTTTGGGGAGGGATACAACCCAGTGTGCTCAGCAATAGCCTTCATTCCATTGTATATGCCTGCTTATTACTAAACAACATTTTTACAAAGTCAGCTTATTGCCCCCAACAATCTTGGGTTCTCAGTTTACCTACCCTGAGAGGATGGAAGGCTGAGTCAACCTTAAGCCTGGTGGGATTCGAGCCTACAGTAATTGTAGGCAGCTGGAACTTAAATGCAGGCATTTAACAGCCTGAGCCACCAAGGCCCTTATGGTATTTGGTCAGGGAGCCGTTTTGTTACGGCTCCCTGACCAAATACCATAAGAATATTCATTGGCTGGATGAATGAAACATTCAAGCAGTTAAGACCATAAGTCTTCTTCAATCTGATGCTTTTCAAACACAGTTTCTGTTATCAATAATTATTTGTTCTGCTATCCAAGTAGAGTTCTACAGGTAGTCCTTGAGTTACAACTATAACATCTATCTGACCCATTAGAGCGAGGAGGCAGGGAATGTTGCGGGTTCCACCCCTGAGGGAGATACACCTGATGGGACCCAGAAGAAGGGCCTTCTCCATGGTGGCTCCCTCTCTCTGGAATATCATTCCCTCAGAGATTAGAATGGCCCCCACTCTAGCACTTTTCTGAAAGGCACTGAAGACCTAGTTTAGCCAGCAGTCCTGGGAACCCAGAGTGGGATGGAGCCCATCAAATGGCTAGTGTGATCTGCTGTCGTCGGGGCGGGGGATGGGAGTTGTTTTTCCCCAAATTTTGTTCTATTGTACTTTACTAATTTATTGCCATGGGCGAATAGTGGCAATATAAATTAAATAAATAAATAACTGAGATTGGCATTTTTAGTTGTAAGGTGTGATGATTGTAAAATTGATAACCATGTGATCATCCTGATTTTATGACCTTCTTTGTGGGCATTAAGTGTGTTAATAACTCTGGTTATTAAGCAAACACCATGGTTGTTAAGTGAATACTGCAGTTGTTAAGGAAAGCCATTGTTTGCTATGGGCTGTTTTTTTGCTGGAAATCCAAAGTAAATACTGGTTTCTGACAAAACTGATTGTAAATTGTGCTCATGTGACCACAGGGCATTGAAAATGGCTGTAAATGCAAACTGGTTGCTAGGGGCTCTAAATGCAGTCACATGACCATGGGGGAGGGGGTAATATAACAACTTCAAAACCAGGCTGCAAATCCATTTTGAAGACTCTGTTATAGTCAGATGATTCCAAGGTGAAGAATGCCTAGAATTTAAGCTTGCTAACTTCTGTGATATGATACAATCTCAATGAAACAGAAAGCTGGACTTTCAATATATGGATAGGAAATGTTAGTGTTAGATATTGAACTAGGAAGTTATTTCTGACATTTTTAAAATTTGAATAAGTGGAACTTTAAAACTAGGTTGTAAGTTCCTTCTGAGGAGTCTATTGTAACGTTGAACGATTGCTAAGCAATCTCTAAAATATCTGAAGGGCACCAGCTTCAAAAATTGTTGGTGAGAAAAAACAATGGTGGACCATTGTTTTGGACCACAAGGCAAAGCAACAGCACTGACTTTTCACAATCATTAGAACTAAGTTGTGTAAAAATAAGGAAGAAGTGTAGTGATTTCTGCAGCAGAAATCTGCAGAAATGACTCTTGGGTGATGATGTCATGGCCTCATTTAGGTATTTCCATGATGAGGTCTGACCCAAGTATATATCGATTGAAGTATGATGTCATTGTGCAAGAGTCCCTTCCCTTCTTGCAAATCCCTTTAAATTGTTCAGATTTTTCCTGTTAACAGATGCTTGCAGAGTAAAATTGTGGTAGAGTGGAATATTCATGGCTCTGTTGATGTCCACCTCTTCTGTTTATTAGCTGACTTCCATTCTGGAACTGGTGAAGAACATTCCCTGTGCAGCAACTAAGCGTAGCAATCTCAGAAGAGCTCTTTCTGAGTATGCAGCACAGTTTGACCCATGCCAATGTGCTCCGTGCCCCAACAATGGCAAGGTAGTGCTGTCTGGAACAGAGTGCTTGTGTGTGTGCCGGGCTGGGACTTATGGTGATAATTGTGAAATACGGGCACCAGATTATCATTCAGGTACGTGAATTAATAGAGTAAGAATGTAAGTATTTCATTACATAGAGCTTTCTTAATCTTCTAGATTTCAGCATGAACTCTGTCTCCAGGCTGTGTCGACTTTTTTGCAAATCTGTTCTCCCTCTCCCCTTCCTTATACTTCTTCCTGTTCATATATTAGCCCCAGGTAAAGTTAGCAAGGATGAAACTGACTGGAAATAATTAGGAATAAATAGGCTGGAACTATTTTCTTTCAAGCAAGCTAAAGAGAACAAGCCCTTCTTTTTTCAACAGGGGAATGAACAGTTTGACAAAGCATTAGCTGTTTCGGTGTATGCATTTCCATCCCTTGCATTAAGTAATTAAATCCTCCTTTCTTCAACTATTTATCATATTTCCTTCCTTCCCTTCCCTTCCCTTCCCTTCCCTTCCCTTCCCTTCCCTTCCCTTCCCTTCCCTTCCCTTCCCTTCCCTCCCTTCCTTCCTTCTTTTAAATGTGAGTTAGGAGAAATGTCTTAAAATGGAATCTCCTCATCCACAGAAACTATAGTAATAGCAATATATCAAGATGGGTAAAAACCAGTCCCTTGACCATAATTTAATATGACTGAGAAGGGGTTCATCTTATGTTGAAACCTGGGCTGCACCTTATATGGAATAGAAAGCATATTATTGAGCAATATCTAATTGCAGCACTGAGTTGGATGGTGCCATATGGAGATTTCTTACTCCATGGGTAGGCAATACCACTGGACATATAGGCTGAAATTGACAGAAGTTGTATCTTACAACATCTGGAAGGCATCAGTTGCTTACACCTCTGAAATATTTGCCTATTTCTGGTTGGAAATGAACAGGCCAGGGAAAATCAGAATCAGTGGGTAAATAAAGCTTGAGAACAACTATCATTTATAAGAAAGGAGCTAAAGATGAGGCAGAGGAATATCTGGTAATGAGAATGAAAGAAATAAAAAACAAGTATTGCAGATTTCCCCTTGATTTGGGGATGGTGTAATAATCTACTTTTCCATTTTGATCATCAAAAGGCCAGAAAAGCATCAAAGAAAAATTATACAAATTCCTGAGCCAGAAGAATAACTTTGGGGCAGAAGGATCTCCTTCTGCATCTGCCTCTTCTCACCAATGTATTGTATTAGTATCTTCAGGGAAAGTTTTAAAAGAAAAGTTGGAGGTTGCAGCAGTGCCACTGAAACTTTACCCCATTGTACATGTACAGTGTCAACAATAGCACTAGGAGTAGCACTTAGACTTATATACCGCTTCACAGTGCTTTACAGCCCTCTCTAAGTGGTTTGCAGAGTCAGCATCTTGACCCCAACAATCTGGGTCCTCATTTTACTGACCTCAGAAGGATGGAAAGCTGAGTCAACCTTGAGCCTGGTGAGATTTCAACTGCCAAATTGCAGGCAGCCTGCAGTCAGCAGAAGTAGCCTGCAGTACTGTACTCTGACCACTGTGCCACTGTGGCTCATTTTCTAACAAGTTAGAAAAAGGACAGGATTTCAATGGTGCAACTGTGAACACTATCAAGCCTTTTTGTGATTCCCTCCCCATGGATGTGGGAAGCTGTGTATCATGAAAAGAAGATAGAAAAACCTAGAGGATGGGTTCCCAACCAGTGTCCAGGGATGACTGGTGCTCCACAAGCATTTTGGAGGGAATCAAAATGAAAATAAATATAAAGAATGAATTAATAATGTTACATATTTTTTTAAGAAGGCCCAATCCTCAGGGGATAAACATATTAAGTCAAGACTCAGCCTTCCATCCTCTCGGGGTAGGTAAACTGAGGACCCAAGATTGTTGGGGGCAATAAGCTGACTTTGTAAAAAATGCCACTTAGTAATAAGCAGGCATATACAATGGAAGGAAGGCTATTGCTGAGCGCATTGGGTTGTATCCCCAAAATTGTAAGCTGCCCTGAGTCTCCGGAGACGGGCGGGATATAAATATGAATAAAAATAAAATAAATAAAATAAATAAAAATATTTTGTATTATTTTAGCTTTACCACTGAAGAGCTTATGATTTGGATGATCTCAGAGAATTTAGGTTTTTAAAAAATATTTTTTTATTAATTTGGAAATCTTGCTAGTACCAAGTCTAAGTATAGAAGGTGTCTTCTTGCTACTTCCCAAGTTGTCGAATTAAACTATTGATCATGAATCTTTGGGCTTGGTGTGTCAAAAATTCAGAAAATGTCTCACTTGACTCTGTTGGCATGTCATTCCCTACCCCCCAAATAAAAGAGAAACAATTCTTTATATGTTTATTTTAAAAAATACAGTCCGGTTATGTGTGTAATCCCCATAAAAAGATGTATTGATAAATTTTTCATGATGGGGCAGGATGTTTATTCCTTTCTTAATTAAAAAAGGATTGCGAAAGCCATACAGTAAAAATATTCTATTTTCACTATATAATTTTCCCTTCATAGTCTATTACTTCTCTGGTTTCCCATATCAACTAAAGCTTCAAAAAAGATCTCACAAGAAAACCTTTTAAATAAAGGGTCTTGTTTTCCAAATCAGGAAGTATGGGGGAAATGTAGTAAGAACATTGCTAAAAGAATCCAGATGGAAGCTTAGGCTTTGCTCTCATAGTTATGACTGCCCCCTTGATTGTTTTAATCTTTCCAGAGAATGCAACTCCAGTGGATGCTCCTGCTCCAGACACACAGAGAAATATTAATGCTCCCTGTTTTCCCAAAAATAAGCCCCAGCATGTTTTATGTGCACACCAAATATAAGCCCTACCCCCAAAATAAGCTCTATTTATCAGCCGGCAGCCCATTCTGTCTGGTTGCTCATGGTGCCATGGCCACGAGGCGAGGTGGTGGGTGGGGTGAAGTTGCCCCATGCACTCTGCACTGGCTTACCTCAGGACCCTCACATCCATGCCTCGACCCCTGCCTCATGGCGGCAGCACCAACAGCCATGTGCAGCAGGAGCCCATGTGGTCTGCTTGCTCATGGCCACAACGGAGCAGGAGGCTAAACAATGTGCTGGTGCTGCAGCCATGAGGTGAGGCAGGTGTCAGGGCATGGATGGCCTGGCTGCGGGAACCCTGAGGTAATCTGGTCTGGGACGCATGAGGCGCTCCACCTTCCTGCCTCATCTTTGGCACCAGCATGTCGCTCAACTTCCTGCTCCATTCCATCTATGAGCAAACAGAAGAAATGGGCCGCCCGTACATGGGAAAAAAAGACCTCCCACTGAAAATAAGTCCTAGTGCTTATTTTGGGGCCCAAAGAAAATAAGGCCCGTTTTATTTTTGGGGAAACATGGAGGAAAGATGGCATCCTCCTTTACCTCACAAAAAACAGGACACAGAAAAGAATTCTAAGCCTGTGTAAAAAATGAGATAGAAAAAGAGAAACCTCTTTTGTGGGGAAGAAAACTTTCAGGAATCCAGAGAGCAGATTTTAGCAACATATTTATATTTTGCCTTATCTAAGGTAGCCCAGTTGGTGGCTTCAATGCAGTGGTGATATGATTTGCTTTATCAAAGTGCTTTGCGTCTCTCTCAGGGGTGTCTTCTGCTCTGTGTAGGGGAGATGCTTTACTTTCTTCCTTAGAAGCTGGGAGCAACATTGCTTTTGAAGCCCCTTCAAAGTGCTTTGCCTGAAACATCACAACCTTGCTCATTTTAGCCCCTGGGCAAATGCAAAACAAGGGCTGTGGCTAACGTCAAGACCAGCAGGAGTATAGGAAAACAGAGCACAGATAAAAAGACATTCAACATACTGGGAAATGCAAAGGAAGTTAAGCCAAAGTGACTGAACAAAGCAGCAGGTAGAAGTGGGCTATGGGTGAATGATCTAAGAATGAAGATTTGTGACTCTCTGTTTCCATCCATCTGCATGAGAGATTTGTGTTTGTCTTGGACCAACAGACTTTTCAGATTGGCACATCGACCCACAGGGTCTAACAAACTCCGTTTTTGCCAAGGAGTAGATTGTACCAATGGAATTTTCAAGGGGGCTGATCTGCCCACTGGCTAATCCATGTTAGCCAAGATAGGGCTGAGAGGATTTTCAGAGGAACAGGGCCATCTGAGCCAGAATTCCATGTTAGCTAGCAAATACATTGATCTGATAAGTCATTTTCTAAAGCTGTATTTTTAACAATGTAGTTTTTATTAAAGCTTTTAAAAAGGTAAAAACTAATACAAAATAATGTAAATTATTGTTTTTGCATTATAAAGTGAAAAAGAAAGAAAGCAAAGAGAGAACCAAAAAGTGCAAGAAAAAAAATAAAAAAACTGTAGAAAAATACAAAAAGAAGGGAAAAAATGCAAAGCAGGGGTTTCTGATATTCTTCACAATAATTACAAGCACAATTATACTTCAACCTCTGACTTCAAAGTTACATCATTGAAAGTCAGAATGAACTATAGGATGAATGGGGCTGTTTCCAGGTTATTTTTTCAGGTTAATGGACTGCATCCTCTAGGGCAGGGGTCTTCAAACTTGACAGCTTTAAGACTTGTGGACTTCAACCCCCAGAATTCCTCCTCCAGTCATGCTAGCTCAGGAATTCTGGGAATTGAAGTCCACAAGTCTTAAACTTGCCAAGTTTGAACACCCTTGCTCTAGGACAGGAGCGTCAAAATGAATTTCTTCAAGGTTGGATCAGTACTGTAGTGCTCCATAGGCTGGGGAAGCGGACATGGTATGTATGTCTCCTGCAGTACTTTGCTGGCCAAAATAGGGCATGGCTCCTCTGTGCCCCAATTTGGCCAGCAGAATGCTGCCGAAGCCATCCAGGCTGAAAACAGAGCACCGCCCCCTCCCGCCCACACACAGTCCCCCCTTCCCCTGTTTTGGCTGCCTTCGTTATTTCCAGGCTGGTCCCACAGGCCAGATTTAAGCACTCCATGGGCCAGATCTGGCCCATGGCCCTTGAATTTGACACCGCTGCTCTAGGACTATGTCTAATGGAAGATCTCCAAACCTAGACTTGCTCTGGGACCACCAATTCCTTAGGTATTATGAGAAGCCTCTTAATCCAGATGTTTTGTGAATCCTTTTCATGTATTCCAGTTGCAGTGGATGGTAATTGGAATTGCTGGGGTTCATGGAGTCCCTGTGATGGTTCCCATAAGAGGCGGAGAAGCCGCACTTGTAACAACCCCTCCCCTCAGAATGGAGGGAAGCCATGTGAAGGAGAACCAGAGGAAGAGGAAGCATGTTATTTTTCCATATTTGTGGACAGGTAAGACTATAATAGTCACAGGGTTTTAGAAAAAGGCTATAGCTCTTTCTTTACACATGCAATATCTTGGATTTAATCCTTTGCAATTTCAGGTAAATCTGAGAAAAGACCTGTACTTAGTCACTGCCAGCCAGTTCTTTTGCTTCACTGGGGGAAACAATTAAAGGAAGCTAAAAAGAAAAGCCATAGAAAGCTACATCTATGAATTCAATTCCCATTCTCATTACAAGCTCAAAGCAAAAAGCTTTTTAGCAACTCTAGAAATCTTTTATGAACTTTCAAGCCAGACTAGTCAGCCTGTTACCCTCCACTGATCACAGGAATCCACAATTTTTCATTATAGACATGCTGGTTAGGACTATGGGAGTGCAGTTCATATGGAAAGTACATATTGCTTCTTCCTACTTTGAGCACTTTTGAGGAAGATATCTTGGCACATATTAAGACAGACTTTTGACCACTCTTTGTTCCTTTTATTGATTTATTTGTTCTTTCTGTCTCTGTCCTCTGAGACAGAACAGCCAGGATAATGATGTAAAAAGACTACACTCGGTTCACTGCGAAGATCCTGTGATATGCAGGATTTCTTGATAACCATCTTAGATCCCAAATTGTCTCCCAGCAGAATTCACTGCTACTTTGTCCAAAATGTCATGCAGTGCAAAATAAACTCAAATTGTTCCAGGGATCCTGTGGCTAATTTTGAAAGACCCCACATAAGTACAGAGAGTGCTAATTTAAGAGCAATGATTCACAGCAGTCTACAATGGTTGCCTTTTTTTTCCTGGTCAGGAGTTCTGGGACAAGTATGTGGAAGCTATATTGTGCAAGCATAAAAGGCTCAGTGTGCTACTTTCTGAGCCTTTTGTGTCCTCTTCTTTCTCTAATTTCTCCACTCTTTTCTCATTGTCATTTCACAACCATACTTTGCACTGAATCAGCAATTCATACTGAAGTGATGCCGGCACGGTGGGTCCAAATATTTCCTCCACCCTCTGTTTTAGGTTCGCCTAAAACATTCCACTTCCCACAACATCAAGATAAGTTATAGCTTTGGTTTTAATTGGCACAGAACTATTCAGCGTTCCAGGCAGAATTAGGGGATTCTTCCTACATTGGAGACTGAGCTTTGCATATGCCATACTGAAAGCCAAATCGGGCTCTAGGTTCTGCCTCAGTTTACCTTCCCAATAAGCAACTGAGTCAGAAGATCATTGAAAAGCAGTTTATTAGGGTACCCTGATAAAGTGGGGTCTCTCTGTATAAAAGGGAGAGAGAGCTTGGAGACCCATGTTTCCCTCCTTTTTATAGTTTTTTTTTATTCACATTTATATGCCGCCCTTCTCCGGAGACTCAGGGCGGCTTACAATCTTTGGAGCACAACCCAATGCACTCAGCAAGAGCCTTCATTCCATTGTATATGCCTGCTTATTACTAGGGCTTTTGCCCCCAGGCATTTTTACAAAGTCAGCTTATTGCCCCCAACAATCTTGTGTCCTCGATTTACCTACCCCGGGAGGATGGAAGGCTGAGTCAACCTTGAGCCTGCTGGGATTCGAGCCTGCAGTAATTGCAGGCAGCTGGAAGTAAGTGCTAGGCGTCTAACAGCCTGCACCACCAAGGCTGTTAGTTAATATATAACAAAGAAAATGCAAGAGGAAAGTTGATTGGACAGAATAAAAGTAACCTCCCCTTTGCATAGGAAATCAGTTACATACAGTCAAATGGGTTACATATTTGTATCCCACAATATCACACGTGTTCATTAAAATGACATCTGATGTCAGAAGGGGTGTAATTGTAAGGGAAAAGGTTGTTTAGAGGTCACACACAAGAGATAAACCAAACCTCAGGTTGTACTAACAATTTTTTCTTACCTGGAGCTGGTCTCCAGCTTCTTTATCATATATATATATATATATATATATATATATATATATATATATATGAATGTTAAAAGCTAATAAACCTGAACATCATTTTAAAAGAGAGAAAATAAATCAAATTAAAATACAAGGTTAGTTAGTATTCGTTAGTTAACGAATAACAAAACCCATGCCATTTGCACCTCAATACAGACAACTCAGTACTCCTTAAACACCCCTCTGCCTTAAAATGTGGCACAATTCTGTGTCCAACAGCAGTGCTGAAGCCAAACTGGGTGTAGAATGGAAGCCACCCTGTCTTTGGCTTCAGGCAAGGCTGGTATGGTTACCTATGGTAAACTGGTCCCAAGAGTTTGCATATCACCAGTTACCCAATACCTTAGTAGAAAACTAATAACTAAACATGGGTCTTCACATGTTCCTATCATAAACTATGGTTTCTCCCTATCCACCAGAATCTGAAAAGATGGCTGTCTAGTGATTTCTCATTCCATTGGGGTTTTCCCCCTCTTTTAGGGGAGCTGTATGTGTAAATGATGACGAAGCGACAAGGGAGGGGGACATTGCAGTTGAGAGACCTGAATCCGGATGTCTTAAACCAGATCCACCAGAACATGGATTTATCAGGGTAAGTGTTTTAGAACTTCTCAGCCAGCAACATATGTGAAAGGCGAATGCGTTAAAAGAAGCAAACTGTGATGCAAACTCATCCCTTTTGAGCATACATGCAATGTCAATACACCTACAGAAAGGCTATCTTGTGCAACGTGATTCTCCATCCACCATCTTGCTGATTTTAATATTCTCAGTTTTTGTTTTCTTATGCTTCTTGGACATAGATACATATTAAAAAGCAAAGGATTAAGCAAATGTTCTAGCAAGGATTAAGTCTTAAACACATCCCCTAGATGAACTGATGTGCAATCAGGAGATCTTTCTGGATTCATGAAAAGAATCATGTCAATGTCATAACAAAGTATTTTATTGTTATATCAAGGAGCACCTTTGCATAAATACATCCTGCACTGTTCCTAGATTAGGAGGCACTGTTCATAGTCATGTATGCATTAGTAGTTTCCCAGTAGAACTATTGCAATACACTATATATAGGCTACCTTTGAAGACCATTTGGAAGCTTCAACTGGTCTACAACGCGGTGGCACATGCAGTATTGGATGCACCACAGGACAGCTATGTAACAACCCTGCTACATGAGCTGCACTGACTCCCAGTGGCCTGCATGGTGCAATTCAAGGTGCAAGCTTTAAATGGCACAGGACCAGATTAGTGGTGGGGTTGCCTATTTATATAAAATGGCCTTGCTGTAGTCCCTAGTACCTGCGATGCTATAATTGGGTTTACTTCACTGCCATTTTTGCTGTTTTAAGGAAAAGTACAAGATAATATTAAGATTCATTGTAACTGAAGTAATTATTTATTAAGCAACTAAGGTCAGAGAGACCCTGTTTCAAATCCAAATTTAGCCACAAAGCTCAGTGGGCTAGCCTTAGTCCAGCTATTCATTCTTGTAGTCTTACTGAATTTGAGAGTTGTTGTAAAACAATGCAAAAAAAATTATACAGATTTTTATAATTCTGTGAGAACTTCTGCTAATGGGTAGAATAAAGTTTGCCTAAATAGTTCTGAATGGATGAACTGCTCAAAGTTTCATGAAAAACTTGGATGTTTCTGTTAAGGTCTTGGGTTTTAAGAGCCGACCAGTAGTGAAGCTGATATTATATAGGCTGATGCAATAAGAATGAATCAGCATAGCATGGGTATTTCCCTTTAAGACTGGGGATTGAAGATCCCTTTACAAGGTGTTTATATATTGCAGCCATTAGTGGCTGTGTTCTCTCTCCTTGTGTCCAGTATTCATTGCAGAGTTCTCCTCGTTAGAGTTAAGAAGTTTGCTTGCTTGTAAAGGTATTTTGCCTACCACATTTATTTCTGTATATAACTGTTATAGATAAACCACTGTTAAATGTCTAAGTCTCTGTGTGCTGTGTTTTGCTCCTGGGTTGTCTCACTATAGCAGTCATGCTGCAAACGCTCTGACAGTTTCTACCTGAATATCAGGTGTTGTTTTTCATTTCATAACAAGTATTTTTGGTCAGCATATGAAGAGTTTCCCCTGGTTAATTTCAGAATGAGAAGAACCATTACAACACTGGGGAAAATGCTGAAATTGTCTGCTTCAGTGGATACACTCTTACTGGATATCCATTCTTTCGCTGCCAGCCTGATCAAACTTGGTTGCAACGTTCCATCGAATGCCAGTGTAAGAACCATTAAGAGATTTAAGCTACTAATAAGAGAAAAGTAAATAAGAAGACAATAATAATAATAATAATAATAAGCACACCAACATGCCTACTGTCCCTGTCCTATTGTTTCTTTTTTGTTTCTTTCTTTTTCTTATATGTATCCATTTCATGTATTCATAACTATGTTTATACTTATACCTGTTATCTTATAATCGCTTGATGAAATAAAATAAATAAAAAATAAAAATATCAGCCCCATTCACCTGATGTGCATTCAGCTATTGTGATCACAAATCATAGCAGTGAATCCCAAGAAGGTTGGCTGTAGTGACACTGGGCCCTGTCTTTGGTATAGAAACATCCAACAGAAGTTCTCTATGTATGAAGTCTTGCTTAGTCCAAGATCCAATTTCATGTGAAAGTATTCTGCATGAGGTTATGGACATATATCCAGAGTATTTGCATCATGACTAAGATAGCAACCAGTGTGAGCAAATCAACATGCCCACTTTATGTGTTATGAGTGAGGAGAGGCACATAATGTCATGTGCAAAATGTGGAAGCTGAGGTGAGTACAGAAAGTCCAGATTTTAGAGAAGTTGGCCACTCTTGAAGTAGAACTGTGGAAAGGGATGGGGAAAGTTGCCTTGAAGTCTTAGCACATCATTGGTACTAATTTTCAACAGTGTTATCATGGACAGATTAGTGATTTGACTTAGTATGTCCATTAGAAGGGGCTATAGTTCAAAGATCTGCTTTGTGTGCAGAAAGTCCCAAATTTAGTCCTGGCATCTCCAGGTAAAGCTGAGAAGGATTATATTTTTATTCCATGAGAGTTGTCACCAGTCAATGTCAAAAGGTGGACTAACATATTGACTTTGGTACACAGCTTCTTATGTTCCTAATTTTATGAACAGAACTTCTATTGCTAAGAGAGCCAAATATACAAAGGATGTTACGTTAAATGTGTTGCTGCAAACAGTACATCTCTCCTTGAAATATTTAAGCCTTGTTGCATCTGCTTCGGTGGCTTTCCTTGGCAATTTCTGCATATAAGGAATAGGCCACTTTGTTTCCCCTGGAATGCTAGCAAAAATGTTATCTGTGTAGGTACATGGATATAATGATGAACTGAGAGCTGCATTGAGCAGCCTTTGAGAGAACATGGTTGCCTCCACATTTCTGCTTTAAGGAAAGGCCTTCTTGCATTACCTTAATTCCTGATAGGGAAGGCAGGGGTATGCTCTTTCAATAGCTCAATCCAGGGTTTCTCTCATGTATTCAAAATTATGTTTATACTTATACCTGTTATCTTGTAAGCAATTGACAAATCAGATAGATAGATAGATAGATAGATAGATAGATAGATAGATAGATAGATAAACTTTAAGATATGTAACTTCAACTCCCAAAATTTCCTAGCTAGCCATGCTGACTGGGGAATTCTGGGAGTTGAAGTCCACATTTCTTCAGGTTGTCAGGGTTGTAAAACACTAGCTTAATCCAAAACTAGCCAACCACTTCATAGTCCAGTCCTTGTGATTAGTTCATGGTTCCGTTCAAACCAAGAAAATTGGTTTAACTGGATAATCTTGGTTAAACTAACAATGAGTAAATGTACTGTGTGAATATAACCAGTGAATTAGTGTTTCAGTTTTCAGATTGGATTTTTAAATTGTTACTTGTCCACATTTTTTGTATAAAGTCATTAAAAGTATTTGAACTCTGTATTTAATTTGCAGCTCTTCTGTCATAGCATGGTAATCTCATTTAACTCTCTCCCTTCCTTTTTTCCTCAGTATCTGCATGTCGCAGACCAGCAGCCTCAAATGTTGTCTCCATTTTCCCCTTTAAAAATGAATATAACGTTGGGGAAACAATCCGCCTGAGTTGTGCACCAACCTTTAGGTTAACTGGCCGTTCAGAGTACACCTGTGTAAGTGGCCCATCCTGGCATCCTGCTGTAATGAGGCTGCTTACCTGTGAGAAAGGTAAGTGAATTGTTCAGGTAACAGAGAGATTCACCTGCTCAGTGTGTGGTTTGGAGCAATGGGCTCAAATTCTCACTCAGCCATGCTATTTAGTGTGATCTTCCTTTCAGGACTGTTGAATGAGGATATCATGAAAGGGGTGTGTGTGATGTTACATATGAATGCCTTGAAGGGAAAATGGGATTAAAACACAATAAGAGAGGAGAAATGAAGAAACTGGATGCTCTCAAATAAAACAAAATGAAGAAGCACCAAAGTCTAGAAGGGCTTGACTGTTAATAGTCATATCATAAAAAGTAAAGATGCTCCACATCAGATAGATCAACATGGAGATATATCCAAGGTGTTTTCTCATCAGCAGTACAAAATATTGTTTTATTCCAGGCTTTTTAATTTTTTTCCCCAAATCTAGCCTATATCCTTGGCATGTCTGGGTGATCTACCACAAAAATATTAATCAGCTCCAAGGGGACTTGATTTTCAAGATATCCAAAATCTCTTTAGTGACACCACCTGTTGCGATTTATTTTTACTGTTAGATACATACACACCTGCATAGTCAGAAAAGCAGCAAATCTGAACTCTCAGAACAGTGTGCAGAATCCATTCTCTCAAAAAATGATAGCTGTGCCTCTCAGAGAGATTAAAGAGATTAAAAAAGTAACCAGCATACTTAATAAACCTGAGACATTTTTGGCTATCTATACTCAGGAAGGTTCAGATGCTCAGATTATTTTCATTTTACATCCCACCATGCAAAACGTAGCTACTTTGTGGATTATTTCAGGGCTGAGGATGGAAAGGAGAAATTGCTTATATTGATTGGTAAATCCTGCTTTGCTGGTCTGAAAATGGGGTGATTAGAGCATTTTGGGGTTCTGCATAAAGGTGTCAATACAGAAGAACTTTCAATTCTAGAGCAATTGTATTTAGCAAATTTAATCTGAAATTCAGGTGTCTATTTTAAATTATGCTTCATTTTTGCTCTGGTCACCCCTACTTTGAGGAATGTCATCCATGGATGCTACTCAAAACTAAATATGAGCTTTGACTCCAAACAACTGTATATTGTAGTTTAACACCTTTATACAGTATATCTAATAGTATTCTTATGTGTTTATGCTTCATTTTTTGGCATTCCTTATCCTCATGCAGATGATTATCTACATTCTCAAAGCAACTGCAAACCAGGAGAAAAGCAAGTTGACTCCCAATGTGTGTGTATGAACCCCAGAGAAGACTGCAGGTAAATTATACAGAGAAAAGGGTTTCTTCATACCATATCTTGAGACTTGTACCATCTTAAGAAAAATGAAGTGCTTACTCCAACCTGTATCCAACTCCAAGATACTTCCCTCAAGTCTTTCTTCTTAATGGATCTTAGCAAAGAGGAAGCTCTTTCTTAGAAGAGAACTTTAACATTAGTATAAAATTATCCATTTACATCCTGGTGTAGGCTTTCACAGCCACCATCTGTTGAGCTGTGTTGCGCTTCAAGGGCTTTGTGACCATGATCTAAAAAACACACTTTCTGACATTTCAGCAGCAACTGTAATTGACATCTTCAGAAACTCACTGGGCTCCTATCTTTATAGCCAGGGTTCTGATTTCTGATTGGTCAATAATATATTGCTCAGTATCGGACCATTTTGCACCTGAGGATGCCAGCCACAGTTGCCATGGAAACCCCAGGAAATCTGTTCGCTAGACCAAGGTCACTAAATTCTGATGCCCAACCCTGTCCATTATCTACTTGTATCCTTTGCTTAGGAAGACTCCACACTCCACACTGGATTCACATGGGCAGAATCCAGATGTTTCATATATTCCCTTTGATGGGGGTTGATACATTTTTCCCATATGGTATGTTCTCAGGCTTCCTCTGTCTGCTCCACACTCTCTCATGCCATAATCACATCCCCTACTCCCTCCTGGGAACTTGCATACTGTTACGCAACATCTTGCAAAATGTCAACATGCCTTGATATTTGGTGATACAGCTACGATTGGAATGTGTATGTGGGTAAATAAAATAGAGAAAGAGACTGGAGTTCCCTTGTGAATATGTTATCGGTAACCTATTTTATACCTTTTGTTTTACCACCTTTTAAAAATTTCTTCTCTAAACAGAATTTGGAAGATTCTGTTAATGTCCATCTGATATGAATAATGATAACCACTCCAGATTTATTTATTTAAAAAAATAATAACTTGGCTAACCAGCTCCAGCTAACTTCCCAAACAGATGTTCTGAATGTTATAAACAATAATGAAAAATGTTTCTTTATTAATCATTTGCTTCATCCCTCTCTTAATGTTATGTTTACTTTGGCTTTGTGTTTTGGTCATTTGGCAGACACTATTCTGAAGATGTCTGTGTCCTGGATGCCACTTCTGAACAAGCACTTACAAAGCCCAGCTGCCCATATTTGGCTGAAAAATGCCTGGATCAGCACTCCTTCCATTTCTTCCATTCTGGCCCCTGCCGGGATGGAACCGATGTGAGTTGGGCTAACGAAAGGCTCAGAATTGCCATGGACAGCATAAAGAGAGAAGCTTGTGGCTATGATACATGTTATGACTGGGAGCAGTGCTCAGGTATGCATGGTTATTGTTCTTGGACCACATTGATGAAGTCAGATTAGTGGCACTTGATATGATTAGGCACCCAGTTAGGCCTCAAAACAATTTCAGGAAGTGGTCTGATTTGATCTGGCAATGGTTTAGAGATGGCCAAATTCAATCTGGGGTCAGATGCAGATAGAAATCCAAAGCTTTGACCTCCCATTGACTATGGTCTTTTAATGACTTCATAATCCCTTGCATCGGGGTGGAGTTGGGGCAACTGAATGGAGCTGAGTGTTTACTGGCCAGATGCCTTTCCTGTCGCCAATGTGGAGTTTACAGCAGATATATTTTCACTGTGCCCAGTAAGAGAAATGTCTGCCTCTACCTAGGATCGAAATCACAGCCCCCTGATTGTGAGCCAAGACCTCCACCTCTAAGCCATCACACCACTCTCCCCTTGATTGTGGTGAAATCAAAATATTCCTTCTCTTTCTCTTCTAGCGTATCCCAGTTACAAGCAAGGTTAGAGCTGCAATTTAACAAGATAAATGAACTGACGCAATAAACACAATGCAATATCCTTGCAGGATACTGAACAAAGGAATCACAGTTTAAGAGAAGAGAAGGCAAATTTTTACTAAAAGGGGTGGCAAGTTAGGGCAAAGGCTGGTTTGAAAGGGTGAGGAATTTGGAAGAGACCTAAAGGAGAAATGAGTTCCCCTCTTTCATTCTCTCTCTCCATCATGATACTTTTCCTATTCCCAATACGGTTTAGATAAGGAACATCTCCAATATTACTCCTGGATCAATATTGGATTCTTACACCATTGTCTAGATTTGGGAGCTGAACCAACTGATTGCTGGCTTAGCCACAAAGTATTTATTTATTTATTTGACTTGTTTATTTGACTTATATGCTGCCCAACTCCTAAAGGACTCCAGGCGGCTCACAGTAAAAAACACAAAAATGACATTTATAAAAAAATTAAAAACAATTTAAAAACAGTAAACAACAGAAGGGGGGAATCTCGTTAGCTCACAGTCACGAGATCAACAGCCCCATGCCTGTCGGAAAAGCCAGGTTTTAACTGCTTTGCGAAGGTCAGTAAGGTGGAGGCAGCCCGGATCTTGGGAGGTAGCTGGTTCCAGAGAGCCGGAGCAGCCACAGAGAAGGCCCTCTCCCGCAGGCCCGCCAGCCGGCATTGTTTAGCTGACGGAACCCGGAGAAGACCGACTCTGTGGGATCTTACCGGTCGTAGGGAGACGCAGGGTAGGAGACAATTCTGGAGATAACCTGGTCCTGAGCCATATAGGGCTTTACTATAGAACAAACTGGAAACATTCCAGTTTACCTTTTGGGACTGAAGTGCTTGGAGGCAAGTGGAAGGGAAATATTTGCAAAAAACCATGTATATAACACTCTAGATTCCTTTCTCTCCCAAAGAATTTTGCCCCAGTTCTAAAAGGGAAATGGAATAAAACAGCAAACTGAGATGGGAAAATCCTAATTAATAAGAGTTTGTGCAATAAACCTCAGCTGGTGATTTTGGATATGTTGCAAAGTACACTGCCCTTTCAAGATAGAAGAAAGGCTAACGACCCAGCAGGCAGGGTTATAGGCTATGAACAATTTTCATTTCTAACATTCCCAAGCAGCAGGCACAATGTTCTGCAGATCAGACCCTAAGGTTTTCAGGCTGGTCTGCAGCCAAAAAAGGGACCAGTTTTCCAATTCTTATAGGCATCCTTGGAAATTCCCTTTCTTTCCCACAAAGCAATCATCCTGTACAAACTGCTACAGCTGCCTCCAAGCACTTCCATCTAGCTGTTTGGCAGTCCTCAATTTACAGTTGGAACCAGAATCTCTGTGGCTAAACAAGGCCACAGAAATAAGTGAATCACACCTGATTTCATGACCTTTTTTTTTTGCCATGGTTGCTTAGTGGATCACTGTAGTTATTAAGTGAATTGTGCAGTCATTAAGTGAATTGGTTCCCTCTGTTGACTTTGCTTGTCATCTAGGAAGGCTGCAAATGGCAGTCATCTGATTCCCCTCCCTTCCCCCCCCCCACAATTAAACAGACCAATGTTATTTTGACAATAATGTAAATATTTAGAATAGAATAGAGCTGGATGGGACCTTAGAGGTCTTCTAGTCCAGCCCTCTGCTCAAGCAGGAGAACCTATAACATTTCAGATAAGAGACTGTCCAGTCTCTTCTTCAAAACCTCCAGTGATGAAGTGCCAACAACTTCTGGTGGCAAGGTATTGCAGTGGTTAATTGTCCTCACTTAATTCTAGGTTGCTTCTAGACCCAGTAGGCCCCCCCACGGCTGATGAAAAAAACATCTGGGCACTTATGGTTTGATACATCTCTGAATACCATGTGACTAGAACTAAAATCCTTTTTCTCCCCTCTTATTATAGAGTCACATGGTAAATGCGTCTGCTTGCTGCCTAACCAGTGCCCCCATGGTGGGCAGCCCATTTCCTGCGTCCAAATAAGGACAAGAAAGATAACAGCAAACCTTTGCATGCTGGGAGCATTGAAGTGCTCCAAAACAGACATTGTAATTCTACATGAAGGGAGCTGTCCAAACTAAAAGATGTCGGTTGGACATCAATGACTGTTTTTTTTTGCTCTGGCCTTCCCAAATGGCTTTAATTCCAACATCTGACCATCTCGTTCCAGCCTTTCTTATCCATGTCACCACCACACATCTGCAGTTCATGGCAATTCCTCTTCTCTCCAACTGAATAACTGAGCATGGATCAAATGCACTGCATTCAAAAAGTTAGTGGAGCTTTGCAGTGGTGGGATTCAAAAAATTTTTACTACCAGTTCTGTGGGCGTGGCTTGGTGGGCCTGGCAGGGGAAGGTTACTGTAAAATCTCCAGTCAGAGGGGGTATTTGCCAGTTCTCCAAACTACTCAAAATTTCCGCTACGGGTTCTCCAGAACTGGTCAGAACGTGCTGAATGCCACCTCTGGAGCTTTGATTCCACTGTCACAGCTGCCTTCTTGGCCCCTTTCATGTGATGGAATTCAATTTCCAATCGCAAATGTCAGGAGTCCAGTGTCCATTCCAATAATAAATGAGCCCTCTAAGCTGGACCCTAAATAGCAGCTGACTCTTCAACATGGCTGCTGCTTCTTCTCTCCATTCTGACAAGCGTTTTTGCCCTGCTTTAAAACTCCTCCTAACCTCTTGAGCCAGCCAGCAATTCCAATGCATAAAAAAAAAAAGCAACAGGAATTTCTCTGCTTCTTTCCTGGCTTTGCCCTCACCCCACTCATTCTATGGTCAGGAAACCAAACAGATCAAAAAACAGTTTTTTTAAGACCAGCTACAGTGTGATACTGGCATCTGGATGTCATCTGCATTCCAAAAAAAAAAGATCAATCGGTTCAATCTGCCATTTTCATTAAAAGAAAATAATCCAAAAGCAGAGGTGGAAAAACCTTGGCAAGCCAACAACCACTGATCTAAAACAGATTTTCCCCCAACTACATGTCCTCCAAATGTATAGAAAAAGCAAGTCCCAGAACTCCTTAGCAACTCCAACATCAGTACAGATAATATTAGGTTAGGTAGCCCAATGCCATAGTTGTCCCAAAGAGGCAACTGGACTTTCTGGTTTTTCTTTGAAGACATTTCATTTCTTCAAGCTTCTTCAGCTCTGATTGGATGGTGAGGAATGAAAGGATTTATACTCCTTGCAGACAGTTGGTCATTTGCAGTATTATTAGTATGTTATTACCTGGTGACTCTGATGAAACAGATAAACCTCCAGGTGACCTTCACAACTTGTTAAAAGAATGCAAATGACCAGCTGTCATGGCCCACATAGACAATGCCATGATTGCTAATTTCTGTTCCTTACCAGGATAGTTCCCAATTGAATACTATTAAGTTGTTAAGTAGAATTATTGGTAGTTATAGTACTGATGTACCTGCAAACTGCAAGCTTTCTCTGGCTTGAATTATCCTAAAGTCTAATTTGAGGGAAATCCTTAAATACGTTGGGAAATAATATTTTAATAAGACACAAATCTACTCAGAAATCACTGAGCTCAGTGAATCTTATTCTGTGCTAAGTACATACACAATTGCAACCAAACTCTGTTTTCACAAAAAACAACTGCATTGTTATTTAACTCCTATACAATGCCCAGGACAATCTGTAGACTATTCTGAACAAAAAAATTATCAGATCTATAATAATTGCTCAGCATTAATCCACTGTAACCTTAGAACTGGCTTGGCTTAAATTTCCCAACTTTCTGTTCTGTTAACACTTAACCAATACAAATAAATGGCTGCTGCAAACAACCAACCACTTTTCTTGTTTTTATGACTCATCTCTTTCAAATAAGCGTTGATATTTATTAACAGTGGAATGTTTTATTTGAAGTGAAAGTGATCTATGCCCGCAGTACTATTTACATTGTTATATTATTGCTAGGCTTCCCATGAATGTTTTTAATCCAATAGGGTAAGTCTCATTTCTTTTATAATGATTTATTATATGGGATTATTTTGTGCACTACTATATTTTTAAACCATTTTTAAAAGAATTGCTTTTCTGGATCAGCCCATCTTTTTGTCTCTAGGTATGTAGCAATTTGACAGTGACCTTTGAAATATTTCTAGGGTGCTTCCAAGTGTGGTGTAACACTAATCTTCCCCTTTTTTTAAATCCCAGAATTTCTGCCCCTTGATGGAAGAGATTCTATTTAACTATCATTTACTGTACAAGTAACCCTTGCTTAACAACCCTAACTGACACCAGCAAATCCATCACTAAGCGAGGTGGTTGTTAAATGAAAGATCACCTGATTTGCCATGCTTGCAGAATCACCTCCAGTTGTTTAGCAAGTCATCATGTTTCGTGATTTGCAATCTGCTGGCTTCTCCATGGATTTTGCTAGTCAGAAGCTAGCTGGAAAGGTTGCAGATGGAGATCAGATAATTTTGGGAATCCTAAATGCAAGTTAGTTCCTTAGTGCCTGAATCATGATCATGTGATTGCAGGGATGTTGCACTGGTACTAACTGCAAGGACTGGTTGTAAGTCACCTTTTTTCAGCACCATTGTAACTCTGAATGGTCATTAAATGAATGGTTGTTAAGGAAGGACTACCTGTACTTGTAAACTCTGGTAGTGAGTGCCACACAAGAACAGTTTTTTCCTGAATGCCATCACTCTGCTAAACAAATAATTCCCTCAACACTGTCAAATTATTTACTAAGTCTGCATTACTATTACTATTAATCCTCTCATCCTTCCTTCAACCATCTCCTCCCACTTATGACTGTATGACTGTAACTTTGTATCCTTAAGATTTTTATTGACTGTTTCCTAGTATGATTTGATTGCTTATTGTACCCTATGACTATTATTAAATGTTGTACCTTATGATTCTTGATGAATGTATCTTTTCTTTTATCTACACTGAGAGCATATGCACCAAGACAAACTCCTTGGGTTTCCAATCACACTTGGCCAATGAAAAATTCTATTCTATTCTATTTCTCATATCGAAAGAAGTGACACTTGGTGGTGAATGAAATGGTTGGAAGAAGTACTTTTGTTTCAAAAATCAGGATGCAACATTTCATTGCAGATTTTATTAGTAATGGCTATAATTCAGTGTAATATTGTACCTTGGCCTTTTAAAATTATGAATGGCTAAGAGCTATCCATTTTGGCTCTGACTGGAGCTCCCATGAATGGAGTTATACTTTTAATTTAAACTGGTTCCAGCATATAATTTGTGTATTTTTATTGCTTTTGTTGTCCTTTAATGCATCTTGAGCTTCATTTGGTGGTCATGCATACATTTTTCATTGCTTAGAACATTGGCTTTGGTAGCATTTTGATCCTACTGAGTACCCATACTCTCTGAGAAGCCAAATTCCATTTTGTAATATTTGGTGGCAATGGAAACATCTAGAAGAAGCCAGCTTATTCTGTAACACATGGTCTTGTGAAGACAAAATCTATATCCCATAGTTTTATCTCATTCTGTTCTGTAATAAAGTATCCAAATGTATGTTTATGGTCTGACTTATTGAAGGATAGGTGGGTTTAGCTGTTTGTTGAGTTACACACAGGGTAATGTGTAGTGGGGAAAGAACATCAGCTATAAATGTATTATTCTATAAATGGTGTACAATCTAGTACAATTAACTTATCTAGTTATTCATGGAATAGTAAAACTGAATGCTTTCTGAAGTATTTATTCAGCTGGATAAACACAAGCTTTTTATTTAAAAAAAATATATAAACATAGGTATTTCTCAATAAGAGCACATATTTCACCTCCATTTACCATCCAGGCATATCATTTAAGGCAAACATTGACAGACTGGAACATGTCCAAAGAGCGCTAGCAGAATAATGGAAAGCTGGAATCAAGCCCTACAAGAAATGATTGAATGTTTTGGATATACAGTATTTAACCTAAGCATGAAATCATGAAAAGATAAGATGATTGTTCCAGTATTTGAAAAGCTGTCATATAGTAGGTAAGACAGGATTGTTTTTTTAACTGTGCCAGGAAACAAAATTAAAGCATAAAATATGTAGAGATGTAGATTTCAATAAAACATTAGGATAAATATGGAAACAACTTGGAAGTCTCACACAGTGGCGGGTTCTTCTTTATCAGAGATTTTTAAGGACAACCAGTCATTTGCTGAATGGTCATCTGCAAAGATCTGGTCCTTTGCTGCACTCAAGAAGGTGCTGGAGATCCCAAATTCCTTCCAAACACATCAAAACTACCATTTTACAATTCTGTGATTGGTCATCGAATAATGTGTTTTACCTCTGTATTTAAATATTATCATATATTTTTCAGTATCTTTTGCAACATTACTCTGTCCCATCACACGTTAATTGGGGCATTTCGCCATATTTGGGGTGCCCAGCTATAGACTGGATATTGGGAAACAAGGGTATCAAGAGTTACCCAGTTGCAAAAAAGACTTCAGAAAGCATTTGCTTATTAAAATTCTATGGGTAATTCAATGATCTGATTGTTCTACCTAACAGCTCAGATTATTTGGGGGAGAACAGTCAATGCAATTTTACAATGGAATGAGCTTGGGAATATTGTGGAATCTTCTTTTCTAGTTATTTGCCAGAGGAGGCTGGGCTAGTTTCTTTCTTTTTTTTTGAAAAAAGTTTTATTATTTTAGACAAACATACACAGAAAAAACATATGGTATGCCGGTAGGTTAAAGCTCCTTGTACATCTTTTCCATTCTCATCTATTAATTATTTTTATATATTCTCACATACAAAATATTCCATATTTTTAGATTAATTTATCTTATAACACTTCGTATTATCATCCCAGAACCATTCCCGGCAAACAAATGCATACAGACAAATATAAAAAACAAAAAATTCTTTTTTTGAGAACAGTGTGTTTCTGTTTGGGATGCTTTAGAGCTAGCTCTCATACCCAAGCTGTATCCTGATGGTAGCAGCATAAAAGATGGCTGGCATGTATGTACAGTCTGCCACAGATATAGTCTTGTCTGTTGACCCATTGGTGGGAGACTGCAAGGAAGTTGGGATGCAACTGAACACAGAGATAATATATGTAGCTCTTGCTAATGTGATCCTGTCAGTGTCAACTCATAAAACATTTCTATGGCTGTTTTATAGTTGCCAACAGAAAGGGAGGGTGGGAAAGGGGTTTGAAAGAGCAGTGCAGCAGCTTGGAACTGAAAGTGCATTCCATTCATAGTTTTTCAGAAATTGTAACTAGGTGACTGAAAATCTAATTGGAGAACATGATTGATGACTTTTGGCTATGGACATGTTTTGTTGGAGAATATGAATTATGATACACCCAGAGAGGTGGGGGAAAACCAGGGTCAAGGGTGACAGTGAATTACGTGTCTCAGAGTCGGCTACACCCAGGTCATGCCGGTATGTTAATTCCCAATAAATCCTGTTTAGTTTTGGAAGTTTGGCTCGAGACTCATGATTTAATTGGAGTAACTGCTGGAATCCTGACACTCAGGTTGAGAGAGGCTTAAGGTAATCAAAGCTAGGACCTTGGACCACATCTCGTACTTATGAATTTAATTTTAATTCCAGGTATGAATTGTATCCAGCAACTCAGGGATGTTTGCAGGGAGAAAAAGTCAAGATGACAATTACAATAAGCATACATTAAAAAATGGGCATAGCTTTGACTGCACCTTTGCAGCTGTCATTTTGACCTTATCATTACACGGACACTTCTGTGGGATCTACAATTAAATGTTGCCCTGTGAAATCTTCTCTTTCGGGTTTAAACAATGAACAGTCTTGACAATGTGACATTCTGAACTTTTTTGCTATTTACATCTCTTTCTACAATGCCCTTTTCCTTGCTATTCTGCTTTCATTTCTCATTCAGGCATCCATCCTGTTGGTAAGACCTGCCAATGAATGTATTTATTTATCAGACTTTTATCTCACTTTTATTACTTTTATAAGTCACTCAAAGCAGAGAACATACTTAAAATTCCTCCCTCCTCCTGTTTTTCCACAACAAAACCCTATAAATTGGATTGAACTGAGAGAAAATATCTGGCCCAAAGTCATTCAACCACTTTCTTGGTTAAGGCATGAATAGAACTCCAGTCTCCTGGTTTCTAGGCCAGCATCTTAGACACAAGACCAAACTGGATTATTTGATATTGTAAAAGTGGCATGTATCCAAAATCAGAAAGATAAGATTATTCATTTGTGCAGTTTAAGATGTATGGACACCAACTTCTAGAATTCTCCCATCAATGATGCTTGTTGCAGAATTCTGGGAGTTGAAGTCCACATATCTTAAAACTGCTAAGGTGTGGAAATTAGACATTCTGTAAGTGATCTTCCAGTCATGTAATAAAAATATCACTTTAATAAATTGATCCCTTACTGCAGTTAACATCACCCTCTCTCCCATTTCATGTGCTCTTTAATAGTTTTTACAATTTTAATGATTGTTTTTATATGTGCTTATTGGTTTTCTTGTTAATTAAGTGCTGACTACTGCCCAGAGTCACTCTTTTTTAGATGGTGGCCATAAAAATATAATTAATAATAAAAATATTATATTATTATATTATAGAAATGAAGCCCAGATCTTTTATGACATACAAATATTTCCAAATCCATAATGTGAAGTGTGATTGATTTGGGATCTTTATATATTGATGTAAATTATTATAATGTAATATATGTTTCTAAGGAGCCATTCTTTGTAGCTTGATATTTTTTAGTCATGAAAAGAAACATCTTCATATGTGTTATCCTTCTGAGCTTTGTAGTTGAAAAAGGGGTTGGATGTTTCTGTGATCGTTATCCATGGAGTGCTTGGTCCCGCTGTTCAAAAACGTGCAATTATGGAACACAAAGCCGAACCAGGTTGGTACAAGTACAAGAAGATTTCTTTTCCCTGGAGCCATAATTTCCACTTGATTAAGAAGACATTTAAACATGTATTTTGAGGATATTATAGACAAGCATATACATGTTCTTATTTCCCCATGATAACCAAGGGAAGAGGAAGTAGGAGGAAATGTTGGAAGATATTGAAAAGTGTTCCAATATCTAAAGGGCACCGGTGGGGGGGGGCTCCAACCTTTTCTCTAAAGCACCTAAAGTAGGACAAGATGCAATGGATAGAAACTAATCAAGAAGAGAAACAACCTAGAAAAGAGGGGGAATGAAATCCTCACAGAACAGGAAATTAATCAGTGGAACAGCTTGCCTCTAGAAATTGTGGGTACTCCACCAGTGGAGGTTTTTAGAAAGAGATTAGTCAATCATTTGTCTGAGATGGTATAGGGCAAGGGTTTTCAAACTTAGCAAGTTTAAGACTTGTGGACTTCAACTCCCAGAATTCCTGAGCTAACATGACTGGAGTCGGAATTCTGGGAGTTGAAGTCCACAAGTCTTAAAGCTATGAAGTTTGAAGACCCCTGGTATAGGAACTTCTGTTTGAGTAGATGTTGGACAAAAGACCTCCAAGGTCCCTTCCAACCTGTATTCTGTTTTGTTAAACTTAAGGAAAGGTTTATATTAATCAAAACTGGAGCCAATGCTTGGTTTGCGATCTTCCAAACTCACTTTTCTGCCTCTCTTCCTTTTGAGAGAGCAGTAGGAATAGGTTGGATGAAGCTCTTCATGTGATAAGATTCCTCTCTGGTTTGGGATCCGTCCTCAGAACAAAGAGCTTCAGAAATATATGTGGCTATTTGCCATGCCTGCCAAATCCATAGCTAACCTTTGTGATGCTTGCTAAATGCATAGAGAACAAGATTACTAGATGGAGTACATCTGCAGCATGGACAAAAGTAGCCCGTAGGAATACAGGTCTTCCATCTTCATCTTCTTGTCATAACATTCAGGATTAATGTACAATATCTTCATCTTGCAGGGCAATAGTGCGAGATGATTATTATAATAAGAATTTTTGTGACCAACTGTGCCAATGGGCTGAATCTCGGGCTTGTAGCCAGCAAGCATGTCCAATCAACTGCCAACTCGGTGACTGGGAAGAGTGGTCAGAATGTGACCCATGTGTTAAAAAACAGGTAATTTGACCACGAGGTGTATGAGAAACAATGCAGTTGCCTCTGTTTTCAGCATGCATGATGCAGAAAATGTTTCAAGCATTCTGAAATATGGATGCAGAGGAATAATAGGTTTTTTTTAAAAAAAGAAAAGGTACATGGAAAGGTATACCTTTGTACTAGCAAAAATAAAGTCTCCTGAAGCTGAAATTTTAGATGAGGTATTAAGAAAATTTGTTTTCTTGTTTCCTCCCCATCCACGGACTTCACTTTTTAGTTCCGTGTCAGGCCTCTGCTACAACCATCTCAGTTTGGAGGTCAGGCTTCTTGTGGGCGGATGGTGGATGACCGGCCCTGTTTTCCAGAAAAATTATGCAACATAGAGGAAGTGAACTGTGCAAATAAGTTTCAGTGTGATAACGGTAATCCCTGTTTTATTATCTTTATGGTCAACTGCAATAAACATTCAATTTAACCAGGGGAGCCTGAGGGGAAGAAGTAAAAAGTTAAAAAAAAACAAACCAAGATGGTGGTCTCAAACATGCAGTTGAAACTCCACCCCCTTTTACCTGTGGGAGGGATTGTGTTGTTATGGCTACCGCTATCTTGGCTCTTCTGGATTTAACAGATTTTCATTATCTGATTTAAAACATGTTAGACAAATATGAAAATATGTATCTTGCATAAAAAATACATTCATAAAATATGCAAAATCCCACTCCCATTTCACACAAACCTAAAATATGTAAAATGAATACAATAAATATGCATAACATCCCATTCATTTTTTAAGGGAAATTATTCTTTAACGGGGATCACTTTCCCTGTATTGGTCCATTAAAACAAAGGTTTCTTGTTAATCATTCTTTAAATTCTGAACTTGAAACTAATAAAAGTATGACTCCAACCTCATGACTTGTCAATATAAAATTCCACTTAGGTGTTATTAAAAAAACATGTTTTCCCCAAGCAACCTGAATGACTCATTTGCCATCTTGTCCTTTCTGCGCTCATTTAGATGTTATTTTTTTTTATATCACCTTTATTATTTCTTAAGGCAATAAACAAATCTAATATTGCTTCCTCCTACTATTTGTCTCACAAGAACAACCCCATGTAATTGAGTTGGGAGAGACCAACTGGCTCAAAGTTACCCAGCCAAGTTTCATGCATAATCTTCTAGCCTGGTGCTGTAACCACTACAGCAAACTGGCTCCTTCTCCATTTAACCAGGGCAGTGGTGTTTCCTAATAATGTTTTCATGCTCCCCTTTACCTGTTTTCCAAAGCCAGCAGTTTTTGAATTCCAGTTTTGGGGAGATTATGAGATTGTGAGTTATGACTACCATATCTGAGTTCCAAAACCTGTGTCATCCACTGGACAGCACCAAAGAGCCAATGTTTTCTGCCTCTTTGCTGCCATCTAGTGGTCTCCTGACCCAGCTAAGGCAATGCTACCTTAAGATTAAGGTGGGGGAACTCACCATACCTGTCTACTCTAAGCAATGCCATAAAGTCAATGTAAAATTCTGTGTCTGAAATTGACAAAGCCACCTTGATTTTTCCAAAACAGGACGCTGTGTTGCCAGAAAGCTACAGTGTAATGGAGAAAATGATTGTGGAGACAATTCAGATGAACAAAATTGTCGGAAAATAAAGCCTGTCTGCCAGTCAAGATTGGAAAGCATACCCAGTGTGCAACTCATGGGCCTTGGGTAATGTACACGAAGAGCTCTTCTTTATTATTGAAACAATGACATCTAGTAGTCCTTGAGCTAGCAGAAAACGGTCCCACCCATACATGCTTCTTCCATCGTTCATCCTTATATAATGATATTGTTAGAGGTGATGCTTTTATTTAAAGGGTTAATGGCATATCATGGAGTGATGGATTCCCTGTGTTGTGGTTCGCTGGCAGCCTGTGCAGACGGCAACAGAATTAGACAGTGGGGAAGAATGAAAATTTTGGTATCACTAGTCAGGATGGTGGCTGTGATTATGACTGATGCACATCAAAAGGGGCACTGGTTGCTTGGTTGCAGCCATCATCTTGACTCTCTCAGTCCCTCCAGAATGTTCTCTTCCATGCCAGTCTGAACTTTGTAGCTCCAAATAAACATAAATTCTACTGGCAGAAGAGTTTCAGAATACCTGCTTTCTATTCATTTGAATAAATTACAATGTACTTTGTAAAATTTGATAGAATAGGTAGCGTGACGCCCACTATGGGAGCTGTCTGGGGCCACACGTGGGCTTAGTTTTTGTTTATCCATCCAATTGATATGGCTGCCTCTCTCAACTATTGACCCTGGGTGGTGAACTGAATTAAAATAGCAATAGCAATAGCACTTAGACTTATATACCACTTTATAGTGCTTTATAGCCCTCTCTAAGCAGTTTACAGAGTCAGCATATTGCCCCCAACAATCTGGGTCTTCATTTTACCCACCTCAGAAGGACGGAAGGCTGAGTCAACCTTGAGCCTGGTGGGATTCAAGCTGCCAAATTGCAGGCAGCTGGCTGTCAGCAGAAGTAGTTTGCAGTACTGCACTCTAACCACTGCGCCACTGAGGTTCTTTATAAAATAAAAAATAAGTATAAACATTACAAAAATTAAAGTGCAAAGCAGCTGAACAAAATAAAACCCAAATCAGTAATACAGCCAAGAAGCAATGGCCCTACACATACTCAGAGGTCATGGGCCAGGCACAGAACTACATTTTTAGGGCTTTACAAAAGGCCATCAAATCAGGATCTTTGTGATCTCTGGAGGGAGAATGTTCTACAAGGTGGATGCTACAACAGAAAAGGCACATCTTCTAGGACCTTCCAAGGACTATTCTTTGTCTGATGGGACTCAGAGCATGCCCAGACTGTCTGACTGGATCAGATGGGTAGAAACAACTGAGGAAAGAATGTTCCTCAGATAACTAGTCCAAAGGCATGAAGAGCTTTAAAGGTGAAAACCAGCACCTTCAATTGCACCAAAAAGAATGTGTCAGAACGTGTTTGCAGCATGGCTACCCTTATGAGACAACCCAGGAGCAAAACATAGCACACAGAGACTTAGACAGTTAACAATGGTTTATATACAACAGTTATATACAGAAATGTAAGTGGTAGCCAAATATCTTACAAGCAAACAAACTTCTTCTCAACTCTACACACTGAGAACTCTGCAATGAATACCAGACACAAAGAGAGAGGACACGCCCTCTAAAATGGCTGCCTTATATAAATACCTCTTAAAGGGATAAAACTTCTGTGGACCCACTCTTAGTCTTAAAAGAGCAATTCCCATGCTATGCTGATTCATCCTTATTTTATCAGCCAGACTTACAGCAGCTGGCAGCAATTACTGCTAATCAGTTCTTAAATCTTAATACCTTAGCAGAATGCTGACAATCAATGCAGTTCATGGAGTTTTGGTGTTATATGCACCTTGTATTATTATCCATGCCACCACATTCTGCCCCAGTTGAAATTTTAGGATGCATTTCAAGGGCAGTCTCACATAGGGCACATTGCAGTAAGACAGATGAGAAGTCAGAATTGCTTATCATTGATCTGACCATCTTTCTTTTATTACCATGATGATTCTAGGTATCATATCCTGGCTGGAGAAACCCGTGGAGAAATCCTTGATTATTCATTCAATAATGGTAGCTGTGTGGTGCTGAAAAGTGAAAACCAAAGAACTAGATATCGTCTACCTGCTAACCTCTACAACATCAGTTTTGAGGTGATTTTAAAAGGTTCAATAAAACTGGGCACTGTATTAGTCATGGAACAATTTCAGTCTATACTCATCAACTTTTCTCCTATGGAGGTTTATCTTTCCATTTAGTTACCTGTTAAGTTCGCATAGAGAGGCAGGACACGGAGTGCTTCAACTCAAAGTTTATTGTGACTTCAGCTCAGAACGGACCCAACTGGCTCAGCCGCGGCAGCTATTTATAGCCGGCTGCCGCGGCTGCCAGCCAATCAGAGTGCAGGGTTTTCCTGCACTTTTGCAACCAATGAATTCAAACACTTTACAATCATAACCAGTCATTTTAAACTCTGCATACATAACATTACCCACCTAAGAAATGGAAGATGTATTAAGAGCCTTCCAAAAGAGCAGGATGTGGGCCAATCTAAGTATGGGAGGAATGATGTCACAAAGGCTCTCCTCCTTTGTTCTTGGAACAAAAGAGTCCTATCAAATAACAGTCCTTGGTAGACTGTAACATTCCTCTCCTGATGGGAATGTTCATTTTTATTGTATTAAAGCAGTAAAGAAGAACCTATTTAACATTGAGCAGATCAATCAGGTGCTTAGTGGGATTATCACTAGTATCTCTGTATGCAGATGAAGAGACTGAGACATGTAGAAAAATAGCCAGCCCAACACAATTTTGTCCCAATGGCACAAACACCATTCCTCACCTACTTCATGACTCAACCTTCACTCTTACATGCTTACTTGCAATGTTGCGACACATGTTAAAATGAGACACAGATTGCAACCATAACAGGTGGTTTGTTGTTTGCAGTTGTCCCCACTTTGAATATCCAGGCCAGGCTTTCAAATGTGCTTGTTGCTGAAGCAAATGGGATCCCAATGGGATTTCTTAATGCATGGACTTCTAAACTCTTGGCTCAATCTCGAAGTCTCTCCCAGCATTCATATATGAAACTGTAGACATTTTTGCATATATACATTTTTTCCAAACAATTTTTTTAAAAACTAAATTTTTCATTTTTGATGGATTTTCATTCTGCTGCCTCCCGTCCCAAAGCACCTCTGTAATTATACAAATCTCTATTTAGGTGAAAACTCAAGAAGATGATGTGATAACAAGGTCCTACACCAACTTAACACCCTTGGTCCGTTCTCATGATAAAGCCTCCTATTCTAAGCATGTTTGGAAGGGTACTAGTGGAATCCCTTATTTCTGGGGGTCAATATCAACCACAACGTCAACCTCATCTTATCAGTTCAAGCAAGCCATTAAAGCATCCCAAAAAATGGTAAGAATCTGTATCCTTGGAAGTCATCTCCTTCTATATTACAGGTAGTCCTCACTCAGTGACTGCAATTGGGATTGGCAGCTCGATCATTAAGCAAAGCTAAGTGAAACCACGACGGTGCTTACGGTATGATTTCAGCTTTCCTTTCCTTTAAAAACCTGTTATAAATGTGAGGACTAGACATTTTTCATCACTGTTGTAACTATGAATGAAGGTAAATGAGGCAGTTGCTAATCAAAGACAACTAGCATTGCAGGGGTCCCCCAACCCATGGGCTGCAACCCACCACCAGCCCATGGTCCATTTGGAACCAGGCTGTGTGAGTGGCTGGCTGGTTCCCCTCTCTCACCCACCCACCAGGCTGCCAAGCTGTAAAGGCTGTGGACCACTGTTGTATAATCTTTTATTGCTACTATGATGTTCTGCTATAATCACTTGGAAGCAGTGATATTTGGGCAGGTGATTGGGGTCAAAATTGGCAAGATGGCAAACAGAGCATTGCAATATCCAGAGGAATGCAATGCTTGATCTACCATCTTGAAACCTCTGCTCTCTCAGCAGGTGCCATTGCCTGGAAGAGAATTAAAATGAATATTTCGCACAAACCTTTTGAGCATTTCATCCTCAAAATTGCAGTAAAGACCTCTGAATGTTGACTTAGTTCCCTGTTGCAGTTTCAGCTGATTCCGCTGCTTTTCTTTTCTTTTTTAAAATGTAGCCAGCACCAGTTTAAGTTTCCTCCAAGACAAACATAGCTTTGTATGCACACATCTTTATTTTGCTTAAAATTTAAGGCCCCATTTAATGATGTGCACATAACTTGGTCCTTTCTATTGTGAAATTATTTACAATAGCTAATTAATTGTATGCCAGCAAGTCATTTTTGACTCCTAGTGACCACAGATAAAGATTTTTTCCATGATAATGTGTCCCTAACCTGGTATTTCAGGTCTTCTACTGGTGCATTCATCACCAATTTTGATCACATGATTAGGGAGATGCTACAAACGGTCACAAATCAATTTTTTTCAGTGCTGTTGTAACTTTGAACGGTCATTAAATAAATTGTTGTTAGTCGAGGACTACCTGCATTTATTTATGTAATTTATTTATATAACATATATGGCCACCTATCTCATACAAATTGCTCTAAATTACATAAGGTAGAGGTAAAGGTTCCCCTCGCACATCCATGCTAGTCGTTTCTGGCTCTAGGGGGCGGTGCTCATCTCTGTTACAAAGCCGAAGAGCCAGCGCTGTCCGAAGACGTCTCCATGGTCATGTGGCCAGCATGACTAAACACCAAAGGCGCATGGAACACTGTTACCTTCCCACCAAAAGTGGTTCCTATTTTTCTACTTGCATTTTTTAACATGCTTTTGAATTACATACAAGCAGAGGGGGCATTCAGCAGGTTCTGACCAATTCTGGAGAACCAGTAGCACAAATTTTGAGTAGTTCAGAGAACCGGCAAATACCACCTCAGACTGGAGATTTTACAGTATCCTTCCCCTGCCATGCCCACCAAGCCATGCCCACTACAGAACCGATAGCAAAAAAAATTGAATCCCACCACTGCATACAAGGCTTAAAAACCTAAAAAGGTCACTGACAAAAAAAGCATGAGAGACAATAACATTCTGTCTCTGTTTTGTTATGTTTCCTAAGTCTTCCAATTATATTAGGATCCATAAGGTGTTTGCAGTTTCAAATTTCACGGCGAAGGAGCAAGATCTGCATCTCTCTGCGGTGTTCTTAAGGTCTCTCAACAATCTGCCTCTGGAGTACAACTATGCCTTATACAGCCGTATTTTTGATGACTTTGGGACACATTATTACACCTCTGGTTTATTGGGAGCCAAATATGACCTTCTGTACCAGTTTAGTGAGGAAGAAACAAAAAATTCAGGTATGTGGTCCATATGTTATATACTGACCGTTTCCTAGTATGATTTGATTGCTTATTTATTTATTTATTTATTTATTTATTTATTTATTTATTTGAACTTGTATGCCGCCCCATCTCCGAAGACTCGGGGCAGCTCACAACTAAAAACACAGAACAATAAATATTTAAAAAACCATTAAACCAAAGACAAGCCCAAATATAAAAACATGACGATAATAAACATTAAAACCATCCCTCCCCCAGGGAGGGGTCACAGCCCGGACACAGCTTATTGTACCCTATGACTATTATTAAGTGTTGTACCTTATGATTCTTGACTCTTGATGAATGTATCTTTTCTTTTATGTACTGAGAGCATTTGCTCCAAGACAAATTCCTTGTGTGCCCAATCACACTTGGCCAATAAAGAATTCTATTCTATGATGTGGGTGCTAAAGATACAGTATAAAATATTTATCTCTGTTTCTAGCGATTTCCTTAGAAATCAAGAGTTTAAGCAGGGAGGAAGAGTCTCTTGACTGTAATTACTCCAACAAGCAAAGCAATTAATGCTATTGTAAAATCTCAAGAATAAATCACATAAATAAGGAATAATTGAATGCAATCCTTATTGCATTCTGTTTTAGTTCAGGATATTTTGTGATGCTTGGATTCTTCTCTTTTGTTAATGAAAATCAGAGCTCCTAATGAAAAAGCTTCCCAGGTGTTGCCTTTCCCAAGCCTGTTTAAGAAAACTAAATCAAACATTTCAGTTTAATGTGTCCATGTGGGAATTGGAGGCTGAGAAAAGTGGCAGGAACCACCTAGATATAAAATCACCAATATTTTTAGTGTACAAATAAAAAGTCTTTCAAAATCATTGACACTAAAAAAATAAAATAAATATATATATATATATAGGGGTTTATACATTGCACTAAAAAATCAAGATGGCAGCCACAATGATGCAGTCAAAACCTTCTCTCTAATGGGCATTAAAAATAAAGCAGGACTTCAATTTGCAACTTGAAGGTAGAAAAAATTGTAGGTTGGCCAGGCAATGTCATTTTTTTAAAGATTGGGTACTATAAAGCTTGACAATTTCGATAATTTGATAATTTTTATTATCTGTTTTTGCTATTGAATTATACCTAGGTTTAACCACAGAACAAATGAAAAACTGTGTAGAAACAGAGACACAGAATTATGTTTTCTTTTCTGAGTCAACTGAATATTGTAAGGAATGCAGCCAAAATAAGCTTACAGAACGCCATGAAGGTAAACAATATTTTCAATCCATCAATCAATTAATCAATCAATTCACTATGGGTTCCAGAAGTTTAAGGCACTTCTTTTATCCCTTAAAACATACAATGTACCCACAGACAAATACACATACACACACAAAACATTATATTGTCTATATCAGGGGTGTCAAACTCAATTTCACTGAGGGCCACATCAGGGCTGTGGTTGACCTCAGGGGGCCAGGCAGACATGGCCGACTGGGTGCGCATGGCTAACTGGGTGGGCATGGCCAGCTTGACACCACTCCCCAAACTGCTGGCATGTTTCCTCTCCGCATTGGGTAGACTGGGACAAAGCCATGTGGGCCATCCCCTTACATTTTCCAAGACGGCCCTACAGGCCAGATCTGCCCACATTGTGGGCTGGATTCGGCCCACAGACCTTGTGTTTGAAACCCCTCATCTATATCTTCTCATTCCCCAGACTTTAGTGGCTTCTCATAAAGATCCATTATCCAATGTAAGCAACCAGAACCGCTTCATCAATAGCCTCAAATAGATCCTTTATTACTGACCACCTATATTACAAGAAACTTGCAAGGCTGCCTCTGCTTTTGAAATGGTAGATACAGACCTCATGTGTTTGTCCCCCCTCCCTGAATCAACTGCAACCTGGAATGTCCCCCTCTCTCTCCCTCTCCTTCAGCCAGTGAATCCCCCACTTCCATGCAGTTAAATATATAACTCTACTGTGTAACTCATCTGTTTTAGGTTCCATGTTGAAGTCATCTGAACGGTCCATTTCCCTGGTTAAGGGTGGGCAGGCACGGTATGCTGCAGCTTTAGCCTGGGAGAGAAAAGGCTCTTTGCCAGGACACGAGATCTTTAATGACTGGCTGGATTCAGCCAAGAACAATCCAGTTGTGATTGATTTTGAGGCAAGTGACAAAAGACAAGAGGAAAACAGAATGTCTTACTACAAGGGCTAAAGCTCCCATGTATGGAAGAAGAAGAAAAAGAGGATATTGCATACTTTGAATGGATGCTACACAACTTAAAACAGTCAGATTAATAGTAATACTACTATTTCAGCCCGGTTCAACTGAACCAGTAGTAAAAATCATTACCAGTTCTACAGAACTGGTAGTAAAAAAAAAAAGTCAACGATCAGCTGAGAGGAGGGGGAAAAAAGCCTCCAACAATCAGCTGAGAGGATAAAAGTGCATGGGAGGGTGGGAGGATTGCTCCTAGCTTTTCATTTCTTCATCCTCTCAGCTGATTGGCTTGTTAAAGGTGCGCGTTTTAGGGGCGTGCGTGGGCGGACATGCGCAATCCCTCACAGAACCGGTAGTGACTAAGGTAGGATCCCACTATTGGGTCAGATCTTGTGATATTCTCTTTTATTTTATTTGTGGAGGTGGTAACGACAAAATGGTATGTGTCTCCTGAGGTTATGCTTTTGAGCCTGCAGAAGGCAAAATCAAAGAGCCATGGTGGCACAGTGGTTAAACTGCAGTACTGCAGGCTACTTCTGCTGACTGCTGGCTGCCTGCAATTTGGCAGTTTGAATCTCACCAGGTTCAAGGTTGACTCAGCCTTCCATCCTTCTGAGGTTGGTAAAATGAGGACCCAGATTGTTGGGGGCAATATGCGAACTCTGTAAACCGCTTAGAGAGGGCTGTAAAGCACTGTGAAGCGGTATATAAGTCTAAGTGCTATTGCTATTGCTATCATTCCCAGATAGAAGGCCCAAACTGATGGGTTTTTTGGATTTAAGAAATCTTCTGGGACAACTTTTGAAAAATGGAATATAATTCTTTCTTAGGTTTCCCCCATTGTGGATTTGGTGAAGAATTTCCCATGCTCTGCCACAAAACGTTTTAATCTCAGGAAGGCCTTTTCTGAATATATGAGCAAATATGACCCCTGTCACTGTGCCCCGTGCCCCAATAATGCTCAACCAGTTTTATCAGAAACTGGATGCCTCTGTGTATGTAAGTCTGGAACATATGGAAGCAACTGTGAGCTACGAGCACCCGACTACAAATCAGGTATTTTTTTTACAACTCCATCTTATAATTGTCCATGAAGATAGCAAGGTTTGCACAAAATTAATGGCGTCTTCAATTGAAGTTTCAATTTTTGCTACACTATAAATAAGGTAGCTAAAAGAGCTGGAAAGTCAGATTTAATTTTGGGCAAAAACTGAAATTAGCAAAACCATTCTCTACCCTACTCTTATCCTACAAGTAAAAATATGGGCAAAATATTACGGTATATGTTATTATGTATCATAAAGTGTTATTTTATCTTACATAGCAGTTTTACATCTTTGAGAAAAGGTATATGAATTAATTTTCATGCTCAAAAGACACGACAGATGTAATTGATGGGTGGACAATCTTTAAAGGATCAGGTTCAACTTTACAATGAATTTCTAGTGGCTTGATAACATAACTTTGTTCTCTCTTTCTCTCTTTCTTTCTGTCTCTTCTCTCTCATCACTGGAGATAATATAGCTGTTTTTTTTAATACTATGAAGTTGAAAAAACATTCCAGAAAAAGGCAGTTGGAAACAATTTGTTTACTGTTGTAAAGAAAACAACATGAGGACATACATGAGTATTTGAGAGTCAGTTGGGAGGGTCGGGGGGGTCTTTACTTTAGTAACTTGCCTAACCTGTTTGCATAGAAAAAATTTTAAGACAACTAAGCACTGCCATGAGTTATAGAACATACACTTTCTCCATCTTTTTCTTTCTCAAATTGGGGAAAATCTTTAAAAATATCATAGGAAATAAATTCAAATTTAAATAAATAAATTCATTTCATAGAAAACTAAAACAAAATCAGAACAGAATACTGCACAAAATTTAAAAGTCAATATAAAAACTACATTTTAAAAAACTAATCAGCAACTCAGACACACAGTATAGTAATAGTTAAGTTAAAAGTAGATGGAATGCATTTGAAAATTTAAAAAAAAACATATTCTTTTCAATGATGCACCACTCTGGCTACTGTGTTGGAATTCCATCACCGTGCACGCTGTAAGTATTGCAGTCCAAATTACTGATGCAGGCTAGGTGGTAGTAGCAAGAAACTGGGGGCATCAAAATGGGGAAAGCTGAAATATGGGTAGACTCTTGCTCATATCAAGACTCTACAGCTAAGGCTACAAAAGGATTGTGTTGTTTTGCACTCCAGTTGCAGTAGATGGCTACTGGAGTTGCTGGTCAGCGTGGAGTGCTTGTGATGCATCTTTTAAGAGGCAAAGAACTCGGCTGTGCAACAATCCTGAACCCATGAATGGAGGAAAACCTTGTAATGGTGATGCTGAAGATGAGGAATGGTGTTTCATCTCAATATTTAAAAGCCAGTAAGATATGTACTATTATAAAATACCAGGGGTATTCTCAGCAAGTTTTTGTTTAAAGTAACAGAATGTGCATCTTGATACCACATGCAAGTTTCCCCCATTCTGATGCGAGTTTTAACCTGTGTCCACTATTGCTCTCCCTTTTGGATGTTCATGGCCAATGATCTCAGGACCAAACTGTGTATTAAGAAAGGATTGGAAGAAATATTTGGCCCTCCATATGTCTTTGTGAGATAAGGAGGTCCAAGATCTTATAACATAGAAAGTGAATCTTTAAAAGAGCATAAAGGATATAAAGTATGATAGTACCCATTAACACCTGAAAAATTGATTGCTAAAGAAAGATAAATGTCCTCTTTCAGATCCTTCATGTGGATGCAGCCCAAGAAATTTTGCTCCCAGCATTTTAAAATTGAGGAAGACATTTTCCAAGAACCCTCTAAATCTGAAAGAAGTAGGCACAGCAAATCAGAAAGTTATCAACATCCCTCCTAGAGGTTGTCCAATAAGTCCAATAAAATAAATAAATAAATAAATAAATGTTGAGGCATTGCCACATGTAAAATGAATGTAACAGAATTAGATATTTGTCTTTGGCCTATCAGATTGTTTGCAATCCATTGATTATGACCTTTTGCTTTCTGTGTATCTTTTTAACAAAGTCCTAACTGGACAATGTTTCAATTACAGGGGTGCTACTTGTGTAAATGATGATGACTATACTGAAGAAGGCCGGATAAAACCTAAATGTGACACAGGATGTTTCACTCCAGAACCACCAGAAAATGGATTCATCAGGGTTAGCAGCATTTAATGGACTAAAAAAGACTTTGACACTTGTCTAAGTGGATCCCAATCTTTCATCAAATAGCACTAATGCTAAAGTGCCTTTTTAGGCTCTTGAGATGAGGTGCTCCTGGCAATGAGTTTGTGAGATGCTATCACAATTCTATCCTTTACATGTCAGAATTCTCAGAGAGGAATTTGAGGAGATGAATTTCTGGAGAGTGGTAAAATTTCTGGAGAGTGGAAAAGATGGATGTACTAGTCATACTTCTGTTCCAGAGATAAATCTCTAACATTCACATTAAGGAATTGATTGACAGGTCTGAGAAATGAATTCCAGTAAATAGATGGATTTACAGACATCTTGATCAATGCCATATGCTTACAAGACCACTTGAAAAAGATTCACATGATTAATAAAAAGGGGAGCAACTAGTGTTGCCCTCCAACATTGAATTTAAAATGAGATTATTTCAAAATATCTCAAAGTCTGTAGCGATTCTCAGTCATCCAGGTCATGGTTATCCCAAAGGTGCTTTTTCAGGAGGCAACTGGACTTTCTTGTTTTTTTCCTTGATAACATTTCACTTCTCATCCAAGAAGCTTCTTCAGTTCTGACTGGATGGTGGGGAATGGAAGGATTTATATTCATACAGACAGCTGGTAATTTGCATCCTTTTGGGGGTTTTTTGAAGCACTTGGAGGTTTTATCTGTGTCCTCAGGGTCACCTGAGTGTTGCCCCTGGTTCCTGTAGTCTGCATTTTTTTCCTCTGGAAATCCATTCCTACTCCCACACCATTTGAAGGGTGTTCATCCCAAATTGCACAGCTAAAAGTCTGTAGCAATTTTCAGTCATCCAGGTCATGGTTATCCCAAAGATGCTTTTTCAAGAGGCAGCTGGACTTGCTTGTTTTTTCTTTGAAGACATTTCACTTCAAAATATCTCCAAGTAAAGATATAAAAGAATTTTGCCTCAAACTCCACTGGGAACAAATATGAGCGCACCATTCCCACTGGACTTTTCAACAAGGCAAAGTCTGATCTTCCATTGGTTTTAAAGAAAATTTGTCTTAAAAATAGAACCTACTATAAATCTGGGCCTTGGTGGCTCAGGCTGTTAAATGTCTGCTCTTAAGATCCAGCTGTCTACAATTACTGTAGGCTCGAATCCCACCAGGCTCAAGGTTGACTCAGCCTTCCATCCTCTCAGGGTAGGTAAATTGAGGACCCAAGATTGTTGGGGGCAATTAGCTGACCTTGTAAAAATGCCGCTTAGTAATAAGCAGGCATATACAATGGAATGAAGGCTATTGCTGAGCACACTGGGTTGTATCCCAAAAAATTGTAAGCCGCCCTGAGTCTTCAGAGAAGGGCGGCATATAAATGTAATTTTAAAAAAATCATACTTACATTTTGAATATTTTTAATCAATCTTAAGCTGCTCATTACATCCCTCACCTCTTGGCACACTCATAAAGTTATCAGTTTTGACATGAGGCATATTAACTTTTTCCTTAACACCAGGAGTATTTTTAAAAACCTACTGCCATTATTCTAAACTGCTTTTCTTTTTTCTTTTTTGAAGACCATTCTCTTTAGCCATACCCTCTTTTGTTATGTTTATTTCATAACTTCTTTAATTCCTGATACTTTTGTTGCTACCATGAGAACTTAAATTACTGTAGCTCTCAGTACTGCTTTCAAAGTCTAAAACTTACAATTCATGTAATAAATATTCCACTTATTGCACTAAACTTTTACTTCATAGAATGAAAAACCTTGCTATGATGTTGGAGAACAAGCAGAAGTGCTTTGCTTCAGTGGCTATTTTCGTTCAGGATATCCATTTCTTCGCTGCCTTGCAGACAAAACATGGGCACAACAGAACATTGAGTGCCAATGTAAGAAACAGAATACGTTGTATAAAAAAGAAATAAATCAAATGCCTTATGATTAATAATATATTCCTTCAAGGGAGAAAGGAGAAAACATAAGTTTGGATCTTTAAATTCAGTAAGGTCAGATGGATTTCTGAGTAAAGGGTCACTTTTTTTCCACAATTTTACTCTAACCATAACTAAATATTGATACAGTTCTCAGTTTCAGTCACCCAATCCAAATGGCTAAATAGTGTTGTCTTTATCAGTATGCAGTGCAAACTAAAATGCTTTGTCCACTTAAGCATTAAGCATTTTAATGTGCAAATATCTTCATTTTCTTTGAGAGGAACATTAATACTTGGTATGCCCCAATAGAAAGATAGAAAAAAGTTGTATTTTACTCCAAAGAGAAGATGACATGTATCAGTCTAGTTTTACTCCTGGTAATCAGAGGTGGTATTCAGCAGGTTCTGACCAGTTCTGGAGAACCGGTAGCAGAAAATCTGAGTAGTTTGGAGTACCGGCAAATACCACCTCTGACTGGAGATTTTACAGTATTCTTCCCCTGCCACGGCCACCAAGCCACAGCCACAGAACTGGTAGTAAAAAAAAATTGAATCCCACCACTGCTGGTAATCCTTTTGTTGCTTAGGAAACAACTACATGTTACCCTTAGAATAAACTAACTTGCAGTGGCCAAGATATCTTTCAGAAAGACTTTGGTTCAAATTCCCACTCATGAATTAAAATCACTTAATTCTAATCAATCATATAACATTGTATGAAAAAATATACAGGTTTGAGCTGCTTAGGGAAAAGTTAACAATATGTAATTCTTATAGGAAAGATGGGGTTAAATATAATTAATAATTTTATTACCATAATTATTTGTAATCTCATGTTTGCTGTAAGATGAAGAAAAATAGAAAGAATTCATATGCTGGTAACTATTCATATTTCATCAGGGAAAGGGAGTCATATAGATTTAAATAAACCTCTGTTTTCTCTCAGCATCCAGAAAAGGAGCCTTGGTGGTGCAGGCTGTTAAACACCTAGCACTTAGCTCCAGCTGCCTGCAGTTAGTGCAGGCTTGAATCCCACCAGACTCAAGGTTGACTCAGCCTTCCATTCTCTCGGGGTAGGTAAAGTGAGGACCCAAGATTGTTGGGGGCAATAAGCTGACTTTGTAAAATGCAGCTTGGGGGGGGCAAAAAAGCCTTAGTCATAAGCAGGCATATACAATGGAATGAAGGCTATTGCTAAGCGCATTGGGTTGTGTCCCAAAAATTGTAAGCCGCCCTGAGTCTTCGGAGAAGGGCAGCATATAAATGTAATTTTAAAAAAAAGCAAAATCAAGCTTCTGGCTATTTTGCACTTAGGGAAAGATGGTGCTAAAGCAGCGTTACTCAACCTTGGCAGTTTTAAAATGTGTGGACTTCAACTCCCAGGAAGAATTTCCCAGCCGGGTTCAGCTGACATGTTCAGGGTGTCAGGATTCCAGCAATTGCCCTAATTAAATCATGATTCTGGAGCCAAACTTCAAAAAACTTCAAAGGATTAGAGGCAACGTGATATTTTTAGAAGAAAAAAAAAGTAATATGTGACTATTAAGGACAGTTGCTGTTTAAAATCTCTTTAATTTCTCTAAATATTTTTGTTTTGTTTTGTTTTAGGCCATATTTGAGTGCTTTTTAGATCTTTACCCTAATATAAAGAGATTTTTAAAATTCTAGTTTTATTCTGATGCTTGATTTATATGCTTATATATTAAATATATAGAGACTTACATATTTGAGTATAAGTATATTTCCTGATCATGTTTTGTTACTTATAAAAACGTTTTTTTCTTAAACTCCAGGGTTAGCTTGTGACAAACCACCAGTTTCAGATGCTGTCCATCTGACCCCATTTAAAATTCAGTATGATGTTGGGGACCAGATCCACCTGAGCTGTCCTAGAGGCTACAGTCTTACAGGCCCAGGGACTTTCATATGTGGGGATCAAATGTCCTGGATCCCTGCTGTTCTGAACTCACTTGATTGCAGGAGAAGTATGTTTCATATTTGCTGAAAATCGTTCATTAGTGTTATTTTTCTTTTTTGCTTGCTATTCTGTGCTGAAATTTTAGTGATGGGAATATTTCTACATCAAGAAAGATAGAATATACTTTGGGAATTACTAATAAACCTACAATGTGGTGTAAATCTGAAATGATACCTTACTTAGTTCATCTAAATAGAACAGTGATAAGTGTGGAAAATTGTGCAGAAGGAGTGTGAATTCAGCCTTGCTATTGAAAGCCTGATTTAAAGCATGTGCTCAGAAGTGCTTTGTCCTTTAATGCTGCTACATGCATTCCCAATTCTTTATTTTGCAGCTGACTCCAGAGACTGGATTTTATCTTCTAATTAAAAAAAAAAAGTTAAGTTGACTCTGGAAATCTAAAATATGCCTACTGTTGGTCCAAATTGAGGATACAAACATTGGGAAACAGTAACCTGAATGCAGACTGCCATCTGTCAGCCTATTTTTATTGGGGATATGATCTCTTTTTTACATAAATTTGAGCAGGTGGCTGCAGAAGGATTCTTGGTGAGATGAACATTAACCATAAGCAGTGCTTAGTTGGTATTTAATTTTTTTTCAAAATGAACAAAATGACTTCAAGAATTCTTCCAAACCTTCAAAAGATCTGGCATGGCTACAGCAGCACTGCATTCTCTGTAGAGAAGTTTTTTCTGACACTTTTTGGAATAAATGACATTCAGTCTAAAATAGAGGAAGGGGAGATACCTCTCTGCAAAAGAGAACCCAGTCTTATTGTAAGCATGACAAGGTTTCAGAAGGTTAAGCAAGATTTGAAGAGATCCCTTGGCTGCCTCATAGTAAGTCCTATGCCAATTTATTCCAAGTGATCCAGAACATGTTACTTTAAACAAAATATCCCCAAAAAGTGACAAAGCTGTGTTGATAAGAAAATGAAGCAAAGTTGTGACACCTACACAATCTTATGAACAGTTCTTAGAAAATAAATAGTGGTAGTCTAACAAACTTCTAGGTCTAGATGAAGAGTAGAGTGAAGCCGATTTCTGAGGAGTGTACAATTCTAGCCATCCATGTCCAATTATGGTGTGTCTTGGGTTGTGTCTTGAATATGAGACTGTTCAAACCATCATAAATAGTTCTTTCTTGACTGAACATGATCCCACTTGAAATATCTAAATCTTACTTCTTTTTCAGATTATACTAGGAAATTAAAACTCACAACCTGCTTGTCAGCTCATTTGAAATCTGACTCTTTCCCTCTTTCTTTTAATTCCTTCTTTAGGTGAGCCACTTCAGGTCAAAGATAATTGCAGTCTTGGGAAAAAAGAGGTGGATTCTCATTGTGTCTGCATCTCCCCGGAAGAGGACTGCAAGTAAGTATAAGTGTCAACTCATAAAACATTCCTATGCCTGTTTTAGTAGTTGCCATTAAAACAAAAGGGGGGGGAGGAAGGAAATCTGGAAGAGCAGTGCAGCAGTTTGAAAGCGAAAGTACATTCCAACTCTTATCTTTAAAAGATTGTAACTAAAATACCAGAGCTTTTGCCCTCAAACAGATTTAATTGGAGAATGTGAATGATGACACCCAGCCTGTGAACGTGCTCAACTGGAGAATCACGATTTAATTAGAGCGATTGCTAGAATCCTGACAGCAAGCCAACTCTGGCATACATAATTTACAGTCACCTGTGGCCCTGTTTCCCCCCTCCTCCCTGGGTGTCTCATTAACCAGATTTTCCAATTTCAGGACCGTGGTTAGGTTAATCAGGCACCCAGTGCAGCCTGAATCTATTAGGGCTTGACAATAGGTGTGAAATATTGTATATCAATCAGATTTCAGATTTTATAATCTGCCTATATTTTTGCTTTCTTATTTTTGCTGGCAGATGATTTTTCTTCAGCAGGGAAAGCATCCCTGTTTTTGTAGATACAAGTGGAGAGCAAAATTAGAAAATTTATTAGGTCTTTGGGTGACCATATATCTATAGCTGGTGGCCCATACTCATTAGGCTACCATTTGTGCTGAACTTCATCAGTTACAGCTGAACTAAATAATTTGGCTCAGTGATTTCTGAAAGGTTGGCAAAGGTAAGGTGAAATTCAGTACCTCCTGAATACCAATAATAAAATGGAGGAGCTACATCAGGATGTCACCTTGTTCCAAGAATCATTATGTTCTGCTGAATATAAGTGGGTTGTTGGAAAGAGATAAGCTATCATATTGAAACATTTGCAAGGCTTTCAAAGTCAGGGCTGAAAGCTATTTTGCAAATTTTTCAACTCACCTGCACTCTGCAAATCTCTGAGCTACTAAATGTTTTGCAGGATTTCAGAACAAAATCTCAAAAGGAAAAACTTAAAATAGACATATTTTAACCTAGAAAGTATTACACAGTATATACAAACAAAACAAAAACTACATCTGAGTGCATTTCCAAAGCTGAGATTACTAGTATTCTTTTTGATAAAATTCAAAATACTGTTCTGTGGCCTGGTTTTCTCCTGGTAGTAATTGTGGTCCCTGGCCTTTGTACAGATGGTTTTTAAAATTGCTCATAAATTAAGGCCTTGTTAATATCTGGCTGATATTCAGGAGAGAAGAATTATAAAAACTACTTAAACACATTCTAAAGAAATGAAATCATCTGGTTCACAGGAACATTATTACCGTTATAAATCAAGCAAGCTAAAACATTAATTTAATTATAATACTCTCAGGTTCAAAAACATATTGTAGTTCAGACAATTTATGTTTTTTGCCTCCTTAAAACACAGTAGTTGCTGGTGAAGAGAGATGAATAGTCCTATAAAAGTTAACTATTGTTCCAATGTTCCAAGGGTCTACCTACTCTGATATAGAGTTTATAGCCTTGCCTATTGGGATAATAGACTGGGTAAAATGCTAATTTCTTTTTAATGAGCCAGTTAATGGTGTCAAAATCAACATCAGAGACATTGTAGAGGAGAGACCAATTAAAGCTTGGTGATTGTACAGGCTTCGTTCCACAATATGCTAAACTCTTGAATATTGTAGATCATTGATACATTGGCCAATAAAATATTTGAATATTGACTACTCAGACAATGAATAATATTATAGAATATGGAAGTAAGGAAAATCAGTGGCATCTTATTGTCTCCAAAGATATTATTTGTATTTCCTGGCTTTCCAGCACTGGCTCAGAAGATATTTGTGTATTGGATGTACAATCTGAACAAGCTGTTACAAATCCTAGCTGTCATTTTCTGGCCGAAAAGTGCAGGAATGATGAACAAGTCAACTTTATCCATTATGGACCTTGCAGTGATGACACCAGGTTGACCTGGGCTATTGAGAGAGCAAATCTTTCAGCAAATGCAAGAAAGAAAGATCCATGTGGATATGATATATGCTATGACTGGGAAAGATGTTCAGGTATGTCCCTTGAACATTTCAATTTTTGATTTATAAGGTTGATTTTAAACATTTGTACATAATTCTGGTTATGGAGATATAAAAATAATGCATGTTATTTTTTTTTAAATATGTGGAATTAAGTTTCAGTTAGTCAAATACTCATTGTTCACATAAGTCAACTTCTATGATTAGAATTAGAATTAGAATTTTTATTGGCCAAGTGTGATTTGACACACAAGGAAATTGTCTTGGTGCAAATGCTCTCAGTATACATAAAAGAAAAGATACATTCATCAAGAGTCAAGAATCAGAAGGTACAACACTTAATAATAGTCATAGGGTACAATAAGCAATCAAATCACACTAGGAAACAGTCAATATAGATCGTAAGGATACAAGCGATAAAGTTACAGTCATACAGTCACAAGTGGGACAGTTTGTAAATAGTTGGACAGTGTTGAGGGAATTATGTGTTTAGCAGAGTGATGGCGTTTGGGAAAAAACTGTCCTTGTATCTAGTTGTTCTGGTGTGCAGTGCTCTATAGCGTCGTTTTGAGGGAAGGAGTTGAAACAGTTTATGTCCGGGATGTGAGGGGTCTGTAAATATTTTCACAGCCCTCTTTTTGACTCGTACAGTATATAGGTCCTCGATTGAAGGCAGGTTGGTGGTAATTGTTTTTTCTGCAGTCCTAATTATAGAGACAGTTATAGAGGTGCAGATGATAGACTCAATAATTCCTCTGTAGAACTGTATCAGCAGCTCCTTGGGCAGTTTGAGCTTTCTGAGTTGGCGCAAAAGAACATTCTTTGTTGTGCTTTTTTGATGATGTTTTTGATGTTAGGTGTCCATTTTAGGTCATGTGATATAATAGAACCTAGAAATTTGAAGGTCTCTACTGTTGATACAATAGGATGTCCCCTGCTTCTTCTTCCTCCCTATCTACTTTGTTCCTCCTCTTCTCTACAAGTTTATTCTGGGAAGAGACATCCAATAGATAGTATGACTTCCCAAGCTCTGGACCAGATAAAGGACCACCTAAAAGCTTCACAGAAAGGGAGAATTTTACAAGTACCAGCCTTCCTATGGAGAAAAAGTCTAGAACAGATATAGAACAAGTATACAGTATATGCTCCCAGCAATCTTTACAATGCATAATTTGTCCTCATATGGTAGCCTCTGGGAAGTGTGCAATGCCCACTTGCAGATCTCAGAAGCTGCATTCTACAGCTTCTGAAATGTTTTTGATATATAGTGGGGTGTGCCTTGGTCTTGTACCTTGTTTCTTCCTTTTCCTAGTGAATTGACAAAATATTACAACAGTGTTCTGAATAAGGTATCACTTTTAGGTTGTCTTTGTTGGGGACTTGTATTAATGCATCATAGTAGGGTCATTTTTTTAAATTTCATGCAGTCCTGAAGTTGATGAGATGATGAATGACAGAAAGCTTGATCTTTCTATGTAATGATGCAGTTGACACACCTGTTTTTGAAAAACACACTCCTGAGTATTGCTGTAAGACAATACAGGTCTGGAATAAGGAGTACTTTGATGACTTATTTAGGATTTTGGTGGTCACCTGACATTTGCTGAAGACCATTGACTGTAGTCCTCTCTATATTTATGGCAGAATCAACACAGATTAACTCCAAAAAGCTTTAGTGACAAGAAGGAAAAATGGGTGGAATTATGTTGCTATCCTCCAAGACTTCTTAAAAGCATAGTATCTAACAATCCCTTTAAATGCATCCTTTATTTATTTAGCTTTGTTTAGAGAAGATTTTAAAAAATGTGTGGTTGTGAAATATTCCTGAAAATGATGCCCAGATCACTGTTTGTTATGCAACTTGTTTTTCACTGTGCGGTAGGATGATAGTAATTGTGAGCTTTCCTGTAAATTGCCTTGGCAGAGATTCACAAAAAGAAAAAAAAAACTTTGGCTTGTCTGGTTAAAAAAAATGCCTTGTCTGGTTAAAGTTAAAATTTCCATCTCCTTTGCTCTTGCTTAAAACCTCACTATTTAGAAGCAGAATCGATTTTATATCGGCTCCCAAAGAACAGTTGGGAGGGTTGTTTTGCATTATATTGAGACAGGGAAACAAAGAAATTGCAACTTTAAGCCTTGAAACATCTAGTAAGAAGGTGTAGATGAAGTTGTTGTTGATGAAATAAAATTAAAACTCCCCAGTTCTATCACATCTTCATCACTCTGAACAGAAACATATATACACTGAAAATTCAAATGTTATCTAAGTCATACAATATAGCCTTACCTACTCATCATCCATTCTCTGAGGACTTCTTTTGCCACCCCTGAAAACTGAATGTAGATCTTAGCTACAAAACCTTATTGCAGTTAGGCAGAAAACCCCCAAACCCTGAGCAACTTCTATTCCAAGGGTAGTTTTATAAAATTTAGGAAGTTGTTATTATGGATCAAGAATCAATTCTTGTTAAAAAGATTTATTTCAGTCTTATGATGATTACTGCAAAATAGTTAGATACAGGTGCATACCAAATGAAAATACACACACACAAACACACATATACACACACCTCTAGTAGTCCTCAATGTACGTGCATAATTGAACCCGACTTTTCTGTTGCTAAATAAGACAGATGACAAAGACCCATTTTTATGACATTTCTTGCCACGATTGTTTAGTGAATCACTGTAGTTGTTAAGTGAGTAACACGGTTGTTAAGTGAATCTGGCTACAAATTGACTTTGCTGGCCAGAAGGTCACAAAAAGGGGATCACATGATCCCAGGACACTGCAACCATCATAAATATGAATCCGTTGCCAAGCATCCCAATTTTGATTGCATGATCGAGCAGATGCTGTAACAGTCGTAAATGTGAAAAATGGTCGTAAGTCACTTTTTTCAGTGTTATTGCAACTTTGAATGGTCACTAGAAGATCTGTAGTAAGTTGAGGACTACCTGTAAAACTAAATGATGAGCTGATCCCACATTTGTATCTATTTACAGAAGAAAGATTGCACTGTACTTGCCTTCTTCCAAATCAGTGTCCGAAGGGTGAAGAACAGGTCTATTGTATTCAGTACGGGTCTAGAAACCAAAGGAGGACATCGACCCTCTGTGTACTCGGAGCCATGAAATGTGCCAATATGAAGACAACATTGTTGCATCCTGGGAAATGTGTGCCATAAAATGAGTGGCAAACAGATATCTGATGTACTCAATCCTGTTTCAACCACAGTTCAAAATAAATTCATTGAATTAAAATGTTGATATAAGAACTGGATTTTTGTTTATATCCTACTAATGGTTTCAGTTGAATCTACATAAAATGAATGAATCTCAGCATTTTGAGAGATTTGAGAACAAGTGGTTGGCACATTCATAATATAGTTACCATAAGAGGTTACTTAGGCATGGATAATGTATAACGATGGGCATGGACACCCCAAAAGATAGGCTCCAGAAGAAGACAGGCTTACGATACAGAAGGATCTTGACAGACTTGAACATTGGGCGCTATCTAATAAAATGAAATTCAATGGTGAAAAAGTAAGGTCTACATTTAGGTAAGAAAAACAAAACGTACACGTAAAGTATATGTGGTACTTCGCTCAATAGTAATAACTGTGAGAGGGATCCTGGAGTCCTAGTGGACAATCATTTAAACATGAGCAGCAGTGCTGCAGCTGCCAAAAAAGCCAACAGAGTTCTAGGCTGCATAAACAGAGGGATAGAATCAAGATCACATGAACTGTTAATACCACTTTAAAATGCCTTGATAAGGCCACACTTGGAATACGGCATCCAGTTTTGGTCGCTACAATGTGAAAAAAGATGTTGAGACTCTGGAAAGAGTGCAGAGAAGAACAACGAAGATGATTAAGGGACTAGAGGCTAAAAACATATAAAGAATGGTTGCTGGGATTAGGTATGTCTAGTTTAATGAAAAGAAGGGGTGACATGATAGCAGTGGTCTGATATCTCAGGGGATGTCATAAAGAAGAAGGAGTCAGGCTATTCTCCAAAGCATCTGAGGGCAGGAGAAGAAGCAATGGGTAGAAAGTGATCAAGGAGAGAAGCGACTTAGAACTAAGGAGAAATTTCCTGTCAGTTAGAGCAATTAATCAGTGGAACAATTTGCTTCCAGAAGTTATAAAGTCAAATTTTCTCTCTGTGGACATGCAGAATGCAGACTTTTATTATCATTCCTTTGCTTCTGCACATTTTATGTCCCTTTTGAAGAGAACTAACTTTTCCCCCCACGTCTAGTTCCTTGTATCTTTTCCCCGTCTGTATTTCTGGAGCAATTCTGTTTCTAGTGAATTTCACAAACCAATTTCCAGTGAACCAGATCTTAATCTCTACTAGTCACTTTCAATCTGTTTCTTAACAACTTCACACACACACACACACACACACACAAAACCCAAAACCCTTCCCTGGCTTAATTTCCTTGCCTTGTAAGAGAAGTGTGGCAGCATTCCAGAAAAAAAAATAGTACTACACCCTTGGTTTATATTGGACCCCATTGTAAGAGAAGCTGTATTTGTCTTTTTAAAAAACCTGTGATTAAAAACAGCTAAAAGAAAAATTATTTGGGAGGAAAATTGCATAAGGATTGGTGAAAATGAACATAATCTGCTTTTGAGAGTGAATTAGTTAGTTCCCTAATGGAATATAACAGCCATATAGAATAGATCCAGTAAATTCAGTAGAAAATAAAAAAACAAAGAATATGCATTATTCAAATTGAAGCGGTACAGGCAGCTCTGTATTTTTGTTACTGTATAGGAAATGTAACAGTATTGGTATGAATCATTTTGAGCAAGGAATAGCCAGCCCAAGTGTTTCATGTACAAAGCAAATGTATGAAATGTCTTCAAGAAAACAACCAAGCTCAGAGAGCACCAAAGACCCTACAAATAAAAGTATTTTGGCTGGTTTGGTTCATTTAGAAACCAAAGCAAAGTTGGAGTATTTTTTTTTTTAATACAATCCAAAATGTGATTTCAGGTGCAAGTATTCCAAGTATTCCATTCTATTTTAGGGATATTTAACCAAACCCAACTCTCCTCCTGGCCCCATCCAATCTCCAAATAATAAACTCCCTCTCCTTATTTGCCCAATTGACATTAAAGAGTCACATTATTTTACCACACGAAATCCTAACTCTCATCCTCTGTGCATTCTAACAGAGGGAATGTGATTGACTAGGACGGGGGTCGGCAATGTGCCTCTCTTGAGCCACATGTGACTCTTTGGGCCCTCTCCTGCGGCTCCCTATCAGATGATCCACCTACCCAGGTTTTGACTGGCTGGTGCCTCTTGAGCCACATGTGACTCTTTGGGCCCTCTCCTGCGGCTCCCTATCAGATGATCCCACCACTGGCTGGCCCCGCCTCTTGCCCTCCCCCCACCAGTCATTCCTACCCAGGTTTTGTGGCTCCCGATGTTTTCTTTTCTCTGGGTAACAGCTCTCTCTCTCTCTCTCTCTCTCTCTCCCTCTCTCTCTCTCTCTCTCTCTGTTTCCTCTCTGTCTCTCCTCTCTTTCTCTCTCTTTCTGTCTCTCTCATCTCTCTCTCTTTTGCCCTCTCCCTCCCTCTCTCTCTCCCTTTCTCCCTCTGTTTCTCTCTCTCATCTCTCTCTCTCATCCTTTCTCTGTCATCTCTTTTTCTCCTTCTCCCTCTCTCATCTGTCTCTTTTTCTCCCTCTCCCTCCCTTTCATCTCTTAGTCTCTCATCTCTTTCTCCCTACATCCATCTCTCTCTTTCTCCCCCTCTCTCTTTCTGTCTCTCTCTCCCCCTCTCTCCTCTTTCTCACTGTCTCTCATCTCTCTCTCTCATCTCCCTCTGTCTCTCTTCTTTCCCCTCACTCTCTCATTTCTATCTCTTTCTCTCTCATCTCACTCACTTTCTCCCTCTTGCTGTCTCTTTCTCTCTGTCCCTCTCTCCCATCTCTCTATTTCTTCCTTTCTCTCTCTCTCTCTCTTTCTCCATCTTTCTATCTCATTTCTCTTTCTCTCTCTGTCTCTTTCTCTCTCATGTGTGTGTGTCTGTGTGTGTTCCCTCTTGAACCATTTCCAAAAATAGGCAAGTGTTGGTTGTGGGTGTTTTGTTTTTTGCTGATGTTGTTGTTTCTTCTTCTTTGGGTGCTTTTCACCATATGATTTAAATAAAGAGTCATTTCTGGTTCCCAGAAAAATGAAGCTCTTTCATCCCCCTGCTGTGGCTCGCTGTCAGCTGGACCCACCACTGAATGGCCCAGCCCCTTGCCCTCCCACCCACTCCTCACCTGCCCTGGGAAGGGAAGGGTGATGGTGGCAGATGGAGACTTGCTCTGTATTCCAGAGCGGGAGCTGGGTGGGAGTAAGTGACATCATGCTGGCCACGCTGATCCAGGTTTTGTGGCTCCTGGTATTTTTTTTTTTCTGTGGGAAACTGTTAAGTTTGCATGAAGAAAGACAGGCTCGAGTGCTTCAGCTCTTAGTTTATTAGTGACTACAGCTCAGAATGGACCCAATTTGGCTGGGTTGCAGCTGCTACTTATAGCCAGCAGCCGCGGTTGCCAGCCAATCAGAGTGCAGGGTTTTCCCGCACTATTTAACAATCATTTCCAACATTTTACAGTTCAAACTAAACCAATGACTTCAAACCTACATACATAACACCCTCCCCACTAGGTTCAGTCCATACTCAAACCCCAACCTACCTAATGTATTCTTTTTAAATAGGTGGGGCTCTGCATGTACATTGAGACCTACGTGGTTCAGATGTTTTAAGGTTCTCACCTGTGAGGAAATGTGTCTGCTGACATTCCTTACTTGGACTTGTAGTAATGTAGAACTTGTTTGGTTACTACAACCTGGTCTCTCCTCCCAATCCATCTCCAACCCAATGTCCACCCTCAATCAGGTGTGATGTGCAATCTTCCATTTGTAAAAATGGTTGTTGGTATTGTGACAGGTTTTTGGATGGTTCCTGTCGTGTTAGCTCGTTACGTGGTTGATTCTTACTTGCTGATTACTCTCATAATCCCCCCTCCCCCTAGAAGAGGCAGTAGGTATGTGAACCAGAGAGGAGCAAAGCATGCTGCTCTGAGCAATCTGAATCTTAACTGATCAATGTGCCTGCTCCAGAGGACACCATCCTCCGTTTGTACCCTGTAACTTGGGGCCTGTGATTTGGGTTATCTCAGCAGGAATCCATAATGGTTCACCCATGAGGTTCTTAGCATAAACATAATCACCCACAGTGAAAGTGCAAATTTTACTAGTGGAATCTAGTGGTGCGTTGGGTGCGTAAGTGGGATGGAGGCGGTCCAAGGGAGACCTGAGTTTCCTTCCTACCCATCAACAATTCAGCTGGGGTTAAATTAGTTGAGGGGTTGGGAGTGATATGCTGAACACTGGAAGTTTTCAACTCTCTCAGTGATATCCCTGGACCCAATTGCTGAAGTTTCTCCTTGGTAAATCGTACCATACGTTCGCCCGGCTGTTACCCAAGGATGCCCAGGGCTGTCAGGCATGTCTGATACCCTGTTGTGCTAGATATGATTCAAAAGTTTGGATGTAAAATTGAGGGCCATTGTCAGAAACAAGCACATCAGGTAACCTGTCAGTTACAAAAAGCTTTTAAGCTGTTTGATGACAGCTTCAGTTGTGGTGGATGCCATAGGGATAACCTCCAGCCATTTGGAATATGCATCAACTATAATAGAGTTTGCTCTCTGGTAGGCCAGAAAATCAATGTGAATCCTGGACCATGGGCCCTAGGACATTCCCATTCCTGTGTGGGGGCGAGAGGTGGGGCAGGCCTGACTACCTGACAGTTGGGACAAGATCAACCCAGTTTTCACCATTTTTCAATACCTGGCCACCATACATAACTCCTGGCCAATCCCTTCATTCTGACAATTCCCGGATGACCCTCATGTAACATTTCCAAAACCTCTTTTGTAGTTTTGCAGGAATAACCACCCTGTTACCACAAAATATCCTCCTCTTAATACAGATAATTCAGTTTGCCTGGATTTAAAAGTTGGGCGGTGAGGTAGATCTTGAAGTGGCCAACCTTTCTTAATCCAGCCTATGACAGGAGCCAATAAAGTGTCTTTGGCAGTCTCTCTGGCAATTTGAGCAGCATGTACTGGAAGTTTGGCAACAGTTTCTAGAAAAAAGGTGTGAGTCTCAGGAACAGGGTCCTCAATGTGTGAAGGAAGTGGGCAGCGACTCAAAGCATCTGCATGCCCAATGTCTTTACCAGGTCTGTGGACAGTTTGTATGAATGAAAGCAGCAAGAAATTCAATCCATCTCTATAAATACTCATGGAATTTTTTGACAGCTGCTACAATCGCCATTTTCTTCTCTCTGCTTTAGTAAGGTCTCTTGAGAGTAAAATGCAGAGCTTCCCTCCGCTGGGAAGCATGTGCAAACCCCACTCCAAAGGGAATCACAAGTCAGAACAACAGGAAAGTTCTCAGAGAACTGTATCAGCACAGCATCAGATGATTAGTCTCTTGATATTGTTAAATGCAGCTTGTTCCTTCCTCCCCAGACCCAAGCAGATTTTTGTCCAGCAACCTATGTAGGGGTTCTGCAATGGTTGCCTTCTGAGGTAGAACATATGATAGAAGTTAATGAGTCCCAAGAATGCTTGCAAATCTGTTTTGCATTTTGGCCTGGGGGCTTCTTTGATTGCCTGAACCTTTGCCTCTGTGGGGTGGATGCCATGTTTATCAATCATGTAACCCAAGAATTCCACTTTATCTGTTCTAAGTGTGCATTTTTCTTCTTTGACTTTTTAACCCTGCTTTTTTGAATCTAGTTAAGACTTCCCTGAGTCTCTCGTGTATTAAGTGTCATGCAGCAGAAATTAAAACATCATCAAAATAGGGCACCACCCTGGCAACCATTCTTTCCATAAGGCTTTGGAGATGCCTGGTGCCACACTTACTCCAAATTGTAATCTTTTGCATTTGAAGGCACCTCTAGGTCACAATGGTTTGGGCTTCAGCAGTGGCATCATCAACTGTTAATTGTTGATATGCCTGTGCCAGGTCCAACTTGGCAAAAACTGTGCCCCTCCAAGAGAGTGTAATAAATGATGCACTACTGAACTGGATATGCGCTTGTTGTAGCGCATGGTTCAATGTCCCTTGTAGTCTCCACAGATTCTCACAGACCCATCAGCCTTGACTGGTATGACTATGGGTGTCTCCCACCTGGAGTGATCAGTGGGCTCTAAAACCCCTTGGGCTCTTAGTTTATCTAATTGTGCATCAATTTTTCCTTTAGGCAAATGGGACCCTTCTGGGTTTTAAACGGATTGGTTGTACCTTGGGATCTAGGTTAAATGTGATGGGGTCCCCAAGTACTTGCCTAATCCGTCGCTGAAGACCTCTGGAAACTCAGACTTCAAGGCCTCTTCCCTCTCAGTGTTGCTCAGGTGATTGATGCCAGTCACCTTGATGCCCAATGGGTTGAACCACTCAAGGCCCAGCAGACTTGGACGGTCCTTGTCCATGATGGTCAGTGGTAGGCATTTGGTGTGGCCCTTGAATTTCACGTTGAATTCTCTTGTTCCAACTACTGGAATCTTGTTCCTAGTCTTTAGAGTCAATGCTTGCTTCTTGAAGTGCTTCTTCTGGATGTTGGGAAGAAGTC